>OZ005654.1:252522178-253196345 GCA_963930645.1 Salticus scenicus
CGAATAAGTAAGTTGAGAGGCTCGGCAACAAAGAGACTTGAAGACGCAAATTCTAGAGTACTTCCGTAAAAGATGTTTAATTCAATTTCTGAACTGAATAACGACCTGACCTTCATATAATATGATGTCATGAGATGGTAATTCCGAAAAATGGAAGCAGCAGTTTAAATGAGAACTTAGAAACAAGATACATGAAATAAAAGAATCAGTCAAACTGATTCAAATATTTAGACATTTTTTTTTTCTTTCTTTTTTTAAGATTCTGTTTGTTATTGTCTACAACCTGGTGTTAACACTGACAAAACTCACCCAACTACAGAACCTTTACTCGCGTTCAATTAAATCTTGAAAATAATCAGCAATTATTTGGCAAAGAATAAATATATATACATATACACACATTAATTATGCACAAAGAAAAGATAAAGTCATATTTATCACAAATAAAAAGAAAACTAATCTCCATATAATATCGGAAACAGAGTTTTCCTCCAGATAGTTTCAGAAGGATGCTGCGCCTTGTCTAACCGTTGGTTGAAAAAACAGCTCCTTTCTTGTCCCTCATCCAACAAAATTACACCTTTTTTGATTTTGTTCTAAGAAAATTGCCCTCTTATTGCATTTACTTCGTACTGCAAAATTCACGTGAACTGGTAGTGAACGTTTAGCTAATAGTTGCTTTCTTACTAACACACTAAACATAGTAACACGCTTTTATTAGCTTCACCTGTATGTATGTTTGTAACCGCTCTGGGACCAAACAAAAAAATCTATATTGTAAAAAACGACTCCCAACGTGAACGCTGTGGCTGTGAGGTAAAGCTCCGGGCTACGAACCTAAAGGTCTAACGTTCGAACCCAGTCTGGGGAGATTTTTTAAAATAGGTTTTTGTTTAATACTAAATTATTTATCTCTCATTCTTTCATTATGTTATTTATTCAGTTAATATTACATAATTTCCAGATTTTTTAACACGTTTTTATTCATTTGACATGATGTAACTATTAATGTATGTAACGGAATCTTGGAAATCAATTTTCGGTTACTTCTGGTCTGGTCATCCGATTGACCTGAAATTTCGCACACGACTTCATTATCAATGACAATACTATATACAAGTGTTTCCAGGCGCCTATCCCTTCAGGGGCAGGTTCCAGGGGCAAAGTATTAAGTAAAAACCCCATTTTTTTAAAACTTTAAAATTATTTTTTTATTAAATATGTAAATATTATGGTGTGTCACTCGCATGATTTTTTCTTACCCTGCATTTGAAAACTATAAAGATAGATGTTTTGTGTTTTTTAGTTCACATTTCAATAAAAGTGTGTTCTTTAATTTTTTAAAAGTATAATATTTTTAAAAGCAATCTTTTAATTTTCTAATGTATCTAATATTTAAATTTTTTTTAAAAAAATAAGCATCTTTTCTCATGTTTCATATTTTAATGGGAAAGTCACTTATCGGTACATTAATTATTCACTCGAAATATTAATAATCAATCACTTCTTTACACGAATTTTAGCATGTATTTATATTTATTACAAAAGCTACTTAAAATCGTGATATTTTCAGATAATTTTCGGAACAAAACCAATAAAAACGAAAAAATACGAGGAAATCGGAACACTTGGCAGCTATGCAACACGCAAAACAAGGAAAGAAAAAAAAAAAAATTATAGATCATTTATTTACATCTGAATACTGAATCTTGAAATGAGTGTCCAAATTTTAAATGTCAAATATGCCTCTTTAAGAATCCAGAACTGCCTTCAGGAATACAGAAAGTACCTCTTTAACAAGTCACACCCTGCCTCTTTTTTTTTTTTTTTTTTTTTTTTTTAATCTAGGAGAAACAAACTCTGTCTTAAAATGCACTTAAGCATCCTATTTTATCTTTCAATTTAGGCTTAGAATTAGAATAGTTCAACCCTTTCAGTCGCAGTGTTCCCGCTGATGGAACACCTAATTTTAATTCTCAAGTGCAAAAACTCATCCCGGAAATTTTTTAGCAAAAATTTACATTTATAACATAGCAGAAGAGGCCCTTATTTTTAACATGAAAATTTAAAATTTATTTTATTTTAATTTTGTTCGTAAATTCCGGTGGAAGTATAATTTGAATTATCCTAATTAACCTGCGCCGCAAAGGGTTAATGCATCACATACAAAACTACAGTAGAATCTCGTACAACGCGCTCCCACAAAACGCGATTTCGTATAACGCCACGAAAAATCTGCGACTATTACTGATACAACGCGATAAAGAGTCTCGCATAACGCGTGAAATAAAGGAAGCACGTGACATCTTTTCTACTTTCATTCAACCTGTTCAAGGAAGGATTGCTCCGTTACTATGCCAACACCCGACGCTTTTGGTCTCATTGCGGAATGAAATCGTCTGCTCAATGCATGTCTCCTATAACGCGATTTTCTATTACACTGAACGTATACCCCGCGTTATACGAGAGTCTACTGTAATATAAAGATGGTATGGGAATGAAGCTTTAAGAAAAACTTCATTAAACTAACAAAATGAGAAACTAAACATTTCGTAACGAGAAAATCAAAATACGATACTTTGTCAGGCATTATAATATAATTCAAGCCGCTTTTTTTTTTTTTTTTTTTTTTAAGAGAAAATAAAAAATAAAAAACAAGCATCTTCTCACTAGAATGTAAATTACATAAATGTAAATGCCTGGACAACACAGTTATAATTTTCCCAAAACCTGATGCAATTTATAAACTAAACCAGCATGTATTATATTTACACACCAACATATTTACATAGTTTCCATTTTACTTGACAGTTAAAAGTAAAAGTTGATGATCAAGAAGAAGAAAAATTCTACCCTAACTTCAACAGACCAACTCAATTTTAAAAACAAATTTTCATTTTGAATTTTTAAACGAATTTAAGCAAAAATAAAAATCTGGTGTGAAATAACCCACAACTTCCATAACCCACTGTTGCACGTATTATATGCACTTTTTGGAGATAATGTTATCAGAAGACATAGAAATGACCTAATGAAATAGACACCTAAAACTTTTCCGGTAAGAGAAAGTTAATATATGTGTAAAAACATAAAACAGTTTACACAGCGATTTTAACGATTTTCAAGAAAATCGTTAGAGCCGTTTTCGAGATACCGACTTTTATCAAAACTTGGAATAATTAATTGTTGACCAGAAAACAACAATTACATGCAAAAGGATATTTAAAAGAGGGTTAATATGGCCACTTTGAAAAAATTCATACAGCCGTTTAGAAAGGTACGCACTTGCAGGACCTGAAATTCAGCTATTTATACAAGACGCCTATGAATTTTCCTGAACTAACCAACTACATTCATTTGCTAGCAAGCCCATGCGAAATTTTCTCACTTTGTTTAGCAATTCGTTACCTTTAAAAATTATTATTTTATAGACGTCATTTTTTTTCATATGCATGAGCAAATTTATTATTATTATTATTTTTTTTTTTTTTATGCTTAAAAAAAAAAGGCAACAATTAAAATTTTAAAATGTATTTTAAAGCTGTTATTTTCATATTTTAATTAATTTAAAAAAAAATTCTAATTATATATTCGTTACAAATAAGGTACCAAATGAAAGGCTTAATTTTTCTGAATCCGTTGGTTTAAACAGCTTATCGATAGGACAATTAGATTTTTTAAAATTGACTAAAATATGAAAATTAGGAGACAGAGTCCAAGGAAATCTCTTAAGCCTAAAGTGTGACAGAATCAGCCACGGATAAGGGTAACTATATATGCTGATTTTTTTTTAAGCCAATCTGAAATTAGCACTTTACAGAGTTCTCTTGTAGTTGAAAACAGATTCCCCCAAAACAAACCATTTTCTAGAAATAGCTCTTTTTACTATCTGTCAACAGTTTACGATCGTAAACAAGATCTTTAAAAGCAATAACCATAGATTGTGTTTTACAAGGTTTTTTTTAATTAAAAACATACTATACCAGATATTTATGAAACATCCTTTCTTTTTAAAGGAATATTAAATTTACTAATTGAGTTACTATAGACGATGCATAAGAATTAAACATAAAACTTCAAACACCTTTAAAAAAAAAAAAAAAAAAGAGGCATTCTTAATTTAAACATTTACAGAGTAAATTAACTATAAGACCCTCTCTTTTTTTCCCGAAATATTTTTGTTTTTCAAAAGAGAGATTAATAGAATATTTGAAAATTTTGGTTTCTATTTTAACTGCTGTCAAATAAGCCTCGTAGATTAGAAAATCACTCATGGGTGCCACATACTTACTTAACTTCAACTGACAACGATTTATAATACCATTCTCTTTTCTGTTTCTGTAATCGCGAGGTTTGGGAAAACCTATTTTGCATAGGCAATATACTGTGGAGTACCTCAATAATGAGGGTCAATTATTCTATAATTATACCACGGTAAATTAATACATACACACACACACAAAAAAAAAAAAAAAAAAAATTAATGATTGTAAAACATAGTAAATCCATTTTATTTAATGTGACTTTATAAATGAACGGTAAATGTTGCAGTGAATTTCAATAAAATATTTATACCAATAACATGGCACCAAATTAAACTTACAAAAGTTACAACGCACATCTATATATTAATTTGAAACATGTTTTTGTCTGTCTCCACTGAATTGAGAGAACGGCTAGGTGTAAAAATTTGGTTGAGGTGTCTAAAAAAAGGTCTTGGTCTGTAGATGTGTTATGAAAAGAGAAAAATAAAAAAAGTCGAACGGTTCCCCCCTGACGAGGGGGGGGGCAGGGATTAAACACACGTTGGCGAGCATAACTCAGCTCCAAATTACTTCACGGTGAAGAAATTGTACATGGGGGGAATAGACTCGAATACTAAAAGATCAATATCTTCGATTTTGCTTTTTTTTTTTTTGCTTTTTTTTCTACCACTATTTTTCTATTGGTGATTAAATCGAGATTATAATTCGGGATAACACAGAAAATAAAAACACAGAAAATACTTCATTTCAGAAAGTTTCCTCCTGAAAATAGGCGGAGACTTCGAGCTCTGGCTGTAGTGTAGGCATCTCCACAAGCCAGTCCTCTAACATGTTACAACTTGCCCCAAAATTTTGTTTCAACTTGCCCCATCGTATGATTTTGTTTATTTATAAAAATATACAACAATTTAAATACAATAAATAAATAAATAAATAAACATGCATTTTATAACTCAACACACAGACTAAACATTAACTATTAAACAAAATTATAAAGATTTCTTTAGAAATTTACATTATCAGCCTCCCCCATCCACTTTTTTCCCTTTCATTTAAAATCCTTTTCTGGAATTTTATGTTTTAGATATGCAAATAACTGTAAATAACAATTTCAAAATAGCCAAAATCCCAAAATACAAAATTTGGATAAAACTTACATTATCAGAGAGATTTTTATTTGTTAAATTAAAATAACAAATTAGAAGATGCCATAAGAAAACCAATTATTACAAGGGATAAATAACTCTGAAATAAAGAACATATTTAAAATGAGTGAATTCTAAATTTAGAGAGCATATCAGAAAAAAGAGAGGAGAGAGGGGATCAGATTGAAAACCATTATTTATGACTGCATTCATGGTTTAAAATATGGAACAAAAGTTGATATTCTTGTTATAAAATATATTTAATAATAACAAAAAAGTAAATAAGTTTTTTTTTTTTTCCCCTTCAAGTTTTTTTTTTTGTTTTCAAGGAAACACAAAGCATTATTTTATAAAGCAATCTCCATTATGTCATATCAAAGAGGTAAAAAGTTACAAAGAGAATTAAAATCTTACTCTCTGAGATAACGGGGAGGGTGAAGGGGGTGAATTTTGAAATTTCTTTCTTATTTTTTAAATAATGGTTTTATCTATGTATTGAAAAACAAATTACTGTCAGTGTCACTGGAGTTAAATTTTTATTGTCTGGAACTGGATCTCCTCGCAAACAGCAGTGTCCTAATAATCATGAGAGGCATGAATAAGTGCCAAATACTCCAAGGAAGACATTTCAGTTGGTTAGAATTTTCTATCATCTTAATTAAGTAAGTTATTAATTGGAAACATCAGATTAATAAAATAATAAAAATACTCTCGTCTATTTGCCAACATGCAAATAGTTTCTCCAAATCGTGTTCTTTCAGTCTTATAACGTCACAATTACCAGGGAATATAAAATGTCATCCATAGTGTTTAAAAAAAAAAAAAAAAAAAAAAAAAAAAAAATTAATCTTGCTATTGGTAACAAAGAAATTTATTGTCAGCAAATAAATAAAAAGCGTTATCTTAGATATTTTCAATGAAAAAATTAATTTAGAATTGTAATTTGCCTTCTGCAGGTATCTTTTTTTTTTTTTTTACTTTTAGAAAATTAATTTTCTTACAGGCAACTTCTTATGTTGTTTATAATTCTTTTCTTTTTGTTTTGTTAATAATGAAATAATGTCGCATCTGTATAACTGACTGCATTTCCTTTTGTCTTTAAAGTGTAGGTATTTATCTTTTTTAATTTAAAAACATATTTTTAAATAGGGTAAGTGCACCAATGATTGACACTTTTAGAGTAATCTCTGATGTTTTTAATGTTTCAGTCATCAGAAAATATTTTTAGAAATCTTAAGTTAGTACATATGGTATGAAAGACATTCAGAACCACATATATGTTAAAATATATACATTTGATAACAATTATTATTATTTGTTTTTTAATGAATTTTTATTTGACACCCACTCAATGTTCCAGTATGCACTGCCAGTTTTTCATTTTATCAGTAATTGGCAACCTATGTCCCAGTGTTTAACACTGCTAGTTACTCATTTTACCAACTCTATGCTCCAGTGTTTGACATAAAATGTTAAAATTCTTATATGTAAAATATATGATTTTATTATTTTTCTTATTAATTTTTTTTGGGATAGATGTCAATTACTGCAGCATGCAAATCATTGGAGCACCTACCCTACTTGAGATATATTTTGGCATAAAAAAATATTTTATAGTCAAATTCCAACCCATTTATAAATGATGGCATCTTCTAATTTTCCACTGATAACTTTTTAACATTGTATTAGACATTTCTATGATACATTTCATATTTCTAATTTTTGCTGGCAAAAAAAAAAAAAAAAAAAAAGAATCACCCAATACATTTTTAAAGAATCAAGTACATTTTATTCTTGGTTATTTTAAGAAGTAGGTAGGAGAGAATTAAAAATTGAAGTTGTAGAAAATTTTATTAAATAAAAATAATAAACTTTCTTTTCAGATATTTTTGAATGTGTAAAATTATTACCTAGCTGTAGCACTATTAATATTTTTATTCAGTAAAAGGTAAAACAGCGAATAGGCGGGCAAAGCCCTGCAGATGTTAATAAGTAAAGTGAGTTGGAGGGTGGCTTTATGCCCCAAAATTGCTTACTGATTTACATTTAGTTTTTCAGTAGAAGATTGTCTCCCTTCACACTTTCACGTCTGCATATTTTCTTATTTTGAACAAATAAAGCTTCACCTTTTAGCATTCCTTGAAAAATTTATAAAACAAAAGGGTTTTGCATATTCATGTTTAAGAGATCTCTTGACTGATTATCGTTGGCAGACAAATCCCACGTCATCCAATGGAGAAATTCGATACCCAAATAACTCATCTCTGAATAAACTTTTTTAAATTCTGTTTTTAAAATTTAAAGAATTAAAAATCATTTAATTTGTTTTTGTCTTCCAAAGTTGGATTTTTTAAATTTAGAAAAATGGGAGTGTAAGGGTTGTTTTTATTTTTTATTTATTTTTATATACCAACTATGTGAAAAATGCCTGTCCTGGGAATCAAACTCAGGTATTCCACTTATTGTATGCATGCTCTACCACCAAACCACCCTGACTGATTACTAACTCAGTGGCAATCGGTAATGACTCAATAATAAAGCATCCATATGGTAAGCAGAGTGTCCAAGTTCGATTCCTAGTCTGGCACATATAGTTGGTATATATATATATTTTTTTTTTAAATCAACTTTATACTCCAATTTTTTTAAATAAATATTCATGGTTGGTGAATGATGTTTCTAAGGATTTTTCAAATTTTAATATTTTGTTTTAAAGTTGTAAAATGCGAAAACTGAATCCAGTACAGTTTTTGCTCTTCATAACTTTAAAATGAAATAGTTTAATTAAAAAAAACATATATATATTTTTTTTAGAAACAAAAGCAAATTAAATGTTTGTGAATTTTCTAAATGTGAAAAAGTAATTTAAAAAATACATTACATTAAAAATAATTTGGGTACCAAATTTCTCTATAGAGTAACATGAGATTCGCAGTGGCGTATCCAGATACAAATCATGGGAGGGGTAATCCAACCATGCCTTAATCACATGGTTTCTGACTGGAGCCAAAAACAGCTTACAAAATCGCAAACTTTAAGAAAATTTGGAAATTGGCTTTAAATGGTATGAACATGAGTTCAATGTTCCAAAAATATTTTAATATGGTTAAAAAGAAAATATTTTAGAAAATTAATCTTTAATTAAACAAATTTTTCTGGACAATTACTTTGGCATGGGCAAATCTGTCTTATAAGAAAGTGTTGTGGACAAAAGTCGGGTCAAGAAGATACGTTGAAATTATAAGAGTATTTTTTTTTTTTTTTTTGTGATCGATTTTATCAAAAATTGCAAATTGGCTATAAATAGTTATCATGAATTCACAAAAAAATCACTGTCTTCTAATCAAAAAGTCAGTAATTTCTTTTAAATTGTCATAATAAAGATTACTGGCATATAGTTAAAGAAGCCGTAATTTACAGAAATATTTTAATGTATCTATGTTTTTCATTGTTTCTCTGACTGTTCCTAACTGCTTTAGATCTTAAGAAGTATTTTTATTGTTCAATCATGCTTTCTACATCCAGCATTGAAGACTATTCTAAAGCTTAGAGGAATGCCAAATTGACCGACCATGTTTGGATTTGGTAAACACCTAGTCATTTGGCATTTCCTTATAGTTTACTTTCTCTCAACCTCTAAGGTTATCACCCCTATTTTAACACTGGACTCGTTGAGTCAGCACATGCACAGACTCCCATGGTTGCAAAAAACATGGTTGAATAATATGAGATTCCCACCCTTAAAGATCTTGTAATATGTCTTTTTGAGTCTCTAATTTAACTTATAATTTTACTGTTTGTTGCTTTAACCTTCTATCTCATATTTCGCTTTCTATGTAACAGATTCTTAGTTTAAACTTCTAAATTCCCAGAAAAGTCCAACATTATGAAATCACTCTAAATTTACTACTGCTATGTTTTCATTTTTGTTAATTTATAATCTGCTTCTGTTACTCATCATAGAAAAGCTCTATTCTTTCCCAATAAATTAAATAAATATTCCTCCGTGCTATGCTTAAAATTGTTTAAAGAAACACATCAAGTGATAGATCTAAAAATTGAATTTTCAACTTATTTTACCAGTAACTAGATCTTTTCAATTTACTCACCACTTTTTTAAAATTGTTTTGGTTACGAAATATATAATTTACTCATTTTGATTTTTTAAAAAAGCATTTAGCAATTTACTAATGGTCAAGAAAAAATGACGAGTTGTTTAGTTTTTTAAATCACCACTTTATTTTATTTAGTCCTTCCCAGTTTGGATAGGGGGTAAGCACCCCCCCCCCTTTGGATGTGCCACTGGACTGACGACAACTATTGGTGAACAGTCCCATTTAGGTCATTTAAATTTTACTCTAAGCACTTGAAGGGTTAAATGCCATTGACATATATTTGCTGATGGTACTTAAGTGATTAAACATAAATATGCATAATCTTTTTATTAAATAATGTAAAGTTTTAAATCAATAAATGCCTACAGGTGGAGCTTTACTGTTCATAAAATACAATGTTGGTATTATCGGATGTAAATGCGTGCATTTGCATAACAGGTTAAAAATACAAAAACAGCAGTGTTAAAATTTGCATTTAATTAATCTCCCAATTTAAAACACTAAAGAAAAATGACTAGGTAATCACACACATTGAAATTTTTTTTTTTAATTTAAATTTTATAAAATTTTTTGTAACTTACTTACTTTTAGTAACTAACTTACTTACTTACTTACTTTTTGTAACTTACTTTTGTAACTTACTACTTTAGATCAGGGTTGGCAGGTTTATGACATATGACAGTTTAAACTGTTATGTCAAAAACCTCAAATTTTACATTTCTTAGTGTACTTTAAACAATGAAAAATTCATATTTAGAAAAATAAAAAATTATATTCTTTAAAAAAGTGCTTAGTTTATATGTCGCCCATAGTTACAAATAATTTTTAGAAGAGTATTATGTGTTTCCTATGAATATGAATGCCAATGATATTTGTTTAAATACAAAAATTCAATATCGTATTGCCTTTAAAAAGTACAAAAATTCAAATAGAGAAATTTGTAATATTCTAAGGGGAACTACTTACCCATTGTACTTTAAGCTATCAAAATTTTTACAAAGTCTTATTTTCAAAAAGGAAGCTCTGTTAAATATACTGATTTATGTCTTTTTATTTTGGGTTGTAATTGGTATGTTTTAATGTTGCATGATTAAATATTTTTAAAGGTATTGCACAGTCAGCTGGAACTAAAATTTTAATATGAATTACATAACGCAATTTTAAGTTATTTTTAATTATGGGGCTGATGGACGAGACAGTATATATCATTTTTTAATGTCTTAAAGGTATAAAAACTTACACTTATAGGCATTGAAATGTAATACAATATTAAAAACATTAATATTTCTCAATTTATATTGCATAATGTAAAAAAAAAAATATCACTTTTTAAAAATGATTCTTATTTTTATACCACGATTTTCATTTTTATAGCTTGACAATATATTCTGAAATATCTAGATATTCATATTACTATGTGGTTTGTCAATAAGTCAATAAAAAAAATATAAATAAGAAATAAATAAATGTTAAAAATGTTATTAAGAATTCATCATTCAACATAATTTTAAAAATTAACCTATCATTGAAGTCACATAGTTAGTGTTCACATTTTTTTTTTAAAAAGGGCAGGGCGGATTTATCAAAAAGGGCACTTTTTTGTTTGTAAAACAGACACACATATTGATAAACGAAAGGGCACCATGGGCGTCGGCACATAGGGGCAAGGGGGGCACTTGCCCCCTCCTGGAAAATTCTAATAAGTAAAAAATTATTGAAAAAAAAAATTACATTTAAAGCTTTAAAATTATGTCATTAGATGTGAAATGATTAGCCAAATAAAGTTTATGTCACAGTGCCATTTTTCAGTCAAACCAACCCAACTTGCATTTATAGGTTATGAAATTTAGATATACGTATATATATTCTGAAATTTAGCACTTAAGTTTGCCCCCTCCTGAAAAATTTTCTAGCGACACCACTGAAGGGCACTTTCTTTCCCACTCACTAAATGGTTTATAAAATGTACAGTCCACTAAATGAACAAACAAAATGAAATAAATGCAAATAAAAAGAGAATACTCATCTATCTCATCACCTAATTCACAGAGAAACACAGCTGGTACTATCCTTCTTGGATTCATGTCTATTTTAATTTAATTATTTATTAAAAATGTATTTAGCATTCATTTACACATGTAAACATGGAACGATGTTAAAATTTATATTTCCAATGAATTCACAATTTTGACTTCTAGATTGTAGAAAATTTTTTACAATCGGATACTAAATTTGAAGTAATTTAGACAATAAGCTTAGCAATTATACTTATTACGATTTTTGAGTTTTTTAATGTTAAATTCATTTTTCAATCTTATATCTGATCGAAAACACTAAAATATCTTTAAAAAATAGCGATATAGCAGATGGGAAAATACAGGGCACAATTTCAATTGAAAAAAGTGATGGGCACATTTTCCCTTAAAAAAGGGGGCAGGGTGCATTTTTCACTTCAAAAAAGGGCAGGGCGCATCGGCGCTAAAACGAAAAAGGGCAGGGTGCGGCCCCCTTTGAAAAATGCATAACATGAACACTACACATAGTAATAACCTAATCTAATATGTTTAGTACCTATATTTTTAAACCATAATAATGTGAGGAGAGAAAATTAATAATAATTAACAGAAAGCATTTAAAAATTTTCAAAAAACTTAAAATTTTGAATTTTTTAAAATAGTTTTAAAGAATTTTTATTATACTTGATTATATTACTATAATCTGGCAGATATATATGCATATTTTCATAGCTCTAAGACAATTTACAAAAAAGATTTAAAATGTTCACTTTCCCTTTAAGACAATGAATTCCAAGTTTCCTAACATTTTTTTTTTTTTTTTCAAAGTATATCGTATATATATATATGTAAATGTTTTATATATAATCAGTGTTAATTTATATATTTAGTACATTGCAACTTAAAAATATACATAACATTATTTTAGATCATAGTTTTCATTTTTCACATAAGGTTTTTGGCAGTTTAATCCAGTTTTTGAAACCTGTCACATCAAAAAACCAACCCTGCTTTAGATGCATCACAGCAAAAACTCAGAATTCAGCCTAATTTAGAATACGAGTTACAACTGTCTTTAAAATATCTGCCAACTATATGTAACAGTGACTGACAACACATTCATCATTATTTCTTTTTCCTTAAGTTTTATTCCCTCAAAAATGCTAGAACTAGTTACGAATTTTTTTTTTTTAATTTAGTACCTTATCACCTATTAGAATTTAAGAATTGAACTGATTTTATTTTTTATATACTTTAAAAATTACTCATTATTTATCATTTTTCCCATATATAACAAACAGCACTAACAAATCTCACAAACTATTTGTGTTTAATATATTTTTTTTTAATATCTTGCATAACTGCTCAGCATTGACAACATAAAAGAATTAAAAAAAATGAGCAGCAACAGATATTCCCAGTATCAAGTTATGATAGAAAAAAAAATTGCCTTCAAAATTAGTTTATTTCTTGAATTTAAAAAAAGTTTTATTATAAATAATTTTTAAAAAATTTCTCCATAAAGCAAAGTATCTATTCATCTATTAAAATACTTATACAAAAAATATTCCAATAAAAAATAAAATAAATAACTGAAAATTTATTTTTAGTTCTGAAAATGCAATTCTGAATATTGTTATGAAGCTTAAAAAGAGACTACTTTAAGATAAACACACATTTTCATTCATTCTTTTTTTTTTCTTTTCTTCTTGACATTTTAAAATATTTAATGTACATTCTCAAAAAAAGTTACCAGAATCAAGAAATTTATAAATTCTTAATGCAATATTTTCATTAATTAAAAGTAATGCATAAACTAAGGCAACCAAATTTTTGAAACCCAATTTGAGGACAAATCATCAAAGCGTCCTCAAATTGAAGGGCCATTCAAGGACAGAGCTAAATTATGCTTTAATTCGAGGAGAAATTTGTAAATTTGAGGACATTTGTCCTCAAATGGGAACAACTATAGTATTTCCCCACAGCTGAATTTGGCGATTATGGCTAAATCATAAATCTAAAAATCGTAAATCATATAGCATAAATGATAAAATCATAAGCTAAATTATAAATCATAAAATAATAAATCCAAAATAAATAGCTTGCAGGCTGCTATATTATATCACAAACAGTTCAGAACGACATCGTTATTGTTCAAATCAGCGCCAAAGAAAAATCGCCAAATTCAGCTGTGGGGAAATACCCTCAAATGATTTTCAAATTGCTGAGGACATAGGTCAAAATTCGAGGACTGTCATTATGACTCGAGAACTTGTGGTCACCTTAGCATAAACATAAGATCCTATCACCCTCCTCATTCTTTATATATTTTTAATAGCATAAATTTGCATAAACTTTCGATCTGTATACATGCTAATAAAACTCTTCAATTGATTTTATTAGTGTTGACTCTAGGCTAATTTGGCAAGGTGCTCCCCCTGCTGCCCTTTCAAACACATTTTAGCACCCTGCAACCTTTTTTCAACTCACTTTAGCCCCCAGCGGCCCTTTTAAAAACATTTTGGTACCGCACCAAGTAGCTTTTTCTAACATTTTAAATATTCAGAGGCCTTTAGATACTTTTCTTCCTGAATTTTCAACTTTCTAGCAATAGTTCTACAGCAGTCCTCAAAGAACAAATGCATATAGCCTGTATATAGATATACACATAAAATTAGCAATTTACTTTTGTCACGTACAAAAATCACAACACAGAAGACCGCAAATTATGCAAATAATGCGCTTTTTGAAAACAGGTTGCCCTTTTTATTGAATTCCCCTCAGCAGCCCTTTTATTCTAGAGTCAGCACTATTTATTATTACTACATCACAAACTATTCCTACTTTCAATAAATGAGAGAGAGAAAGAGAGAGAGAGAGAGAGAGAGAAATAAATTTATAGAATCTTAATTACATGATATTTTAATATTTATTCTAGATATTAAACTTATTCTAAATATCACTTTAATATTTAGATTGGACTGGATTTGGGAGTAAGGCCTGCTCTAGGGTCCTAGGCCTGATTTTAATATTTAGAAACTACGCATAAAATATACAACATATTTAATATTTTTCTACACTGAAACGAAAGAAATGAAGCTATTTTAAACAAATTACATTAATTTGACTGACATAAAAAATTCATAGATGTTATTAATCTATGTAAACTAAAAAAAAAGCCGTAATACTATAATAAATAAATAAGTACTATTTATAACTATTAAATAACTAAAAATAAGGAGCGTTATAATTTTTAATTACATAATAGAACATAAAATTTGTTTTTAGTCATGAAATAATTACATATAATATAACCACGAAAAGCAGTAGCAATATTTCTAAATGGCTTAAAAAACAAAAATTTATGACGGCTAACAGTATTGTTAACAGAAAAATTTGTAGAAAAGAAAATCCTGTACTTTTCAAACTGTAACAAAATCAGAAAACAAATGTAAAAAATGTTTTTGTATTTCATTTGTTTACAGTTTTTAAGCAACTATAATAATTTTCAATGGAAGATAAAAATTAACTTTCACGTTAATTTCAATAATAATTAAACATAAGAATACTTCCTGCATTTAAATTTGATGAAAACTATGAGCTGTGAAAAGAATATTGGGAGGGAGGGGGGATTAAATTCACAATTACAACCTTTTTGAGCTAATTTATATGAATATTTTCAGTACGTAATGGCTAAAGTTATATATTTAAACATCAATAAACAATAAATAATAAAAATAAACTAAAAAGCTGTAATATTAACTTTCAATATTTTGATTAAATATTAGGTGAAATAATTAAAAATAAATTTTTAGAAAGCTGTAGTATTAGCCTTTAATAGTTTGATTACAAATTAGATGAAATAATTAAAAAATAAATAAATACCTAAATAAACGATTGTATCTTTAAAATTGAATCTTATAAATCATAATTTTCACCAATTTTTAAACAAATGTTAATTAGATAGAAAACTAACCTTTTCTTTAATAAGATTTTTAAATTATTTAAGGAAAACAATATTTTAACAAATCCTTTTTACAATAAGATGAATTGCTTATATACTTTACTCAATAATAATAATGGTGAAAAATATGTTTACATATCTAATCCTTAACATTATCACTTTATTACATTTAAACTCAAGTTTAAAAATTAAAGCTAATGTAAATAAATAATAGAAGGAGATAATGTTTCAATGATAACAATACGTATATCAAATCTAGATTCTGGTTTAAATGGATTATTTTAAAGTATTTTTATTTCGACAATAACACAGTCTATAGTAATATTTTACATCTAAATAAATATGTATATACACATATATACGTACATATACAAATTTATTTATGATTCTGTCTGTAATAGCTAGATTTCCAAGAAAGGCATTTAAACGAACTGTCAACCGCGATGCACCAAAACAAAAACAAACGATATTTAGTAAAGTATAAAATTTCATGGATAACTAAAAATGACGATTTGAAAACAAAACTTTTTGAACAAATCTTAGTGAAAGATATTTATTTGCTAGAGTGAAGTTAAATTAGCATTATTAAACACATGGCTATGTGAAAGTTGATATAATGGTGACAGACTATAATAGTAAACAAACTAAGAAATCTCAATCAAAATGAAAACATAATACTTACTGGCACTCATTCATTATTTCGTCTTGTGTCCGTACTTGTACAGGGGCAAATTTTTCCACTTTTTCTTCATAATTACAAAAACACTTCGTAATTTTATCATCAAAAGTATTGACTAGATCTTCCAAAGAAGCAGAGAAGGTTTCATTAAAGTTGTTTGACAAAGTGTTATCGTTGTTCTCATTATTTCTTTTTTCATTAGAGTTCTTATTGGAATTTTCAATGTCCTCCGAACTCTGAAAATCGCTGAAGTCCGACCAATCTTCTATCATAGCTAACGGAGCTTCGACGGAAAGCTCCGCCATCTTCCAATCTCTCATCCTGCCCTTCGATTTCTCGGAGCAGCACGAGAGTTCACGAGATCAGCAGCAACAATGACGTAACTTCCGGATTACCCTGCAAAACAGGAAATCGAGATATAAAACACGATGGATTGTTTATTAAAGTTTTAAATTCTATATATTCATTTTAAAGGATAATTACTTATACAGAAAGCAGAAAAACAAAAGAAAATGTTTGTGTTTTTTTCTTTTTTCTTTTGTCATTTTCAGTATCTTGTTCAAAAAAGAAAAATTAACATGAATTTCTTTTCAATTTTTTAAAAGAGTTATTTGGAAAATACAAAAATTTCATCAAAAATACACTATTCTAACTTTAAAATAGTTTATTGTGCAGATAAAATTATCTCCGAATATCCCCCTCCCATTCCTTTTCCTTTCTTTCTTTCTATCTATCTATTCAATATCTCTCATGATCATTCGCTTCAATAATTTACAATTTATTAATTTTGGTTTGATGCTTCGTATTTGAATTTTTGAATGTGCAATGTTCTAGAAATTTAAACTGAATTGTTAATTCAGTTCCCTTGCACTTAGGCTTTGTGAATGAAAAATATTTAAAATTAAAATGTAATGAACAATGTTATTATTTTGTCCGAATCAAGGGTAATATATGAATGAAAAGATGACAACCTTCAAAATTGAAATAACATTTTTAGCATCATGAATCATTTCAAAAGAGGTATTTCTCTTTCTCTCTCTTTTAATTGCTACAGTCGGCAGCAAAAGTATCCGAGCACTAGCAAAAATTCCTATGTAAAAAATGTACACTTAATACAGTTTTGTTAAATAAATCCTTGTCGAATTCTGTTCTTAGTCAGTCTTCTAAGAGCATGATTCGACAAGGATTTATTTAACAAAACAGTATTATGTGTACTTTTTTATATAAGAATTTTTGCTAGTGCTCGGATACTTTTACTGCCGACTGTAGAACCCCTGAAGAAGAAATAATTTTATTTTCCCAATATGTTCAGATGTATCCTCTAATCTTTTTGATATTGTATATAATTCAGTAATCTTAAGAGTACTAACGTGACAGGCATTTAAATAAGCATCATTGAAAACAGCCAGTGTTTGGAAGTTGTTGTGTTCTGCCCTCTTTAAACTACAGTCGGCTGCAAAATTATTCGAGCACTAGCCAATAATTCCTATATTTAAAAAGTACACTTAAGACTGTTTTGCTAAGTAAATCCTTGTCGAATCATGTTCTCAGACTGATTAAGAACATGACTCGACAAGGATTTATTTAACAAAGCTGTATTAAGTGTACTTTTTTTTGGCAAGGATTATTGCTAGTGCTCGAATAATTTTGCAGCCGACTGTAGTCTACATGTATGAAGTAATCGTAGGTGTGACTATTTTGATCCCATTAATATATTCTTCACCGTCAAGTGCTTAACTTCGGGCGAAGATCTCCAGTCGACAAAATTGTGATAACCTAACCAAACCATCCTCTTCGTAGATGGCGTGTCTTTTGATCTGTATCAGTCATTGGGGTGACCCCCTGATCATCGCCAATAGCCCAATGCATAGCTTTAGTGAGACGTGAATTTTTTTTCTGATTTTTGATTTATTAGTCGTACATTTTGATGACTGGTTGTGTTTAACTGCTCACTGTCACTAGTACTTCGCTATGGGTAACTGGTGATGATCTGGGATGCCTCCTAAAGATTTCATACAGCAAAATTACATCCGGAGATCTTCCGGTGGAGTGGATACCATATATGCAGGGTATCCACTGCATATATGGTATATATCAACCTTATCTGCTAAATGTTCTGAAACATCCTGTCATCATCTGGGAGATGTTTAGTGGTTTCCAGAAGGAGACACCCAGAGAAGAATATACTAGAGATGAAATGAACGTCGTCCTCGTGAAGCCTAGTGCAACCCTAAAAACCAGTTCAAATGTAGCCCAAACTTTTGTACGTGTAGTGTATGCACGTAAAGAGTAGCCCAATCTTCCATACATAGTTAAATGTCTCTTTCCTGTAAAATCACTACGCTGTTCGACCACGCCCACGAGTTTGGGCTACATTTGGGCATTTAATTCTGAGCGTTAACCGGCTTCACATTGCATACCCGATTTTGAGGTTGACGCCATCTCTATATTCTTCTAACCCCTTTGGAAACACCGCATATCCTCCGGATGTCATTTTTCAGACAATTTTAAAATGGAGTGGTTTTTCAGAGGGCTTCCAGTGGTGAGTAGAAGGAGACACCGCTGCGCGTCCTCCGGATGTCTTTTTTAGATACAGGATGCAGTAAAATGCTCCCACAGGGCTCCCAGCGTTCCGATATTTTTACGATCATTTTGTTATACTCTCACCGTAATTTTTAGAATGAAACTTTTCTTGTAGATTTTGATGCTATTTTTACATGAAAACCTTCTTGAAAATTTTCTTTCTGAAAATTGTGGTGAGAGTGCAATAAATCAATCGTAAAAATATAGGAACGCTGGGAGCTAAGGCTCCTATATATACGAGCTGGCGCATCCGACATTTTTTTGCCTTAGGGTTGCCGCATGTACCCAGCGTGATAAACAAACGGCATCCATTGTTTCTACCGTCTTGCTCGTAATTTTAGTGAAATAAACTGCAATATGGGAGGTTGTTCAGCAATAAACTGCTGTAAACACTCCAGAAAAAGATACAAAATGTTTAGGTTTCCTTCGGATAATGCAAGAAGGAGAAAATGGGCTGCGAATTGTCGTCCAGATTCTTGGATCCCGGGACCTAATGCACAGCTTTGCATAGTAAGTTTTATTGTTATTCACTTATACTTTTCTTTGCATTTCTGACATTTATAAAGTAAAAAAATTAAAAAAAAAAAAGTATTATTTAAATCTAAATATGTATTTTAATAACCATAAATTATTTTAAGAAACGCTTTTTTACTGTGTGTTTGTAGAGTCTTGGCGGCGTTTTTTTGGTTCGCCAAAGTTGTCTTGTTTCCGTGTCCTGATAGTATTAGGTCGTTGAAAAAACTTTCCAATTTTAATTGGTACGCTCTTTTTTTTTTTCCCCTTTCAAATGTTATGAATTATTTAAGAAACAGAAACAGATTACTTGTGTTGCTTATCATTTTTGGTCGATTTTATTTTTAGATGAAAATTTCTTAAAACCACCAGTGAAGCGATAAAATCGCCAAGCGGAAATGCTGTCCTCTTACGAGGCAAAAAAATGGCGGTGATGCGCCGGCCTATTATTTATTTAAGGGGCTCTACTGGGAGCCAGCCCTGTCTCAGGATATCATGATTATCAGTAGTAATTTTATCGGTGTGACAAAGCATATCGTGAAAAAAAATATTGAAAAATTGAAGAGCATTATTAAAAATGTTAATTAAGTTTAATTTGTCAAATGTTTTATAAAAAGAGTAATATCCTTTATAAATTGGTTAGATTACTAATCCTTTAAAGAAATAAAAAAAATTATAAATAAAATATTAATTCATTTCTTAAACTAATAAAAAAAATTCGAATGCTGTGGCCACCATATGACTTTTTTCTTTATTTTCCTATACAAATTCTCTCAGTAAGAATAATTTATTGAAATTATTATTTATTAAAATTATCTTCCATGATGAATGGAGATGATTTCTGTTCTAGAGAAGTAGTACAACACTAAATACTCAAAGAAAGTCAGTTTTATTCACTATATGACATCTAAAAAAATGCGTTATTTTTATTTTTATTTTTATCTATTTATTTTATTTTATTTTTTGTTAAAAATGAAAAAAAAAAAAAAAAAAAAATCGATAACTTTATTTTAAATTATCGCAGATCGATGGTTCAACCTTTCCTTTTAAAAGTATTGACGAGCTCTTTTGAAAAATACCCATGATGAAAATTTGGCCCCCTTGGGGGAACTTCGCTTCCACGGGGGAAGGCGATGCTCCTACATAAAAAAAAAAAAGAAAAAAAATCTAATAAACTATTATAAATAATTGCTTTTACGTTCATAATGATTATTAAAAAATAATTCTCTTTGTGTACATTTATACGAAATTTTGTCCTATACTGCCATGTCAAAATTTTAGAAAAAGCGGTATGGCAGAGCCACCTGTTACACGACTTTCACCAAAAGTTGATAGACACTAATTTATATGAAGGTGGCTTTATTAATATTAACTACATATCAAATTTCATGAAATTCTGTGTAGTAGTTCCTGAGATACAGTTGCCACAAAATTTTGTCATTTATTACTTGCTTTTCATTTCAGATAGTGCAGGCAGGGCCGGTGACAGAAATTACAAGCCCCTGGGAAAAGGAAAATAACGCCTTCCCCCATCTCACTTTTTATTCGAAGAATGGTGCAATATATAAGATGTTTAACTGTCATATTTAAGAGTACTAAAATCTCTAAAAGTTAATTTAAAAAAAAAAGAAGATAACTGAGAGAAAATGATTAACTTTGTTACATTCGCCAAGATCAATGTTTATAGGAAGAATCTACTTGCTGCTCTTGCTAGGAATATATTGTGTAATTTTTGAAAGGACCATTAGAAACTCACTCGCATCGGTCATTGGAAAAACGGCATAGCTTTTCTAAGTTTAATTCGTGAGAATTAGCAAGATAAGCAGACTTTTTGACTCATTATTTAATATAGAGACTGAGACGAGACCATAGGCACCAGTTGTTACATTACAATGCAGGATGAAAGAAAGCCGAATTAAGAACATATGCGTTCACACACACAAAAAAAAAAAAATTAAAAAATAAAGTCAAAACATATTTTATGAGACCCATAAGAATTTGCATTACGTTATAGAAACAAAGATTTCACTTCTGTTGCCTTAAAAAAAAAAAAAAAAAAGATCCATTGTGAAAGAAAAATTATTGAAAATAAGGGCACCTGAGACACCCCCTCCTTTTAGTCCATCACTGCTTGGCCATTTATTATCATGAGTTACACATAAATGAAAAGGAATTGATCTTAAATGAATGGAGTTATAAACAGAAAATAAAGGAAGCGCCTGAGCATCCAGTTTAATGACAAAATATCGGTTGAATAACTAGTCTGCGTTCGAACTTCTAACCCGGACCCGTTCAGATCTTCAGTGCGAAGAATACATACGCTTATAATGATAAATAAAGAATGTCAAACTTATAATCACAAAGGAATGTAAGTATTTTAAGATTTAAAAAATTGCAGGTGTTTAATTTGTGTTGGGCCCCCTTTACTGACGGGCCACTGGGCAGTAGTCCCCTGCATGCCCCCCTGAAACCAGCCCTGAGGGTTGTGGTTTGTGTTTAATTTATCCCCAATATACAAATTTACTCCAATAAATTTATATATTGGAATAAAAATTGGAATTTATTCCAAATAAATATAAAACAGCGATAACAAAGGTGGAGAAAACTTTGCTTTGGTGGAAGTGGATAGTCGGTTTGGAGAATGAATTGGTGGAATTAAGGGATGTGATGTTAGGAAACAAAAGGCTACTATTCCAGGGTCTACTCTAATATTTAGTCGATGATTTATACTGGTTTTAGATTCGGGTATTTAATTACGGATGAAACAGAAGCGACCTCTCGGAAACTCTGGTGGTTGGTTGGTTGGGTTTTACGTCGCACTAGTGCTGCGCAGATAAGCAATTAGCGACGGTCTGGGACACACCCCTAGAGGTGGTCCGGAGACATGCCATCACAATTTTGATCCTCCACGGAAGAGATGGCTCTCCCACTTCGGTGACCCCCAGAGGTATAATTTTTGATGAGAACGTGGAGGACATTGCGGCCACGACAGATTTTACGTGTAACAGCCACCATTAGTGTACTGTACACTACGGTCTTTGGCCGGCTCGAGTACCGAACCCGTAATCTTCCAATTACGAGGCCGGCGCTCTACCGACTGGGCTACCGCGGCCCTGGAAACTCTGGTGAAGAAACTATTCAATATTCAAGCGCAACAGAAGTTGCGGTTTGCGTTTCAGCTAGTGACCGTCACGGAGTCTGCAGTCTGCACCATGGAACTACAGCTGGTGGCTAGTAGTTGTCAGCTTGGTGAGGCAGGATTTTTCCCGAGTTAAGTCAGATTGAACAGGGAGCAGCCCCCGCTCATCACTCTTGGAGCGATGTTGAGCGCTTCTAAGGGGACTACTCGCAGTTTATTTAAAAACTCAAAAAGGAAAAAAAAAAAAGAAAAGAAAGAAAAAAAAATTACATTATTCGCCAGGCTTTAGCCTAGAGCCAACAGTGGGCGATGATTGAGCTGGTGAATCTTTCTATTTACCAATAGCACTTGCAAATTGAGCATATGGGTAAAGAGGAAAGAGAAAAGCAGAGACTATTAATCAGTAAGATTTGATAGGTCCATTTACAGAGTGAAGATTTTATTAAGTTTTATGATGAGATTCTTACGCGTGACTATACTATCTAACCAATTTTGAGGTCTAGGAGAAGGATTTCTCCTAGGTGAAAAGAAGAGGTGAGCCTGCATGTGAAATAATAGTGGGCTGAAGTTCCCTCCTCTCCGCAAGGACACAGAGGTAAACGTCGGCAGTGAAATCTTTTGAGGTATGCAGGAAAGGGACCGTGTCCCGTAAGAAAAGCTGTGATGGGGGAAGTTGTTCCAGAAATTTCAGATTACTTGAGGAATTAAATTGTAAGTGTACCTCCCTTCTCGGATGTGTCCCATAAGGCCTGCCAATTCTGGAGGAGGAGAGTTTTTAATTTAGATTTTACATTAGATAGAGGTGCAGGAAGATGAAAATGAATATTGATGTTCTCAGTTGCAGCTTTAGCTAAAGTGCCTGCCATTTCATTGCCGACGACACCCCTGTGGGCGGAAACATCCGCCAGGGAGAGGAAATTTTTAAATTTTGCAATTTTAATTTTTATTTCTAAAACTTGAGGGTGCTTGCTCCTGTGGCGAGCAATAGCGAGCAGACACGAAAGACTGTCACTAAAGATTTGGCGAGATGGGTGTTGCTTTCAGCCCATTCAATAGCTTTTTGAATAGCATAGAGCTCTGCTTGAAATTAAGGCTCCTATAATACGAGCTGGCTCACAGCTGATCACTGTTGCCCAGCGGAAATATAGCTTGGCGACGTTTAGTTGCAGACGTATTAATCGGCGTCTTTATCGCCTAAAATGGCGAGTTTGCCTAAACAGAAGAGCGAATTATTGTTTGCACTTGATAAGTTTGGTGGTAATATTTGGCGAAATTTTCTTATAACCCTTGTAAAAAGGAGCCATCACTGCTACTGTTAAATTAGTTAATTTTAAGTATTTATACACGTTGAAAAGTAGTGTAGGTTGTAAAATACAACATTTAGATATTCAAACAGCAATAAAAATAAATAATTGATAAAAAAATGCATGAAAACATATTATAAACACACTTCATATTTGTGATTGAAAGCTAAGCGTACAATTTTTTTTTGGACAATTAATAGCCTATTTCTTTCGCCTTTCTTCATCTGTTGGAAATCTAAACGTTCTAAAAGCAAGCAGTTCTGGCATGATTTGAGCAATTTTCGCCTGCAAAACTCCCATTTTATGTGATTTGATAACACTTGAAACTCAAACCGCGTGGGCAACAATCATTGAGTGGGAAACAAAATGCCTGATGAGCCAGCCTGTATTGGAGGAGCTCTACTTGAAATACTGAATTATATTCCTCGAGCCTGCCCGCCCACCGGTGGATCACGGTGCCGTCTTTCAGCACACAGAGGTAAGTCAGATTGTGACTTGAAATCCTATCACACTTCCACTAAAGCGATTATCGCTAAAAGAAGGTGTCCATTCATCCAAAAACCGTAGCAATGTTCGCGGAACTTTCCTCCACAGCTAGTATAAGGAATCCGTACTCTACTTCCTATCAGTACTCAATAGGTTCAATACTCAAGCCGGCCGAAGACCTTCGTGTGTCGATGGCTAGTGCACAATAAACTTGTGGTGGATGCTATGTCGTCTACTATGTTCCGAAATTAATATTTCTGGGGGTTATCGAGAAAGGGAAGCCGTCCACTCTGCAGAGAATCCTAATCGATTTTATGAGTGAGACGTCAGGAAATCCTTCGCACATGACCATTGTGTAGGAAATACATTATCAAGGTCAAGGGCATTACTAATGCAATATTATTATGTTTACAGTCGGCAGCAAAAGTATCCGAGAACTAGTAAAAGTTTCTATATAAAAAAAGTACACTTAATACAGTTTTGTTAAATAAATCCTCGTCGAATCCTGTGCTTAGTCAGTCTAAGAACATACTTCGACAAGGATATATTTAACAAAACAGTATTAAGTGTACTTTTTTTACATAAGAATTTTTGCTAGTACTCGGGTACTTTTGCTGCCTACTGTATGTTTATATTCTATGGGGTAACACCTGTATTCTATAGGGAAATATTCGTATCTCGTAAGGAAATTCGAAGTGCAAAATAAGAAATCATGTGGTGGTAAATAATAGATGAAATATCTTTTTGGACTCAAAAAACCCCGATAGAGTCCACTGTGATAGTATGTCTCTGGACCACCATTAAGGATGCACCACAAACCGTCACCAATGGTTGGTTGGTTGGTTGGTTGGGTTTTACGTCGCACTAGTGCTGCGCAGATGGGCAATTGGCGACGGTCTGGGACTCACCCCTAGAGGTGGTCCGGAGACATTCCATCGCAATTTTGATCCTCCACGGAAGGGATGGCTCTCCCGCTTCAGTGACCCCCAGAGGTATAATTTTTGATGGGAACATGGAGGACATTGCGGCCACGACAGATTTTACGTGCACCAGCCACCATTAGTGTACACGACGGTCTTTGGCCGGCTCGAGTACCGAACCCGCAATTTTCCAATTACGAGGCCGGCGCTCTACCGACTGGGCTACCGCGGCCCCCGTCACCAATGGACTCTATCGGTTTTTTGAGTTCGAGGCTAAATTATCATTTGTTTTTTACCCCAGCTGACATCTCATTCTTCATTTTCCAATGATTATGCCATATAATACAAACATTTCCTTACAAAATATAAAGATAACATGAGAATATTGCATTTTTCCCTGCAGTGGTCCCGTGTGAAGAGTTTCATAGCGTCACACCAATAAAGTCCATTGCTTACAGCGTAGCAGTAGTATGATGTTAAACTCATTCAATATTCGATACCATGTTTACAAAAAAAAAAAAAAAAAAAAAAAAAAAAGAAGTGTAAAACGTGACAAATAAGTTACTTACTTTTGATAATGGTAAACATTTTTTATCTCCACCCACCTATACTTAAAAAAAAAGAAAAGAAAAGAAGTCTTAGTCTGAGAAAGGACCGAGGGTGTAGTAGGGTTTATTTCTCACTAATCTGTTCGCGCCGTCAAGTACTTGACTTCACGCACAAGCCATACCAAAGCGGCGCGCTATCCCGTTTACGGAAGATCAAAATCATGAAGATATACAGTCGGCAGCAAAAGTATCCAAGCACTAGCAAAAATTCCTATGTAAAATAAAAAGGTACACTTAATACTGTTTTGTTAAATAAATCCTTGTCGAATCATGTTCATAGACTGACTAAAAACATGATTCGACAAGGATTTATTTAACAGAACTCTATTAAGTGTACTTTTTTTATATAAGATTTTTTGCTAGTGCTCGGATACTTTTGCTGCCGACTGTATCTCCTGATTATCCTTAGGAGGATAGTCGCCAATAGCCCATACGACTTAAAACCACTGAACCTCAATCTTAACTTTAGCTGATGGATGGAAGCATTTAATAAATTTTGAGTGGATCTGCAGATCAGGAGCCTCAACGTCCTATTTGCATCCCACATTATTTAACAGATCATTTTTATTTATTCCGTATTATGTAATATATATATATAATATATAACATTATTGTATATATAGATTGGACTCTTTTTACTAGCTACATAAACAGATACGTTTCTGAGGGGGGCTGCTCAACCCTTCACAGTATCTCTCTTTCTATATCTATTTCCATATATGCGCATATTTATATATTTTCTTGGTAACAGCCTTCTATTACTTTCATTTCATTTATAAATACTTGTACTAGATTTCATGCAAAAAGATTACATTACATATCAGAATTATTTTGTGCAACCCTGTAAACTAATTAACAATTCCATGGCCACAATTTTCCACATAAAATACATGCTTTTAAACATTCTAATAACATTTCATTGTATTTAATAGGGTGTACTACGTTAAAATACACTTTTAAGAAATACCGTCTATAGACCGTAATGGTACGAAATTCTTTTGTGTGTCACTGAAAAGAAGCCACAGTTATTATATACACCAATGAAAAAAATACACCTAATTAATTATAACTCATTAATATTTCAACCTAATTTGACATCATTTAAATGATAAAGAATATCATCGAAATATCTTTGGTGTGGTTCTCTCAATAAATTATTTAGTCTATACATTGCATTTTTTATTTTAAGTAAACATGCTTTTAAGCATCTTTTTAGTGTGTGTTAATTCCATTATGTTGAATGCAGCATAAACGCGTTAAAATGCGCTTGAATAAAAATTTCTCCACTGGCTCTAATGTCCCAAAATTCTTTTGCGTGTCCCTGTAAACGAACTATAAACATTGTACACACATGTAAAAACTACTCAACTTATTCTATGTTTTCCATGAATAATTGTTTGAAATTTGACTTAATTTGGATGATTATGTGACATTGTCGGAACACTTTTGTAATGTCCTTTATACTTTGTAATGTCCTTTATTATGAAGCCAAAGCACACATACACAGTGCGTCAAAAAAGTTTTAAGACTCGTCCCATAGCGCAGGTTGTAAAGGCATGCGCAGACAGGTAGTAAAGACATTATGACGCGCATGCGTCATAATGTCCATCGTCTGCTGGCACACTGAAAACAAGTTGTGCGCATTTCGTCAAGTAGCTGAGAGAAGATGAGCGTTCATTGCAGAAGTGAATTTTTTTCATGTTGATTTTTTAAGATGGAACAAAGAGCTGTAATTAAATTGAACGCAAAACTTGACAAACGTGCTTCGGAAACATAACAACTCATGAAACAAATTTACGGTGACTGTTGTTTAAGTAGATCAAGTGTTTTTGTGTGGCACAAACGTTTTCTGGACGGAAGAGATACGTTAGAAGATGATCAGCGTAGTGCAAGACCAATTTCATCTAAAACACCTGAAGTTATTGAAAAAGTACGAAATTTCGTAACAAACGATCGCTGTGCGACACTGAGAATGGTGGAAGACTCTTTAAACATCAACAAAGAAACAATTCGAACCATCATGCATGAAGATTTGGGCAAAACGAAAGTGTGTGCTAAATTTGTTCCACACACTTTAACCCCTGAACAAAAAGCAATGAGAAGTGTGCATTGCAGAGACATCATTTCAGCCGCTGAAAACAATCCAAACTTCTTGAAATCCATTGTTACAGGTGATTGATTAAACGTGATGTTTCCAATATGATCCTGAAACAAAGCGACAAAGTGCGGAATGGAAGTCACAAAATTCACCGCAAGCCAAAAAATACAAGGAAAGCTCCATCCAAAATGAAAACAGTGCTCATTGCATTCTTCGATAGTAAAGGTATTATCCACAAAGAATTTGTTCCAACTGGACAAACAATTACAGGTGAATACTACTTAGCTGTTTAAAGCGTTTGATGTCCAGAATTCGTCGCATTCGTCCAGACTATCGGACTGAAAGCAGTTGGTTTTTGTTACACAACAATACGCCCAGTCACACCTCCCTCATTGTTCGTTCATTTTTGGCCAAAAATAGTGTCTGTGTGTTGAACCATCCAACGTATTCCTCCAATTTAGCACCGTGTGACTATTCCTTATTCCCAAAACTTAAAATGAAGTTAAAAGGGTGTTATTTTGAGGATATTTCGACCGTACAAGCAGCTTCGACGCGTGCTTTGCAGGTCATTCCACTAATGGCCGTATTCACCATTAACTTTAACTCCCGGTTCAAAGCAAAAACTTGAAAAGCGTCTAAAGGCAGGGTACAGCATTCCAGCAAAATTTGGCACACTGTTTCTGCCATCTAGCGTCGAAGATTTCACATAATCTTTGATTGGTTATTTTCTCTTAAAAAATCTGAAAATAACTATACCGCTAGATGACAGAAACAACACGACAAAATTTGCTGAAAATTTGCGCCTTTATGCCTTTATACGCTTTTCAAATTTTCATGTTCGACCGGGAGTTGAAGTTATTGGTGAATAACAGCCTTAGTGATTTACAACAGCCGTTCGATTCATTAATAAATCCCTGTAAAAAGTGCATTGAAGCCGGAGTGTCTTATTTTGAATAAAAAATCAAAACAGATATTAATTTCTTGTTTCCATTTCTTTTTACAGACCCAGTCTTAAAGCTTATTTGACGCACTGTGTATTTTCTACACAAAACAAGAGTTTAAGCATCTCAATAATGTACGCTAATTTCATTTTGTTGAACGCAGTGTAACGATGTTAAAATGCATTTAAACGAAATTCATCCCACAGGCCATAATGATAAGAAAAACTTTGGTGTGTCCCTGTACACGAAAAATAAACAATACGTAGACCAAAAATTGTACAGTTATTTCTGTATAGTTCATAAACATGTGTACCAATTTGCAAATCAACTGGAGAATTTTTTCGGTCATTACAAATTCTGCCCATAGGCCGTAATGATAAGAAAAACTTTGGTGTGTCCCTGTACACGAACTACAAATAGAATACACACACAAAACTAGACAGCTAATTCCGTGTGGCTCATGAACATGTGTTCCAAATTTCAAGTCAGTTGCGGGATTTTTGCGGCCGTTATCGCGAGACAGACAAATCTTACAACGGAACCCAAAAATCTTTTCTGAGTCTCCTCTCTACATGGAGGCCTCTCCACTGACGTTTCGGCAATAAGTTGAATTGAGTAATTAATTTTGTAGTGAAACTGAATTCACTTTATTTTTACCCTATCACTATCACTTTCATATCATTTATTAAAATTTTTCTTATAGAATTAGAATTGAGGGCTGAGATTAGAGTTGGACCGAATATTCGGTTACTATTCCGTATTCTGCCTATTTGGTAGATGACACCGAATATTCGATTTCGCCGAATACCTTAATATTCGGCGACCGAATAGTGGAGTTAAATTTAAAATTAAGTTAAAATACTGAAATTGGTAAAAATATTTTTTATTGTATACATTTTAAATTTATTTTAAATTTATTTTATTTTATTATTTTATTATTATTTTTTTTAAATCATCAATAATTTTAATAATAATATATTTAAAATAGTAAAATTATACTTAAAAAACAATTTACAAAGTTATATTTAAAAAATATTTCCATGTTTTATAATAAGAATAAATATATTACTTCCTTATGCAAAGTACTGCAATCTTGATTTGCGAAATGGATTTTATATCTCGCATAGTTCAAAAACTAATCATCATAGAATGCTGCAAATTTATATTTGTGACTATCATGATATCTCCAAAACTAAATTCAAAACTGGTGTACAATCGATAAACAGATTATAAGACTTCTTTTCACACACCATAAAGTTTAAGCCAGCACAAACGGTTTCGAAAGAACGTAGCCTTTCTTCATCAGGTGCAAAAAAACACGTGCTACTGCCTTGGAGGCAAAAGCAAGACTGAAAGCAGGGCAAAATCCAGAGGGGGAGGAGCAACACAAACAACCAATAGCAAGCACCATGCAGGACTAATCAGAGAGGAACACACAAACACACACAAAATCAAAAGGAGGGAGGGAAGGAATAATCAATTAATTAATTAATTTATTTATTTACTTAATTTTTTTCATTTAATTAATATTATACTAATAAGAATATTTAATAAAATTTGTTTATTAATTAATTAATTCTTTAAATTAGAATTATTTAATAACTATTATTATGTTATAAAACATAATGAAGGAAATTATTTAATTGAATTAAACAAATTTTTCCAGGCTGTAGACAGCAAAGTGGAATCCGATTTTTCATTAACAATTTTATCACGATCAAGGTAAATAGCTAAATTTTCCAAAAAATCCAGTTCGAAAACTCGTTTGCCAAAACTATCTTTCATGCCAAACGAGTTTCCGAACTGGATTTTTTGGAAAATTTAGCTATTTACCTTAATCGTGATAAAATTGTTAATGAAAAATCGGATTCCACTTTGCTGTCCACAGCCTGAAAAAATTTGTTTAATTCAATTAAATAATTTCCTTCATTATGTTTTATAACATAATAATAGTTATAATTAAGTAATTCTAATTAAAAAAAAATTAATAAATAAACAAATTTTATTAAATTTACTTATTAGTATAATATTAATTAAATAAAAAAAAAATTAAATAAATAAATAAATAAATTGATTATTTCTTCCCTCCCTCCTTTTGTTTTTGTGTGTGTTTGTGTGTTCCTCTCTGATTGGTCTTGCATGATGCTTCCTATTGGTTGTTTGTGTTGCTCCTCCCCCTCTGGATTTTGTACTGCTTTCAGTCTTGCTTTTGCTTCCAAGGCAGTAGCACGTGTTTTTTTGCACCTCATGAAGAAAGGCTACGTCCTTTCGAAACCGGTTGTGCTGGCTTAAAATTTATGGTGTGTGAAGAAGTCTTATAATCTATTTATCATGATATCTAGTTGTACACCTGCAAATTTGGCTTTAATACAAGCTCTCGTTTTAGAGCTATCAACGACTTTACTCGATTTTTCGTGACGTCCGTATATACGTGTGTTTGTGTATGTATCTCGCATAACTCAAAAACGGTTGGACGTAGAACGTTGAAAATTGGTATATAGGTTTGTTATAACATCTAGTTGTGCACCTCCCTTTTTCGGTCTTTCTATGGATTCCCGTGTTGGAGATATTTACGAAAATTATATTCATAAGGACCAAAAATACAAAGGTTTTGGCCATTATATATGATTTACCATCATATGTGTTCAATACCATTTCAAAAGAAGCTAATGATAGAGCCCATAATGATATTTTTATGAAACCTGTCGACATTCTTCCGTGTAGAAAATAATTCTTAAAGACATAAGCAGGTTCTAGTCTAAGAATGCTTATTATTTAATGAATATTCAGCCAGTAGATAGAGCCCGTAATGATACTGTTATGAAAGTTGTCGATATTTTAGAGTGTAGAATGTATATAAGCAAGTTCTAGCCGACGAATGCACTTAATTTATTGAATATTCAGCTCGTAGACAGAGCCCGTAATGATAGTGTTATGAAAATTGTCGACATTTTTGTGTGCAGAAAATAATTCTTAATGACCTAAGCAGGTTCTAGTCGACGAATGCACTTTATTTAATGAATATTCAGCCCGCAAATAGAGACCGTAATGATATCGTTATGAAAGTTGTCAGCATTTTTGCATGTAGAAAGTAATTCTTAAAGACACAAGCAGGTTCTAGTCGATGAATGCACTTTATTTAATGAATAGTCAGGAAACAGTTGAATAAAACTCTTTTTTGTGCCACAAAAATTAAAAAATCAATGAATAATCTCGAAACAATCCAATAAAACAATCATTCTTACTACAGAAATCAAGTAAAGATTGTTAAATACACTGCACACTAGAAATTTCGCTAATTCAGGAACAACCAAAAATTTCGAAGTCTGAACGGAATTTTAATTTACAGAGAGTATTGTCAGCAGTTTATCGAATTTTTGAGGTAGTTCTGCACTAGAAACCAACGAATCATTACAAAAAATTTCAGAACTCGACTTCTATCGAAGTTAGAGATCCCAAACTTTAGAAATCGTAAACTAGTGTATATGTTAATTGTTAACAATAAATTAAGTTGACCAAATTCCCCCACTGTTGGTAGTTTTTCCCCTCCTACATGAACTAGCTTTGTAAGTAAAGTTTTTGTTGCAATTTATAATTCAAAATTGATATTTGTATACTTTTTTAAATACTGTTTTTGTCTCCATTTCTTATTTTAAATTTAGCGACACAGTAGTAAGTTGTCCTCGCTTTTACTCCAGAAAAATTCGGTTGGTTAGTTGATTGAGTTTTACGTCGCACTAGTGCTGCGCAATGGGCAATTCCAGAAAAATTCGGTCACCTTATAATAAACAAACAAACCAGCACGCTGGTGTTAGCTTGTGTTATATGTAAATAAATGTTAAGTTTCCTATCATCATGAATCTTGAGTTGAAATATCAGCCATCATATAGGTACAATAATATTTATTTTATACTTTATACCGAAAATATTTTAGTAAGTACATTATAATTACTTTACCTGATTAAGTGATTACATGTAATATAATTTTGGACTTTAAGGCTTCCGTAACAATTCGAGGCAGCTGGTTGTATTTTGCCGCCCAATCACTTCATGCATTTGGCGTTGCTGTAGACGGACATTTTTTTAGCATTACGTTGTGCCACTGATCTTGTACTCTTAGTAATTACATAATAATGTATATGATGAACTATGTCATCATAAAAGAATATAATTTTGAATATTGTAATTTAGTAATTAATATTTGTTTATTTATTTATTTTTTAAATATGAAGATGTTGTAAAAATTTGAATTATTGGGTAATCAATTTAGAATTAAAAAAGAAATAAAAATCACGTGGCTCCCATACATTATAAAAAACTTTAAAATGAATTCGAATGCTCTTGTGTGGTTCTGAAAAATCAATCACTGATGCTAATCATTCTACATTCTATAACAAATTTGCTTTTGCGCATCTGAAAAATGTTTCGTTATATATTATAAAGCATGTATATATATATATTGCATATTGTTTTAAATAAATACTTCTAATAGACCTTAATCTATCTGATTTTTATTGTGAATCCAGAGCCTGATCCTTGCAATCTAGGGTAACTGCATTCATACGCATAAATAATTTTATTTATAATAACTAAGTTATAAATATGGATTTTTTGACAGGATATTCTTGACATGAGGATTTAAAACTTCAAAAATTATCACGTGTCAAAAACCTGCTAAGCCTGGATATGACTATAATTTACTGTATAAAAATTATACATCTTTAGATTTCAGTAAAGGGAGAAATTTAGAGGGTAAAAGTAGGGCTCCGCAGAAAAATTCTGCCCTGGAGCTCCATTTGAGATTTGTCAGACTCTGTATGAATCTCTGTATACAAACCAATAATATTTTTTATACCCTTTGCACATGTTATATTGACACATGTTATATTGAATTGAATAATATGTATCAATTTCAAGCATTCTAAAAATAAGTACGAAACGAGAGCACGCACAGATTGACTGACAGATAAAACAAAATCATACACTTTTTACCTTTAAACCAAGTGTTATAAAAAAGACGGGTCTCAGGTTTTTAGCCGAAATTCTCTTGTGTATTTAAGGCCGATGAACCACTCAAATAGTTACAATGACAGCAAGAATTACAAACTAAAACAAAGAATAATTCTAGATTGTTTCCTCGTGGTTACATAATAATAAATTTGACGAAATATATCACTATAAAGTAAAATATTCCATTTTGGTCATTAATCAATATTGGACAATTAATTTATGAAATGTCAGTTAACGATATCGCATTTGGAAAACTAAAAGTTCACTTCCCTCCTCATTAAAAAGTGAACTGAATATTTAACACGTTAACTTTTGAAGATAGATTTTGAATACTACAAGTACAGTCGAGTCGGTAACAAAAGTATCCGAACACTAACAAAAATTCCTATATAAAAAAAGTAGAGTTAATACTGCTTTGTTAAATAAATCCTTGTCGAATCATGTTCTTAGTCAGTCTAAGAACATGATTCGACAAGGATTTATTTAACAAAATAGTATTAACTCTACTTTTTTTACATAGGAATTTTTGTTAGTGTTCGGATACTTTTGTTACCGACTGTAGTAATGAGACTAAAAAAATTCCCCGAATACTTAAGTTTCCCATTCCTGTAGTATGAAAATGGACTAAAATGATTAGAATTATAAAAAAATCTGATGTGAAACAACCACACGACTTCCATTACCAACTATTACATGTGTCATATGCACATTTATAGAGATAATGTTATCAGAAGACATAGAATTGACCTAATGAAATAGACACCTAAAAATTTTCCGGTAAGGGAAAGTTAATACACGCGTAAAGACATATAAAACAGAGTTTACAGAGCGATTATTATTATTATTATTATTATTATTATTATTTTTTTTTTTAAACACAGATTTCCGTGATCTGAAACTGACTTATCTGATCAGGGTGACTATTGATTTTCCTGTGATAACCAAGTGAAGCATGAGAAAGGATATCTAAAATGGGCTTATGTAACAATTTTCAAGAAAATCGTTAGAGCCGTTTTTGAGATACCGATTTTTACCAAACCTTGGCCTCATTAATTGTTGACCAGAAAACAACAATTACATGCAAAAGGATATTTAAAAGAGGGTTAATATGGCAAGTTTGAAAAAAAAAAATCATACAGCTGTTTTGAAACGAATGCACTTGCAGGACCTGAAATTCAGCTATTTATACAGGACGCCTATCAATTTTCCTGAACTATCCAACTATATCATTCGAAAAGACATCTAATTGAGTGTTTATACAGCAATTTTGAAGGAAATCGTTAGAGCCGTTTTTCAGATACGGACTTACGGCCCGGCCCCACTTCCGGTTTTCCAATTTTCACCAAAATTTGGAAAATTCATCTGTACTCCAGAAGTGTTTCAATTCAAGTTTCGTTGTTCAATATTTATTAGTTTCTGAGATATAATAGTCAGAAGATTCCCCACATACACACACACATATACACTGACCAATCGCCAAAAACAATTTTTTTGGACTCAGGAGACCTTAAAACATGTAAATCAGGTGAAATCTCGATATCGATTTTTTTGACCGAATACAATACTTCCATTGCCTACGGTAGTCGGGTAATGGGAGTAAAAAAGTCGTTTTCTTGTTTTGAAATGTGTTTTTGTAATGCTTAAAATATCGTTATACATAATGATGGCCTTACAATTTTATACTACAATCTAAACCTTATTATTATTACATAGGTTGCCTTCTATTCAAAATATTATTAAGATAAAGTCTTTGATAATTCTGATAAAGTTGATTAAACAAGCAGAAATTAAAATTTCATGAAATTAATCAAAACTTTGTTAAAATGAAAACTGTGCAGATTTCTTTCTTTTTTCTCTCTCTCTCTCTCTCTCTCTCTCAATTTTTTTTTTTTTTTTTTTTTTTTTTTTTTTTTGTGTGTGTGTGTGTTTTAAGAAATCATGTCGGTCTAACTTTTTGGCCAACTATTACAAGTAGATTTATGAAATGGGACAGTTTATCTATATATTAAAAAAAAATCACTGCCGTCACTGTCCGACCTGCAGGCTGCGGCAGCGGCGTTTTTGTCTGCGACCGCCTCTCCTCGCGATGCAAAAGCTATCGATGTTTGTCGAATAATCCAAGAAACACGTTTATCTTGGTTAGATATTTCTATCACCTTAATTAACGAACTTATTAATTAAAAACGTCGTGTTAATAAAGGTACTCTAATTACCAACTTGCAAATAGTTTCTCCAAAAATCATTGTTCCTTTATACCAAAGAATTCTGTGGATAGCAGAATGATAAGTAGAAAATTTTGTGCAAAAGTGATCCCTCCTCAAGGGTTCAAGATATACAAAATACGTCTTAACATTCGAAAAATCCTTTATTTCCACATCTATCGGTGTAATTTTTTTTTTTTTTTTAATGGATATTTTATATTAAAAAAAAAAAAAAAAAAAAAAAAAAAGAGAGAGAGAGAGATGCTTTTTTTTTTTTTTTTTTTTTTTTTTTCGTTCATCTCTTTTTTGAATCGTCTTGTGCGAAAAACTAAACGTTCAATTTCTTAATAACAGGTACCTTTGAAAAGGACATTTAATCCTTTTTTAAACCATATGAAACTTTTAACAAAATAAGGATTAGCGATCCATATTTTTACAATTTACGGAACATAAAATTTTTCGCTAAATATTTTATAACACAAAAAGTTTACGCGAAAAATCAATTCTTTTTTTTTTTTTTTTTTTTTAAATATAGATCTTAATGACAGGAACAAACCCTAAAAAGATTGAAATCCGATTGCGAAAATTTCACGAGTTATTATTATTATTATTTTTATAATTATTGCATTAAAGAATCGCATGGATTTTCCAAAACTCTCATTTTGAGCCCTTTCTTTATCAGCATTGATTTTAAATTTCAATTATGTGTTAACCAATGAAAATACAGAAAATATATCTGCAATATTCGAAAGCACGTTTCTTCGCAATTACAACTATGTAATTTTATTTATTTATTTATTTTTCTGAAAAATAGGGATATTTAATGTTTCTTAACATAAAAAAATAGCTCACATTTTCTTTATGAATCGTCTTGTAAGAAAAAAACAGCGGTTCAATTTCTTAAGTATAGGAATAGGTAACCTCAGAAAGGTAGGTTAATTCTCTTTCCAAGAGTATAAAATCTTTAACAAAATATGGATTAGCGGGTCATATTATGGAACATCAAAATTTTCTTTAAACATTTTATAACTCAAAACAATTTTCAGATAAATGCGACTACAAAAAATATAATTATATTTAAAATCATGAAATTAATCTATTCAAGATAAAATAGAATTACTTCATTCGTGATTCATCTTATATATCACCCGGGTGAAGTTGATGAAAATAAACAGAAAAGAGACAGTGTAAAAAAAAAAAAAAAAAAAAAAAAAAAAAAATGGATTTTTCTTTCTAACTGCTAGCGTAATGCATTTGAATACTCGTATGCTCTAACTACTACTAAACTTCCTTCTGTATCCATTTCATCTAAACATATAACTGCATTTAAAATTTTTATTTAAAATTTTAATTAATGTTAAATTTTAACACTATAATGAAACTAGAACATTTTCGTTATAATTAAATACAGGCGTATGATTAATAAAACTTAAATATATATATATGTATATATATGTAATAATTATGATATATGCATTAAACAAATTAACATTTTTTAATTATGATTTATATTTTAAAAACAGTTAACAGACATTGCCTGATCCACTGGTCACTATATTTAAATGAATATTAACAATAATAAAATTCACTTTATATATATATATATATATATATATATATATACATATATATGGGAAGTTCCTCATACAGACAACAGATGGCGCTGCCTCCGATGCTCATCTTTCGACGAGAGGACAAACGGAAGAGAGTTTAGATCTGGCTGCAGTGGAGATCGGTTAAGACCGTCAGCGCGAAGGCTGATGTGGTCATTTAGTCCTAATTTGAGCACAGAATGCTCATAATAGTTGTGTAGAGCCATGGAGGGCTCAATGCATTAATCTCACATATTTGATAAAGTGCGCGAAGGTACTTTTGTGAATTCTAAGTGTGAGCAAGTGCTTAAATGTTGCTTTGTTACGGTTATACTGATGAAGAGAGTTTGTTATGTGCTAAGCCTCGAAACCAGCTGTTGGATAATTATGCAAATTCTGCTATTATCATATTTTTTTAGTGTATCTTGTGTTGTATGTGTGTTACGTAATAAATGTTTAGTCATCTAAGTCGCAACTCATCATTGCCCCACCTCTAGACACCCAGCCAAGATCATACATATATATATAAATTCATTGAAACCGCTTAAAACTTGCTTCGGCTCTTCGTTGCCTACTCTGTATTTAAGTTTATCAATAAATGTCAGATTGTACCCGATTATTAATTATTCATATACGCATAGAGTATATTCATATATGTATACTTGTATAGAAAATGAGATCCAATGTCTACACGTGCCCAATGGCGAGATTTTTTTTCTGGCATTTTTCTGGCGAGATTTTTTTTCTGGCCTACCCAATGGCGAGATTTTTTTTCTGGCATTCTGTTCCTAAGTGTCGTGTTCGAATTTCGATTCAGGCACGAATGTTCGTAATGGTTTGGAATCCAGAAATCGTAGGACGTAGTCTAATGAGCCTAGATGTAATGTATTTGAATTCTCTTGGATGGCCCTGTAAACGAGTCCTTTGCTTGATCTTAAGGAAAAGTTTAGTGTAGCATGATACATATATAGAATACCGAGTTTGTACTTCCCGCTTCTAATTGTTCTTCAAATATGGTGATAACAGACACACAAACACACAGATCAACCGCTAAAACATTATTATTTTTTTTTTAAATTATTCAGAAGATTTCAAAACGTGTAAATATAACAAAAACACAATTTCGAAAATTTGACCCAAAAACAATATTTTCTCTACCATATATATGGTTAAAAGAAAGTAAAAAATATGTTTTCCGAACGACCTTCACATAGCGCAGCACTTGTGAGAAGTAAAATCCAACCAATCAACTAAACACGACCTACATAACATAGAAGGAAATAAAACAAAATGCTTCAACGTGCAATTATGAACATTTTCGATATTAAGTTTAATCTAAGTTTTTCAATGATATAGAACTTTTTAAACCTCCGTACAATATTAAAATTACCCGTTTAATATATATATACATTAATTAATTATCTATTTTTAACCATTAACTGCTATTAGCGGTCTTACAGACAGCCAACAATAGTTTAATTGTGTTGTCTTGTTGATCACAAGCACCGGCATTCCTTTCATAATCCTATCTCTTCATTTTCGAAAGATCTTGCTCCAGTTTTTAAAAGTGGTTTCTAAGACCTTTAAATAGATAAATATTTTAATACTTTTTTTTTTTTTTTTAATAAGTTAATTGAATCTATATTCACATTTTAACTTCGTTGTCTGAGAGACCGTTTACTGTAGTCATGTGACAAATTTGGTCATATTAATTAAGGGTTAAAATTAATTTCAAGCAAGGACATGTAACAAAACAAAGTAACATGGAAAGAGACTTCTATCTTGTTTACAAGAAAGCTTAATGTTTTTCGAGCATGAAAGTTTATAAGAAAAAACAAGCGTAGAGAAAATCCAATTTAAAGATTCCATTCATAAAAACAGCTGAGGTAAACCAAACAAAGGAAGCCACTGAACGATATTAATCATCACTTTACTTCACTCGCATTCACCAGCAATTGAAAACAAATTGGAAATTTGGTAATTTCTTCGAACTTTATTACTTTTTACTTTCCGAACATACTATGTAAGGAAAATATCGTAATCATGACGAAAATTTGACTTTGAGATTTTGGTGTATCTATACGTTTTAAGGTTCCCTAAGTTCATTTTTGCTATTTTTACGGCGATATATGTCTGTGAACTCTTTGTTTAAATGAGTTGGAAGTTGGTACATATGTTGTAGGCTAGATTAGCCCGAACCCTATTGATTTTTGTGAATATATAGGGGAAACCCGTGTACCTAGGGCCATCATGTACCTAGGGCCACCCCACTTTATTTCAATAATATTTAATTTTAAATTTTAATACTCAAATGGGCGAGTAACACCACCAATTGCTACTTTTACAACTACTTTGGAACTTTTGAGGAGAAAGTTTTGAGAAGTTACATGTCGAAAACGAATTTACATGGTTTGAAGTAAAATTTTGCAGCTCATCTCTTTTGCTATTTTACAAAGGCAAATCAAATATTTTTCTTTCGTTTTTAGTGTATAATGTTGCTTGTTATATTGAGTAATAAATGAGATATTTACTTAGTCCTCTCTGCATGTGGATTTTTTAGTGGAGGGCATTTTGAATGGTGTTACCAAAACTTGTACCTAGGGCCACATAGTTGCCTTGCACCTAGGGCCAGTGTGTTTGGACCATTTAACACTTTCGCGACCGCATGTTTTTGTCTTTTTGACAGTAAGGTCCGCCTGTGGGCGTTTTTCTCATAAGTTACAATTTTTCAAAACAAAATTTTCCGTATTCGCATTTATATTACAAATGGATATGCATTATAATCATACTCTCTCTCTAATTAAAATATTTGCATCCATAGTATACTGATTGTACAAATATGAATATTGTGTATATGTTTTAGAAACAAATAACATACAAATTGTAAAAGGAACGCCCACTGGTGGAGTTTCATATTTTCAAATGACGTGAATCTACATCAGCGGTCGAGAAAATGTTAAGAAACACTGTACAGCCTATAGTAATTGGATGCTGGCAAACCCTGGTAAATATTTCGCAACTAAGATATAAATAAATGATTCAAGAAACACACGAGTATTTGTATGAAATAATTTCTAAGTGTTTATGCGCAAATGGCAGCAAAAATTAATTTGCATAATACCATAGATAAATTGAGTGCGTGAGTGAGTGGGTTTTACGTCACACATAGAGCTACGCTATAGGCAATTGGCAACGGTCTGGGACGCACCCCCTAAGGGTGGTCCGGAGATATGACATCACAAATTATTATAGAAAAAGATGTAGGGAAGCTTATATAAAATAAGTAAACGAATATTTTGAAAATTTAAGACTTTACTAGCTATAACGTGAGCCATTTTCAAATTATTTTCTGAATGAAGAATAAGGGTTTGTTTACGAATCGAAAGTTCTAGTTTTTTCTAGTATGATATGTATATTAATTCTGAATCAATTTATTTTTCAATTTCCAAAATTGAAAATTAAAAAACAAAATTTTTCATTTTTTTTTTAATATTTTAACTTTTAATAATTTTCCTTCAACTAGCTCTGATCAAGGGACTTAGGTGCTGGTGTTTGGGAGCAAGGCCGATTGACTACTGTAGAGTCCTAGACCTGAGGGTAAATGCCTCCTGTGGGGGTCTTTTTTAGAGGTCCTAGCTTGTATTTACGCAAGTTTTGGAGAAAACTACGGAAAACTCCGAACGGCCGGTTGTACTTTAGTTTTTATGTAGAATGTTTGTGCTTTTTAACGTTGTTAACTTGTATTTTAAGATTGTACATAATATATACAATATTCTAATGTAATATAAAAAACTAAAATAGTTGTTTTATGTCTTTAGTTTTACACGTACATCTTTGCAAACGGGTACACTGAATTTTCTTTTTGTTTCCAAAACTGATTTTTGTTCCCGATTCCAAAACTGATTTCATTTCCAAAAATCTAATTTTAGATTTCAAGACTTATACTATTCCATTCATAAAAACAGCTGAGGTAAACCAAACAAAGGAAGCCACTGAACGATATTAATCATCACTTTACTTCACTCGCATTCACCAGCAATTGAAAACAAATTGGAAATTTGGTAATTTCTTCGAACTTTATTACTTTTTACTTTCCGAACATACTATGTAAGGAAAATATCGTAATCATGACGAAAATTTGACTTTGAGATTTTGGTGTATCTATACGTTTTAAGGTTCCCTAAGTTCATTTTTGCTATTTTTACGGCGATATATGTCTGTGAACTCTTTGTTTAAATGAGTTGGAAGTTGGTACATATGTTGTAGGCTAGATTAGCCCGAACCCTATTGATTTTTGTGAATATATAGGGGAAACCCGTGTACCTAGGGCCATCATGTACCTAGGGCCACCCCACTTTATTTCAATAATATTTAATTTTAAATTTTAATACTCAAATGGGCGAGTAACACCACCAATTGCTACTTTTACAACTACTTTGGAACTTTTGAGGAGAAAGTTTTGAGAAGTTACATGTCGAAAACGAATTTACATGGTTTGAAGTAAAATTTTGCAGCTCATCTCTTTTGCTATTTTACAAAGGCAAATCAAATATTTTTCTTTCGTTTTTAGTGTATAATGTTGCTTGTTATATTGAGTAATAAATGAGATATTTACTTAGTCCTCTCTGCATGTGGATTTTTTAGTGGAGGGCATTTTGAATGGTGTTACCAAAACTTGTACCTAGGGCCACATAGTTGCCTTGCACCTAGGGCCAGTGTGTTTGGACCATTTAACACTTTCGCGACCGCATGTTTTTGTCTTTTTGACAGTAAGGTCCGCCTGTGGGCGTTTTTCTCATAAGTTACAATTTTTCAAAACAAAATTTTCCGTATTCGCATTTATATTACAAATGGATATGCATTATAATCATACTCTCTCTCTAATTAAAATATTTGCATCCATAGTATACTGATTGTACAAATATGAATATTGTGTATATGTTTTAGAAACAAATAACATACAAATTGTAAAAGGAACGCCCACTGGTGGAGTTTCATATTTTCAAATGACGTGAATCTACATCAGCGGTCGAGAAAATGTTAAGAAACACTGTACAGCCTATAGTAATTGGATGCTGGCAAACCCTGGTAAATATTTCGCAACTAAGATATAAATAAATGATTCAAGAAACACACGAGTATTTGTATGAAATAATTTCTAAGTGTTTATGCGCAAATGGCAGCAAAAATTAATTTGCATAATACCATAGATAAATTGAGTGCGTGAGTGAGTGGGTTTTACGTCACACATAGAGCTACGCTATAGGCAATTGGCAACGGTCTGGGACGCACCCCCTAAGGGTGGTCCGGAGATATGACATCACAAATTATTATAGAAAAAGATGTAGGGAAGCTTATATAAAATAAGTAAACGAATATTTTGAAAATTTAAGACTTTACTAGCTATAACGTGAGCCATTTTCAAATTATTTTCTGAATGAAGAATAAGGGTTTGTTTACGAATCGAAAGTTCTAGTTTTTTCTAGTATGATATGTATATTAATTCTGAATCAATTTATTTTTCAATTTCCAAAATTGAAAATTAAAAAACAAAATTTTTCATTTTTTTTTTAATATTTTAACTTTTAATAATTTTCCTTCAACTAGCTCTGATCAAGGGACTTAGGTGCTGGTGTTTGGGAGCAAGGCCGATTGACTACTGTAGAGTCCTAGACCTGAGGGTAAATGCCTCCTGTGGGGGTCTTTTTTAGAGGTCCTAGCTTGTATTTACGCAAGTTTTGGAGAAAACTACGGAAAACTCCGAACGGCCGGTTGTACTTTAGTTTTTATGTAGAATGTTTGTGCTTTTTAACGTTGTTAACTTGTATTTTAAGATTGTACATAATATATACAATATTCTAATGTAATATAAAAAACTAAAATAGTTGTTTTATGTCTTTAGTTTTACACGTACATCTTTGCAAACGGGTACACTGAATTTTCTTTTTGTTTCCAAAACTGATTTTTGTTCCCGATTCCAAAACTGATTTCATTTCCAAAAATCTAATTTTAGATTTCAAGACTTATACTATCCAGTTTAGAGAGGTTTAGCCTCAGTGGACTGTTATATGTTTCTGATACTGAAATGTGAATATTATTAAACAATATTTTATAATTTTCTACAGATAAATGTAGCAGGAAAAAAAAACCGTTCTTTTTAAGGAATTTTCAGTTTACTTTTTATTGTATTAAGTTACTTTGTAAAGTATCCGAATGTCATCTCGAGGACGAAAAAATTTTGTATTAAAAAATAACATTTCAATTTCTCTTACTGCCTTTTTCTAGAAATGTTCGAACCATGAACGCTTGGATGTAACTGTGTATTTTCGTTATTATTATTATTTCGTATACTTGTCATGCTAATAAAAACTACCCTTTTCACATAATGAGAAAAAATGCTATAAAAGAAAATTTTAATTTATGTTATAACTATCAGCAGGTTTTAAATTAATCAAGCAACTACGTAGGTAAATTTAAATAAAAAATAAAATGTTATTATTTAAAATAATTAAAACAAAAAATATTAAAAGATAATGAATAAATATATCTGAAGCTGCACATAGTATAAAATGCGAGAGAAATTAATATAAAAAAGTTACAGACAAATAATTTTGTAAATTAAATTATAAGTGAAATCTCGGTGCCCCATCAAAAAAAAAGTAATAATAATAATTATTATAATTAAAATTATAATAATATATCTTTTTTCTTTAATTTTAATTAAGTGGAAAACAGGCAACGTTTATTAAGTTTATTCTATAGATTGCAGTCATAAGCGCTTAAAAACTGTTTATTAACCTTAAATCAACTGAACATGTTTTAAAAGATTTTTGGCAATTTTTCTAAAGTTTTAAAGTTGAAATAAATTCTTGAGAGATTAAGTTTATCTTGCTTGGAATGTCTTGAAACTTTCGTTAATTTAAAACTAACACATTAAGCAGTGAACAATTGCAATGTATATATATGCATACATATAACGCAAGCGTTCTTTAAAAAAAAGAATATATATATATATATACAAAAAGACTGTTTTCTTAAATTAAATTCTCTAAAAGATTGTTTTTTTTTTTAGAATTTTTAATTTATACAAAATATAGAAGAAAGTTTTAAGAAGTTTAGAAAGTAATAATTTAGAATTTTTGCAAGTGCTTTATTTTTAAATGATAAAACAAAGTTTTGTTTGACTTTCTGCAAAATTTAATGGATTAAATGGAGAAACTAATTAACAAATTTCTTTAATTACATTATATTTTTATGTTGTTTAAAATCCATTGTATAATTTAATGTAGATGACGAAAAATCTTTTTTGTTCAGAACCCAATACTTTTTTTTTTTTTTTTTAAGTTAAATCCATCGCACTAAAAAATTATCTTTAAACATAGCTTTTACTTTTTTTTTTTTTATTATTATTATAAGTAAATGTAAATAAATGTAATTTTTCTATTTTTCTTTTTCTTTTCTCGTCTTCTTTCTTTTCTCTCTCTTTTTTTTTTTTTTTTTTCCTCAGTTTGTTTGTTATTATGGTTACAGTTATAGCACTCGATTAAATTCTTAGAGGGGAGGGGGAGAAGGAATGATAAGGAATAAGAAAAGCTTCAAGAAGAAGCTAAAAGAAAGAAAAAGAAAATATGATTAAAAGAAAAAAAAATCAATAGGCAGAATTTATTTACCAATGTAGGGTCAATTTAAATAGTTAACTTTACTTATTACTTATGATTTACTTATTTGTTTATGATTAAAAATATCTTATAAGCATGCGGCTAAAAAGAGTGAGTGTATTAAATAGATTATAAGACTTCTTCACACACCAAAAATTTTAAGCCAGCACAACCGGTTTCGAAAGGACGTAACCTTTCTTCATCAGGTGCAAAAAAACACGTGCTACTGCCCTGGTGGCAAAAGCAAGACTAGCCTTTCTTCATGAGGTGCAAAAAAACACGTGCCTTGGAGGCAAAAGCAAGACTTGTCTTGCTTATGCCTCCAAGGCAGTAGCACGTGTTTTTTTGCACCTGATGAAGAAAGGCTTACGTCCTTTCGAAACCGGTTGTACTGACGTAAGAGTCTTGCTTTTGCCTCCAAGGCAGTAGCACGTGTTTGTTTGCACCTGATGAAGAAAGGCTACGTCCTTTCGAAACCGATTGTGCTGGCTTAAAATTTATGGTGTTTGAAGAAGTCTTTTAATCTATTTATCGATTGTACACCAGTTTTGAATTTAGTTTTAGTGAGTGTATTGTTAGCAAATTTGATATTTGGACTATACTGTACGAGATGCGCTCAAATCTTTTTAGCTTAAAAATATCCACCAGGTGGCGATTTGCTTGACAAAAATGATAAACTGGATGTCCACATCGGATTAAAAACTAAACAATAAATGTTCAAATTGTTTAAGCTTCTGTTTTGATCATCTCCTTTGTTCAATTTAATATTCTCCCAAGCAAAGCGCAACCTAGTGCACTATTTAAACAAACATCAAAAAAGGAAAAACAAGTTCTTTGAGCGCTTCTCGAGCATAACATATGCGAAATATGGTAGCTATCCGCTTATCTGCTTTATCAACAAAATTCATTTCATAACCAATTATAACTTCTCTATATCCACAGGATAATTATAATTAAATTTTCCTTGTATGCTGCAATGACCACCCATAAGGCAGTCGCTTATCCAAGGTTTGAAATGTAATTTGTTAAATTCTCACAAATCTAGTTTTAGAGGGGGCGAATTAGGATAACCACTAACAGTTAAGAAATTAAAAAAGTACAGAATATTTTGATAATATATTTAACAGTTATTATACAGAAAGAATTTCCCTTTAGAGAACTCCCTGTATTTCACAGTGTTAGATAATGTTTTGTTATCTACACGCGTCGCATAATTTTTCTTTGTTGCTTAATTTAACTTTTGGAAATGATATTTTTGTGTATAATACACAAATATATTTTCATTTATCTATTGAAAGACGAACATCTTAGCAATAATTACATAAAATGAAATTAAGTCATCACTTCTTTCAAAATAATAAATAATTATATTTTATTACAAGTTGCATTCTTTACATGGTTATATAAAAGGGAAATATTCTTTATTTTTTAAAAGGTTATAAGTTACCAATTCAAAAGTTTCTTCGAGATATTACTTTACCCTCCCTTCATTCCAGAAGTATTGCATTATCACCCTCTTTTCCTTTAGGCAATAACTAAATCTAAAATTAATACCATTAAAATTGTATTCGGGGAAAATTCCGTAATTCCCAATTGAGCGTGACGACATCTCTAACATTCATCCACATCTGCTTACACACCAGACTCATTGTCTAATCATTTTATGCACGGTACCAGGAGAAATGAAAAAAAGTATGAATGATCCATTCCGGAAGCATCCATTTGACTCATTGTCTGGATAAAGGTTAACGAGGATGGGGACGTGGGGGATGATTAAGAGCTTCCACTCTTCTATCACATCCTGATCCAATGGAAACCAGATGATGATGCTACATGGAGATGAAATATTAAACAAACTGTTTGTCAAAAGCACTACAGCTACAGTGGTTTTTCTCTTTCACATTTTAAGTTTAAAAAAGAAGAAGAAAAACTTTAACACTTTTTTTTTTTTTTGGATATTTTTTTTTCTTCTTTAAAATCTTTGCAGTTGAACTCAACTCAATGGCTGTACGCAGAAAAAAGAAATACATATAGCGCAACAAATGCATTACAGGCTCAAATAACAAAGATGTATCTGACGCAAGGGCGGACTAATTCAAATAACCACGGGAGGAGCACATACACACACACACACACAAAAAAAAAAAAAATCATTTATGAAACGACTTAAAATTATTTTGTAAAAAATCAATTAATATTTAACTGTTAATTAGTATTCACTAATTACTAATATTAATTGGAAAAAATCACTAATGATGAACATTTGTAAGACTTAAAGTTCGGTTTTAAACAGGTGAATTTTTTCATTTGACTTTTAAAGGAAATTTGCGATATCCATAAAGAGGGTAGAGGGCTTGAGTCCCCAGATTCATTGCTTTTCCTATGATCCTGCTGATGCATGTAAAATCTACACTTTTGTATCATTTTATTGTTCCCCTGGAAACCTTTGTAACTGAACTCAGTAATTGCGGGTAGGAAAAATAATTTAAAGAGATACAGTGCTATAAAAAATACATTCGAACTTTAAAAGGTGTGTGACTAATACATACAACATATTCTAAAAATAAGTATACATTTTAACCTGGAAATAGATTTATATGATATGAATTGGAGTTTGCATTATAAATTACTGACATTTAAATTATTTGAAGCAAAATATAAAAACAAAGAGTCCATTTATCTTAAATTCTAAAAGTATTATTCACTGTCTTAAAACTGCACTATTCTATATTTGCGTTGTCTTAAATATATTTTTTTTAAATGTTAGTTAAATATAAGTATTTGAATTAATGGGAAACTTTATTAACGCACACAAAAAGCTTTGCTTCATCTATAATTTTTTTTTTCTTTACTCGCAAAAATCTTAATTTTCTGATTTCCTAAGTTTGTTTAGATAATAACTAAATAATAATAATAATAATAATATAAATAATCTCTAAAAGAAAAAAAGAGTTAAATTGAACACGTGTTATTTGTTAATTATATTGAAAACACTTTAAAACACGTAAAATTAAATTTTATTTAAAAGATGTTAAAAATTTTATCCGAAGCTTTTCGCTTTTAAATAGTAAAGCATCATCAGGGATTTTTTATTACTCTTTTCCAATGAGCAGTTTTTAAAATATTTTTTTCTTTTACAGTCAACAGTGTAAGTCTTTTAATAACGTGAATAGCAGCAAAGTCAAAGTCAATTTGAAGTCCGGTGAAGGTTGGATCAAGGAGCTAAGAAAAATAAGAGATAATAATAATAATGGAAAATCGTTTCATTTAATAGCTATGGATAAATATTTTAAAAAAATTTGAACTCTCCATGTACATGAAATTGTATAAATTTTAGAAAAACAATTTTGTGAATGCATTGAGTGAAAACCTATTAATACTTAGCCTTTCAATATGAATAGAGGTTTAAAATAATCATAGAAAAACGTTGAGATATAATCATATCAGAAGTAAAGTAAGATTTTTTAAAAATTAAATTTAGTCTTTAGTCTTTCTATATAAATAGATGTTTAAAAATAAATCATAGAATAACATTGAGATTTAATCATATCAGAAGCAAAATAAGATATTTATTTTTTTTTTCCTTTTAATTAAATTTAGTCTTTAGTCTTTCAATATAAATAGATATGTTTAAAAAATATCACAGAAAAGCATTGAGATTTAATCATATCAGAAGTAAAATGAGATTTATTATTATTATTTTAAATTAAATTTAGTCTTTACTTAGTGTAATAAAATTCAAAATTTCTCCATTGAGAAATTTTAAAATTTAATTTTTTTTTTTCAGATTCCTAGAGCGCATCCTTTGAAATATCTATATAGAAATTCTCGACTCAATATTTATTTTAGTTAGAGCTACAGAGTACTCTGAATAGGCCAAGTTTAATTATGGTCACCCTGTATATAATGAAAACCTTTTCAAACATTTCAGTAGATGAAACCAAGTATCACATGAAGAACTAGATAAAACACGAATAAAGATTGCTAAAAAAAATTAAGCTCCTTTAATTAAAAAAAAAAAAAATCACATCAATACTTTTTCAAGGGCATAGATTGATTGTTGCATGCAAATTAGGTGATATTTCTGTCTTACTGTATGCAATTTTCTAAAAAATTACAGTAAGCTATGCCCTATATCACTCACAGGACGTGTAATGAATGTCAAACTCAACAAGAAAGAGGAAAAAACAATAGAAAAACATACTTTTAAATTCTACAATCACCAATATTACTTAAAAATAAAAACAATCGTAAGAATATTAAAAAAAAAAAAAAAAACTTATTTTACAATTGTGAAAATCGTCGAAAACGACTCAAACATACCATATTAGCCACGAGGCTGAATAAAGTTAAATTCACAGTTAGATAAAGTGTCGTAGTTTACTACTATACTATTGATTAAAATTAAAATTTAGATTAAAATGTATTTGCTAATTGTATTAACAACTAAACCATAAAAATTAAAATTATATTTGATTAAATTTTAATTTAAATTGAACAAAAGTATGAGATACGTAAATTCGCAATATACATATATATATATATATACCGGGTGATTCAAAATAGATGTTACAGCGATTATCTCGTAAACTAAGAAAGATAGAAACAAACTTCCAATTACAAAATTGATGCAAATTAAGAGTAGATTTCAGATATGGCATTCTTTTGTACAAGGGGCTGTATACATATTAAATACGAAATTTAATTTTTATACGGCCCCTCCTATCATATGACTTATATTTAGAAAAATATTCTCCTCGCTCTAACGATCAAAGAAAAAAAAAAAAAAAAAAAAAAATCATCTCTCTAAGTCAAAATCTCGCTGAGTTATTGCAATTTGAAAATTCTAGCATTTTTCACCAAGTCTTAAGGGGTTGTATCAAAAGTGAATTACTATTGCTTTTGTAATAAGGCACACGTTGATCAGCGTTTGGGGGGGGGGGGGGAAAGAAAAAGAAATCATTCAGGGAAAGACGGCTATTTTAACCTGTTATGTCTCCTTTTCCCTAGTGAATACACAAGAGAATATTCATCGATAATTTAACAAATAAAATTTATGAATAATTTATGTACTGAAAGGGAATTTTCAAATTCATTTTTCTTTCTTTATACATTCTTTTACTCATATACACGGTGTAGAGAAAGAATTGTTTTTGAGTCAAATTTCCGAAAATTAGCTTTTGTTATATTTGCACGTTTCCAGATCCTCTGAATTCAAAAATCATGTTTTTAGTGGTTGGTCTCTCTCTCTCTCTGTGTGTGTGTGTGCGTGTGTGTGTCTGTGTGTGTGTCTGTGTGTTATTAGAATATCTCAAGAACAAATAGTAGCAGAAAATCCAATTCGACATTCTAAATCCGTATCATATTGCGGTGCTACACTAAAGTATTTGTTATGATCAGACAATTGTTTGTTTACAGGGTCATCCAAAAGAATTCAAATACATTACGTCTGTGAGCGAAATTTCTTATAGGTACAGTGTGACATGTACAGACTGCCTTAAACAAAATGAAAAGAACAAATTTTTTATACGCATAAAAGCATGTTTTATGTAGATTGTGGTATAGCAACCATTCATCATTCCTTTACAGGGTTACCCAGAGTATTTCGATATATTGGAGCTATACTTGGGAATTGCTGGAAGTGTATTTCATTTTGTGCTACTTGTTTTACATATAACACTAAATTTACGTACACAAAGTCATGTGTATATAGTTTATAGACAATATACAGGGCTACCCAAAATTAAGGTAAACATTTTTTTTTATTATTATTAAATGTAATTGGTGTAAGTGTTTGCTGCATTTTTTTTTTTCGAAGAATACTGCTGACACAGAACGCAAAATTAATTTCTCATACCCATACTGTAAACAAAGTAGCTTTTGGAGAGCGATTTTTTTTTCTGTATAATATGACATTTTGAGGCCTCCTGAATACGGAAGGTAAATTTTTATTCGTTGATCTGTATATATATGAATCATCAGCATAATTTAACAACAAATAATCTGGTGTGCCACTCACACGACTTTCTATTACCCTGAAATTTAATACCATAAATACAGGTTGGAAATTAAGAGGTAACATAAAGAGTACTGTTATGTAAACCTACGTTAAAATAATTCAAATTAGGCTTCGGAAGAGTTTTAATGATAATTAGTTCTGTGTGAAGGGGATCTCCGGAAATTATTCGACGCAGGCAATAATCAAACATTAAAAAATATGGCTTTGGTAATAAGGAAGCCTTAAAACGTGTAAATACACAAAACACAAGCGATGCATATTTAGCTTAAAAACATACAATATTTATCATATGTCTATGAGGAATTCATTTCCATTCCTGAGCAGCTTTCCTGGACATGGTGAAATATTATAGTAAAGCACTTTCACTAACAATAAAAAAGAATATTATAGCTTAAATATTTGCAACCCTGTATATCTTTTAAAGAATATGTACAAACCACAAAGTGCACCCAAATATAAACCTATAGTAATAATATACTGCACAACCTAAAATGCACCTCCATCAATTTTCAGCTATTGTCGCATTATAATCTAGTTATTTTGTGTAGCCCTGTAAATGAACAGTGAATGATTTCCCTGCCATATTCTACATGAGGCATGTTTTTATGCATATAAAAAATATATATTCATTACACTTGGTTTAGTGCAGTCTATAGGTGTTAAACTCTACTTACCTGCAATTTTCCCCATAGACGTAATGTATTTGAATATTCTTGAGTGTCTCTGTACACGAACTATTAGCTTCATTTCAATGAAAAGCTTAGTGTAGCATCCCTATATGATACATATTTAAAATACCAAGTTTGGAATGTCTGCTGCTATTTGTTCTTGAGATAAACTGATAATAGACAGACACACACACAGACCAACCGCTAAAAACACGATTTTCATATTCAGGACACCTCAAAACGTCTAAATATAACAAAAACTTACTTTCGAAAATTTGGCCCAAAAACAATACTTTCTCTACCTTATGGGTATGAGAAAGTAATAAGTACAGGAAATGCGAATTTGGTACTTTGGATTCCATATCTAGTTGCCACTTGAAAAGTTGATGAAGGTTTCAAGGCAAGTTTCAAGGAAATTGATAACAGACTTGATTTTTGTTTTGATAAGTATAGGCACTCTAATTAAACGGGGGTTGAGAAGGGCGGTAACCCCCTGGCTTAGAATTATACATCTATACCATATCACATTCTATACAAATCATTATTTTAGAATATTAATAATAAATATGAATTTCCTTATGATTTTTACAGTATAAAGTTATTTAAATGTAATTCATAAGAATATCTGTCCCAAAACGCAATACATTGGCATCTTTTGTGCGTTCCTGCACATAAACCATTTGTAAAGAATTAATTAATGCCATTTTAAATAGGGAATATCATATAGTAAACCTGAATAACATATATCATTTCTGAAAATTTCTGAAAATATTTACAGACGCTGGGGGTGGGCAGACGGACAGATGGACAGTCAAGACAAAAAAAAAAAAAAAAAAAAATGCAAATTGTAATCTTATTTACAGTTAAAAATTGTTAGAAAATGTTTAATGTAAACGAAAATACAATTCCAGCAAATGTCCAATAATAACCCTTAACGTAACTGAATATTTTTGCGTGCCCTGTAAATCTAATGTTAGTCGTACTGTACAGTATAGAAAGCATTTTGTGCATATGAATAACATATTTCAATTTCATTAAGATTTATGCAAAGTAATTAAATTTTGGTTTATAGAAATATCTTCACATAGAACGCAATGCTTTGGAATACTTTCGGGTGTCCCTGTATACAAACCAGTGATGGTGTTTACTCCATTTTCTATAGAAAGTATCCGATAGAAAACTATAATAACGTATTTCAATTTTATTAATATATGCATAAATTAAAGGTATTAAAATATGGTTTATAAAAATACCTCTCATAGAACACAATGCTTTGGAATACTTTTGGGTGTCTCTGTGCACAAGCTAGCAGATGTATTCACTCCATTTTCAATAAGGAACATCCGATAGTGACCTCAAATAACATCAGCTTCAGGAAATTCTATGAATATTCACGGGAGTTAGAGTGCAGACACACAGAAAGCAGTGGCGTGGCTAGAAAATTTTTCAGCAGGGGGCAAACTCCAAATTGCGAAATTTCAGCATGTTTTTAAAAATGACTGGTTGGTTGATTGAGGTGATTAAGTAAGCCAGTGTGTAAACATTTACTACAGCAATTTTTTAGACATGCAGTTTAAGCTACAGCATTTTATTTATAGAAATTATACAACTTATTCTAAACCAACACTAATACGAAAAACATACTGTCAAGTCAATTTAAAATTTGTTTGCAGGGAAAGGTTAGAGACAAATTATAAATGCAGGTCGAGTTGGTTTGACTCTAATTGGCAAATTTTATTTGGTTAATTAAATAATGTGACACATTTTATTTGGTTATTTTAATTCTAATGACACAGCTTTAAAGCTTTAATTGTAATTTTGTTTAATAATTATTTATTTATTAGAATTTTCCAGGAGGGGGCAAGTGCCCTCCCTTGCCCCTATGTGCCGACGCCCATGACAGAAAGACGGATGGACAGACACACAAATCGAAGTCATTAACACTTTTCAATCTTGCTGGAATTGTTAAAGAGCCGAAGTCATTAAATTTATCAACCATGATGGAAAGTGGTAAAAATAAAGCGCGAAAATTTCACACGGTTTTGCTAGTCTTTTAGTTTTTTCCTCTCTTAACGTGTTTTAATTTGCAGGTGACCCCCTTAGAAATTTAACTATTAAATTTTTTAACAATACGAAACAATGTAAATTTGCATTAAATTCTTAAAATTGTTGATTTCACGCGTTTGAACGATTTTAGTTGCTATTTTAAAATAAAGGATCTTTTTTTAATTTTTCTCAACTCATAGATAACCCCCTAAAGTTAGCCCGTGGGCGTCGAAAAATAGATGCCAAAATTGAAAAAAAAAGTGGTGCAAGTCATCATTTTCAAATTGCAATAACTCAGCGAGATTTTGACTTGGAGAGATGGTTTTTTTTTATTTTGCTTGTTAGAGCGAGGAGAATATTTTTCTAAATATAAGTCACATGATAGGAGGGACCGTATAAAAATTAAATTTCGTATTTAATATGTATACAGCCCCTTTGACAAAAAAATGCCATATCTGAAATCTACTCTTAATTTGCTCTAATTTTGTAATTAGAAGTATGTTTCTATCTTTCTTAGTTTACGATATAATTGCTGTAACATCTATTTTGAATCACCCGGTATATATATATAAATATAATATTATCAGTGCACACATTTGAAATTTAAAGATGATTTAATTTCAGTATTCAAACAACTATTCTGATCAAAAACGAAGACCACCCAAATCAAACCTAAAAAGAAATAAAGTAAAATCTAAATGAATTATAGCAAACTGGAATGAGAAAAAAAGCATTATTTGCATTCTAACGTTATCAAGGGCCTGGTAGAATGCAAATATGCTAAAAAATGGATGTTTTTCTGTCACAAAGAAAGCAAAAGCTAACAATGCAAAGTAAGTTCTCAGACCCGAAACACCCATTGTAATTAAAACCAGAAAAAACGAAGATCAAAATAAAACTCATCACTACAAATGATAATCCAATAACCATTTAAAAACATAGATCAAAATAAACTCACCACTACAAATATTAATCCAAAATTTACATAAAAAATTGTTATTGAAAAAGAGGCAACTCATAGTTTATGAAAAACGAGACACATGTGAAATTTAACAAGCAGATGTTAGTTAAAAGCACAGTTAGTCAGCTCAAAATTAGCAGTGAACATGGAGTAAAATAGAGAATTATATATATATATGTATATAATATCAAATTATTCAGAGAATTACCGTTTATACCGCTGTCTGAAACTTATTCAACTAATTTTCAGCAGCCCTGTATATCATTTGCAAATTATATATGCACCAAACAGTGTAATTAAATATAGCATAGGAAAGGGGGGGGGGGAATGACATAACTTGTAATGTATTTCGCAGTGAATTCTAAACATAGTACTAATGTATCAGAATTTTTTTGTGTGGCCCTGTAAACGAAGGATAAATACTTTCATACTGTGTTTTATAAAAAATATGCTTTTATGCTCATAAAATATATGCGTCAGTTTTATTTTGTTTAAGGCAGTCTAAAGACGTTAAGCTGTATCTACCTGCCCATAGGCGTAATGTATATGAATACTTTTATATGTCACAGTGCATGAACCGACCTCAATGAAAAAATTCGTGAGATCAGACATTCGAGATTCCTAGACAGACATACATACTAACTGATTTTCGAATACAGAAGACCCCAAATCGTACCAGTATAACAAAAAATTATTTTTTAAGATTTATTCTGAAATCAATACCATGTCTACCACGTGTGGATAAGAGAAAGTAATAATACTGTTTTTTTTTTTTTAATGAGTAATCAATATTATTAATAAGTAGTAACAGTAAGAACAATCCATTAACAACGAAATGTAAAATAGATGCCAGTATTTAAACTGATTTGTATTGATTATTACAGTAATTTTTCGTTAGTCAAGTCAAGATAAAATTGTCTGGAAAATTTTATTTTTATCTGTGTAACATTTAAAGCACGCCAGAATAAAATATTTTCTGAATGGGCATACATTCGCTTTATTTGAAAATTAAGTAAGCCCTAAAATCAAGTGTTTTAGGGCTTCTTCGCCAAGTAAGATAATTCTTCAATTTTAGAAAATTATAACATGCATTCAGCACTACAGAAACCAATAAAGAATCATAAAAATAGGCTAAAATAAATAAATCTAAGTCATTGTTTCTTTTCTTTCTCTACTATCACGCAATCTTTTATCTATGTTATTTTCTTCTATAGTTATTAATTTCTTCTGTTTTCAATAGAGGAAAGTATTGGATCCGTAAAAAATTTCTAGTATCCGATGGATTGACACTTTTTGAGATGTACAGAACATAATTTGACCATTTTTTAAAAATATGTGTCTGTCTGCGTGTGTGCATGTTGAAAAGTTTGTTGCAGCTCTATCTCAAGAACTAAATCACAGATTATCATACAAATTTGTATGTGGTTACGCCTTGACATAAATTAGTGCCTATCATCTTTTGATGAAAATCGCCAGAAAAGTGGCATTGTCATCTTGTTTTTCATAATTTTTAATATGACAGTGTAGGACAGAAAGAGAGGTGGGAACGTGGTAGTCGATTTGAATCCTAAACAAATTGTAGTATTATGTTATATTAATATGTCAGAAATTATACTTTTACAGATATATAGTCAATAATTTCAGATATATTGTCTATAGTTACAATTATAGTGAAAATAATAACTAATTCAACAAATTATATTATGCCAAACAAAACAAACTAGTATGTTGTGGCCACCACATGACTTTCTTCTATCTTTTCCTATACAAATTCACTCAGTAACAATAATTTAAAAAAAAAAAAAAAAAAGTGGGACTTTAACAAAATTTTCGGTAAAATGTGAAAATTATTCTAAGTTTGTCAAAACACGGAAACCGTGGGACTTTGACAAAATTGGGGGAAAAATGCAAAAATTTGTTTAAATTTGTCAGAACACGGAAACCGTAGGACTTTGACAAAATTAGGGGAAAAAAGCAAAAATTAGTTTAAGTTTGTCAGAACACGGAAACCGTGGGAGTTTGATAGAATTAAGGGGAGAGGGGAAAAAAAGTGGGACTTCAACAAATTTTCACATTTTACCCAAAATTTTGTCAAAGTCCCACTTATTTTTTTTTTTCCTCTCCCCTTAATTCTATCAAACTCCCAAAGTTTCCGTGTTCTGACAAACTTAAACAAATTTTTGCATTTTCCCCCCAATTTTGTCAAAGTCCCACGGTTTCCGTGTTTTGACAAACTTAGAATAATTTTCACATTTTACCCAAAATTTTGTCAAAGTTTGTCAAAACACGGAAACCGTGGGACTTTCACAAAATTAGGGGGAAAATGCAAAAATATGTTAGTTTGTCAAGACACGGAAACCGTAGGACTTTGACAAAATTAGGGGGAAAAAGCAAAAACTAGTTTAAGTTTGTCAGAACACGGAAACCGTGGGAGTTTGATAAAATTAAGGGGAGAAAAAAAAAAAAAAAAAAAAAGATTTTTTTTCTAAGTTTTTTTTTGTAAAAAGTAAAAAAAAAATCGATAACTTTGTTTTAAATTATCACAGATTTATAGTTCAACCATTCGTTTTAAAGGTACTGACGAGACCTTTCGAAAGATACCCATCTTGAAAATTTTTGCCCTATATCACCCTGTTAAAAATTTAGAAAAAGCGGGATGGCAACGCAACCTGTGAGACGATTTTTACCAAAAGTTGATAGGCACTAATTTATGTCAAGGTGCAACTACATACCAATTTGTATGAAATTCTGTGCAGTGGTTCCAGAGATACAGTTGCCACAAAATTTTTTCACACACACACACACACAGACAGACAGACAGACAGACATTTTCTAAAAATGGTAAAATCGTGTTCTACATCTCTCAAAACGTGTAAATCCATCAAAAACCCGAAATCGAAAATTTTTACGAATCCAATACTTTCTTCTATTGAAGATAGAAGAAAGTAATAAACAAAAGAAAAGAAAAAACAGCATAGATGGATTTTATAATTTCGTATAAATATTTATATTGTATTTATCAAATAAACCTTTTATATTTCCTTGACATGCTAAACGATTAATGAAATATTTTTCCTCCTTTTTCCTTTTTATTCCGTAAAAATATTTTTTTAAATATTCAGACACAAAATCCAATTTTTTTTAAAAATAATTTCTTAATTCTAGTCTATTTTTTGCAATGATATACTGATTATAATCAATATATAGCCAGATATCGGTATGATTTGTAATTTCCACACATAGACTTTTGTGCAAGAGAAATGAAGCTCGAGTTACAGCGCAAAAATAAATAAATAAATAAAATTCAGACTAACACAGTGTACAGATATTCGAAATAGTTTACAATATAAAGTAAGAGTGCAAAACATTTATTTTTAACGAAATACGTTTTTACAATTTTATTTTAATTTCTGCGATATCTTAAAAAATACAGGGTGGTTATAATTAAACTTCCCCTATAAACAGCATCCTACAGCGCAAACGGGTGAACGGAATGCAACGAAATTTGGTATATGCACTACACACGAGATGCGCTCACGGAATTTCGAAAAAAAAAAAAGTTCCAAAAATGTGCACCAGAGGGCTCTTTTTCCGGAAAAACATTAAATTTAACACAATAAACGACCAAAACGGAATACAGAAACAATATTAACAATCCAGAACAATAATTATGAGTAATAAAATGTAAAACCGGGAAAAGCTGCCATTTCTAGGGAAAAAATGTCGAGATTTGCATGCTTGCGAAGAAGAGGGAGCTTTATACAAAACAGGTTAGGGTATAAAACGTTTGCTGACGTCGTCATGTTTCATTTCGATGTTTCTGTCTGTAATGATGACGGTATCTTTAGTTGAACGTGCGTTATTGGTGAAGCTGTTTTACGAAAACAAGGGTAATGCTTCTGCTACAGTTCGTGAATTTCGTCCTATAAAGAACCTACGGCGTGGACCGATATCTACTAAAGGTATCCGGGCCATGATTAAGAGATTTGAAGGGACGGGGAAATTAAGAATTCAACCTGGAAGAGGCTGTAAACCTGTCACACCGGTATTTGTTGATGCCGTCAAGACAGCTATTGCCACTCAATCACAGACATCAGACTTTGGGGGCAGTAGCGCACGTGCAGTTTCTCGACAGACAGGCTATTCTCACAGCACCATTGGAAAAGTGCTCAGAAGAAACATAATGCAGTACTTCCCATCCACCATGTCCAAGAGCTGCTTGATAGGGACAAGCCACAACGTCTCTCATTCGCAGTCAGTTTTCTCAAGAGAATGACTGTTGCTATGTTATTACCTTGGAATATTCTGTGGAGCGACGAGGCTCATTTCAACCTCAATGGGACAGTCAATACACAGAATTGCCGCATTCTGGCTAAGGAAAATCCGTGGATGCATACTAAAATTCCCCTACATTCTCCAAAGGTGACTGTCTGGTGTGGATTCACAGCGACATTCATCCTCGTGCCATTCTTCTTTGAGAAAATAATTACACGTGGTCCTGTCACATGTTCCGTTACGGGCCGTCGGTACCGTGACATGCTGCAGAAGTTTGTTGTGCTGCAACTACAGCAAAGGCGGGTCCTTACATGGACCATTTTTATGCAGGATGGTGCGCCCTCACATATCCATGAGTCCGTGAAGGTGTTATTGCTCCAACACTTCACAGACAAACGCGTTATCAGTCGCTTCTTTCGTAATCCATTGCCACCACGTTCGTCGGATCTATATCCGTGCGATTTCTGATTATGGGTCTACTTAAAAAGTGTGGTGTATCGTGAAAGTGTTACGACGTTGAGTGACTTAAAGAACTCCATAACACTTCATATGCGAAGCATCACAACTGATCAGTTACGATCTGCTGTTGAACACACTGACCATCGACTTGAAATTTTGCAGGTGAATGAGGGTGGTCACATGGAGCACCGTTCCCTACATCGTCCTGGACACGATTAACAACTGCTCCTTTTGTGCAATTTCGTCCTAATCTGTTCTTGTTTCTGCAAACTGAACTGTTTTGTTTTTCTCAAACAGCGTACTGTTATTTTTTTCTTACCTTTACTTAATGTGGTTTGATGACAAGGTGATCAGAAACTAGTTAATAAATGATAATATTGTTTTTGTATTCCGTTTTGGTCGTTTACTGTGTTAAATTTAACGTTTTTCTGGAAAAAGCGCTCTCTGGTGAACATTTTGGAACTATTTTTTTTTTTTTTTAATTCCGTGAGCGCATCTCGTGTATAGTCTATATACCAAATTTCGTTGCATTCCATTCACCCGTTTGCGCTGTAGGATGCTGTTTATAGGGGAAGTTTAATTATAACCACCCTGTATATTACTCAAAGACTTAACTATTTTTTATGCAACAAATTTGTTTCATAAATTTGTTTCTTATTTTAATCTATTATCAAACTTTTGTTCGTTCTCCATTCGATAGCTAGTACCACTACTTTGAAATTTAATAAATGATATTTCAGAGGAAGCCATATGCCAAAGTCACTTTAAATTTCTTAGTAGTCGCGAGGTCAACTTACTGTTTTGACGATATACTTGTGCCTAGATTTTATATTTGATGAAGGCACGTGCTATTATTTCCACCTGAATCAATTCATGCAAAATTTTGCAATTTACAATGTTTGCTTGCAAATTTATTTGTTTATTAATTTATTTATTACTAGCAGGCTTTGCCCGCTTCGCTGGACATTAAACTTAAATGAGTTGTCAAAATGCCATATCTTTATTAATAACCTAAGTTCTCGCTGTGATTGGTAGAGGTTTTCTCGCTCCCAATGTGAGGAGTCTGGGTCCCCACTGTCTTCGGCACAACTTACCCACTTCTTACTTCCCCACCCCCAGCGGGTGAGTTCGAAGTTTTGCAAAATCCCACTAATGTACATAATGCGTATACTTAATCAATATCCACACACCAAAATTCGCCATTCTAAGATAATTCAAAGCGAATTCAAACGGAAAAACATGTTTTTACACATGTTTATTGCCCTCCGACTCCGAGAAGGGGGAGGGGATTTCGAATTTCGTGAAATGCAGTTACAATAAGTGCCGGATGCATACAAACAATTTACGCACCAAATTTCGTGACCACAGAAGTCTTTAATAGACAGTATTATAAATAAATAAATACAAAAAGCACAGCTTAAGTATCGGAACCCTTTGGTGACTTTAAATATTTTAAGCCATTTTTGCGATGAACTGAATTGGCTATCTCAACTGTGCAATTAAAGATCTTGGCGTGAAACGTCCGAGCTACTTCGTTGCCGAATTTCAAATTTTGCCAAAGGGATGCAATACTAAAGCTGTTCCATATCGAATCTGGGTTGAAAACGGAAAAAGGGTAAAATAAATTAGAAATATCAGACCTATATTTATAAATTTGATACCGAATGAAAGGGGCGATTTTGCTGAATCCAGGGGTTCAAATAGTTTTTCGATGCGACAATTAGATTTTTAAAAAATAACTAAAGTATGAAATTTAAGTGGCAACGGAAAACGGATAAAGGGAAAAATAAATTAGAAATATCAGACCTATCATTACAAATTCAGTACCAAATGAAAGAGGTGATTTTTCTAAATCCTGGGGTGTAAACAGTTTTTCGATACGACAATTAGATTTTTTAAAATTAACTAAAGTATGAAACTTAGATGGCAACACTTCATTTCAATCTTTTCATAATTTGTAGTGCGAATCACGCGAATACAAAAGTCTTTAACTTAAAAAATTATTTTTATATTTTATTTTTCCATTCAAAGCATTTTAGTGAAAAAATATTTATGGCGCATGCACAGGCGTTTTTTACCCACAATTTAAACACTAATCATAATTTTGAAAATTTCTATAGATATAATTTCAAGTTGGGTGAAGACCTAAGTTTCTGCCAAGCGCCGTTAAATTCCGTCCAGCCGTTCTCGAGTGATGCCCGGACAAACGTGTTTTAGTCTTTTACCCCCTACGGGGGGGAATTTCTGAAAAGTTGATAGATATAATTTTAAGTTGGGTGAAGACCTAAATTCCTGCCAAGCGCCGTTGAATTCCGTCTAGCCGTTCTCAAGTGATGCCCGGACAAAAAAAGCGACATTCGGACACGATGACACACACACACACACACACACACAGGCAAAATTTTCTGAAGTCATTTTCGGCTTTCATGAGGTGTAAAACGTGAAGATATCGCAAAATTTTTTGATTCCGACAAATTTACAGACAAAAGTCTGATTTTATTAATATAGATTTGCATTAATCAAGTTAACATGTGACATATCGGTCAAAAAATCACGGGACTAACGTACAGATGGCGTCACAAATGAAATATTTCCATGTATAGGTAAGGTAATACTAATCTTTAAAGTTGCTCGTCAAAGTTTCATGATATTTCAACTATTCGTTACCGAGATATTAAAGTTTTAGTGACTGTACTTTTGGTATTTTCAAAACAACGGACAAAACTGAATTCCGTGTGCTATGATTAAACAATGCTTTTTGATGGGCAAAAATACTGTTGAAACTCAGCAATGTCTTAAAAAGTGTTACAAGGAATCATCTGTGGGCCATCTGTGGGTTAGTCCCGGGACTTTTGACCGATGTGTTAGAGATTTCAAACTAAATATTTCTCAAAAATAAAAAAAAAATATTTTTTCCTTTTTGCATATTTACGGTCAGCTATGTGTCTAACAGCTACTTTTTGAAATTAGTTTAGCCATTTTCCTAAGAAAATATGCAATAAACGTTATGAAGTTAAAACTTTACGAAATTAAATCGATTTTTCATTTTTGGCATACCAAGATTATTTTGGAAAAAATTATTATATGGAATACCACTATCGTAAAGTTGAAAATGTATACTATATCATAAATAATAATAATAACAATGCAAGTTATGGACATCACAAAACTTTCTCGTGAATTTCCATATACAAATTCCCGCAGTGCAAGTTATTTATTAAAATTATAATTTACTAAAATTGTTTTCCATGGTGAGAGCAGGCAGTTTTCATCTCCGAAAAACATAATCGTAAATGTTGAATAAAAAGTAAATCTTGTGCCTTGCAGACGACATCTAAGAAGATGCATGTTTTTAGGATTTTTTTTTTTTTTTTTTTTTTTGTTCTGTTAAATATGAAAACAAAAATCAATAAATTTATTTCAGTTTATTACATATATGGTTCATCCATTCGTTTTAAAGATTTAAGCGATATTGAGCCCCTTTGAAAAAAATATTCGTATTAAATACTTATACATCGGAGAGGGGATGAAGCAATGCTTCTACATATACAAAATATATATATATATATATATATATATATATATATATATATATATATATTTAATAACTACTACTACTATTATTATTATTACTTAAATATTCCCAATGATTGGTTAAAAAGAATTACCAGAGTGTATAGTTTTACGAAATTCGGTCTTGTGTCTTATTAAAAATTAGGAAAAAAAATAGGATAACAGTGCACTGATGAGCGATATACACTAAAAGTTAATAGACAACAATTTATCTCAAGGGTACTTAAATATATATATATAGATATAGATATAGATATATATTTCATTTTGTGCATTATTATTATTATTATAATTATAATTATAATTTTTTTTTTTTTTTTTTTTTTAGAGCCGCCACAAAATATTTGTCTCATACAGACAGATATTTACTAGCCGGAAGTTGAAAATGTCTATGAATTTGAAATTTTCTTCATTTAAATAGAAGGAAATGTAAAATAAAATAAAACATTTTTCATTTTATTCCGTTGAAGAAATTGGGTTTTGAAAAGTCAAAAATTGAGAATTGTTTTCTACGTATACTGTTTTAATAAAACTTATTTTACTTATTTAAATTTTTATTTTACTTATATTATTATATTATTTTACTTATTTTACTTGTTATTTAATTCCTTTGTTCTACATCTTTTATAAAACTACTAAAGTATTCAGAATAAGCTGTGTAATTTGCTCCTTCTACAAATTTTAATATCCGCCTTCAAAAACATTTCCTGCAATTATCATCTGAGACGAAAATAGAAAAGAGTTAAATAACAGGAGAGTTTTAAACAGAAAAAATTTTGAATCCTTAACATTTTCTCTCCTTGAAATGAGCGAAAATAATATTTAATTGAAATAGTAAATTATATGTGTTATTAAGGCATCCAATACTGAATCAAATCTTAAACATTTTAATTTTTGAAAATTACGATTTAGTTCTACAATTTTAATGAGAGAGTCCTTGCTATAATTATTAAATAGGAAAAATATATTCTTTAAGCCACTTTTATTATATACTAAATGAATTCAGAAGTAATTTTGTAAAAGGAAGGAACTTTTTTTCTTATTTTATGTAAATAGGAACAAATATATTTCAGTGAAGGATTCAACGAGTACCAAATAAGGTTATAAAAATAAAATGAATAACTAAAAAGTCATAAATCTATCAAAATTTGCGGCATACACACACACACACAAAAAAAAAAAAAAAAAAGTATATAGACATTTAGGAGTGTAATTATTATGAATCTTCCAGAATTTTTCACATTTTAATAAAAAACAAAAATAAAACAAGTCCTTTCGGCTCATTCGAAAGGGTAGGTTGATTTTTTTTTTCTTATCAAATAGCCCACCATTTTGTTTCAAAATGGCAGCCACAAATTATTAATGGACTTGTTAGAAATATGGATGTGGTCTATGTACATATGGAATTTTAAACAAATAGGTTCATAAGTACCTTTTTATGCGAATTGGAAATTTTCGAGTGGCTGGCACTTAGAAACAAGATGACGGACCAAACTGGTAAACAAATATATCAAATGCATTTATGAGATACGTCTACTGTACAAATTTAGTTCGAATTAATTCAGAATTTCAAGTTATCACGTTGGCAAATTAAGTGTCCGCCACTTACACTAATGCTAGCAATTAGGACCATAACTCAAGGTGTGATTTTTATCATGTGATATTCAAGAAAGTTATCGAACGGAAACCAACAATTTTATAAAAATATGAAAAAAAGAGAACTAGAAATGAGAATTGGAATTGGAAATGCTCAAAAATAGAAGGATTCCCTCGTCAGGGAACATGTCCTTCTTAAATCAGACAGATCGCTATAGAAACTGTATAGCTATTCCAAGCCAGGGGTGCAAGAGTTTCAGGTTGAAAATACAAGACTCTCACCAGCACTCTTTATCAATAATTTCTATTATGCTTAATCGCAATAAATTAAAGCCCAACTATGATACAAATTATTGATAAAAATACACTGGTGTAAGTTTTCCGTCTTGAGACGGAAACTCTTGCCCCCTTGTTCCAAGTCAAAAATACAGTGCGTGTTCCTTCCTATCTTGCGACAAAACTCAAATTTAAAAAGGAATCAATTATATTTCAACAAATCATTAACACAACCGAACAATGAATCAAGATAGAAAAATAACATTGATACACATGCCATTCGGACACCAAACTCAGAGAGTAACACATAACAAGTTGCCAAAAAAAAAAAAAAAAAAATATATACATATATATATATATATATATATATATACAGGGTGATTCAAAAAAACGTGGACAAAATGATATGGCAGACCAGTCATACAACAAGGATCAAAAATCGCATAGGAACAGAGGATCGCAAACACCTGTAGAGGGCGCTAGAGCCCCGAGAGGGCGTTGCAATACAAACACGATCTGAGCAAACGGAGATTGTCTTCATTCGAGCCGTGGATGCGTTGGGCGTAACGTGGCTAGTTACGCGCACAGCGAAATGGCTGACATGCATTTAATTTACGGCATGGCCAACTGAAATGGACGAGAAGCCTTGCGAATGTATCGTGAGGAATATCCTGGTAGAAAGGTATCCTAGATATTCATTCTTTTTCACTCTGCATCGACGATTGTGTGAAACCGGCTCGTTCGACGTGCACAAGCCGGATGCCGGTCGCCAACGAATAATTCGGACAGTTGATGCTGAAGAAAGAGTTGTCCAAGAACTCCAGCGTAATCCTTCAACGAGTACACGAGTTGTATCCCGAAAGACCCATATCCCCCAAGCTACCGTCTGGCGCATTGTACACGACGAAGGTCTACATCTTTATCATTTACAATGCGTCCAGGCACTGGAACCGGGAGACTACAACAATCGTATGGTTTTTGCAAGAAAGTGCTGCAGACTGAAACTTCGCAGCAAGTGTTCTCTTTACGGATGAGGCTGCGTTCTCATTAGAGGGTGTGATGAACTTTCACAACCTGCATACGTGAGCGGATGAAAACCCGCATGCTACACGTCCGCACGGCGCACAACGAAAATTGTCCGTTAACGTGTGGGTTTGCATTCTAGGAGACTGTTTACTTGGTCTGTACATTCTCCCAGAAAGACTTAACGGTCCCATTTATCTAACGTTCTTGCAAGAAGTTCTGCCAGAAATGCTGAATGATGTTCCGATGGCTATTCTTCAACGCATTCGATTTCAACACTATTCATGCACATTTCAGAACAGACGTCAGGGCAAGCTACTTTTCCTGGCGGCTGGATTGGTCGCGGTGGACCAATCGCATGGCCACCACGATCACCAGACCTGTCTCCCTTTAATTTTTTCTTATGGGACTTTTAAAAGGACTTTTGTATGAAACACCCGTTTCAACGCCGGAAGACTTGGTAGGAAGAATCGTTGTGACAGCAGGGTGTGCATGTTTTCAAGATACACCTGGTATCTTTGAGAAGGTGCGGCGTTCTATGCAACGTAGATGCCAGGCCTGTCTCGATGCATCTGGCAAAAACTTTGAGCATCTCCTATAGGCTCAACATTTGGCTTGTATTAGTTGCATGTGAGTGAGTAATTATCAATAAAATGATCCGTAATGGTTTTGTTTCTTCTCTTTGTGTTATGTATTATTTTAGAGACCCTGTAGCGGCTCCGGATCGCAGTTGCGACCCTCTGTTCCTATGCGATTTTTAATTCTTGTTGTATGACTGATCTACCATGTCATTTTGTCCACGTTTTTTTTAATCACCCTGTATATATATAATTTATACAAAATTATGTAAAATGCATTTATAATAATAAAAGATATATTAATATGTGTAAAGAAAACAAATACAAAATGCATATATATATTACAAACACACACATACACAAATAATAATAATAACTTAGACCAATAATAATTATAGTATATTAAATAAAATATATATGTATAACTTTAAAAAAAAAATCATAAATATTCTTTAATTAATACGCGATAAAAGAAACATTCGGGTGTGTAACGATTGATAATAATACGCAATTCCAGATTTCATTTTAATCTAAAGATCTGTTTCTTTAAATCTGCACAGAGAACACTTGAAAAACTGAAGTTAATTCTATTTTTCGTCGTCCCTAATTACGCCAGAGGCTCTTCATTATCCTCACTGAATGACTGGAATCATTATAACACGGTAAAAAGAAAAATTCCCGTATTCTAAGACATGAAAAGGTAATTCAATCTTCTAACGATCTATTCAAAAACCTTTTTGCTCTAATAATTACTTTAAAAAAGCATAATTAGAAGCAAGTCACATTTGTTAACTTATTTTTTACTTGGTTAATATGGTATGCTTAGTATGATTTACATTAGCTTAAGAAAACTGCGCTATAAGAATCAGGGATAAAAAAGTTTCGCTTTTTCTGCCACCAGTATTTCTATATAAAACGTTTTATTATATTTTTATTGTTCTTTTTGCTAATTTATACGGTAGAAATTTTTGTAAAAAAATGCTGGTGGCGAAAAAGGTGGAACTTTTTTATCTCTGAAAAATACTATACCATGCATAATGCAAGAGAAATAATCATTAAACATAGTAGAAAATTTATAATGACACGATATTTGTTATATAATAGCAGTAAAATAAATGATGTTTTAATAATAAATAAATTAATATTATAAAACAATGTAGATTAGTTTTAAAGGATTTAAAAATTATATTTTTATTTCATTTGTGAGACTTTCAAAGAATGCATACGTTTTTTAAAAGCTATTTTTTGTTAGAATTAAAATATTTATTACATTTATTTAGATTTTGATTCAAATTTTAAGCAGTTTTATTAGCTTTCTAGCTGGCTTTCCCCACTTCACTGGTCACCATATTTAAATGAATCATTTCCGTAGTAGTAAGTCTTAATTTTTGAATTTCTTTATTTATTAATAAGCTTCGAAGCTTATTAATATATAAAGAACCTTCAAATAATAATAAATAACCTTTAATAAATAATCTTTGTTTATTAATAATCTTTATTTATTAATAAACTTCTTTTACAAATGAATTATAGGTCTTTGCATAAATTCGTGCGGTTTTTTATTGCTTCATTTCATAAAAATACATCAAATCAAATGACAATTTTTAATCAGAATACTCTCCATTACTTTCTACAAGCTTTGCCCGCTTTTCGGGTAACAAATGTATACCACAGCGATAGAAGCTCTCGTCTATGGAAGCAATAAAATAATCCGCGTCCGCACGAACTTTCGCAACGACCTAATATTTAAAAAAATAATTCATTTGTAAAAGATAACCCTAGAATGCCAACACTTAAAAAAAGAAAAAAAAAAAAATGTTTTTGCATAACCAAGATCAATCTAGATATAGTAAATTTGGTTATTTATCATCCCCATGTTCTCAATCAGAGATTTTTTATTCCAAGGAGAATCTGACAGCAGCCATTAGAGTGGTGGTAGGGAGAGGAATTAAAAAAAAAAAAAGTGTGTTTAGTGAATGGATGGTAGATCGAAATTTGTGAAACACTATATCTATGTATTTCTGTTAGGTTTTATACTTATCTTACGTAGCAGTTTTCTCTATGAAAATGCATGTTTCTCATCGAATGACGTGTAAGAAATTATATCATTTTCAAAGGTAATAGTCCTGCATTTATGAAATTTTCTGACAGTGACGTCATTCAAACATGTTATAAAAATTATTTTAATCGTAATTATATTAAGCCATATATTAAAACACTATGTCATTTTGAGATATTCACAGTAAAACGCTTAAATTGCATATATAAAAAGCGTAATTTCAGAACTTTTTTTTTTTTTAAATATTTCATCACTATTTAATTCCTGCTTTAAAAAATCTCTAGGAAGAATGTATGCAGTCGGCAGCACAATTATTGAAGCACATATTCACCTATTCACATTTTCTACATTTTTTTCTTAGTTTGATCGCTTATTTTTTATCAACTTACTTTTTTATAAACATCATAAGACTAAAATCATGACTCGACAAATATTTCTTAACAAAACAGTATTAAGTGCACATCTTTTAAATAGGAATTATTGCTACTGCTTCAATAACTTTGCTGCCGATTGTACATTAGAAGTAACGTACATATCAAATTGGATGTTTCTAGCTGCATTATTACTGTGTAAATTACACAAAAATGTGATTTTTCGAGAGAGTTTTCCACCCCCTCCCCTTGCGCATGCGCTAGAGATACTGCCTGGCTCCCCCCCCCACCCCCTCCATGAATTCAACCCTGATAATAAGCAGCAAATGTGTCAAGTTTGGTTGAAATCGGTTCTGTGGTTTGGGAAGAGATGTAAGACACATAACCACACATGCATACAATGATTTTTATTTATATAAGAATTATTCTTAAAGTTTATTAAATTGATAAAAATAACTAAAAATTTTCAGGGAAAAAAAAAGAGAGAGAGAGAAAGAAAGTAGATAATAAACAGCTTATTAAGGATTTTCACAAGCTGCTATAGATGTTAATACTCAAATGTCACATGTCAATGCCACATTCTAATCTAAAGGATTAATAATAAAAGATAAAAAATGCTTGTATGTAAAATATGTAATAAATTGAAAACATCTTTATATTCAATGTAAAGGTATATAATAATCTGTGTAAACGACAGCGACTTAAATAGGCTTATTTAGATTTTTACGCAAACCATAAATCTTGAGATTCTGAGATTGATTTGGTTATAAATATACACTGAAGAGTTAAAAAAAAAAAAACTGGTACGCCTGACTTATATCGTGTAGGGTCCTACGAGAACACAAAAATGCCGCAGAACGATGTGATGTGGCATAAACTCGACTAATGTCTGAAGGTGTGCTGGAAGTAATTCACACAATAAATCTTGCAGCACAATCCACAAATCTATAGGAGTGCGAGGAGTGGGAAGATCTGTCCTGAACACCACATTGCAAGGAATTCCAGACATGTTCAATAATGTTCATGTCTGAGGACTTAGATGGCCAATGGAGGTGTCTAAAGTCAGAAGAGTGTTCCTGGAGCCACAGGGTAACAACTCTCGACATGCGGGATGTCGTATTGTCCAAGTCAGTCAGAATGCACGATGTACATGAATGGGTGCATATGATCAGACAAGATGCTTACGTATTTGTCACTTGTCAGAATCGTGTCTAGACATCTTAGGGGATCCATATTACGCCAACTGCACCCGCCCTATAACACAATAGAGCTTTCACCAGATTGAACAGTCCCTTGCTGACATGTAGGGTCAATGAATTCATGAGATTTGTTCCATATAGATCCGTACACGTCCATCCGACCAATACAATTGAAAACGAGATTTTTTTTACAGACCAGGCAACGTGTTTTCTGTCATCGACAGTCTAATGGGGTTGTTGGTGGGCCCAGACGAGGCGTTAAGCTTTGTGTCGTGCAGTCAACAACTGTACAAGGGTGTGAATTCGGCTCCGAAAACCCATATCAATGATGGTCCGTTGAGTAATTCGTACGATAGCACCTGCTGATACCTCAGAACTGAAATCTGCAGCAATTTTAGGAAGGGATGCACATCTGTTACGTTTAATAATTTTGATCACTCGTCATTGGTACCTTTCTTTCACGAACTTTTTCTGGTCATAGAGATGTCGAAGGTTTTGTGTTTCATCGGATTCCCGATATTCACGGTTCGTTCGTAAAATGGTCGTACGCGAAAATACAAATTTCCTCGTTACCTCGAACATGCTATCAGCCTTCTCTCGTGCATCGATTATAACACAACGTCCAAAGTCGCTTATATCTTGCTAGCCCGTCATTGTAGCAGCAGCAACTTTAACACACATCTGTTGTCTTATATATACACTGCGGACCACATCGCGTTACTCTGATTGGTTCCATACGTCTGTTATTTGCATATACACGCATATACCAATTTTTTTGGTTCTTTGGCGTATATAAGTTCCAGATTTGTATGCATGAAATTCATTAAGAGACTAATTTGATGAAACAATGTCATAAATTTTCGCCCCCCCCCTCCCCTTTAAACCCAGAATTAGATTTTTTTTTTTTTTTATGTTCCACATTAAGAGTGGTATAAAAGAGGACATAAACACACAATGGGCGAATTAATATTTATATCGTATTTTCTTTTAACGGCAATCATCGCGAAAGCAGAACTGCTTTAGGTTTTCAATGAAAAATGTATGTCTCATATCAGTGAAAACTATTAAACCATATTTTTGAATTAAATCAGAACATAAATCCAGTTCTTAAAACATTTTTAAAGTGATAATTTTTTTCATTTTATTTGAGAAAAATTATTATGTAATGTCAATACGTTTTGCTGAAATATTCATACAAGACACCATGGGATATTTGCGATCGATGAAAATCAGCGAAAATTTTTGTTTTATGTACCACCTGACTTCTTCTCTTTTCCTTTTATCTACCAATTTATCTTTCTTTCTTTTTAAAGTTGGAAAGAAGCATATGACATTAAATTAGAGGAGCTAATTGCAAAAATTATGCGTATAGTTTATTAACTTACAAAACTGATATTTTGTTTATGTGTTATTATTTAAAAGAATTTAATGTATGTAACTTAATATTATCTGCTAGATAAAATTCACAATTGAAAAAAAAAAAAAAAGAAATCTGGAGTGACTTCATTCGACTTTCTGGACATTTTGTAATTAATGATTGTTCAAATAAATTTAAATTAGAGAAGTTGTAAAATAAACAAAAGGGAAAATCATAATAAAACGTTAGAGTACTTTTCTTCAAGTTATATTCCGTTTATGATCGTAATATATCTAAATTCTTTTGTGCGTCCCTGTAAAAGTCCCTGTAACTACAAATAATAACCTCACAATATCAAATATTTATCTGTTTTTCTTTTCTTTCTTTCTTTTTCTAAACTTTATTCTTTTCTTTTTTTTCTTTTAAACAATTTACCATTATTAAAGCGACCTTTAAATAGCTCGTTACCATAGACCACAATGTATAAAAATTCTATTTTGTACAATGGTAAAAAACGAATAAAAAATTACAAGTTCTATACTCATGCAAATCTGAATGGTTCTTGTGATAATAATCTAAATAAATGCCTACAGACTTATATCTTTATCGAATGTAGAATTTATATGCTAACGCGCCGCAAATAATTCGAGTCTGTAGTCCCATTTCTTTCAGTGTTCCTTTAAAAGAACTATAAATCTTATACTTATCAAAATCTTTGAAAGAGTGCGACGGTGACTTATAAATAACCTATCTGCCGAGTTTTAGCTTAATCAGATAAGGCATTTCGATTCTATCGTACATCATTTAATTTAAGTAAATTGACTATAATGATAAAGAATTTTCCTTTGTGTCTTAAAGGAACTATAAGTTATGAACTCATCAAAATCTATAAAAATCGTACGACGATGACCCATAACTTATCTACTAATTTTTAGATCAATTGGATAACACGTTTAGACGCTATCCCACTTAAATAATTTGAGTTCGCAGGCAATAATAATAATAAAAAAATTTCATCGTGTCCCTTTAAAAGAAAGATAAGTCCGACACTCATCAAAATTTTTACAGTTCGTGCGCGCATATATCAAAGTAAAAAAAAAAAAAAAAAAAAAAAAAGCAAAAACGAACTCAGGAGACCTGAAAACTACATTTACACCAAAATCTCATATTCTTTTTTTTTTTTTCATGATTACAATACTTTCCTTGTATAATATTTGTTCGAAAAATAATAATAAGAGCAATCGCATGAAATTATATTTTATGGACCACTACTTTTCAAAAAATTGATCTTTTACTTTTTTAATCGCAGAAATTCGACTGTTAAATAAAACAAACTTCATTATTAAAAAAATAATGATACTTAAAATACAGGTTTGTGAGATCCTGTATCAATCGTTTTATTTCAGTTTGTTAGAACCGTTCATCGACAATTTTTAGCTTCATATATCCAGTGAACAAAACAAGAAGTGAGAAAAATCGATGAAAGCGACTCAGTGAGATAATTCTCTTTTCACTCTCTTTCTTTTGGCCTCCCCTATTCTGTAATAAGTATGTGTAAAAATATGAGTTCCCTTTTCCTGAAACACTCTAGCATCACAATAAAAATTGAAATCGACTCATCACTTTCATTCACGAGAATTCATTAATATGCTTAGAACTACGTACTTGTTACGAATTAATAAAAATTAAATATGTGCGATAATACAAATCTAGACACACTAATTATTATCTTTGATTGTATTATTTTTATCTCGCCTTATCCTCTTCATTCCAGGTATGAGTTTTTTTTTTTTTCTTTTTTTCCTTAAGGGGATGGGGGAGAGAAAGAGTAACAAAAAAGAAAAGCATTCAAAAATATATTTCACACCGTGCCTTATTCATAATTAAGTTATCTGAATATTTTAGATTGCTTTCTTACGAAAAATGAAAAAGCTACATATTGCATAAATAGTCCAGTCAAAATAGGAAAAATAGAAGAAAAAAATCGTGTAGTTTTGAAATTTTGCATACTCATAGCCGAGGGGGTCCTGAACAACATACTAAAAGTCCCTGCCCGTGGGGGGTGAGCGGGGGACAGGGGGGAATTTAAGGGGGGCAATTTTCAGTTTTTATTAAATATCTTAAAAACTATCGCATTTAGAGAAAAAATATCAATTACAAAATTAATCTATGTAAAATTTCCTACAAAAATGTGTATTGCATTTTTTGTTTGTACGATCATTAGTTTAGAAGATACAGGGAGATGAAATAACACATTTTCTTGAAAAATTCTTTTTTGCAATAGTAAAATCAACTAAAGTGTGCAATTAAAAGGGTTCTTGTCAAATATTTTCTGATGTAAAAAACAAATATATACATAGGGAATATGCAAGGATAATACAGCATGTTTTGTAAGTTTTAAATAATTTTAAGGCTAGTAGGCACAAGTGGCGGTTTGAGTAAAAATCTGGATAAGTCCAGTCAAAATAGGAAAAATAGAAAAAAAATCGTGTAGTTTTGAAGTTTTGCACACTCATAGCCGAGAGGGTCCTGAACAACATACTAAAAGTCCCCGCCCGTGGGGGGTGAGCGGGGGGCAGGGGGCATTTAAGTGGGGCAATTTTCAGTTTTTATTACATATCCTAAAAAATATCGCATTAAGAGAAAAAATGTCAATTACAAAATTAATCTACGCAAAATTTCCTACAAAAATGTATATTACATTTTGTTTGTACGATCGTTAGTTTAGAAGATATAGGGAGATGAAATAACACACTTTCTTGAAAAATTCTTTTTTGCAATAGTAAAATCAACTAAAGTGTGCAATTAAAAGTGTTCTTGTCAAATATTTTCTAATGTAAAAAACAAATATATACATAGGGAATATGCAAGGATAATGCAGCATGTTTTGTAAGTTTTAAATAATTTTAAGGCTAGCAGGCGCAAGTGGCGGTTTGAGTAAAAATCTAGATAACGAAGACCCAAAACCGATCAACATTTAAAAAAAAAAAAAAAAAAAAAAAAATCGTGTAGCTTAGAAATTGAGCACAGTTATAAAGTTAAGTGCCCTGAATAACATACTAAAAGTCCCTAACCATGAGGGGGGGGGGGCATTTAAAGGGGGCACATTTCAGTTTTTATTAAGTATCTTGAAAACTATCGCATTTAGAGAAAAAAAATCTCAATTGCAAAATTAATCTACGTGAAATTTCCTAAAAAAATTGTATATTCTATTTTGTTTGTATGATCAATAGTTTAGAAGATATAGGGGAACGAAATAACACATTTTCTTGAAAAATTCTTTTTTTTTTTCTTTTTTCAATAGTAAAATCAACTAAATTGTGGAATTAAAAGGGTTCTGATAAAATATTTTCTAATGTACAAAACAAATATATGCATAGGGAATATGTAAGGATAATACAGCATGTTTTGTACGTTTTAAATAATTTTAAGGTTAGTAGGCGCAAGTGGTGTTTAGGTAAAAATTCAGATAACGAAGACCCAAAACCGATCAACATTAAAAAAAATCTTATAGCTTTGAGAATTTTTTTTTCTCTAAATGCGACAGTTTTCAAGATACTTAATAAAAACTGAAATGTGCCCCCTTTAAATGCCCCCCCCATGGTTAGGGACTTTTAGTATGTTATTCAGGGCACTTAACTTTATAACTGTGCTCAATTTCTAAGCTACACGATTTTTTTTTTTTTTTTTTTTTTTATGTTGATCGGTTTTGGGTGTTCGTTATCTAGATTTTTACTCAAACCGCCACTTGCGCCTGCTACCCTTAAAATTATTTAAAACTTACAAAACATGCTGTATTATCCTTGCATATTCCCTATGTATATATTTGTTTTTTACATTAGAAAATATTTGACAAGAACCCTTTTAATTACACACTTTAGTTGATTTTACTATTGCAAAAAAGAATTTTTCAAGAAAATGTGTTATTTCATCTCCCTATATCTTCTAAACTAATGATCGTACAAACAAAATGTAACATACATTTTTGTAGGAAATTTTACGTAGATTAATTTTGTAATTGACATTTTTTCTCTTAATGCGATATTTTTTAGGATATGTAATAAAAACTGAAAATTGTCCCACTTAAATGCCCCCTGCCCCCCCGCTCACCCCCCACGGGCGGGGACTTTTAGTATGTTGTTCAGGACCCTCTCGGCTATGAGTATGTAAAATTTCAAACTACACGATTTTTTTCCTCTATTCGTCAAATTTTGGCCTTCGTTGCCTGGACTAAAATCCGAAGGAAAAAGTTTGGACTCTTTGTCTTCGACGATTACAGTATTTACAAAATATGTGGCGAAACGTATTATTCATATGAAACACATCAAGATTCTCGATATTTAAATATTAGTAACTAGTATATAACCCCGTCAATAAGGCACCTATAATACGAGCAGACTCGTCCGGCATCTTTTCCCCCAATTCCTTCAAGTGGGGAGCGTGGGAGAGAAAAGCAACCCTGAGCCGTTTTACGCGTTTCGTTTCAAAGTTCGCCAAATTGCATGCTTTTTAAATGGTAATTTTCAAACGCATAAATAAAATATATTCATTCATAAAAGATAAGTAAACAAATTTAGCTTCGAATTTAAAAGAAAATATAATATTAGGTTATCAATAGCTGAATAGCTTTTTCTAATTGTGGAACTATTTACTTCCGCGGAAGCACACTTCTTTCATTGTCGTCTGCTTGCTTGTTTAGATCTCTTGTTATCGTTACGCTGTCAGAGGATATTTATTGTTTTCTGTGTATAAAGTAATAAATATAGATGGATGTTAAGATATTAATTACAGTATTCATTCAAGAAAGAATCCTCGGATGTTTGGATTTCTTTTAGAGGCGATCAGAAAGAAAATTTGGACTGTTAATTTTCGTCGAGACAAATGCATTCAGAGATCCGGTGCTGAAGTATGGAATGTAAGTTATATTTTGTTTAATTAATATATCTCTTGATAAATACCTCCTCTTTATGTGAAAATATGATAATGCATGCTGCTACTTATTAATATTTAACTGCTTATATGTTTTAAAGACGTAAAACAGTTAACTATGAGCTTAATGTGATATTCTGAGTTTGTAAATATTGGCGACGTCAAATTTCGCCAAATAAAGTTTTGTTTTCATAATTTAATGCAAATAAAATTTAGTTTGTTTTAATTTTAAATCATAGGTGAATTATTATTGAAGAAATGTACGCATTTTTGCATTTTTAGGGTTATTTTTATTTAATCATTAAAATCAGATAATAAACTTTTTGTGCTAAACAATATATTCATATGTATTATAGTTTAACTTACTACAGTAAAAAGCATTTATTTACTTCATAGACTTGTACTTTTCTGAAATATCTATTGGTGTTTTCTATTGTCTTAAAAGAGGTAAATTTAAATTAATAATAATTATAATAATAATAAAGTATGAATTTTGAAAATTTAAGTTTACTATGCTAAAATCTTTCAATAGAAACTTGTACAATCCTCGTTCAAAAAATCTAGATTAAGAATTTTTTTTTTTTCTAGATTAAGAAATATATGGTCCTTAAATTTCGTTTTAAACTACAATAATTTTCACATATAATACGTCCTTGCTTTTAATGTTAAATATTTTATTTAAAATAAATTGATTTACTTATTACATAATAATTATATATTTTGATAAGAAAGAATTTAGTTATTATTAATAAAAGATCTTGCTTATAAATAAATTCTTGCAAAATATAAAGAGATTTAAGATTTTTGTGAAATAATGCTAAATATTTTGATCAATATAAGAAACAAAACCTTTTTATGTTTAAAAATTTATATCTTAGAACATGGTATATTAATTGACATTATGTGAGTCAAAATATGCAGTTATATTATTATATATCTAAGAAATTTATTTATAATAAAGTTTAATGTAGTATATATGCATTAAACCTTTATTGAGGAAATTTCTCTGAAACAAGTTGGTGCTTTTATTTCTGTTTTCACGGTTAACTTTCAAGAAAAACCCATTATTTTTAATTTTAAATAATCTTATTTGTTTTTTAAAGTTTAATTAACATGAGATAATAAAAATAAAAATGCTTTTAGAACATGAACTCATTATTTGATATCAGGGTTTAACCTGGCAAAAAAAGTTTCTTTAGCATTTTAGCTAAAACGTATAAGCAGTATTTTAGCTTTTTCGAAAATTAATTCTTTGAATAGAATTGATTTCTTTTTTTTAACTTGGTTATCCCCAATTTTGTTTTCTGTTTGTTTTGTTCACTGATGATTTTAACCAAGCATATATTGTGATTTAAGAAAAATGAATCAGCAAAATTTTGTTTCGATTGCAACAAACACAATACTAGCACTGAGAATACATCTATGAAGCAAATTCTTAATTATGTTTTTAAATATTTTTGCATTTAAATTTAACCATTAAAAGTCGAAATTAAATCCGAATGTACTAAATAGATAATGATTCCCAATATTTTTAGTGATTTTGTAATTTCTGTCCACGAATATTTGCATAAAAACTAGAGGTAGTTATATAAAGATATTTTATGAAATAATCTAGTTTTAGCTTTTTAGCGAAATTCTTTCACATATAGTTTAGCAAAATACAATATCTTTTAGCAAAATGCTAAAAAAACTAATGGCAGTTTAAACCCTGTTTGATATTTATACAAAGTATCCAATCTGTTTTAATTTCTATCTTAATATTTAGTTTAACTGCACACTTGAATGATAGATTGTTCAGGTTCAGATGAAGATTTACTTTATGGGAATGTTTATGTATTCTATAAATTGTTAAATCAATATTTTTCTGTTTTTTTTTTTTTTTTTAAGTAGGCTTTTCGGGGGGGGGGGGGGAATTCATTTTTTAATTTCAGGGGTCGATCAAAATAAAAAAATTCCTTTTAACCCCCTCCCCCCTTTCTTCTCCAAACTGAATATTATAAAATGGGGCCTTTCAAAAAATTAAAGTTCATAAAATAGACCCTTTCAGAAAATTTAAATTTAGTAAACGAAGTATGAGCCCATTCACTAAATTTCACTTCATAAAGTCATTTCACAAAATTTTTGTTTTATAAAAATTAAATTTTTTAAAAAATTTCCCATGTTTTCAATATTATTTCAAATGACTACTTGCACTTGATTCTCTGCCACGTTATAAACTTGATATATATATATATATATATATATATATATATATATATAATTAGTGCTAATTTTTATTTGTTTACAAAAGTCCACTGCCCCCCCCCCCCCAAAAAAAAAAAAAAAAAAAAAATCTTGGTCAACTCTTGAAATGTTCCATATGTAAATTGTAAATATTATATAAAAGTATCAATTTACTACTAGCAATTTACTTCTTTTGAATACATTTATGATACATTTTTAAATAAATGTATGTTAATTTGTTAATACTCATAATAAGATTTAAAAAAATTCTTTAGGACCATTTTGAAGAGCCCCAATTCAAGCAGAATAGACTGAGGCTGAAATTGGATGTCCAAAACCTGGTTGTGTACTTGAATCACATCTGAGTAATCCAGAAAAGGTTTGTTTTCCTTTTCTTTTATGACGTATTATGCTATAAATGTGTAAATGTTGATACCTGTCTTGCACAATAATTTTGAATTTAAGTTGTACACAAAATTAAACTAATATGCATCCTAAATTTAAAAAAAATTAAGGATGCATATTAAACTTTTTTTAAATTTTTTAATTATATTTTTAAAGTTAAAGTGTTTTTACATAATGCAATTTAATATGGTTAAATTTGCAAATAAGCAGTTTTATTTTTTCATTTACAAATACTAAATTAAATAAGATTTTTACTATATTTATGAACCCTGTATTTTTTTATTATTTCATTTTAATATAAATAAATCTGTAAATAAAGTTTTATTTATAGATATAATAATAAATTATACCTATAAATATTAATACACAATACTTTATTAATACACAAATAATAAATTAAATTTTTATCTCATTTGCAAACTCTGTATTTTTTAAATTACTAAAATCTAAGTATCATTTATAAACACTTTATTTACACTGTCTTTGTAAACAACTGAAAAAAAAAAAATGTTCTTCAAAGTTCAGGCTCAGACATTTTTATTATTATTATTTATGTATTTTTCTCTATATACTTTGTACGGGCCTGGATTTTACACAATGTTATAAATTAGTTTGTCTTTTTTTTTTTTTTTTTTTTTTACAATTTTAACTTGATTGTCTCCTAGTTCGCACTGTGATTTTCTTAAATATTTTTAGCAAATGTGCTATTTATTGAAGGTAAGGCTGCAGACAAAAAAAGGGGGGGGGGTAACAAAAGAGAGAGGAGGATGGAGAAGGTTCCTCACACAGAAATTTTTGTTAAATAAAAGTTCTTTTAGAACTACTATTGAAATAGACTAGAAATGTTCAAATACAGTGCCTTTGAGCTTATACCTTACCATATAATATGTTTATCGCATTGTAGGATAAAAGGAAGTATTGTAAACATCATAACAGATTATTTAGGATATTTTTGTTATTTTCAGTGACATTAGATTATACAGGATAAGAGATGCATAATTGTGTTCATTTATTTCTTCTTCGAAAGGTCATCAAAATTATTCTTACTGTATCATTTTATGTACTTAAATATTTGAAAAATTAGTTATCATAGACTGAAATTATTGGTTAATTATTATTATTTTTTTTTTTTTATAGGAATATTATGAAGAATATAACAAAATTCTGAAAAAGAAAATTGCAGCATTAGAAAATGCTATCGTAAAAATTTAAAAGATATTAAAAGAAAAAGATGCAATACAAGAAAAAGACAGGGGGCTATCTTCATTTTTGTCTGAAAAGCAAATTGCATCTTTTTAGGTTGATAGACAGAGCATTACATATCGGAGCGATGAATCTTCCTGCATCTTGTATTTTCCAGATATGCATTTTTTACTTTGTTTAATATCAATTCAATTTGTAAAAGTGTTGTGAATATGTAATTATATTACATCCTATTTTGCAAGGCCTTTGTTGTATTTGATAAAACAATATAAGCATATATAGATTTCTCCAGCAATGTAAACATTTTGTGAAACGGAATAAATAAAATATTTGTATTTTATTTTTCTAGTATTATTCGCATCTTTTGAAACAGTACAAGAATATAGGTTCATAATTTGATAAATAGAAATGATGGTTTTATTTACTTATTTTATTCTACGGATTAATTTTATGTTACTGGGTTTTATTTTCATTTTATTAGTCTATAAATGCTATTACATTTAGACACCTATTACAACACCATCGTTCACGTGAAATAAAATGGGATGAAATATTTCACCAGGTTACTGAATAGAATTATAAAAGAAGTAGTACGTTAGATCACAAATCCATAATAGAATAAAATGCAAACATAACTTTTAAATTATTATATTGTTATATATTACAGGATAGAATTATAGTGAATCAGAGAATGATTGAGTGGTTTTATTAAAAAAAACAAGAAAGAAATAATATGCTTAGGTCCATTATTATGAAACACTTTTCAATATTACATAAGTTATAGTAAAAGTAAGTCAGATAATGATTGACTGGGTGTTATTGAAAAATTAAAATAATGCATCATTGACAAATTATAAAACACTTTCCTATGATTTGGAATATAGTTGTAATTGAAACTTTTGGAAAGTGAAAATGGAGAATTAACTTGTGTATATTCATATGTACTCAAAGTCTATATTAGAGTAAAGAAAAATTATTATAGTGAATAATAATCATGCATCATTCATAAATTGTGAAACACTTTCCCATGTTACAGGTTATAGTAAATGTGAGAGTAATTGAATGAATATTACACTTAAAAATATTTAAATAAAAGCAAATATAAGAAAAATTTCAAAAAACTTTAAATATTTTCTTTGGTCTAATAATTTGGCCAGGTACTGTATATATTATTATTATTATTTTGCAAGCCTTTGTTGCATCTGATTAAACATTATAAGCATCTAGATTTCTCCAAAAGTGTAAATAATTTGTGAAATGAAATAAATAAAATATATGTATTTTTATTTGTCTGGTATTTGCATCTTTTGAAACAATGAGTGCATATAGACTCACAACTAAGTGTGTGTGTGTGTGAGGGGGGGGAGGGGTCAGTATTACTCTTTTTTAACTAATGATTAAAAGTATATATTACTGGATTTATTTTCATTTTATTAGCACATATAGAATATTACTTTTAGAAACCTAATATAACCAGGGTTCTCACAAATACAAATTTGGATACAAGAAAATTTTTTAAAAATATATATCAATGATTAGCCAATTCTAAAATAAATAGAGGTAAAAAATGGTATTCAAATTTCCCTTTGTGAGAACTTTGGTTATAACATCATTCACCTGGAGTAAAGTAGGATGAAATACTTTCTGAGGTTACTGGATAAAATTATAAAAGAATTTAATTATGAGAACTTACATTTGAGTAATGCAAATCCATAATAGAGTAAAATAAAATTATAGTGAAAAGAAGAGTGATGTTATTTAAAGACAAGAAATAAAAAATATGTTTTTAATTATTAATTATAAAACATTTTTCATATTGCACAATGTTGTTATAGTAAAAGTAAGTCTGGCACTGACTGAATGTTATTTGTTGAAAATAAAGAGAAATTGTAAAAAACTTTCCATTGATATGAAATATAGCTGTAGTTCAAACATTTAAAAAGGAAAAGTGAAGAATTTACTTATATATATTCAGGGCCTGATTATCGCACAGGCCGTCTAGGGCACTTCTATTTAGGGGCACCAAAATAACTTTAAAAATTTTTAAATGCTATTTTTGGCAAAGATTTTCTTTAAAAAATTAATTGAAAGTTAGCTAATGATAATAATCTTTAGTTGAAATCTAATCTCCGAGGAGGAGGATCAAAAGTTATATGGCATGCCTACAGACCACACCTAGGGGTAGATACCAAATCGTCACCAATTTCCTGTTTCCTAGCTCTAATGCAACACTGAACCCACTGAACCTACACCTCAGGTTTGTATCCAGTTGCATTTTCTTAACTTTGTGAAATTTTCTTAACTTTTTGAAAAAAATAAAATAATAATAATAATAATAATAATAAGCTTTAATTTGTTTGGGGGGAGGGGGGCACGAAAATTGTCCTGGGCCTTGGGCCACAGCAGGTCTTAATCAGGCTCTGTATATATTCATATGTACTCAAGATAAATATAATAAAGAAAAAAAAATCAATTATATTCATAAATTATGAAACACTTTTGCATGTTACAATCTACAGTAAATGTGCGAGAGTGACTAAGTGAACATTGGCATTAAAAAATATTTAAAATAACAGTAAATGTAATACGAAATTAAAATCTTGCATAAATAAAGATACTGAGAGACTTAAACATTATAGACAAGAATTACATTTAAAAAAAAAATAAATCAGTGAATGTTCAAATTAATTCTTAAAAAAAGTCATTTGTTAATTAGGAACACTATTCTATATTTTTCTGTAAAGATATAATTAGCAAATCAACTGAAATCTGTAGAAGACAGATTATATATATATATATATATATATATATATATACAAATTTTAATATATATATATTTATACAATAAAACCACCCTAAAGTTATTACAGGGAGAGGACCCTCGTGTAGTCAGTTGACCTTAACACCTTCACGTGCACCATAGTAAGGGAGCCACCTGCCATAAAATATTAGCCCTTAAAAAGAAGTAGCCTTTTAATTAAGGTTGTTCAGAAAATCCTATTCAGGCCACAAAATCTATAAATTACATTTGGATTATAGGAATTTACGTTTTGATCACATACCTGCAGTGGCGCATCCAGAACTTAACTTTCGGGGGGGGGGGGGCTAAGAGTTTCCAAGATATTAATCCAGATCAATGAAAAATTTACAATTGTAACATTCAGTTGGGAATGTTAGTACTTTTTTTTTTTGGAGGGGGGGGGCTTCAGCCCCTTAGCCCCCTTCCCCCATAAATCCGCCACTGCATAGCTGAAGATATAGTGTTTAACCTCTCACTTATAAATGGTGAACACTAATTAGTTAAGTAAAATTACTTGATCTTGAAAAAGGAATACAGTTGTAAGTGGGCTTTTATTTGCGGGATATTAATATTAAGTTATAGAAGGAAATTTTGGATCTGTTAAAATTGGCCCTGAAGGAATGTGGCCTTTCAAAAGAGATGGACATTTAGAGAAGATTCACTGAATTTTTAAAGGAAAGCAAAGCAAAATTTATCATCCTTAAATTTTTATAGTGAAAAATAAAAAAAGGCGAGGGAACATAGAAAATTTCTAGAAAGACTTCAGCCCTGATGATAAGTTTATACAAAATGCTAAGTTTTTTTTTCTTTTACTTGATTGGAGGGTAACAGACTTTTATTATAGAAATCTTTATATATATATATATATATATATATATATATATAAATGAATGTTTGTATGTCATTTATAAAATCGTAAACGGCTTGACCGATTTCGATCATTCTTTTTTTGTTTTTTTCCTTATAGGTCAGGGATGGTTTAGGAAAAAAAAATTGAAAAAATTCGCCCCCCAAGGGGCGGGGAGGGGGGCAAAACGTGAATTCAAAAAATCCTTTATATCTCAAACAAAAAAACAGATATCCGTAAAATTTTTGCTTTAAAATATAGCTAATATAAATGTCTTAAAAACCAATTTCTAGAATTTTCGAAATTCGGTCCCCAAGAGGGGGCGGGGGGGGGGGGCGAAACGGGATTTCACATGCGTAAAACGCGATTTCGCATAATCCTATATATCTCAAACAAAAAAGACAGATATACGTGAAATTTTTGCTATAAAATATATCTAATACAAAAATCTAAAAACCAATTTCTGGAATTTTAAAAATTCAGCCCTCATGTGGGGCAGCAGGGGCAAAAACAATTAGAAATACAGTTAGGCCTTTCAAAATTGGTACGGATAGGTTTCAATAGCCTGCAAGACGAATGGGGATATTTTCGAAAGTGTAAAGTTATTAGGAGGGGAGAGGGGGGGGGCAAAAAAAAAATATCGTTCAAATTTGGTATATAGAGGTTTTCGATACTTACAAATCGATTGCGGATATTTTCGAATTTGTAAAATTATCAGGAGGTGCGGTAAGGGGGGGGCTATGGGCAAAAAAAAATAGAAATACAGTTAGGGCATTCAAAATTGGTACAGATAGGTTTTAAAGGCCTGCAAGTCGAATGGGGATATTTTCGAAAGTGTAAAGTTATTAGGAGGGGCGAGAAGGGGGAGGGGATGGGGGGGGGGCAAAAAAATAAAAATAGAGTTGGATCGTTCAAAATTGGTACACAAATGGTTTTCGATACTTAAAATCGAATGCGGATATTTTTGAATTTGTAAAATTATTAGGAGGGGCGGTAAGAGGGGTGGGTCGGTAAGGGGGGGGGGGGGGGGCTATGGGCAAAAAGAAATAGAAATGCAGTTAGGCCGTTCAAAATTAGTACAGATTGGTTTTAGAGGCCTGCAAGTCAAATGGGGATATTTTCGAAAGTGTAACGTTATTAGGAGGGACGGGAGGGGGGGGGGGGGCGGAGGGGCAAAAAAAATATATAGAGTTAGATCATTCAAAATTGGTACATAGAGGTTTTCGATACTTACAAATCGATTGCGGATATTTTCGAATTTTTAAAATTATTGGGAAGGGGGGGGGGGGAGTGGTGGGGCAAAAAAATAAAAATTGAGAATTCAGTAATTATAGTGATTCATTTAAAAATAGGGTCCAGCGAAGCGGGCGAAGCCTGCTAGTATATATATATAAAGAAAAAGTAAGTAAAAAAATCTCCACAGAAACTTTGGAAAGGAGCTATTATTCTTCGTAAAATTTAGTTATAGTATATGAAACTGAAATCTGTAGGAGACTGATTTTGATTTGTAAATTTTTTATACACATACATACTCACATACCTATTATACATATATGAAGAAGAGGGCTAAATTAACCATAATTAAATTTTAAATTATAAAACAAGCTAGTATGCCGTGGCCACCACAAAACTTTCTTCTATATTTTACTGAAAAAATTCACGCAGCGCAAATTATTTGCTAAAATTATTTTCCATGGGGAATGCAGACGGTTTGCGTCTCGGAGGTTGGTTGGTTGGTTGGAGGATTTAAGACCGATTATCTCCGCATGTGTCCTAGGCCTGTAGGGGAAATGCCCTCCATGGGGGTCTTTCTAAGGGGTCCTAGTCCGTATTTACTCGAGTTTCGGAGGAAACCACGGAAAACTCCGAACGACTAGGTGAATGAGCGTGACCTGGGATCGAACTCGGCACCTTCCATCTACCAGTTTTGAGCGCTTTCGTCTCGGAGGAGATGTATAAAACTAAATGCTGAGAGAAAGTCAATTTTGTGCCAACATCTGTGGATTTTTTTTTTTTTTTTCCATGATGCGTATCGTTCAAAAGAGCTTGCCAATACCTTTAAAACGAATGGTTGAACCATCGATCTGCGATAATTTAAAATAAAGTTATCGATTTTCTTCATTTTTAACAAAAAATAATAATAATAATAATAATAATAATAATAATAAATTTTTTTTTAAATGTAATATTGACAAAAAAATTGACTTTCTTTTGGATATTTAGTGTTATACTACTTCTCTAATATGGAAATCGTCTGCATTATCATGGAAGATAATTTTTTTTAAATAAAAATTTTAATAAATTATTTTTACTGAGTGAATTAGTATAGGAAAATATAGAAGAAATTCATGTGGTGGCCACAACATACTAGTTTATTTTCGTTCTTTATTTCTGCATCTATACTAATGAAAGTGTTGTTAATATATATATATATATATATATTAAATTACACAATATTTGCACAATAACAATAAACATCTATATATAATTTTAAAATAAATTGTTAAAAACTAAAAATTATTTTGCAATTAAATTAAGTTATAAAATCTTGATGAAAATGAAATTATTTTTATATCTAACAATTAAACGAACCAAAGCAAAATTTAACATTTCTCATATTATTGAACAAGAAATGTTATTCACTACTGCAGAAATCACTACCGATTAAGTGCAGCCTCGAATTAAGAAAAGAACTATTATATATGCCGTGTTAAATATCGCGCTGAACTCTGAGAAAAGAAACCTTCATTCAAACTCGCCAATAAAGCAATAAGCGCGCCAGTCGGGAAGCGCGGTTCCAAATGGGGGCAAATATGGAGGACGATAAGTCCGGCCTGTATTATAGAGGCTCTACCCGTCAAAAATGACGGAATGTGAAATCAATTAAGGTAGTGAATCAACGAATGCTTTGCCTGCTTCGCTGGATACTATATTTAAAGGGGACTAATGTGCAAGTTGCACCGAACGAACAAACTATTTCTTTTAACGAAAATACCTACTCTATTTATCTCTTCGACAACTTTAAAATTTAAAATTATTATTATTATTATTTTATAGATGTCATTTTCTCATATGCATGAGCTAATTTAATATTTTATTATTTTTATTTATTTATTTTATTTTATTTTTATTATTTATTTATTTATTTATTTTATTTTTATTTATTTATTTATTTATTTATTTTTTGTCCGTGAAAGCATATTACATTTTATGCTGGAAAAAAAATGAAGCTTGATAAAAATAATTAAAGGCTTTAAATATGTTTATACAAATATTTTAAGAGTTTTAAGGCTTTAATATGTTTCTGAAATATTTTAAGAGTTTTTTTTTTTAAATAAAACGCTCAAAGAGTCGTTCATTCGGAATTAAAGAGTCGTCCACTTCGAATTTGTATTTTCTGAATGGCAACAGTTTTGGTTTGTTTTTATCTGTTATTGTGTTGTTTATAATAGCCAGTGATCCGTTATATTTAATTTAGACCTTTAAACAGTACAATTGAATAGTTTTTCAAGGTATTAAAGGAAGTAAATAAGAATAGGTATGATACAAAACATATTATATGTATGTTTCCGTAAGTTTAACAAACAGAAAAAAAATAAAATAAATAATAAAATAAATAATAATAATAATAATAATAATAATAATAATGGCTGCCAAAAGTTTCTGTTTTGAAGCGGTTTAACCGGAATCGTTCATGACAGATGAGGGTCATTATTATTATTAATGAGGTCAAATAAAAAAAAAAAAATATCTGGAGTGACTCCACTTGACTTTCTGAACATTAAGTAATTAACAGTTGTATAAATAAATTAAAGTAAGAGAAGTCCTTAAATAAACAAAAGTGAAAATTAATAAAAATGTGTTTGGTGTTCAGACGCTATCGCACTTTTAAAAAATTGGGCCCATAGGCTATAATGATAAAAAAAATTTCTTTGTGCTCCTGTAAAAAAACTATAGGTGCTAGATTCACCAAAATCAATAGGATTCGTTCTATGGTGACCTATAACATACGTACCAACTTTCAGCTCATTTCAACAAAGAGTTTAGACGATATCTTCTTCACTCTCTCTCTCTCTCTCACACATACATACGTCATCATAAAAGTAGCAAAAATGAACTCAGGGGACCCAGGGCCCGACTATGCTTTTTGAAGACCCAAGGCCCTGATGCTATTTGGAGACCCCTTTACCCAGTTCTAAAGAACTCGCCAAAAGGACCCATTTTCAAAAACAAAAACAAATAAATAAAAATAGTACATTTAAAAAAAAAAATTCCTTCAATTATACCTTCTATTTTTGCATTTTTTTTAGGCACCTATAACAAAATCATTAGTTTTATGTTCAGAACAAATGAAAATCGAAATACATTGATCAGCCAATGTTTAGAAATTTAGTCATAAAGTTTAATAATTGTTTAAGCTCTCGAATAAAATATAGATAGAAAAATTTAATCAATATTTGTTTTTAATAGACATATAATGAACTAGTATGTTGTGGCCACCACAAGACTTTCTTCTATATTTTCCTATACATATTCAATCAGTAACAATATTAAAAAAAAAAAAAAAAAAAAAAAAAAAAGTACGATTTTTTTCATTTTTTTCCCCCCAGGGGGGGAAGCGATGCCCCCACATGCACAGAAATTTTTTCCTAGTTAACTATTACTATTATCAATAACTCATATTAATTTTACAATCACAAGTTAAAAATAACTCTCATTTATACGAAATTTTGTCCTATACTGCCATGTTAAAAATTTAGAAAAAATACGATCACAGCGCCACCTGTTGATCTATTGATCCCCAAATGTAATCAGCACCACTTTATGTCGGGGACCAACTAAATACCAAGTTTGGTTAAATTTCGTTAAAAAAAAAAAATTGCGATTTTTTTTTCCAAGTTTTTTTTCGTTAAAAGTAAAAAAAATCGATAACTTTGTTTTAAATTATCACAGATTTATAGTTCAACCATTCGTTTTAAAGGCATTGACGAGACCTTTCGAAAGATACCCATCTTGAAACTTTGCCCCCCCCCCCGGAGGGGGGGAACCGATGCTCCCACATGCACAAAATTTTTTTCCTAGTTAATTACTACTATTATCAACCTGATCTTTCGAAAGATACCCATTGTGAAAATTTACCCCCCCTGGGGGGGTATTTCACCCCTAGGGGGGGAGAAGCGATGCCCCCCCATGCAGAAATTTTTTTTCCTAGTTACATACTACTATTATCAATAATTCATATTAATTTTACAATCACAAGTTTAAAACAACTCTTATTATGCACGTTTATACGAATTTTTGTCCTATGCTGCCATGTTAAAAATTTAGATAAAATGCTATCACAGCGCCACCTGTTGAGCTATTGATACCCAAACATAATCAGCACCAGTTTATGTCGGGGACCAACTAAATGCATAGTTTGGTTAAATTTCGTTAGAAAAAAAAAATGCGATTTTTTTTCTAAATTTTTTTTTTGTTAAAAGTAAAACAAGAAAGAAAAATCATGCAGTACGCATTGATTAGTAACACTTTCCAACTGTACGCAATTGTATCAAATAACTTTTAATATTCTTTCCTACATTATCACACAACATACAGAACAACTGAAAAACATGCAGATTGACTAATTGATTTTAAAATTACTCTTAAGCATTTTGAAAAGTGTTAAAAAAGCTTAACGCAAAAGAAAACGCAGCCGTCAGATTATAATTACAGCTTTTAATCTCTTTGAGTATTTTAGTGTAGCCCTGTAAATCTGAAAGTTAATCATATCATGTTCTATACACAACATAATTTTAGAATATTAATAATGCATGTCAATGTTTCTATGATTTTTATAGCAGAAAGATTTTTAAATATAACTTTTAAAAAATTCTGTCCTAAAACGTAATACATTTTTTTTATTGTCGTTGTTGTTGTCCCTGTAAACAAACTAGTTGTACAGGACCAATTAATGGCATTTTAAATAGGGAACATTCCATAGGGAACTTGGATGTATCATTTTTTAAAAATTCTCAAAATATTCACGGATGATAGGAGCCGGAGACAAACAGATAGAAAGGTAAACAATCGGACAGATAGATGCACAAATTGAAATTATATTCCCACTAAAATTATAAGAAAGTTTTAAAACGCTCATGTAAACAAAAGTGCAATTCCAACAAATTTTTATTTATAGCTCTTAATGTAACTGATTATTTTTGTGTGGCCCTGTAAATCTAATAATAACTATACTATATTACATAGAAGGCACTCTTTTGTGCATACGAATAATATATTTCAATTGTATTAAGCTTTGTGGACAGTAAAATTATTAAAATTTGGTTTATAAAAATAACTCTCATACAACACAATGCTTTGGAATACTTTCAAGTGCCCCTGTACACAAACCAGTTAGAAATGTACTCTACTTTACATAGGAAACATTCGATAGGGAATTGAATAACATGTTAAAACCATGTTATATTGAATAACCTGGGGGGGAACCGATGCCCCCACATGCACAAAATTTTTTTCCTAGTTAACTACTGCTATTATCAATAATTCATATTAATTTTACAATCACAAGTTTAAAATAACTCTCATTATGCCCATTTATACGGAATTTTGTCCTATATGCTGCCATGTTAAAAATTTGCATAAAATGCGATCACAGCGCCACCTGTTGAGCTATTGATCCCCAAATCTAATCAACACCAGTTCATGTCAGGGTGCAACTAAATACGAAGTTTGGTTAAATTTCATTCATTTTTTCGTGAGATACAGTGTCCACAAAAAAATGATACAGACAGACAGACAGACATTTTCTAAAAACTATCAATTCGTGTTCAGGACACCCCAAAACGTGTAGATCCGTCAAAAAACGGAGGTCGAAAATTTTCGCGAAACCAATACTTTTTCTATATTACATATATTTACATATATATATATATATATATATATTTTTTTTTTTTTTTTTTTTTTATTCATTACATTCAAGTATAAATGATAAATTGTTGGTTAAAAAAAAAAAGTCGAATTGGTACTATTTTTTTTATAAAACGACACAAAACTAGTATGTTGTGGCCACCACAAGACTTTCTTCTATATTTTCCTATACATATTCAATCAGTAACAATATTAAAAAAAAAAAAAAAAAAAAAATACGATTTTTTTTTCTAAGTTTTTTTTTGTTAAAAGTAAAAAAAATCGATAACTTTGTTTTAAATTATCACAGATTTATGGTTCAACCATTCGTTTTAAAGGTATTGACGAGATCTTTCGAATGATACCCATCTTCAAAATTTAACCCCCCTGGGGGGGGTACTTCCCCCCCAGGGGGGGAACCGATGCCCCCCCATGCACAATTTTTTTTTCCTAGTTAACTACTACTATTATCAATAATTCATATTAATTTTACAATCACAAGTTTAAAATAACTCTCATTATGCCCATTTATACGGAATTTTGTCCTATAAAATGCGATCACAGCGCCACCTGTTGAGCTATTGATCCCCAAATCTAATGGGCACCAGTTCATGTCAGGGTGCAACTAAATACCAAGTTTGGTTAAATTTCATTCATTGGTTCGTGAGATACAGCGTCCACAAAAAAATGATACAGACAGACAGACAGACACACAGACAGACACACAGACAGACATTTTTTAAAAACTATCAATTCGTGTTCAGGACATCCCAAAACGTGTAGATCCGTCAAAAAACGGAGGTCGAAAATTTTCGCGAATCCAATACTTTCTCTATATTACATATAGAAGAAAGTAAAAATTTTGTACTATTACTTCTCAATTTTTGGAAATGAGGCCCCCTAAATTTGGAGGCCCTGGGCCAGTGCCCCGTGCCATAATATGGCCCTGAGGGGACCTAAAAACGTATAGAAATACCAAAATCTCAAAGTCAGATTTTTGATACGATTACAATATTTTCCTTACATGTGTATGTTCGGAAAGTAATAAAAAAAAAAAAAATGTAGGGGATATAGAACAAAATTTAGATTGCCTTATAATTAAACAAATGGTAAAACGATTTGAATATGACTTTGATATTTTTATTTATAAAATTGCCGCATTATTTAACAGACTTATTGATTTTTTTAAACAACGGAAAATTCTTGTTTAAAATAAAATTACTCTTGTCCTTCGAATTAATCAAAATTCGTATAATCGTAAAATAAAACTTTACTATTTCAAAATGCTAAAAAAAATGCAAGAAAATTTTCTAATTTTATGCAAATAAATCACCCAATAATTAAACTATTATATGTAGATCTTATTATCCTAATTTATTAAATCCATCTATATCCCATGATCAAACTTTTGAATTAACATCTCGAAATATTATATTAATAAATGACATATACATACATTTTACAAATTATTAAAACTTTCAAATAAAAACTTTTACGATTCTTATTAAATACCAATTCCTAAATTCCATAAATCTCCCATCAAATTTCGTACTGTTATTATAGAATATAATACTTATGATAATAATGTAAATAAAACCCTTCTTAATATTTTAAATCAAATATATGTATTAACAATTAAAGATGATTACAGACACTGTTTAAAGAACAGCCATGAACTTGTTTATTATCTTAAAAATATTCATAATGTATATACAAACTATTGATTTTAAACATTTATTTAATAATATAAAACTGACTGATCTCAAACAATGTCATAAATTTATTATTTAGCTCGTATTACAAATTTTATGTAATATTGATTCAAATTACTTTCACACACTTACTAATTATATAATTAATCATAATTACCTTCTACAAATTAACCAAATTTATGTTCAAAGAATGGGAATCCCACAAAGGGGTAGTAGTTACAGTATGTTAGCTGATCTCTATCTTTATTTTCTATGTATGTAATTTTAATTTTAACTTTAACAATATGCAATTTTACTGATATGTTGATGATATTGTATAAAAGCAAGATTTATAGATAATGAAAACATTAACGGTCTTAGATTCAACTATCCTCCTAATTTAATATTAAATAAAAATTGTCTAATTAATTACTATAAACTTTTTCAGTTTAAAAATTAAATTAAAAAATAAGACACTGTTTACTGATTTATATGACAAGCGTAAATATTTTAGTCTTAAAGCTAACATATATACATATTTTAAATCCTATCTTCATTTATCTGTTTTTCGAAATATAATTACCAACTATTTAAAGTAAATAGCTACACAAATTATTTAAAAAAAAAAAAAAAAAAAAAAGTGTTTATCAAAATTTAAAAATAAATATACACACATATATATAAAGATAAAGAAAATGTTCATAATATAATACATTCTGGCTTTCCAAATAAATTTGTTTATTCACTGATTTATCTGTAAGATTATGGTCTTTGTAAAAATTAAATAAAATAATAAAATAATATAATATAATGTAAAATAATAATTAATAATAATAAATTAAATAAAAGAACAGAAAAAGAAATTGGAGGATGAGTGAGCAGATGCTTGATTAAGAGGAGGGGCAATATCTAATCCCGCGGACAGCTAAAACCTATGTTATTCTACGAGAAAATTTATTACCTATTTTTTTTTTTTTTTTTCATTTTCGCATTCAGAAAACTCATAACCATTAAATTAGTACTCATTTTCGAAAAGTTGATTTTTTAACATTTTTATATTTTAATTTTGAGTTCAAAAATGCGAATTTTCACAAAGACATAGTTTAATTTTTTAGCAGTAAAATGAAATACTAAAAATTTAAAAATCAGTTTTTGGAAAATAAGTACTCATGTAACGGTTATGAATTTTCTGAATGTGAAAAATAATTTAAAATAATAGACAATGAGTTATTATGGAAACAAATTTTCTCATGGCAATAACATTGGCCACGGCTGACGGCAAGATTGTCCGATCTTAAGAGGAGACAATGCCTAATTCCTCGGACAGCCATGATCCATGGGAAAATTTATTTTATTTTACATTTAAATTTATTCTATGGGGAAATTTTTTTCCACAATTATTACTTACTTAATGTATTTTATTTTATTTTATTTTATTTTTTTAATTCTGTTTTCACATTCAGAAAATTCGTAACCGTTAAATTAGTACTCATTTTTTGAAAAATTGATTTTTTTTTTTTTTTACATTTTGATATTGAGTTAAAAATTGCGAATTTTCACTAAGTACATTTTTCTCATTTTTTAGCCGCAAAAAGGAAATAATAATAATAATAATAAAAATAAATCAATTTTTAGAAAATGAGTACTAATTTGACGATTATGAACTTTTTTAATATGAAAAAAAAAAATTGAAAAGAAAATACACTAGGTAATGAGTAATTATGAAAACAAAATTTCCCATAAAATAACATTGGCCACGGCTGTCGGCGAGATTAGGTATTGTCCGATCTTAAGGAGGTAAGGTGGCGGTGTTTGGCTAGGTTGGTTGGGCTATTGAATTTAATAATTAAAAAAAAAAAAATCACTGCATTTTAATAATCTTTTAACTTTTGATCCTACATATTTCCCTCTACATACTTATTTGAATTGAAATATGTTATAATTATTACAGTATTAATAATTAACACTAACATTTATGAATCTAAATATCTATTTCAGATTTAACATAGAGGTTGTAAATGTAATTGATAAATAGCAAATTAAACTCACAGTAATTGTATTATAAAAAGTAAGGTTAAAGAGTTTAAGATAATAGTTAAATTATTATATCAAACTGAAATTAATTTTAATTAATATCTTTAAATAATAGGAAATATTACCTGACACAATAATTCATACCTTTAAAATTATTCAACTTGTAATAGTCACAAATACCATTTCTAAACAAAATAACTATTTTTTTTTTTTTTTTTTTTTTTTTTAACCTTTAAACTTATAATTTAAATAGTCATTTAACTATTATGTTAATTGGTTAAAAATTTCAAAGACTTCTCGTTAAATTTTAGTTTTTGCTTGCTTGTTTTCTTTTATTAATTAATTTTTTTTTCTGCAATTATTATTCTTATTTTACTGCCCCCCCCCCATTTTTTTTTTTTTTTTTTTTTTTTTGTGTGTGTTATCATATGATCTTGCAAGAAATTTGGGGTAAGTTAGGTGTCCGTCAAACTGGTTTAACCTGCTCCACTCGTCTTACGCTGTAGTGGCCTCTGCTCCTTCTCCTAGGTTTTTTTTTTTCGGTTACATTTTGTTATATATCGATGTCTCAGACACATCTCATATTAATTTTTTCAATATCATTTGCTCTGTATAACTTTTCATATACATATGTAATTGTTTATTAATTACTTCAAACCTTTCTTCCTAGTGTTGGATCAATGTGATAATCAGTTAATCGTACTCTCTCTTTATATATATCATATAAAAGGATAAAAAGAAATAATATTTTTTAAATTATTATTTTGACATAACTAAAGGAATCTTTTATTCAAAATTAGCAACTTAATTAAATCCTGTTTAGGAGGAAATTTTATTTTATTTATTTATTTATTTATTCTTTTAGATTCAACTTCTAGGGGATTTATTAATTTATTTGTATAATTATTATTGTTATTGTTATTGTTATTATTATTTATTATTGTTGTTGTTTTTCTTTGTTGTTTGCCTCTTTCCGTGGGATTTTTTTTTTTTTTTTTTTTTTTAACTAGATAAAATTGTTGTGTTAATCATAGCGAAATATGTTTAATGAATTTATTCCTATCTTATATATTTAAAGCCTTCGCAGTAAGCTAAATCGATGTTTGAAGATTATTAATCTGCTTTAAATGGGTACACTGACGATTTATCTATTTTAACTAGCATTTTCGGTGAGACACAGTAAGATTTCAGTGATCAAACTTTAGCTTTCATACACATTATTTTTTATTTCACATGTTTATCACAGCAATGCTCTTGTTTAATATCGAGACGTGGCAATGAACTCGAATACAGAAGATTAACCTTAATAACCTGAATAGGATTAGCAGACAACAATATTTTGTACAAGTCTACATCATTAAATGGTTAACAAAAGAGCTCCGTTAATTTCCTAACTAACGATAGATTTAACAAAAAAGGACTGCAAAATAGAATGTAGGAGTTCTAGTAGACTAAAATTCTAGTAGACTAGATTAAAAGATTTTCTTTTATTTCCTTCTTCAACATCGTTTAGCTGGACTTCAAAATTGAAATTTTAGACTACTCGCTAATAGCCTGCTGGTCTTTTTATCTTAATCGCTAACTTTTTTGCACGTTTTTCAACTGATTTACCAATATATATATACTGGGTGATCTAAAAGTCACAGAAAAAATAAAAAAAGTATTATTCAAAAAGTATTGACTATGGCCCTATGCGGTCTTCACTGAAATGCACAGAAAGACATCAGATTTTTTTAGGTAACAAAAGATTTATTAGCAAATTAGTTTAAACTGCCTATATGAAGCGGCGCTTTAATTGTAAAATTACATTTTTACAGTGGCGCAGTACATTTAACAGTGTAATTAGGACTCTATGATCAATGTGACGGTCGTCATCCATGAGAATGGCCCGCAGACATTCCGCATTGGAAATTCTCTTATAAAAAGCTTCAGTATTCGCAAAATAGCGTCATTTGAGAAAGCGAATCTGTTTAAAATGGGTGAGGATACAGTCGGTAACAAAAGTGTCCGAACACTAGCAAAAATTCCTATGTAGAAAAAGTACACTTCATATGGTTTTGTTAAAGAAATCCTTATCGAATCATATTTTTACACTGACTAAGAACAGGATTCGGCAAGGATTTATTTAACAAAACTTCATTAAGTGTAATTTTTTTTACGTAGGAATTTTTGCTAGTGTTCGGACACTTTTGTTACCGACTGTACTGCGTAAATAGCTCGATTTGTTGGTGAAAAATGTGTCCAATATATATAAACCCCGTACTTTTCTATGAATTTTAATGAAAACCGCATAGAGCTACACTAAGAAGGTGTTGAATATTATATATATATATATATATATATATATATATATATATATATAATAAAGATGATCTATTAAGCATATTAGAAGCCAAGCAACAGATACAAGATCACTGAAACACCAATGACCAATCAGATAAAAAAAAAAAAAAAAAAAAAAAAATCATCAGTGGATGAAATACATTAATGTAAAGAAACCAGATCTATTAATTAACAGTCTGCAAAAACAAACGAATCAATAAAGTAAAAAAAACAAATCTTAACTTAAAACCATAAACTTATCAAAATTAATGAAAAAACAACCCAAGAAACACAAGATAGGAAGAAGGAGGCAGGCGGCAAGACTTGTGACTTGCCTGTGGGGTTACACTAGTTTTACGCCGGCAACACTCCCCCAGCCTGCCACAACCAGAACAGGAACCATATGGATTTAAAAATGCAAAATTTCAAAGCAGATGAACAACAATGAAGCCACGAAGCCACAATGAAATTCACCGATTGATCACATTGTGTTTAACAGTATAATTAGAACATTAAATATAGTTGACAACTCAAAAAGGAAAAATCTGAAATTTTATTGGAAAATGAAAGTTTGCATAGTAATACAAAGCAAATGCAACAAGCCTTCTACTTTTTTTTTTTTTTTTTTCTTTAATTTAATTTCACAAACCCACCCAACCATCCAGCCTTACAACACCACCCCACCTCCGTAATCAAACATCTGCCCACCCAACCGCCACCTTTTTTATTGTCTTTTATTATTAATTTTTTTGTTGATATACACAAGAGTGTACACAGCTTTTTTTTTTTTTTTTTTTTTTTTTTTTTTGTACTGACAGAGACATGGTTAAGGATATAAAATAGAAAATACAAAGTTTTTAGGAAAACCCATTATTCTGTGACACTTTTGGATCACCCGGTATGTACAGTCGGTAACAAAAGTGTCCGAACACTAGCAAAAATTCCTATATAAAAAAAAAATACACTTCATACGGTTTTGTTAAATAAATCCTTGTGGAATCCTGTTCTTAGTCAGTGTAAGAACATGATTCGATAAGGACTTATTTAACAAAACCGTATGAAGTGTACATTTTTTACATAGGAATTTTTGCTAGTGTTCGGACACTTTTGTTACCGACTGTATATATATATATATATATAATTGGTTTTTTCCACTTCATAACTTTGTTTCTATCTTGGTTTTTTCCACATATTATTTGAAATTATTTTCACGTCTTTTAGGTGACCTCGGGCATTGCATGCTGTAAATTTTTAGCAGTTTGCATACAGCATGACAGAAAGATCCCCTAATTTGCATACAGCATTCATTCAATGCCCTTGAAAAAGTAATGAATTTGTATGCTTCAATATCAAGTTGCTAATTTTTCTTTTCGTCAACTTCATTCATTTTTTATAGTTCTTCATGTGATACTTGGTTTCTTATAATGCAATGTTTGAAAAGGTTTTCAACATATATATAGATATATATATATATCTATATATATATATTTATTTATGTATTTATGTATTAATTAACTGATTTTTCTAAAGGGTCCAGTTTGCCGAATTTTGAAGGGTCTTTTTTCAAGTTCACTTATTTTTATGAAGCGGACATTTTAAGCAGTTTGTTAATGTTTTGGTTTCAGAAACGAATTTTTCCTTGTTAAACCACAGAAAATATCATTTTTCCACAATTTGTTGTTAAAATGTATGCTTTATTATTATTATTATTATTATTATTATTATTATTATTATTATTACTGCTTAATGCATTTTTTTTTCTCATGGACATTTAGCAATTTATTTCACCACCAATTAACAAAATTCAGGTTTTCTGAAAGCTGGTTTCTGAAATATTTGTTTTTATTTACATTTTACAATATGTCATATTTCTTCGGCCAGTTTCTGAAATTCGACGTTTTCTTGGCTTAATTTAAATACAGCTATCGAAATATGCAAATTTCATACAGTCCATTAATAAAAGTCTTATACTTACGACGTAACGAAGAAAAAAAAATGTGGCGAGTTTTTTTTATTTTTAATTTTATTTTATTTAGTCGCCACATAGTGAGCGACATGTGGGTTTTTCAGGTCTACTTTTAACTGTGAATTACAATCTCTAAATTAACAGTCAACAGCAGGAATTTGAGATTGGACTCAATCTTAATATTAGATTCAGAAAATGAGATATTTTTTTTTTTTTTAAATTTGCATATTTTGATTAAATTAAATGTTTTATACTTGTTATGAAACTAATACCTAATTAGCTTAGAAACACAGTTTAAGTTACAGTTATGAATAGAATTTTTCCCAATCTTAAAAAATATAATCATATTAAGCTATCGAAGAATGTTTGATGCATAGAAATTACAACTGTATAACGATCGTAAAACTTTTATACCATAGTTTTTTGTTGATGCAATGACAGAAATTAGAATTTATCCATGTTTCATCTGTTATGCAACTGTATCTTTTATTTTAGGTAAAAGGAAATTTAAAGTGGTTTTCTCTTATGAAAAAAAATTCGAAAATTACGAAAAGCATTTTATTTATTACCAGCTGGCTTTGCCCACTTGCCTAGTCACTATATTTAAATGAATCATTTTTATAATAATATGTCTAATTTCTTTATTTCTTATATTTATTAATAAGCCACGCTAATAGAAACAATTGTTATTTGCTACAAATGAATTATTTTCTTAAATAATTTATTTATAGCAAACGATATATATTTTTTAATAAATCATACGTAAAACATAACCTTGGAATGGCAAGACTCTTGAAAAGAAAAATTGTTGTTGAGCTTGTATTTGTTATATTTGTTAGGTATGCTTATGAATAAAATATTTATCTGTACTGTAACATGCAAAATCCTTTTGATATTATATTATAAATTGGAGTTAAGATTACTAATTCTTACTACTTACTCTACTGCGAGTACTCTACTTACTCTACTAAAAGCCTCACAAAGCGTTGTAAAGCGTAGCAGTTTTTCTATGAAAATACACATTTCATATCGAATGACTTCTAAGAAATGATGTCATTTCAAAGACGATAATTTTCATTATGGACGTAAAAATGACGTCATTTTAACATGTTATAAAAATTATTTTGATTTTAATTATATTAAGGCACCACGTCATTTTGACGTATACACAGTAAAATGTTAAAATCTCATGCATGGAATTTTAACAAAAGATTAATTTTAGAATTTTTTTAATCATTACACCACTTTTTAATTTCGAATTTATAAAAACCTCTATTTGGAGGGAATGTATACATTTGAAGCAGCCAATATATCAAATTTGAAGATAGAAATCATACAAAAATGTGATTTCCCAGAGGGTTTTTCATTAACCTCTTCCATTGCGCAAGCGCTAGAAATCTTAAACTCCCACGGTACATCAACCCTTGAATAAGCATCATGTATGTGAAGCTTGGTTGAAATCTTTTCAGTGGTTTTGGAGGAGATCTAAGATATTCCTACAGACATATAATGAATTACTTATATTTAATATTTATTACAATAATAACTAATAATATAATAGTAACTAATAATATTTAATAAACTAATAATAATTTATATTACTATATATTTAAAAAAATAATAATAATTTAAAAAAATTGTTTATTTTTTGTTCTTTTATTACTGCATTTCTTTTTCATTCTAAATCTACAAGTATATGTAAAACTTTTACTTAATCATATATCTATATTTTACGTAGATACATTGCTTGTGGTTAAAAAAAAGCTTTTTAAATTACTTGTTATTGGCATATACACGCATAAATATGAACAAAAAGGCTGCTGTAAGTTGAACCGGAATAATATTTTATATATTCTTCCCGATAATTCTGTAAAAGAACTGCCTGATAACTTTAAGAGCCTCTTATATCACGTTTCAACAAACGTGTTTTGTGGATTTCTAAAAATAATCAAACGTTAACGAATCGTAAAAATCCCGGATCTTTTTGGCAGTGGAAATTAACCATGATCCCGTGTTTTCGGGTTTTGAGATTCCATAATTGAGTAATCTCTATTTTTGACTACAGATATATATTTTAATTATAAATCTTCAATGTTATACGCAAAACGATTTCATTAAGGCGATTTTTTGCCTATAAAGTGTGGTAATTTTATTAAGAATTAATTATATGCATTTGATTATTGACATAACAATTGCTGTGTTTTGTTTTAGAATATTTTATCTGAGAATCCAATTTTTTTAAATAGCGTGCACATAAATTGACAGATGATTTCCGAATCATCTGTCAATGTATAAGTTAAAATCTTTATAAGTTAAAAGAAACTCTTAAGGGACTAGTGGACACTATAAATCTTTTTTTGCAAATCACTGTCTCATAGTTATATTTGCCTAATACAATGGATTACAGCAGAATCAACTACATTAAAACTACTCAAAAGTTATATAATTTTTTTTAATTAAAAATTTTATATTTTATATTAAAAAAAAAAAAAAAAAAAAAAAATTAAATGCTTCTTGCTAACTAATTTTTAATTTTTCCTCTTTATTTTTCATTATTATAAATTAACTATATATTCTAAACATAATTGGGAATTAATTTATTGATTCATCGATGCGTTAATTTTTTAAAAATAATTTTGTGTTTGAATGCTAAAAATTTAAATTTGCATTAAATTTCAAAACAATAAAAACAATTTCAAAAAATTATCTTATCATTCAATCTACAAAATAATACCGAAAAATGTTTAGAATAAATCTTAAATCAGTAATCTAAGCTAAAAAATGTTGTTAGCAGAAAATTAAAAAAAAAAAAAAAAATTAAAAATAAATAAATAAATAAATTCTTAATTTTTTTTTCTATTTAACTTGAATAGTTTTCGAGAAATTTTAGTATATTTAAAGCTATTATAAGTCTATGCATATACATGCCTTTATATATATATATATATATATATATATATACATATATATATATATATATATAATTCTAAGACTGCAATTTTACAGAAAATACTTATGCCATCCACTCTCTTAAAACTCTAGAAACCAGTTGGCTTAAGTACACTCTTCTAAGTTACCCATTATATATATTTGTTGTAATATATTTTCATTAGGGTTTATAATATACATTTTAAGAGAAATGAACACTGCCAATCAATCGCACGGTCGCAGACTGAAGTGCAACATCCACTAGGCTATCCTTCCTTCGCTTTCATACATTTGATTCATTTTGTTAGGATGAGTTTCGTATTTTAGTTTTCATGCAACTTCTCACTAATCCCAATGTAACAATCTACTTAATGCACATTCATCTATAATAATAAAAGAATATGTCTGTCTGTCTTTCTCTCTGTCTGTCTGAGAATCTATACGTTCAGGCCCTACTGAACGCAGAAGTATAAAATTTGACATACGGGCGCCTAGAAGCCTTCCGGAGGGGATAGTGAAAACAGAATTTAAAAATTTTAATTAGTTGCGGAGATATTAATTAAAATGTAGACCTATGTCTAATCAAAAAGCGATCTCAGTGACTGAGAACTCACCGCGATTGCATAAAAATAGATATTTTAACGGAGTTAAAAGCAGAAAAAAATGGAAAATAAATTAGAAATATTAGTCCGATCGTTACGAATTTGGTACCAAATGAAAGGGGAATTTTTTCCGAATCTCAGAGTGCAAGCGGCTTATCGATACATCAATTAGATTTTTTAAAATTAACTAAAGTATGAAATTTAGTTGGAAACAGGCAGACGACTGTCTGTGATGAAAAAGGAAATGGTTGTAATCAATTAAGATATCACGTGTTTTATAGTGGGTGGAAAAATTGCAATTTTCAAACTTTCTCTAATTTTCATTTTACATTTAAATGAATATTCGGCTTAGACAGCATATTATAAAGCTACTGTTCAATTTTCATGAAAATATATGAATAAATAAAAAAATGACATATTTATTGGAAAAAGATTAAGTTTTCTTTTATATTTTGCAGTATTTTAAATTGAGATATGCCGTTGAAATTTCATAGTATTTGGTTTTAATGCCCGATAATTCGATTGTGAATATTTTTGAAAGAGTACGATTATTAGGGAGGGTTTATTAGGGAGGGAAAAAGGAGCAAAAATTAAAAAAAAAAAAAAAAAAAGAGTTACAGCGTTTCAAATTGGTTGATATTATTTAGATTTTAAGTCAAGGTAAATCGATTGCGGATATTTTCGAGTGTAAAATTATTATTAGCGACGGAAAGGGGGGGGAGAGCTAAGGGGCAAAGATGTAGAAAAGGAACGGGAGTTTCGGAGAAAACAACGGAATACCCAGAACACCTTTATTCTTTAATATTTTGCAGAGTTCCGAATTCCAATTTCTGCTCACATATCGTACTAAGGATTTTTAACGTTATATAGCCCGGAATTATGCAAATTTCGGAGAAAACCATGGATAAGTCGGACACAAGTCTTTTCATAAAAATGTCTATATTAGCTTTGTATCTCAGCTTCTAATTAACATAATTTCATAAGTAATATATCATTTAAAAAGTTATTTGAATTAGAATTGATGAGTATATGTTGCAAATCTCTGTAGCTAGAGGGCGCTTTGATATTTTAATAATTCAATATCTAGAATTCTACTTATAACACATCATTTGAAATATTACGGACTTTTAAAATGATATAAGCCGTTAAATTCCGTACGGGAGTTTCAGAGAAAACCACAGAAAACTAGAACACCTTTATAAGAATATCTCCAATTCTAATTATGATGCAGGCTTTCGAATTTCGATACTCCGTTCACATTTCGTATTAAGGATTTTTAACACGCAAGTTTCAAAGAAAAAAAACGAAAAAAATCAGACACAAATTTTGTTATAACAATGCTTATATTACCTTTGTATCTCAGCTTCTAATTAACATAAATTCATAGGTAAAATATCATTTTAAGTCTTTTAAACTGAAATTGAGGAGTACATATTGCAAATCTCTATCGCCAGTGGGCGCTTTGTCATTTTAATAATTCAATATCTCCAATTCTGATTATCAGTAAATTACTTATGGGGAGAAGATTGGGAGACCGTAGGCCCAACCGGGTTGCGGATTTGCCACGATCAGAATTTTCAAGGTCCTTTATATGGTGAGCGAACAGGCTATTTCAAATCATGAAACGTAAAGCGGCGCCTTAGTCGCCACAGAGCAAAAATTTTCTACAGTTAAAAATTTCAAATCTATTTGTGGTATGAGCGTGGAAGCTGTTGTAAGTTCTAAAACGGGGATAAGGCGCCGCTGGCGTCACCGAGCTGGACTTTGCTGAAATCAGAATTTTGAAAGATCGTAACACGGTGAGCCAACAGGCGTTTCAGATATTGAAACGGGAAGAGGGCGCCTCAGGTGCTACCGAGTGGTAATTTAATGCGATTAAATTTTTCAATAAAGTTTTTTTCACTATATGTCAATGAGCTGTTGAAGGACTTCAAACGAGAAAAAGGCGCCGCAGTCGCCACCGAGCTGGAGTTTCGTAAAGTCGAACTTATCAAGGATCGCGAACCAGCTGGTTGCCGAAGGCGGCTAGTGTAAAATATTATTGTGCCTACTATCCAATGTTAAGGAAATCGTAAATTTCGAACAATCTACGAAGTTTTCAAAGTAGAATGTAGATAGCCATCATGATGTTCATGATCATGTCAGTATCATAAATGATATTTTGAAACTGGTCTAATATCTTTACAACAGAAATAATTCTCATGATGAAATTTTGCCCTATTCTCCAATGTTAAGAAAATCGTAAATTTTGAATATCTTACGTAGTTTCAAATTAGTATGCCGAATATCAATTCTCGCCAGTATTATAAATGATATTTTAAAACTGGTCCGACCTATTTACAATAATTTGTTCTTGATGTAATATCCATACATATTAACGAATTAATAAAAAAAAAAAAAATGACTAATGTATAGGCGGACACAGCATCAGTTTTGTGATTCCCGGATTCCCCAAACCTCAAAACCTGTAAAAACATAAAAAATCAAGACCGAAAAACTTCAAAAACATTTAAGTTCCCAATCCCTGTGTTATGATGGGGAACTGAAATCTATAACCTATATATGTATTTTTTTTTCTTTTTATTACTTAAAAGGATACACATGCTGTTTACTGTATATAATCCTGAGGAAGGAAATTTAGAATATATAAAATATTTTTTCGATAAAAGAACATTAAAAAGGAATCTCAAAATTGAGATAGCAGTTATTATTTGGGGTAGCGCAGAATTGGGGTTTCTTTTTCCAATTCTCCGTATCCATCATGTGATGCTCAACCACTGAGGTTGAGTAATGGAGTAGAAACATGTCCGCGTATGAGTGTTGTTTGTTATTAATCATGCACGGTGGGGCACTTCTGGGATGTATGTCCGTGAATCCACGCCTAAAGAGCTAATATTACCCGAGAGATGATACTCAATGTAATGGTTCTATCAGAAGTGACACGCGGGGTGAAACAATACAAAAAATATACACAAAAGAGAAAGAGAGATTGAAAGAGAATCAGTCGCAAAAAAATTGTGCAAATTGAAGGGGTGAGGGATGAATTAGATGATAGGGAAAAAGAACAAAAATATATCAATTAAAATTTTTTTATTTAATTAAAAATGGGATTTCGAAAATTACAATGTCAGAACTACAGTGTGAATTAAATGGCGTTTTAAAATTATTTAACAGAAGAAAAGAAAAAAAAAAAAAAAAAAGAAGATGAAGAAGAAGAAAGATAAGACCACACAGATGCTTTTTTTTTTTTTTTTTTTCATAATTATTATTATTATTAATAATTTATTCCTTTTTAATTGTATTTAAAATAAAATAAGATAAACTTTTAATCATTTTGATTTTTCTTTTCTTTTCTTCTCTCTCTCTCTCTCTCTCTCTCTCTCTCTTTGTGTGTGTGTTAAGGCGAAATTTATTAACACGAGGGTTACTATAATTGTATCGATTTGGTCCAATTTTTGATATTGCAATAGAAGAAAACAAACAAACACAAAAAAAGAATAATTTCATAATAAATAAGTTTCCAGTGCTTTTTTATGTTTTATGTCACCAATTGTATTGCTTAGCTCTACTGCAACGTGAAACCCACTCAACCTGCAATTTTATCAAGTTTAACAAAAATTCAAAATTTATAGTCTGATAAATGAAAATATGAGAAATATTTTTAAAATGCTTATCTAAAAGTATTCTATTATCTTCTAAAGCTATATTTTTTTAAATGTGACTTTTTTTTTTCATTATAGATTAAATTTTGAATAAAATCATAAAATAATGCAAAAAAATAAATAAATAAATAAATAAATAAATAAAATTAAAATTATAATTATTTTTTTAAGTTCGTTTTGTTGGAAAAATTAGTTTAAAACAGCAAAAATAGGTACTTTCGTAAACATTCCAACTCATCTTTAAATCAAGATACCTCAATTTCCCAAATTTTATAAATATTACAGAGCAATTTTCTTGGTAAACTACTGCTACATTTGAAACTTGAGTATTTCAAAAATTACTAGTTGTAAATCACTGGAGAAGAAAAATTGCTAAAAATGCATTGCAAATCCTAAATTTTATCATCAATAAAAAAACTTGTAGCTAAGAGAAAACTTTCTTGCAGAACATTTTCCTACACGAATTCACTCAGTACATATTATTTATTAAATTTATTATTTATCAAAATAATTTTGCATAATAAGTGCAGATGATTTTCATTACAGAGAATTATGACACTAAAAATCGATAACTGTATTTTAAATTATCACGGATCTATGGTTCAGCCATTTGTTTTAAAAATACTGACGAGCTACTTGAAAGATACCCATAATAAAAAAATTTACCCGGGGAGAGGGGGCAACGACATTCCTACGTGCACAATATACATATAACATATATATGTATATATTAAATAGAAAGTAATAGGTGTAAAAGTTTAAGATAAGTATATAATATTTAAAAGTTAAAAAATAATTCTATTAAATATAACTAGCAGGCTTCGCCCGCTTCACTAAGCACTATATTTAAAGGATTTCTTTTTAATTGAATAATTGAAACGTTTAAATAAATATATTTCGATTGGAGACTATTTTCGTCACAGTTTTACTATGGGATCTCCTTGACAATATCAAACATTTTTTGAACTTCTCGAATCTGTTCAACAAAATTATTATTAAAACGAATATTCTCGAAAACAGTCAAATAGAAACGTTAATTCTTCGAATATTCTGGAAACAGTTGAAGCTGTTACTCGTACAGTAAAAGTTACTATTTGATGAATGGTCTGGAATAGTCCAAAAAATAGTCACTTGTTCCACAGGAGTAAAGCAAATAACATCAAATTTCCAGAGCAGAAGTTTTTGCTCACTCACGAAAAATATCCAGTCGCTTAGAGCTCAATGCCTAAAGTGCAATCACTCAGAATAGGTCTCTGAATAACTGTGAATCGCAGTGACTATATACTCTTTCGCAAAAATCAACTCACTCCTATTTATAACTTTTGGCGATGGGGCTTCGCGATGACTTCATCGAGAATCCCATGGTAAGCTCGGGATTTATGCTCCCGTGTGTCGGAGAGCTTCGAAACTTCAGGAACCCTAAACTACCATTTTTCACCAAATTTGGTTGCCCATTCGCCACTTTTGTCGCCAAGACTGACCCAACTGGAAGTGAATGAACTTTTGACTTTTATTTTCACTTTGCCTGTGTTTAGGAAAGTGACTTTTATTTTCACTTTGCCTGTAAAACTACTTTCATTGCAACAGTAAAATTGATGCAGGAAAAGGTATGTATTCCTTGTATCAATATGCTATGAGCACTATTTCTGCCGTATTTTAGACAATTAATGTTTCTACGGTTATATATATTGCCCATTAAACATATTATTTTTATTTATTTATTTAAATACTAATTTGAATTAATCAAATATTTCTGCCCGACAGTGTGCAAGTGCAGTCACACACAACAGCTCATTTGTTTAGTATGTTAAATTAACGTAGTGATTGGTATATAAAAAATAAATAATTAAACATTATCGTGCTATACAACTTTGTTATAACTCTCCCTTGGTGTCTTTTGAATTTTTGTCGCCATATTAGCGAAGGATTTATTTTTTTTTTTTTTTTAATAATTTCTTGCATAAAAATAGAAAGCCTATTCTGCTAATACTTTTATCGGACACCTTTTCGTTAATATATAATAATCCTTCATATTTTGTTTATTTTATTAATGGTTTTTAGGTTTAAAATAGTGCTTGCTGAAATAAATTTTCTATTTTAGAACTACATTTTTTTTTCTATTTAAAATTATCTACTCAGATAAAAATATATCATTTATGTGACTACTATTTCGGTTTATTTATTTATTATTTTTTTTTTTTTTCATTTTGTAATATTTTATCATTTTTATATTTCTGATACGCTACCTAGATTAAAATCGCTGTTGCTAAATTAAACTTCTTGGCGAAAAATGTTCGGTGTACTTCAACGCACAAATTTAAAAAATCGTCCAGGAGGATCTATAAATAAAACTGATTTTAGTACAACATGTATTACTATCGTAAATTATATTAGCTCTTTATCAATGTATAAATTTTTTTTTTAAGTGATAAAGACGTCAATTTTTTGAGATGCATATATATATATATTAATTGTTTACGCTTAGATAAATGTGTTTGTTTTCCTGTCGAAGAAGAAGAAAAAAAAATGAACTCGCAAATTTTTTCGGCAACAATTAAATTATGGATCAAATTTAAATGGCTTGTTTTTTGCTGTTATTAGCTTATTATAGGTGTATAAGGGGTATAGCTAATATTAGGGGTATTTAAAAGAAAGACAGAATTTATATGAATTATCGAAAGACTTTTATTTGTATTTGGAAGGTATGTTAACTTATAAATAACGTGCGTTGATTAGAAATTATTGTTAAAAAAAAAGAAAGAAAGAAAGATAAATTAGTTTGCCATTATTTTCCGTATTCGGCTGTGATATTTATAGGGGGGGAAATGACCTTTCGTATATGTCTCAAAAAAAAAAAAAAAAAAAAAAGAGTGAAGGAAAAAATACTGAACATCATTAATTATTTAATGATGCACAGCAATGAACTATTGATCAGAAAAATTGCTTAATGAGGGTATTCCTTAAAAATATTCGTTGAAAAAAAAATCGACTGGAAAGAAATTTCTTTTTAAAGAGATATTTTAGAAAGGTAAGAAGGAATCTTTCTGCAAAAATCAAGTGAGGGATCATTTTGTACACGATGAATTTCAAGTTTAAAATGGTCTTCATTTAAAAGAGGAAATGCCACACTGAACGCTGTGGAACAAAGAATTATATTTAATAATAATAATAATAAATAAACAAAAAATACACACACGCATAAAAAAAAAAAAGAGAAAGAAAAGAAAATTTATACGGTTCGTACAGATTATAAACACTTTGTAACAACCTTTCTCTGTTACATCATTTAACGGTCAATGTAATTTACCTCCGTGCTGGCATCTAAAAACAAATTTTAATTTTTTATCAAGGATGACAAAGTTTCCCCAAAATTGACTTTATATGTTTACTTTTAAAGAAAATACAAGCAAAAGATTGCATTCGTGTAGCCCTATATTTGAGTAAACGAAATGCAAAAAAAAAAAAAAAAAAAAAAAAAAAAAAAAAAAAATGTAGCTCATTTTTTACTATGGAAGAAGAAATTTTCCTAAATCATCTTTATAGCTTTACTTCTAAATAGAGAACACTAGAAAATTGTTTTTTGTGTACCCTGTATATCGTCTAAAATTTACATACGCACCAAAGAGTCTACTAACCCATTCTCATAATACTAAAAATTTACATTGATCGATTTCCATTTTTAATTATATACCATATTAAATTAGATGCATAACGTATCTGAGCAACTGTGGTGCCCTGTAAACGTACGCCAATCGTTAATGTTAATCATATCAAATTCTACTGGAAACATGATTTTGTGAAATTGATGAATGTATATTGTTAATAGAATGTATATTGTAAATTCGTTATGTGCAGCAAAAAAGATATATATATATACTAGCAGGAAACGCCCGCTTCGCTGGTCACTATTTTTAAATGAATCACTATAATGAATTCTCAAAATTGCATTAATTTTTATCACATGAAAAAAAAAGAGAAACAAAATATGAGTAGGAAAAATGTCGCACCGGGTTCTCACTGCCTTCGGAAAAAATTCCCAAAATGCTCTAACCCTTATTTCTATTATTTTCACACTTCCCCCCCCCCTCCTGTATATCCTAATAATTTTACAAATTTGAACATATCCGCAATCGATTTGTAAGTATCAAAAACCTCTATGAACCAGTTTTGAACGATATATCTCTATTTTTATTTTTTTGCCGCTCTACTCCCCCCCCCCTTCCCGCCATCCCAATAATTTTAAAAATTCGAAACTATCCGCAATCGATTTGTAGGTATTGGAAACCTCTATGTACCAATTTTGAATGATCTAACTCTATTTTCTTTTTTTTTTTTTGCCCCTCTGCCCCCCCTTCCCGGCCCTCCTAATAACTTTACACTTTCGAAAAATTCCCCATTCGACTTGCAGGCCTCTAAAATCTATCTGTACCGATTTTGAACGGCCTAACTGTATTTCTATTTGTTTTTGACCATAGCCCCCCCCTTCCCGCCCCACCTAATAATTTTAAAAATTCGAAAGTATCCGCAATCGATTTAAGTATCGAAAACATCTATATACCAATTTTGAACGATCTAACTCTATTTTTATTTTTTTGCCCCCCCTCTCCCCTCCCCCTTTCCCGGCCCTCCTAATAACTTTACACTTTCGAAAATATCCCCATTCGACTTGCAGGCATCTAAAACCTAACTGTACCAATTTTGACCGGCCTAACTGTATTTCTATTTGTTTTTGCCCCATAGCCCCCCCCCCTTGCCGCCCCCCCCTTCCCGCCCATCCTAATAATTTTACAAATTCGAAAATATCCGAAATCGATTTGTAGGTATCGAAAACCTCTATATACCAATTTTGAACGATCTAACTCTCTTTTTATTTTTTGCCCCCCCCCTCCCCCCCTGCTGCCCCACCTGGGGGCTGAATTTCTAAAATTCCAGAAATTGGTTTTTAGATATTTGCATTAGCTATATTTTAGAGCAAAAACTTCACGCATATCTATTCTTTCGTTTGAGATATATAGGATTATGCGAAATCACGTTTTTACGCATGTGAAATCACGTTTTGCCCCCCCCCCCCCGCCCCCCTTGGGGATCGAATTTTGAAAATTCCAGAAATTGGTTTTTTGACATTTGTATGAGCTATATTTTAAAGCAAAAATTTTACGGATATCTGTTTTTTTTGTTTGAGATATGAAGGATTTTGTGAAATCACGTTTTGCCCCCCCTCCCCCCCTTGGGGGGCGAATTTTGTAAAATCGCTTCTTAGTGGATGCCTACGTCATAGAAAGAACATTGTCACAAAATTTCATGCTTCTAGGTCCAGGGGTTTGGTCTGGGCGTTGATAGATCACCCCCTCACTCACTAACTCACTCAGGAAGTGTTCTTTTATATATATAGATTCGGCGTAAGTATTTTAAGTTAATATGGTAACTCATTGGTTCCTTATCTATATCGCAACTTTTTGTGTCATTCTTTCCTCTATGTTAAATTCAGTTCTATATTTTAGTGTGCTGTTATTGTTTTAGTTCTATTAATTGCTAAATTTTAAGATTAAATTTTATTACGTTATATATTATATATATATATATATATATATATATATATATTGTCAAACAGTAGTGATATTTATAGCATCTTCAATCAAGAACATGCTGTAATAGTAAATAGGAATAACACGCATCAGTTTTAAGGCATTCTGAAAAGGTTTAAGCAAATTACGGCACGGACATAACACAGATAGACAAATAAACGAATCGAAAAGATCTTATATTTTTATTTTAGGAACATTAATGCGTAACATTATTTATGCGTAACGAACATTATTTATGCATAAGAAAAGTCTTGTAAAATCATGACGAAAATTTGACTTTGAGATTTTCGTATATTTATACGTTTCGAGATCCCCTGGGTTAAATTTGCTATTGTTACATTGATACATTGATATATGTATGTGTGTGAGAGAACACGATAGCGTCTAAACGTTTTGTTCAAATGAGCTGAAAGTTGGTTACAGCACGAACTCTACTGATTTTGGTGAAACTTATATATATATATATTACAGAGACACGAATAAAATTCTTTGTTATTATGGCTTATGGGCTCCAAATATTTAAAGTGCGATAGCATCTAAATGCCTAATTCGATTGAGCTGAAAATTTATATACATGTTAAAGGTTACCGTCGTAAGAACTGTATAAACTTTGGTGTATTAAGCTTTTGTAGCTCTTTTAAGGGGTACAAGGAAAATTTCTTTACCATTAGGGACTATGGGTTCAAATTATTTAAAGTGCGACAGTGTTTAAATCCTTTATTCGAATAAACTTTGCGCGAACTGTACAGATTTTGGTAAATTTAGCATTTATAGATTTTTACAGGGACACAACAAAAAACTCTTTATCATTATGACCTTCGGGTTCAAATTATTTGAAGTGCAATAGCGTTAAATTAACCAACATACTATATGGGGGAAAATACTCAAACATTATAATTTTCTCTTTTGTCTATTTAACGACTTACTTCCCTTATATAATTTATTTAAACAGCAGTTAATTACTTAATGTCTGGAAAGCCGAGTGGAGTCATTCTAGATTTCTTTCATTTTATTGGAAAACGTTAAAAACGCATATAAAGCAACTGAAAATGCCCTTCTAACAATTTTCAGTTATATTCTCTGCTGTATCTCAATACTTTTGCGTGTTTTTGCAAACCAGTCATTTATGTTAATCATCCCATATTGTATATAAAACATTCTTTTATGTATTAATTTCATTATGTTCTGTGCAGTAGAGAAATATTAAAATATTGCTTTATACTTCTTCCTAAAACGCAATGCATCGAATTTTTCTTGAGTGGCCCTGTACCCATATTAGTTAGACTGCTTATACCATTTTTACGTATCATAGTAAACTTGACTAACATATACCAGTTTGAAGTTTGAAGGTATTGAAGAATATTTATGAAAATTTTTAACGCAATCAGATGGATAAGACTGACAGATATACAGACAAAACAAAGTCGTAAACACTTTGCAACTTCGTTGGAAAATATGAAAAAATAAATAAATAAATAAATAAATAAATAAATAACGAAAAAGAAAGATAGCATTTTATTTTATTTATTTACTTATTTTTTTCTATATGTAATTATTTCTTGTAAATTCAAAATATTTTTTTAAGAATAATTATACATATAATTGTTAGAAACTTCACCTTTAATTTTTTTTTTTCCTAAGATATTTGTAAAAGAATTAAGTTTAACGAATTCTTATTTTGATTTAATTTACATAATAATTAAGTTTCTTGGAAATTTGCCATTCCTTTTCTTTTTCTCTTTTTCGCTTTTTTTAACATTAAAAAAGATAATTCGGACGTCGACCTGTTTTTAACGTTTTTGTTCGTCTGTAATTCAGTTAAAAACTTTACCTTTCGAGTTAGGAAATGCTTATAATTTTGATACGTCTGTCTATCTGCTTTTGCTTTAACTTCTGTAAATACGTTTGTAATGCTTTTAAATTTGACTGTATTATTGAAAATTTCTATTAAAAACAGTATGCTTAGCATTATTGTTTTTCTTACGAAGAGATATAAATAATCAGATACATTAATGTCTATCGATAATTGTGAAGTAAGCATTTTAGTAATGCCAATATGTTAAGCTAAATTTACATAAAAAAAAAAAGAACAAGTATACGATGTAAAATATTGCATACGTAGACCTATTATCAAAAAGGTTTCACTGCACCTGTGTTTCTTCAATATCGTCAATATTTAGGAAGTTGCCTAAATTTAATGAATAATTTATGAATTCCATATATGATAAGATAAATAACAATTATGCGAAAGTTATAAATTAGGACTTATTTTCAAACGTTAAGAAAAAAAAATTAAACAAATAATAATAATAACAATAATTATTTAATTAAAATCTCGGTACAGTCGGTAACGAAAGTGTTCGAACACTAGCAAAAATTCCTATGTAAAAAAAGTACACTTCATACGGTTTTGTTAAATAAATCCTTGTCGAATCCTGTTCTTATTCAGTGTAAGAACATGATTCGATAAAGATTTATTTAACAAAACCGTATGAAGTGTACATTTTTTAAATAGGAATTTTTGCTAGCGTTCGGACACTTTTGTTACCGATATGCACGAACGGAAACCTGATAATTTTTATATATTTAACATTTTTACTTAAATCTTCAGTCGGTAAAACTTATATATTGCAATTTTTCATTTTTCGTCAAAAATACTGATACCGTTTTATTCTAAGAAAATACAAATTATATATTTTTGGTGTAAAAATACACTGATCCGATCTCTCATTACATTAAAGCAAAATGATAATTTTCAATCTTTCCGTACTGTCTGTTGAGAACTCCCTTAAAAAGATGCCCATTTGAGGACTGAATAATTAACGCCCTCACCTACAATTAACAGGTTGTGGGGCTGAGTCCCGGTTCAGGCATAGATGTTCGCAGCGTTTCGGAATCTCTTTTAAGCGATAGTTATAATTCACCCTAGCACGCAATGTTGATTGGGTTTTACGTCGCGCTAGTGCTGTGCAATGGGCAATTGGCGACGGTCTGGGACACACCCCAAGAGGTGATTCGGAGACATCCCATCACAATTTTGATCTTACACGGAGAGGATGGCTCCTCCGCTTAGGTATAATTTTGATGGAATCTAGAATGCAAAGATTAACCCATAAGTGACACACACACACACACACACAAAAAAAAAAAAGAAGTTGCCAATCGCCCATTGCGTAGCTCTAGTGCGGCGTAAAATTAACTCAATCAACCAAAAATATCTTAAAATATTTTTACATTAATGGCTCTCTTTCTCTTAATATAGATATAAAAAGAAAATTAAATAATAACATGGTCTCAGGATATATGGACCCTCGTGGCCAAAAATTGACTGAAAATATTAAAATAAAGTGATTTTCCAAATTCACAAATAAGATCTCCAATCATCACCAAAAAAAGTTCATCAAATCGCTTTTTAAATAAAACCTGCATGAGTATCGGACATTGATTTTCCGACTGCCCCAGCTTCTGATCGGCGCTTGCATGTAGTTGCAAATGCGAAATTTCCACAAACGTTCCCATTCCTCAGAAAAAGAAAAATAATAAATAAATAAATAATAAATTGAAGATAATAAATGAAGAGATTAGTGGATGAGCGTGTTATGTGACAGTTTAGTAAATTTGCAAAATTCAACAGTAAAGAGGTAACGGAATAGCTTAAAAATCGCGTACATAACAAATTCCTGCGTCGATAACTGAATTCCGTAAATGTTTGATTTTTAAAAGGGACCTTATAATTACTTTCACTAATCTCTCTCTCTCTCTCTCTTTCTGTCTCTCTCGCTTTTTAATTTTTTTTACTTTTTATTTAAGAATTCCAATTTTAAACAATAATTTTCAAAAGATTATAAATAAGTATGTTTATGTTAGGTTGATTTTATTTGTGTATTTATGTATACAGTAATCGCAGCTTTATAAACTCACTGGTTAATAAAATCAGCCGCTTAATCTGATCAAATTGCCAGGACCGGAATAAAATCAATACAAACTACTTTTGAAACCGCCGTCTTATAAAATCAGCATCGACAGTTAATAAACTCAAAAATATCACCTCAGCAGCCAAAAATATCATTTATGCACAATATTTATTTATTTATTTATTTATTCTTTTTTAGAAAAAGAAACTAAATCGCAACAAACCCTCCGTTATCGTTCATTGTCGAAGATTTTTCACTTTGCAGCACAGTTACAAATTAAACAAGCCCGATAACTTATCTCCGTAACAATTTCAAGGAACGTATTTTTCAAAACGTTGTTTCATAAGTTATAAATTTGATTTGAAATGGAATGGAATGGAATATGTATTTTTAATTTCTATTTATTAAAAGCGATTTCTAGTTCTTATTTTGAGATTACTATAATTCATGAGGTTTGAACGGAAAGACTTTAAATTTATAAGAACAGCGTGAACTTTTGGTATAGTAATCACTTTCCTGAAAGGAAAGAGCATAGGAACTTGGAATGCGTTAATTTACTTATATCGAAGAAACAATTAATTAATTATCTATCAAAAATTAATTAATATTGTTTACTAATACCATTATTTGTTACCTTTTGAAATTTTATTCCAAATTCAGGCGAGTAATTTTTTTTTTTTTACTTGAATGCAAGAACTTTCGTCGAATAAAAAAAATCAGCCGTTTAATAAAATCAATTTTGCTGAAAACAAATGTGATTTTAATAAGCGGGGGGAACTGTATATTATTATTATTTTGTTCTTTTAAATTAATAAAACATCAAATGACTGTTTAAAAAAAAATTTATTTAAAAACAATTTTTTCATTTCACTTTTATTTTATTTATTTATTTATTTTATTTTATTTATTTTTATTTATTTTTATTTATTTTATTTTATTTTTATTTATTTATTTATTTATTTGTAATTAGGATTGCTTTATAAATGAGAACATGGAGTTATAAGGTTAGTTGATTGGTTGGGTTTAACGTCGCTCTAATACTACGCTGTGAGTAATTGGCGACAGTCTGGGACTCACCTCTGAGGAAGGTCCGGAGATATGCCGTCACAATTTTGACCCTCCACGGAGGGGATTGATGATGTAAGATATGAGATGTGTGGAGTTGGAAAAGTGAAGGTTATCAGTCAAATACGGAGCTAGATAGTGGTGGTTTCGGTGACAGCGTCGAATTGAGCATAAAATGTTGAGTTGGAAGTTTTAAGGTCACCAGTTGGATCCAATATTAGATGGCGATGATTTCAGTGAAAGTGCCAGGTTGAGCATAGATTTGTTGAGTTGAGGTAAAAAAAAAGATTGGTGTAAAATGTTACCAGCTATTTGGAAGTAATTTGTCAATAGGTAAGAACGCGTTTAAGGGAAGTTGCGAGCATGGATGCCAGTTTGGATATTGGTAATATTAGGGTGAGTATTTTACGGAAAATGAAGAGAATCGTTTCATTATCTATTTACTTTAAATTGACATCCGAATTAAGGAAATTCGTTCTTTTGGGATGGTGCTATGTTACAGTTATTTAGAGACTAAAGTAAACCGACTTGACGCCACGGAGCTCCCAAGCACTGCTGAGGTATATTTAAATATAGTCTTAATAGTTTGCAGTATTGTGATTTAGTTAAATTGAGCTAAAACTATACTTCATCTTAGTGCATCTCTCCCCTTTGACGTAAAATAAAAAGATTAGATATTGTATTCATTTAACATCTATACACGCTGTCACTTCTGAATCAAAATGGGAGATCCAGAAGTTGAGGCTGTACACCAGCCTCTACAGAGTATTTAATCATAAATGGCAATATCGACTGAAAAATGAATTTGTGGATAAATAAAGACATAATATCTGTACTGATAAGTATAAAGGATTTAAGTCCAAAAATGTCGATTTTGAGTTAAGTACATAGTCAGACTCAGAAAAAAATTCTCTATCGATTGGTATAAAGGATTTAATTCTATGTCATTTAGTCTTTGAGAAAATCCATTGGTAAAAAAAAGGATCAATTTAGAAATTTACGATTCATGTATGGTATAAAATATTTAATTCAATTTTTCCCGTTATTAAATGAAGGTTGACAACCACTGAATGGTATAAAGGGTAAAAATCAACGAAATACCTTTTCCCTAATCCATTCTTCTGATTTGTTTTTAGCTAGTTAAACTTTATTTTTCGTCTCCTGAAAAATCAAGAATATGGACTTAAATCCTTTATACTTATCACTACAGATATAATGTACTACAGCAATCAATATATTAAAACGAGATATTAAACTTAACAAAAGATATATAATTAAACTTAGAAACGATATCGTAACAAATTTTTCCCTATTTGAAAAACATTCTTAATTCATACGTGGAAACAAGATTTTTCTTCTTCATTTTAAATTGTTTAAGAGACTATAAAATAAGAATAATTGACTAAAAAACATTGGGGAAAAAAAATGTACCCAATTATTATTTTTATTGTTCTCTTTATCTGCAGCTTCCTTAAAAGATTAAAAATTCGTGACTGCATCAAGGTAATTATTTTTTACTGCTTTTCCATCTCTTTTTAAGACCAAAGACAGTTTAGTATAAATAAAAACCATAACATAACATGAATAATAGATACCAAATATTTCGAAAGCACGTTTGTTTCCTGAAAATATTTTAAGAATTTTATAGCGTTCGTGTGTTCTGTTCTTCAATCAAATACTTTTTTAATAAAATAAATGTAGTACGCGCTATGTTTAGGAACATCAATAGCTAAGCGTTCTTATTAAAAAAAAACAAAAAAAAAACATTAAATTTAGTGTACTTTAAAACCTTAAATTCCATTTTTCGTATATAATAATTTTATCTCTAGTCGAGTTCAGGATGACATTTATTTATTTATTTTATAGCGCTATTGCCTAAAGTTACACGATTGATTATTTGACTAAATTTTAAAAATATCAATATGTAACATTTAAGATTATGTCACATATTTCTATAATCGATGATTAATTCTTTTAATAAAATTAAAACTCTGCATAATTTATTCGCATACTCAAATAAATAAATAAAATATTTATGGATATTTTCCGATTTTTTTAAATTTAATTATTCCACATGATAAAGTCTGTTTTAAAAAAAAAAGTTTTTTTTTTTTTTTTTTTTTTTTTTTTTTTTTTTATTATTTATTATGTCTTTATTTTTCTTCTTCACCTTTTCTGTCAACTATTTGGGACTTATAAGATTTCTATTTTATTTAGATTATAATTTTATTAAGCAAATCCAAACAATTCTTAAAAAGCTGTTGAGCGATATGCACCAGAAAGTAATCAACATTAATTTATATCAAGTTTCTAATAAATATAAAGATTTATAAAATTCTAAACTCTACACTGAAAAAAAAAAAAAAAAAAAAAAAAAAAAGTTAAAAGTACAGGAAAAATCTGGCAGCTGGGGTGCCAGTATTTATCCATCAAATATACAGTTTAAAACCGTAAAATTGCATCATTGACGTATATTTTACACAGTAATCCTTTTAATCAAACAGGTTTTTTGTTAAAAGTACAGTTTTGTCCTGTATATTTGGCGGTGAAATACTGGCACCCCAGCTGCCAGATTTTTCCTGTACTTTTAGCAGTTTTTTTTACAGTGTATGTATTTATTCTGTTATTTTAACGCTCACAGAATTTGTCTAATGGATAAACATATAAATAAAGATAAAATAGCGAAATTCAGTTTCAGTATTTCCGAAAACGTCTAATTTCATCAAAGTTTGAAATCAGAACATTTTTATGTATCGAGAGCTTTTTTAGCATGAAAATAAAAGAAATATAGTAAGAAAATATTAGGTCGTTGCAAAAGTTCGTGCGGACGCGGATCATTTTATTGACTCCAAAGACGAGAGCTTCTATCGCCGTGGTATACATTTTTTACCCGAAAAATGGGCAAGGGTTGTAGAAAGTAATGGAGAGTATTTTGATTAAAAATTGTCATTTGATTTGATGTATTTTTATGAAATGAAGCAATAAAAAACTGCACGAATTTATGCAAAGACCTAATAAAAAAAATGACAAACTTAAATTAATGTAAAGTATAATTGCGTCCTTATTTGTTTTACTAGTATCCTTTTTTACAACTTAAAAAAAGGATAAATGCTAAATTGTATTGCCGAAACAAAAGACTGTGTTGTGATGCAAGAAATTTCAGCTTTTACCCATTCCGAAATTCGAATTACTGCGATAGATTTCTGTCAAGATGTATTCCAAATCGAATTCAGCGTCAATGAATGATTCGAGAAACGGGACTTAAGCTTTGTGAAATAACTTTTATGGAGATACTTATGTAGTTTTATTGCACACTGCCGGGAACATAAAACAGATAATCACACTTGACAGCCATTATAAAAAAATGAAGATAAATTTGCACAACAATCCTTCAAAATGATAAAACTGATGTGATTTAATATAATCTGTTTCTTATAAAAATGAATAAAGAAACTTACGTTTAGAAAAATTTCGAATTCAACGCATAAAATCTTTCGAAATATTTAGACAGAAGTAAAATATATATATATATATATATATATATATATATATCCATCCATTATTCTTAAACATTCAATAGGATTTCATTAGTAATTTCGATTGCATGATTATTTAGTAATAAGATAAACTTCGCAGAAATATCGACCTCACTAAATATTTTTACAATAAAGCTATTGAAATTAGCTACAATAAAAAATAAATAAATAAATAAAATATCTTGAATACTTTTATAATTTTAATGTATACTAGCAAACTTATGCGAAAATTTCGCAGTTTCTTTCTTTCTTTCTATTATTATTATTATTATTATTATTATATTATTTTTATTTATTTAACTTTAAAATTTGAAACTTATATGTCTTATACCAATTTCAATATCCAATTAAAACATTATTTCACCGGAAGCCAAATTATTATTAGATTTTGTGGGATGAAACGCTAATGATAGTTAAACCAAATCATTCGAAGAAAAGTTTCAAAATAAAATTCATGTTTGACGTCCTAGTTTTCATATTTCCCCTAGCAAATCAGCTTTAATAAAGGATCCGTATGGTGACTTTTAAATTTTTGCCGCCCTTTGGCGAGATCTCTTTTACTTTATTTTATTTTGTTATTATCTATTCATTCTGACACAATTTTTTGTTAAAAAAAACTTAGTACCTATTTTGATTATACTTTTTATGATTGCGTTTTTCAGTCAATTTATGACAAAAGTTGATATTTTGTTTATATCTTTAAAGTATAGCTGGGTATCAAATGACGCTTTCAAAGATTGTAAAGATGCAACTTTTAAAAATAAATTTTTCTATAAAATGATCTCATCAGACGAATGTCGTAATTTCTTTTTTTTTTTTAATTAGATTACTGAACTGAGTTCGCGTGCTTAATCGTTACTTCTTATATGTTATTTTTTTATCCTCGCGTGTTTTATCATCACTATCGTATCGTTTATACAAAATATAATCAGGACTAGTCCACGTTAGAGAAATATTATATAGATTATCATCAATGAGTAAAATATTTTGGTGCTAACCTAGTTATTATTTAATAGAACATGCATTACAGAAAGTTCAAGAAAAACAAAATTGTGGAAATTAAGGATTAAGGGCTTTTTGTGCATAGAAATCAATCTGACAGATTGTCATTATTGAGAAAATTTCTTTTAAGCCGAAGCCCACTGATCACTGTGAGGTAAAATATTGCAACAGTGAAAGGATTTTGAATACACATTGAATGAATGTACTGATTTTTATATTTCAATCAATATGTTTAACCCCTTGAACTGAAATGACGAGTCCAGCTCGTCATAAATTTCCCGACACTAATTATGTTCTTATATGTATATATAACAATAAATATTCATATAAATGTGTGAAACAAATATATTATTCTTAATAATAATAAATTATTTGAGCAACAAAACCGTAAGTTTCTATATCAATCCCTCCTCTTAAAACTAAGAAACTTAAATTGTCTGCATGAGCACTGCTGACTAAAAATAAATTGCAATTCAAGGGATTAAAAAAATAAATAAATAAATAAATTATCAAGGTAACATAGGATTTACAGAACAATTTAATGACTAGACAGTCATCCAGAGAATTGTTTCTATCTGTAAGCAACTTTTGATTTAAAACTTTGGTAACATAATGGACGTATGAAAAAATATAAACTTACTGAAAAGTATGTTAAGCTATTGTGAAAAAAAAAAAAATTAATAAGCTTAATTATTTAAGATGTAACATAGAGCTAAGAAAATAATCTTTTACTGAGCAAATAATAAAGTTTATAGATTTTTTTTTTCCCAAGTTATTTTAATGTTTTATCATTTTTAAACTAATGACATTATATCTTAAAAACATAATCTTTATCACAAAATAAGTGTGAATATTGTAATATCAATAGGAAAAAAAATCTGAATATTTTCGAATACAAAGAAAAAAAAACTGTATCATTTTTTGAGATTGGCCCTTTAAATAAACAAAGGATTTCTGTTTTGCCCTTTTAAATCAAATATTTAAATATATTTGTCCCAGTTCATGCTTTTTCAGATGTTTGATGATTTCAAAATGCTAAAGCTTTGTAAAATAGGTTTAGAATTGCTTGATATTTTAAAAATGTACATTATATCATATGTTAGAGGTTTAAAGGTCGGATTTGCGATATTTTAAATGCTTAAAAATATGGAAAAGAATAAAATGCATGATTATCAATGATTCCTTCTACTACTTTACATAAGTTTATGGTTTTAATAATTTATTTATTTTATTTTTATTTTATTTTTTTTTCCTCGGAAACAAAATTTACTTCTTAAATGAGTTCAACATATTATGTTTTACATTATTGGAAAAAAGAAATATTCTGGTGTGTCCCTCACACGACTTTCTCTTACCCTGAAATTTAATACTATAAATACAGGTTGCAGATTAATAGGTAAGATAACCAGTACTGTTATGTAAACCTATGCTAAACAATTCACATTAGGCGTCTGAAGAGTTTTATATGATAATTAGTTCTGTGTGAGGGGGGCTACCGCCCCCCTCAACCCCCCGTTTCATTAATGCACCTACAGTACATAGAATTTAATTCGGTTATTAAAAAATTATTCTCTTTTTAAAAAATAATTTATTGAAATTATTATTAAAAAAAATTATCTTTTATGATAAGGCAGACGATTTCCATATTAGAGAAGTAGTATAACACCAAATATAAAAATAAAACTCCATTTTATTCTCACTATTTAAAAAAAAAAAAAAAAAAAAAAGGTACGATTTTTTTATTTTGGTTAAAAGTAAAAAAAAAAAATCGATAACATTGTTTTAAATTATCGCAGATCGATGGTTCAACCATTCGTTTTAAAGGTATTAGCGAGCTCTTTTGAAAGATACCCATCATGAAAATTTACTCCCCTCGAGGGGGGACTCCCCCCCCCTTAGGAGGCGAGGCTCCTACATACACAAAAAAAAATTTCCCAGTTAACTATCTCTATTACAAAAAATATATATTCGTTTCATTTGGTTTAGGGCAGTCTATAGACGTTAACTCTACTTTCTTGCAATTTCCCCCATAGACGTAATGTATTAGAATTCTCTTGATTGTCCCTGTACACGAACCATTTGCTTGATCTTAACGAAAAGCTTACGGTAGCATCCCTATATGATACATGTTTAGAATACCAAGTTTAAACTTTGTGTCATATTTTTTTTTTTTTTTTTTTTTTTTTTTTTTTTTTAGATATGCTGATAACAGACAGACACACAGACACACACACACACAGACACACATACAGATACATACACAGACACACAGACACACAGACATACACAGAGACAATTTGCTAAAAACATGGTTTTCGGATTCAGGGGACCTCAAAACGTGTAAATATAACAAAATCTCGTGTTCGAAAATTTGACCCAAAAACAATACTTTCTCTACCTTATGGGTAAGAGAAAGTAAACAGGGACAAAGTTTTTAAAAATGAAAAAGTAGAGGTAGCATTTTCAAAATGAGTTGTAAAAGTAACCTTCTAAACGAATAAAAAATATTATTATTTTAATTTTTATGTTTTTATTCTTCTTCTTATTATTATTATTATTATATTATTTTTTTTTTTTTTTACATTAAAGCATTTGTATTCAACATTCATTTAACAATAACCAAATCATTTTTTTTTTTTTTTTTTTGTATTATAAAAACAAAACTTTCGTTTGAAATGCCACGTCCCCTTAATTAAATCGCATCTACATTATAAATGTTTGAAACTAACTCTTTAAGTATTATTCGTTGAACTTCGAGACTGGATTTTTATTTTATTTTATTTTGCTTAATTTTTAAACAGCAATCACTCGCCAAAATCGCCAAAGATTTTGCCGGACTTGTTGCAAAAGCCCTTCATATGATGCGATATCATAGCTATCAATATACAGAACTTTGCCTGTAAATGTTGTTTCACAGTGGTAAAACTATCAGTGCGCAAAAACTATCAGCTCGCAACTGTTTCTCCATTCTGTTAGTGAATCATCTTCGGGAAAATGAAAAAAAGATATTATTTTCAAATTCGTAATAATTCTGAAATAAGTAAAATTTTCAAACGAAAATACTCTTCAGTATTTACGCTTCAATATCTGTATTCGTATATTCCTCACTAAAACTTTCTATTTAGATCATATTTAAGTATGATTTTATAATTTTCTTGAAAAGAAATACGAATTTTATTTTAAAGTACGCATTCGAATTTTAATGTTCTATGGTATTTGGTATATTGGTGCTTGGGATTGAGGCCAGTTGTCCTAGGTCTAGGTGGGATGCCTTTCGTAAGGTTCTTTCTAAGGGAACCGATTCCTTATGAAATCAAATTTTGCGGGAAACTACGGAAAATTCCTAGCGGCTGGGAGTACGAGAGTGACCTGGGTTTGAATCTGGCACTTCTTACCTACTAGTTTAGGAAGCAGAACCTCTCGGTCATTGCTGGAGTTAATATTTAGACGGATCAAAAATCCTCCTGTATAGAATGATTATGTTTTGATAACGTCTTTCATAAATATAATAAAATAAATAGAGTAAAATTAAAACAGAACAAAATACTCGTATATGTTTAAAATTGAATGTAATCAGTAAAAGTTAAAAAAAAAAAAAATGTATTTTTGTCTAAAAAAGGGCTTCTTCAATTTTTTTTATACTGACCGTTTCGATACTGATTATTATTGATTTTCTTTTCTTATTCTTTAAAAAGAAAGAAAAAAAAAAAGATAAGAAGATTTTGATGAAATTCTGGCAAAAGCAGAATTCAGTTTAGTACGGAGGACTATTAGTTTTTTATTTTTTCAAATTATAACATTGCTTTCAAATTATTCAATTATATTTTGGATTTCGAAAAATGTCTAACCATCATAAAACTGGCGACAACGGTTTGTTTATCCGTAGATTAAGACTAATAATCCTCCGTACTTAAAAAAAAAAAAAAAAAAAAAAAAAAAAAAGTTATTTAAATTATTTTTGCAAAATTAAGTATATAGTAAAAATGCAATTTATTTAAATTAGATTATAGTTACTAGTAGTGTCCATATATAGACAACAAATATACAATTATTTATAAATGTGACATCACATTTAAAGCCGTTCTAAGCTTCAAAGTTATAATGGCATTATTGTTATGTTACTATGTGGCATATATGATGAGCAATGACGATATTATAATCCAAGTAATATCTTTGTCAATACGTGTTATATACACAAGTTAAAATTAATAATTTTCAACTCCCTCGAAAATGTTAAAGAGATTATATACAAGATTTTGAATATTGGTACATTATTCTGATTACTAAATAAATTAAGTTTCTAGCATCATACACAACAAGCAATGTGATAATGGGGAACATATAAATAGCCCTTTTATGGGTAAGCAAACATTTCATTATGAATGCTGTTTTGTTTACCGATCGCATCACGTGACTAATATAATCGACTTCTTGATTCACCAGGGATTTGGATACTCTTCCATGTTTTATTAATGAACAAGAATAATGAATATAAGCCGAGTAACGAATGTTTGTTTTGCAATAACCATTGTCAGGAAAGCTCGTGTATTACATTGGCTTTGAATTAGATATGAAACACACAATTGCAATATAAAATTTATTTCATTGTAAAGAGACGTATTATTGTGCTTATACTATAGCTATCACTAGGCATTAAAAAAAAGGGGGGGGGGTCATTTACCATGCAAAATTAAAGCGAAGATTAAAAAGAAAAAAAATTCTATCAGAGACAGAATTTAATTTAGACTAACAAGATTATTTCTTACCTCACAAACTTTTTTTTTTTTTTTTTTTTTTTTTTTTTTTGGGGGGGGGGTTGTTACTTGTTTATATAAAGGCATGTACACACTATGGTAACTGTACACACTCATCTAAACTCCGGTTCGCATACCTTTATTGGAAAAAATTGTGTCTATTGTCGTACGTTCTCTAGTAGTATAGTGTTTTGGATTTGTTCGTAAATCAAAAGTCCGTAATTTTTAATGAATTCTTGCTTTTTGAATAAAAATCTACATTAAAATCCCCCACCAACAAATAAACCAAATGAATTAAATTCATTTATTTACGTATTTATTTAACGTAAAGAACGTAAACTCTTCACTGTTAAAAATGGTTTCTTAAAAATGAGCTAAATTATCTCAAAATAGCTCCGAAACAATATATACTTAATTTTGAAAACCCATGTACTCATTTTGAGTATACTGACATGTCAAACATGGGGATATTGGGATTCGTATTGCTCAATCCCATTTTTGAGCATGTCAGTATACTCAAAATGAATACATGGGTTTTCAAATTTAAGTACATATTGTTTCGGAGCTGTTTTGAGACAATTTAGCTCATTTTTAAGAAACTATTTTTTATAGTGTTCAGTTAATTAAAATGATACCAGAAGTAATATTTATGACGCATGTAAGAAAAAATGCTAAGTCGAACATTTTATTTTATTTATTTATTTATTTATTTTTACTTTTCTTTAAGGGAACTTGGCACCTTTGAAGGCACTGAAGTAGATTTCATATAAAAGGTTATATTTCCATTTAATATTTGTAATTTGAACTATATTAGGTTTGTTCAATAAAATACATATACGGGCAACAATTCTTATGTTTTTTGATATATTTTTTTACAGATTTGGAATCTTTAAATTACTTTTTCTGAATTTGCAATTTTTTAGGAATTCGTGATCTTCAAAATGCGAGAACTTCTACAGATATTTAAGAAAATACTTTATATTTTTTGGGATGTTTAATGGAGCCTACTTAAAAGAATTGGGGATGAGTTCTGAAAATCATTAATTACAGTAGAACTTCGATTAACCGAAACTCTCCGTTAACCGAAGTCGGTTTCTTCTTCACTTTTTTTTTTTTTTTTTTTTTTTCACTTTCTACTATCATCCAAAATTTTCTCTTAACAAACATGCATTTTTAAAGTTTTTTTTTTCCCCACATTCTTTTTGTATGCAAGCCGTCCTTTCCAAACTACGAGTGCAGATAAATATTTTAGATGATTATTGATGAATTCTCGATTATCCGAAAATTTCGATTATCCGAAGTAGGTTATTCGGTTCCAATTACTTCAGATAATCGAGGTTCTACTGTAGTTTTTGAGAAGAAAATTAAAAAGTGCATGTCTATGTAAAAATTTGCAAATTAAAAAATAAATAAAAATAAAATAAAAACATGATTTTCATCTTTTTTTTTTTTTTTTTTTTTTTTCCCCTAATATTTTTTTTTCTTTTAAAGATATTGCAAAATCCATCCCTAATTCCTTTAAGTAGATTTTATTAAACTTCCAGAAAAAGTATTAAGTCTTCCTTAAGTATCTGTGGAAGTTTTAGCATTTTGAAGATCATAAAGTTATGAAAAAATGTGAAACGCAAGAATTAAGAATTAAAATCTGTAAAAAATATATCAAAAAGTATAAGAATTAATGCTTGAATATATATTTTATCGAACAAACCCAATATAGTTCACTTTATAAATATTAAATGGAAATATAAGCTTCTATATGAAATCTACTTTATTGGTGCCGGAGAAGTTTTTTTTTTTTTTTTTTTTTGATATATAAATGCTTTTTTTTTTTTTCCTTTTTTTATCATTGACTTATTTTTTTCTTTTTAATATTTTTAAGTTTAAAATAGAGTTTTCATTTAATATATTTCGAAACAATTATCTCTTTTGAACTAAAAAATACGACGCTAGCTAGATTATGTCCGGTTTAATAAGCGTACCAATTTTCGTAGTGATTGGTTGAATTGTGTAACTTTGTATAGCGAAAGGTCTGACTTATTCAAAGTAAAAGACAGCAAATGATAACAAAGTGAAATATCTGACTGAAAGCAATATTCCTGTCGTACTAAAAATAATCTAAGCATCTAAAAATATTTTATAAATAAAAATGCTGTGACCATTACAATATTTTGCTGTATCGTTCTGTATAACAGCATCACATACTCGAGAAGCCGAGATAAAGAGGAAAATTCCAGCAAACAGAGCTACCTGGAAGCCGATACTCACCAACATTTAATTAACATAGTTTTTTTATAATAGCCTTTTCACATATGCAGTTTTGCGCGATTATATACTACAGAATCTGACATACAACTTTCCAGTACATCGGAAAAATTGCAGCATAGCAGCACCGCCTGTTGGGCGATATAAATTCAAAATTGATAACTCTAACTTATCTCAAGGTGCAACTAATAATAATTTTTAGTGAAATTCTCTGAATTAGTTCTTAATATAGAGCTTCCACAAAATTTTTGTCACTCTAACACAGACAGATACTCTTCCAAAAATAGCCAAACCCGGCAAAGATTCTCTTAAAATATATAAAAACTTCAAAAATCGGAAGTCATGTTTTTACGAGTCTATAATGTTTTTCTATAGAACAAAGTGATTTTCGATTAAAATTATCCTTTGAAAATCTAATAATATATATGAATTTCAACTAGAAAAATAATATATAAACAGCTATTTTGTTCCATTTAAAAATGTTGTTTTCAATATATTAAAAATATAACCTACTTATTTAGGCAAATTGCTAGTTAAAATATTGCACTTATAAATTACTTTATCTCTGTTACCATTTCTTAAAAGAGAAAATAATCATAATTAAAATTACAATGGGACAGGTTATCAGAGTTATAGTTATTAAACCATTTGGTACTCGATCTTTACCAAGTTCTAACGAAATTTAGTTTTCGGACAATAATTCGATCAGAAAGTCAATCACAGGAAAAAGAAAAAGAGAAGATTCTTAGTATTAAATAAAGGCGTTAATGAAGAAATGAGAAAGAAGTCTTATAACTCTGAGAAAGATGTTATCTTGACAAAGATTGAACTAATCGTGGGATAAGTCTTGTTGGTGGCAATACCATATTAAAATACTGACAGATGCTAAAACGAAGGCTAAAAGAATGATTTCTATTAAAAACAAAAATTACTACGTGACTCTAGACAGACAGACTATAACATGATCTTGGTGAAACAAAAATATAAGATAAAATCTGGTGCGACATTTACACTACTTTCTCTTATCCTACATTACTGTAGACATATTATTAGATGTTAGAGTACAGAATTTGAAAATTTCGAGTGCATTTTTAAAACGTTCAAAATTGCTTTAGAAACAATTCTATATGACGTAAATTTCTGTATGAGAAAGATTGCCATCTGCATCAGCTCCTCTTTTTATTTTCTTCTATATGTATATATAAGAAAGTACTGGATTCGTGAAAATTTTCTAATTCCAGTTTACGACGAATCAACGCGTTTTTAGATGTCCTGAACACGATTTGATAGTTTTTAGAAAATATATGTCTGCATGTCTGTCTGTGTGTATCACAAATTTTGTGGACGATGTATCTTACGAACGAGTGAACAAAATTTAACCGAACTTGGTATTTAATTGAACCCTGACCCAAACTGGTGGTGATTACATTTGGGGATAATCGCTCAACAGGTGGTGCCGTGATTCAAATTTTTCTAATCTTTTGACATTGTAGTATAGGACAAAATTTCGTATAAACATGCATACTGAGAGTTATTTTTGATGTATGATTGTAAAATTAATATAAATTATTGATAATAGTAGAAATAAAGTATGAAAAAATATATGTGCATGTAGGAGCATCACCCCTCCTTTCTCAGAGGAGGAAGTACCACACCCCCCCGCGCGGGGGGTGTGTATAAATTATTATTACTAGTATCTTTCCAAAAACAATTCGTCAGTACCTTTAAAATGAATGGTTAAACTATAGATCTGTGATTATTTAAAACAAAGTTATCAAATTTTCTATTTTAAACGACGAAAAAGGAAAAAAAAAAAAAAATCGCATTTTTTCATATACTCGCACGAAATTGACTTTCTTTCGCAATTTGGTGTTATATTTTTCTGCGATAAAAATCCTTTGCATTCAGCATGGAAAACAATTTCAATAAATAATAATTAAATAAATAATTTAGGCCCTGTATATTGTCTAAAAATTATATACGTACCAAAAGATGTACTTAAATTTATCATTAGAATATATATAAAATTAATAATACTTCTTGATACAACACAAAATACATTTTGAACTACTTCCAAACACAGCATTAATGTACCAAAATCTTTTTATGTAGTCCTGTAAACGAAGAATAAACACTTTTCATATAATATCATGTATGAGATATATTTTTGTGCAAATAAAGTGTGTGCTTCAATTTGATTTTGTTTAAGAGAGTCTAAAGATGTTAAACTGTATCGACAAGAAATTTCGTCCATAGAAAAATGTATTTAAAAATGTTATAGGATACTATATGTGAATCATTTGTCCAATTTCTACATGTGTGTATATATATATATATATACAAGTTTCAAAAAGCATACCCATATGATTAATATTTATTATAGAATGCCGAGATTGAAATTCCTGCTGTTATTTGTCCTTGAGTTATGTTGTTAACGAATTCACACATACACAGACATATAGACTAACCGCTAAATACCTGTGTTCGGATTCAGGTTACCTCAAAACGAGTTAATATAGCAAAATTTCATTTTCAGGAAAATGAGCTCAATTCTTTTTCTAAATGGGTAAAAGAGAGTGAAAAGGAAAATAAAACACAGAGCGTGATCGATTTAAGTTTTCTTAGATATAAGAAAAAATCTCTTCTTTCAATAACGATATCTTTCAATCTCTCCTCTCCTCAATCTCCCCGAAATTCTTCCAGATAAAGGTATCTGTAGGACTTTTATAAATTATTCATTAAAAAAAAATATATATATCAAAATGTAATCTATCAAATAAAATAGACAATACTAATTCATTGCTTTTATAATATATTTTACTCGGTTGCAAGAGGTACTGTTAAGTCAATATAAAACAGGAAGTAACTTAGAAGGTGAAAACAGTTAATCTCAGTAAATCAGTAAAAATCCTATTGCATGAACCAGCAAAATTTCTATTGAAACAAAATCAACCTTAAATTAAAGAGCATGGTTGAAAACACGGGATAGGGTACGAATTTTGCGTAATAACACTAATTCGGGTTAAGATATAACCCTAAAAGTTTTGGCTGTTTGTATCAAAACCAACAAAACAAAGCTAATTAGCGAGAGTGCGTGGTGCTATTGTAGAAGCGAAAACTCAGAAGGGTAAATTAAAAAAATAGATTACTTTAATTTAAAAAATGCATTGTATTTTTATTAAATAAAATAATGATTAAGAGAAAAATAATTAATTAAATCAATAAAGTACATATTTTAAGTAAGTATACTCATAATTTAAATATTAACAAGGACAAAATAAAATAAAAATGTATTTTTTACAAAGAGGAAAATTATGTTTAAAGTTACAATTTTAGTTTCTAATAATAATGACTATGATTACACGTAGAAAAATTACCAAAATATTTTCCCCAATGATTAATACAAATGAATATATATATATATATATATATATATATCGTTACAACTAATTTTATAACAATCTTGTTCACCGTTGAGTGAACAAGAACATCGTGAACATTTTGGAAATAAATTTTGGATATGTAAACTGATTATGAATTAGTGAAAACATTTTCAGAAAAATTCCCCTTGTGCTGAATTTTATTGCCAGTTCCTCCAAAAACACGAAATTTGAGTTGTTTGTTAAATATTTTTAATTTAAGTTAAATGCATTGTGGAAGGGTTGCGCAACATCTGTTGACCGTTTAGAATTTTTCATGCGAAAAATTTCATGAATGTATCAGCAACATATTTAAGAGCAGACGATTAAAGTTTGCTATTAGAAGTGTCGATGTAAAATACATAAAAATTTATATAAAAAATTATTAAAAAATTAAAAAAAAAAAAAAAAAAAAATTAAAAAATTGCATAAGGCATTATCACAAACCAATAACACAATTTTAACTAAATATAAGATGAAAATTATTTTCTTTTAAATTATTCAAAACATGAATTCAAAACATTTTCTCAGATGAATAAAATTTACCCTGCCGTATTTTGTACGCAGCCCCTACCAAACACGAGTTAAACACTTTATTATCACATGCCTCACATGCTTACCAAGTAATATTTATTTATTAATTTATTTTAATAGAAAAAGCTAAAATTTCTAGAGTTATATCTTGATTCAGGGTGTGTTGTTGGGCAAATTTTGTACTCTACTCTATATTTTCGATTATACTCTTTAGTTAAAACTTTGTATAATTTCAATTGGAGTTTTACTGATTCTCTTATTAAAAATACCTTTTTGTCGACAATCATCTACAGAAATATCAATAAATACTTTCACTTCTAAAATGTCGATCTCTTATCTATTTTAGTTAAAATGTATAGATTCTTTTTAGGCGTATTAAGAGAAAATTTCATTTGTCATTCTTTAATATGCCAGATATTTCGCAATATCATTGAGCACAGCGACATTAGTAAGTCACTCTCCGGAAAACGCGATAGAAGCCATCTTAATATCAAACATCTGAAATATTTTTCAATGTTTGGGTTCTTTATGACAAACAAACAAAATTGTTTAGGAATGTGCACGTCACAACGTGAATATTTCCTGCGGCATATGGTCGTTTTCATATTGGCTGAATGTCAGAAAATTAAAAAAGCGTTTAAAAATCAGCAGCAAATTGTCACTGGCAAATTAAAACACTGAACGTATTGTTAAAGTTCGTTTTATGTTTTTGAATTTTTCTTCTTTTGAATTATCGTTCTTTTAAAAGATTTCACTGATGGCTGATCTGTTTCTTTTCAACTTCTTTTTATCATAATTCATACTGGCGGATTGCATTTCAATATAAAATATTCTCTAGTTGTCTATCTTTATGTATAAATATTATATATACATACATATATATATATATATATATATATATATATAATTTGAATAATTTATTACTATTGTAACACTCAGCAGACAAAAGATAGATGAAGATGCCAACATCATAAAATTAAATTTTAATTGAGATTTATTTCGAATAAAAATGGTCACGGTAATAATTTAATTTGAGTACCAATGATTAGTACCAATGATTAGTAAAAACATGTTAAAGTACTTATGCAGATGAGAAATGACACTGAAATACCACATAAGCCTAACGATGATATAATTTGTAATAACTTTTAATTAATAGTAACAGTCAATTTAGAGAAAGGATAAAATTACCAAAGAGTTCCGTTAAAAGGGGGAAAAAAAAAAAAGAATTCATGAATTGAAAATTGGAATTTTAAATGCTGAAAAATAAAAATGTTCACTCATCAGGAAACTTGCATTTCTATCAGAATATGCAAGATTTTGGAAAACTCTCTCTCTCTCTCTCTCTCTCTCTCTCTGTATATATATATAAAGAAAAAGAGAACGAATAGATTAGGCATGTAATAATTTTCTAAGTACTGAAACTAAAATAGTTACATTTTTAATCATGATATGAAACAATTATGATTAAGTTTTATAAGGTAGCAATAAAAGGATTTAAGATGAAAATAACTGCAATAAAAGAATTTTTAAGTTTTGGAAGCTCTTAAAGAAAGATGCGTCATTATTTTTAGAAATTAAAATTTTACGTATGTCTTTCAAAACTTCAAGAGACAATTACTGACACCCTTATTTCATATTTAAAGTAAAGAAAAAAGTCTCTAAAATTCTGAAACAGTTTCAGTTCGAACTAAATTTTCAGACATTTTTCTCTAAAAATTCTTAAAACTCGAAGGGATACTGTGGATTACCAATGATTTTTTTCTTTCTTTTGTTTTGTAAGAAGAAAAGAAAATTCAAAAAATTTCTCACTGTAAAAAATTTTGAGCCATATTGTACAACAATATTGCCATAACCATGTAAAGAAATGTTACCAGCTGTAACTGTATACAATGCTACGATTACGCAGTTATTACCTGGTAACATTTCTCTACGTGGTTGTAAGCTGCCTCAGTATTGTTGAATAACCTTACACAAACTATTTTACACTATAGTGCTGAGACATTTGAACCTATTTTAGAAAAGAGAGGGGGTTGGCTGGATTTCAGGTATTCTTTTAATAAATTCATTACCAATTTTATCTCACATTTATATTGAAATTCTGCATTTAAAAGAATATTTCAAGCAAGAAAATTATGAAACTAGTAAGAAATATTTTAATTGGTAAATAGCTTGGATCTGGTTTTAAACAATAAAACATTTTTTTTTTTTTTTTTAATAGTTGATTTATTGAATTTATTGAATGCAACACATGTTCAAAATAAATTTTTGAATTTTATGTGTGCTATTTCTCAAACTGGAATTGTCGCTATATAAAAGGATAAAATCGGATAATTTATATAATTTTCTGACTCACCTCCAAGTGGAATGCGTAATTTCTCTTCGGACTGTCTCTTCGAAATATACCATAGGAGCAAATGAACTACTCAGCACATGATACTAATATAGATGGAGAAGTCAGAGCGACGCCAGGTAGGGGCGAGTGGAGAAGACTGAATGGTGCCGACTAAATATCATTTTCTTTCCTCTCATTGGACTGCACATGTTCGCTTTTTAATGCCAGGTGTGTTCGAAGAGAGAATATTGATTCGGAGAGGAATAGGTGCTTGGAAGGTTTCCTACTGCAGTTTATTCTTTTTTTTTTTTCTAAATCCTTTTTCTTTTTTCCATCAGAATAGTAATACGATAGATTTATAAATTTATAACTAAAGATCTCGAACTTAACTATCGATAAGTTCAGTTTGTTCGATGTACGGTACACATGTGTCTACTGCTTGCTCTAATCGAAGATAACCGCAGAAAAATAATTTTCAAATGTCCTTTTAGTATTTTGGAATATTAAATGCTTTTAGTTTTGTTTTTATAATTTTTTCTCTTATATCAGAGCTTTTTTGATAATAATATAAACAGATATGATCATGTAAAAGCACTAAATCAATACATGTGTGTGTGTGTGTGTGTGTGTGTGTGTGTGTGTGTGTTAAACAAATGTAAAGTTAGCTAAAAAATAAAATAAAATAAAATAAAATAAAATAAAAAACCCTATCTTGAATTTAATTAAGTATTGTTAGTTCCCCATTATACTGTAGATAGGAGGAACTTACGTTATCGTGAAAATTTTCGACCTCGGTTTTTTTTACTTTTATATACGTTTTCAGGTGTGAGGAATCCAAAAATACCAAAATAGGCATGGGGTCCGTCTGTAGGGTGTCTGATAGTTTGTTAGTCCGTTAGTGTGTTAGTATGTTAGTCTGTGTACACGATATCTCACGAACAAATCATCGCAGAGAGGTCGGACCAGTTTTAAAGTATTAGTTATGACACTGGCATTCATTTGCAACATTCTAATTAAAAAACTTCAGAAGTTATACAAATTTTACGACTTTCTTAACATGGGAGAATAGGGCAAAATTTCACTTAGACGTGCATGAAAAGAAATATTTTTATCTTAAAGATGTAAGAACAGCTTTTAAATATCAGTTTTGATGCCGGAATGAACATCATTAACTAGAAACATGCTACTTTGAAAATTTCGCAAATTATTCGAAATTTACGAATTTCTTAACATGGCAGATTACAGCAAAATTTTGCATAAATGTCCGTTTCGAGAGGTATTTTCATTGTAAAGTTGTCAGACTACTTTTAAAATATTATATAAGATGCTGGTATAAGCATCCTTGACTATGAATTTTCCAATTTAAAAATTTCGTAAATCACTGGAAATTTACGATTTATTTAATATGACGTAATAGAGCAAAATTTCGCATAAACGTCCACTTTTAGGGATATTTTCATCGTAAAGATGCCAGAACACATTTAAAATATCATTTAAGATGCTGGTATGAATATTACCTGACTAACAATTTTTTTATTTAAAATTTTCGTAAGTTATTTTGAATTCACGATTTACTTAACAGGGCAGAATAGGGCAAAATTGAGCATAAACGTTCATTTTGAGGATCATAAATATATCAGACAACTTCAAAATAACATTTATGGTATTTGTTTAAACATGATTAACTACAAATATTCTAATAGGAAAAATTCGTAAGTTATTCGAAATTTAAGATTTTATCACATAGCAAAATTGGACGATATTCCATATAAATATGCATTTTGGGAATTGTTGCGTTAGAAATAGTAGCAAGAAAACTAAACTACGAAATTGACCCCAATAAAAAAAGTTAATAGATAAGTTAATAAGGTAAATATATGGAACTGAACGGTGGGTAGCCTATTAGGCGGGGATTTCGTTCTGTCACTGTGTCAAGCGTTTGGTCAAATTCATTTCTCTTAACATGAATATATAGGTTCTGCACTAGAAATTTATGAGAACATACCTATGATGGGGAAATGAGCAGAGTGTACCTATGCCAACTAGTTTTTCTATAAAATTTGTAATTTTCAATTGGAAGCACGTTAGTCTGCAAATTATAAAAATGTCAGCGGTTACACGGCCCTGAATTCAATTAAATATTATTTTTTTATAAAATATACAATTTTCAACCGAATTTAGAAATTTTTAGGGAGCTATAAAGTTTTGTTATACCAAGAAAAGTAGTCTGAAAAAAAAAAAAAAAAAAAAAAAAAAGTCATATTTTAATTGACTTCACAAAATCTATCAAACAGATTTTGTACAAGCCAAGAACATAATCATTGCGAAAAACCATCCAGATTAGATCAGCGTCCTAAAAAAATAATGCATTGAAATCGTTTTATTTGTTTGAGAGTTGCAAAGCCCTAGACAAATACAAACATATATACACACAGGGTGATTCGCTACCGGTGAGACAGACTTACAAGAGATGTAGGGGATACAAAGGTGATTTGGAACCACATAGCAATACAGGGTCGTTAAATGTAATCTTAAAAAGATGTGAGGGTTGTTAGGTGTATAATTAGAAGAAAACTCATAACTTATTTTACACATTTGACCGTTAAATGTCATTTTGCAATCATCATTATATTCATAGTTTTCATCCTAACACTTCTGCGAGTGACTGTTAACAATGTTTCTGTGGTAGCCCTTACCCCCATAACTCTCGGGCACGTAAAAACCACGGGATTTGACCACATCCACTGTTTCTTGTTTTCTTGATATTTTAGAGAACTTGAAAGCATCAATCTGCTTCAGCATCATACTATTTAAAATGCATTAAAAAATATCATATGAATGAAAATTCCTATCATTATATGCTTATTTTAACACAAGTGTCTTGAATTCAATAAAAAATGGAACTATTTGGATCTGTCTTTAAACAATTATAAAAAGGCTAAAAAACCTCCTATCTCGTTAGGATTGCATTTCCGACCCTGCATTACCATGTGATTCCGAATCGTCTTTGTGCCCCCTACATCTCCTGTTAATTTGTCGCAACGGTAGAGAATCACCCTGCATAGACAAAGGCTTCGAAATTATAGCACTCCTCATTTTTGGTTGGGTGTAGTGTTAAAAAAAGTGTTTATCAAAAACGACAAATTTGTAAAGCGATGATATTTATTACAGCTGTTATTATTACCAATGACGATTGTGTATTAGTGCTGAGAATTAAAACCGTTACATCTCAAATAAACTGCTTTCGAATTATAAAAATATCCATTTTTCTTCTGAGAAAATGTTGAAAGCCTATAGCCAAAAAAAAATAAATAAATAAATAAAATAAATAAATAAATAAAAATAAATAAATAAATAAAAATCAGTAGCCTATAGCCAAATTAAGAAGTAAGCCTATAGCCAAAAAATAAATAAATAAAAATAAGTAGCCTATAGCCAAATTAAGAAGTAAGCCTATAGCCAAAAAATAAATAAATAAAAATAAGTAGCCTATAGCCAAATTAAGAAGTAAGCCTATAGCCAAAAAAATTATATGCATCATTGCCCAATTTGCCCGATTCCCCCCCTCCCCCCAAAACCAATGAAAGATAAAAAATAAATTTAATACAAAAGTTAAATGGAAGGTTAAAAAGAAAGAAAGAAAGAAATTCACACTCAGAAAACTTGTTCTTGAGAAACGTTAAGATAAAAAGTTTAAATTGCTTGCGAGCAAAGTCTCCATATGCGCATACCTAGAAAATTTTGAAAAAAAAAAAAAAAAATATATATATATATATATAGAAACTCTTCTCATAAATTTATGTATCGATCCATCTCTCTCTTTCTCTCTCTCTCTCTCTGTATATATATATATATATATACATATATATATATATATACATATATATATCTAAGACGGAATTTGTATATATAGTTTGTAAAAAAATAATGAAAATGTTCATTTCTTGACTATTTATCGTTCATTAGCGACGCATAGATATTTGAAACTAAGTGGTATTTTTTACAATCTTGGAGAAATACCTTTTTTTGTACTCTACTTAAAATAATTTAAGTATGATTACTTCAAATAAACACTTTTATAACTATAATTTCGTCATACATATTTAGTTATAAATGTATAAATTGAATTCTTATGATCATATATTACCAACCTTCGTTTTTGCTTAAAATAAAACATCATGTACCTTTTCTATTGTACAATAAATTAAAAAGAATATAACAATAAGAAGAAATATAAATTAACTATCGGAACACTTTTTGTATGTTCATAGATAACCGGTCAAGATCACTGGTTTAGAAAAAAAAATTAAATTGGTTAAAATGATTTTTTAACTTAACAATAAAGCCCAATATTTAGCATACCATACACATTAATATTGAAAATATACAGTTTTCCGGTCATTAACTTTCAGTTACACTGGTCGGATAAAATTTATCAAAAAACATTTTTAATTCTACATGCTAAATTAATTCAAATAAATTTAACTTAAATAAATACATGTTTGTTATTATAATTTTGTCAAATATGTACACATGCAATACGGATTTATTCAAATTTTTTAAACTTTAATTAAATCTATAGACTTTTAAAATTTGAGTTAAAATTTGATTTCAAACATATATATAAACGTTTTGTTCCAAATTTTAAACCAATTTTAATAGAAATTATGAACAGTTAAAAATTTTAAGCATACATTGAATTTAAATTACAGTGGGAGGGAGAGCATTGAAGTCCTTTCATTAACAAAATATCCACGAAAAACGAATTAATTTGCATTAGAATACTGATTGATATTGAATTATGTTTAATTAGAAGATATTGCTCTATTCGATATTCATTCCTATTAAGATACGTATAATTTAAATTTAAGCGTACGTTACATTTAGCATATATTATAGAAGCTTATGTAAAAGTAATCAATTATTTTATTCGATATTTTTAAAGTTATTCAATATGCTACTTGATAAACATTTGTTCTGAAAGCAATTTTCTATATTTGTAAAATTACATTTGGCGAGAAGATATGTTGTTCGCCAAATCGTATGGTGCCATTGGCTTTTTTCGCGCCAAATACTGGAAAATATTTATTATTATTATTATTATATATTAATTATTAATTATTACTAGTACTTCATTTAACTATTATTTTTAGCATTTCATTTAATAATTTTGAAATTGCTGCTTGAATTTAAATAAGTTTGATTCTCATTTGGTTTTTCACATATTATTCTTTCAGTTTAAACTTTATCTTTTTTGGGGTGTTATAGGGTATAGCTTGTTGTAAATGTTCAGCAATTTGCATACAACAAGACAAAAATAACACTTATTTTACATGCAATATTTATTCTATACCCTTGAAAACGTACTGAATTTGCATGTTTCAATTTAAGGTGGCTTGATATTCGTAATCTTTTTTGTATTTTTTCTGGTTTCATCTTATTCAATGTTTCTTGATTTCATCTATTCAATGTTTGAAAAGGTTTATAATATATATATATATATATATATATATATATATATATAGATTATCTACTGGGATTCTGCCGATAAATTTGACTGATCTGTATTAAAAATGTAAGTTGTATCAGTAGAATGTAGTGAGTGTGCGCTTTAAGAAGAATTTTCTGGTTAGTAATTGAAAGCAGAAATTGAAGTAGTATTACAATTAGTAAACAAACTATTTAATTAATATCAGCTTAAAAAATGTTTTTTTTTTCTTTAAATAAGAAATTAGTGTTATAATAATCCAAATATTAAAATGAAAATAAAGATATTAAAATCTAGCTTACATTTAAATTTAATTAATAATAATATTGAATTTCTTGCAAGAATGAACTCCGCGGAAAGTGGTGTGAAATGTTGATTTCATCTCCTAGAATAAAAACGAAGTAGCACATCTATGTGTGAAATAATAAAAAGTGCCTGGCAATGCGGAGAATTTCTCTAAAAATATCTAATAATGTATGCGGCAAAAAATGCCTTCTTCTTCTTCTTCTTCTTTTTTTTTTTTTGAGTCGTTTTTTATTAATGTATAAGGGTTTTATTTATAAAGGATATTTGTTTTGTTGAAATTAAGTTATTTTATTAAAACAAAATTTAATGATTAGTTATTTAAAGAATTAGCATGAAGCAAGATTTAAGAACAATCTAGTTTTTTAAAATGAATAAGATTTATTTTAAATTATGAGTTAATACAATACTTTTATGATTATAAAGAATATTTAAATTGAAAATATATTTAATATAAGAAAAAAAATTATACGAAGACTGAGTAGGACTAAAAAAATGAGAAAATAATAACTTTTTTAAGAAATAAGATAGATAGATAGATGATAACCATAAAGTGTAACTTGCAGATATTTAGCTTTTACGTTTCTACTTCTGCATTTGTCTGTGAGAACAAACTTAATTCCATATAAGAAATTAATTAGAATATTTTTATAAACAGTTTTATAGCAACAAGATTTTAAATTATTAAATAAATTAACTTTTAATGGATATTCTTTTCTTTTATCAAAGATGTCAAATTGTATCTAAATCTTTAAAAATATTGACTTTATCATTTAAAGAATGAATTTCATAATAACTTTTTAGTTGAGGTAAGATTAGGAGGATATATTAACAGGTAAAGAGGTAGAATTAGTATAATTAAAATAAAATACAATAATATCACCCATGTACCTGAAGAATTTTAAATCATTACTAATGGAGGAACTTTTTTCATAAAAATACAGGTAAAGATCAGATAGAAGAGTACTAGCAGATCCACCTTGTGAAATTCTTCTAATACTTCGATAGATATGATTATTATATAAAATATAATTATGATATAAAGTAAAATTTGGGAATGCTTTAAGAAAGTGAGTAGATTTTTTTTTCTTTGTAGTCTTTTGTATTTTATTTAGGAGCTGAAAACTTTTATTGTTTATATCAGTTTTTAAAGAAGTTTATTTAAAAATATTACTAGTAATTGTAGCATTATCTAAAACCTGTTTATAAAACGCTTTGCAAATCATGGCATAATTGTTAGGAGATTTTTTACGTAAGTAATAATAAATAATTTTTTGTATTACAATATATTAAATGTTTTACATTTTCACATTTCATGAAGTTAGATTGAATAATAAGTTTTGTTTTAATAATTTTAATACATTAATCTTTCTTACATTGAATTATTCTACTGGTTTATTGTAATCAACTGCAATTATATAAAGACATAAATCTAAATCCGAAGAAAATTAAGTAATAATGTGATTAACATTAAATTTATTAGGTAGTTTAAATTTAGTAAATTAATGCAAAAGTTAATGTAAGAGCGGATCATCAACAATACTAAGATCAGCTGTTATAATATGTCCATGTGAGGTGGCGACAATTTTCTAATATTTAGGGTCATTACAATAACACAAAATATTTGAATTGGGTGATTTTTTTAGAAAATTTATTATAACTCAAAATATGCCTACCTAAAGGGACATTATATTTAAAAGTCTTATAGACAGTTACATTTTAATAGGGAAAAAGTATGTTTATAATTTATAATATTTGGAAAATTAATATAATTAAAAACAGGATTAGTAAAATTAATAATTGAGTGTTATTAGATTTATAAGTAAGCTTAATAGACAGCTTTACGTTTAATAATGAAGCACGATAGTGCAAAAGGTCAAAGAAAATATTACAAAACTGCCTGAAAAAATTATTTTAATGAATTTTTTTTAGATAGATTCCTTATAGGAGATCTACCTATTGCAATGGTTCTCATGACACGACTTCTGGAAAATTTCTTCATATCTTCACCGATCGTGACCTCTAGAACCCAAAACCACCCTCCGTACAAAAGTTTATATATATATATATATATATATATGTATAACGCTTTTTCCCATGTTAAGTTGTGAACACGATAACTGGAGTAATTTTTATTTAACGAGTTCGTAGATGGGGTATCCAGCTCAAAGGGGGTGGAAATGGTGGGGGGTGGAAATTTTCATTTGCCCATAATTTCTTTAATTTTGAAAATAGGAAAATACTTCAAATCAGGCGAATTACCGCCTTACACTAAAGAACAACTTTTGCATTTAAACTTTTTCGATAACTTCATTTGCTTAAAAGTTACAAAGTGATTTTTCGTTACTTATGATAAAGCCGACATTTTCTATAGCTTTCATTGCAAAAATTTATAATCTGATGCTCATGTCACGTGCAAACGATAATAAAAATGATCACTGAAAATATAATGAAATTTTAATCATGTTTTTAAACAATATAATAATCTGATTAAAAAAAAAAAAAAAAAAAGTTTAATTTAACAGAAAATATGACGTCACAATTACAACAATGTACTGAGAAAAATGAAATATAATTTTATCCGTGATTTTAAACAAATAAAATAAAAGTTAATAAAAAAATAAGTAAATAAAATTAACATATTTTAGCGCTAAGCAGATTTAGACTTAGCTTTATGACATAAATGCTATCCGCGTTTGTAATGATCGATAGGTGGCGCTTTTTCAGCTCTTGTTGTTAGTAAATATAATAGCCACGTGTATTTATTATTGTTCTTTTTGTTATTCTACTTAATATTCGTACTATAATTTCTCCGCCATTACTTCATGGAAAATTGATTGTTTTTGGAAAAAAATATTTCAGTTTATTCAAAGTTCGATCGGAAGTAGATTTTTAACTGAAGTTGAACAAATATTAGTTTCAAATCATCTGATTAATTCTTTACTTCCATTAGCCGAAGCAACTGAAATTTTAAATTTGTCATTTGGAAATAAATGGAAGCTTGGAAGCTTGGAACTGTAGCACAAAACAGTATGTGTTATCTTTTTTACCGTATTTATTCATTTTTATTCAATAAATATATGTGAAACTAAACATCGGCAAGCAATGGCGGCCTTATGAAAGCCGAATTAAAGCATGTTTATTGTAATTTCACCTTAGCCCACCAGAGGGCGAGCATTTCATTACAATCGCGGATAATGTAAAAGATAAATGTCATCGTTTAAAAGAAAAAAAAAAAAAAATCGTGTAAATCGATGCTAAACGAATTAAACTGGCATGGTAGAAAAGTAATAAATTTGGGGACATTTAGGTATTATCCCTTTAACAAATGAACTACGGACGATTTTAATGAATTTTCCGTTGAAGTTTATTTTCATGAAAACTTAAATTTAAATTAAAGTATTTCATTACTCGAATTCCCTTATTTTGATAAATAAAATTATACCATTTTAAAAAGATAAAGAACACTCTTTTATGGAAAAATGAACTAATAGATGTTTTAGAAAACTATTACATACTTTTAAATCTTTATTAAAAAAAATTTATTGTTGCCACTCGACATTATACAAATACATCTAAATCCTGTGTCACATACGATAGTTTTGCATAAGTATAGACTTTTTGTTTGCTCCTGGAACCTACCCCTGATGGGGAAAAGTGCCTGGAAACACTTGTATCTAGTATAGTCATTCATTATGAAGTCGTGTGCAAAATTTCAGGTCCTTAGGACGACAAGAAGTTGCCGAAAATTGAATTGCAAAATTCCGTTACATACATTAATAGTTGTATCATATCAAGTTAATAAAAGTGTGTTAATTAAAAACCATGTTAAACGCTTTAATTAATCATTTAAAAATATAAAATTAAAATAATACGTTAATCTTAATACAAATATTGTTTGTGGTGCAAGACAATGCCTCATTATGTGTATCTGCCTTTTCATTGCTGTCTTCTGAAATTTGAAGCAAAATGTTTAAAATTTGCTCATAATTCACTATCACTGACTTGCAAGATTCAGGGTGACGAGACCCTCTTGTTGTGCTTAAACTTTTCAAAACAATAATTTGTTTGTTTGTTTTTTCAGTAGGAAGAATATTCGAAAGTAATAAGTTCCACTGGTGTGTTGAAGCTACAAACAAAAAGCATATAGTCGTTGAATTAGGTTGAAGAGACTCATTGCATCGGAACAGCATTCAACGGCATGTGCTCCTACCAAATTTAAAGAATGTGTACTACACGGACAAAATAGTGCTAAGCAGCTCTTTTTACGAATTTAAGTTTGTAAACCTTGATAAATTCCAGTCATGTTGCTGGCATTATCGTAAGACTGCCCTCTGCACAGTTCAATTTCAATATCATGCTTCTGCATAAATGAAAACACTTCTTCGGCCATAGATTTTCCTGTATGGCTACTGATTTGAAGAAAAGTAATAAACCTTTCGTAAACTATACCTTCTAGGCAGTACCTTATTACAAATGAGAATTCATCTCTATGAGCTTTGCCTGGTGTCGAATCCAAGATAATAGCAAAATATTTTGCTTTAAATGTACATTTTTCTTTTGGTTTCGGCTATAAAATCGGGAAGAATTTTTTGCTTCTCACAATGCAAAGTTTTCTTTTTGATATAAAGTACAATTTACTAAATTAAATGTGCAAGGGAAAAAATAAATAAATAAATACAATTTACTGAACAAATACATAAAGGAGCTTGTAATACACATTTAAATTTATAATCATCTCAGTTTTGTACATCTATTTTTAGTTTTTAAATACATTCCATCGCTCTCCTAAGTATAAATATTGAGAAAGATATCTCTAGGCTTTACATATATACATAGATATATATATATATATAAAAAAAAAAAAAAGATCTTATATACAGTCGGTAACAAAAGTCTCCGAACACTTGCAAAAATTCCTATTTAAAAAAAAGTACACTTAATACAGTTTTGTTAAATAAATCCTTGTGGAATCCTTTTTATAGACTGACTAAGAACAGGATTCGACAAGAATTTATTTAACAAAACTGTATTAAATGTACTTTTTTTATATAGGAATTTTCGCTAGTGTTCGGAGACTTTTGTTACCGACTGTACATACTGGTTTCAAAGATTTGGAATTTAAAATTAGCATTCTAAGTTATTTATATTTTAGGTAAATTATAATATATATATATAATGTTAATGTATTTTAAATATAGATTAAAATAATTCAGAATTTATTTTTAACTGTATAGTTTTTTAATACATAATATCAAATGTTTTTCATTTTTTTTTTTTTTTTAAACATACATCGCACTATTATATTTCTTCTTTTGATTCCCATAAGCGATAAGTAATTTTACGTGGCGGAAGGAAACAGATTATATTATTCTCCCCCCGCCCCCCACATCTCTTGAATGACTTTTGAAATTTTCAAATTTTAATGCATTTTTTTTTTTTTTTAAATATTTATTTTTTTTTTTTTATTTTTTTTTTTTTTTTAAGTTTAACTGCTTTTTAAAATATTTTTACATAACAGTATCAAGGATTTAATTTATGACTGTAAAAACAGAATAATAATAAAAAAAAAAAAATTACATTTTTTTTTTCTATTTACTGGGTTTTCTTTGCCCTATCAAGGGCCCCCTTGTTCACTGGGCCCGGGGCTGTAGCCCCCTCAGCACCCCCCTTAACTGGGCTCTGATATGTTGATACAGTATTCCAACTTTCATCTGATGCAATAAGTGTAATGAATGATGCACATATGCTGTTGCGAAAATTTTAAACTAACTTACCAATTTTGAAAGATTTATGGGTGAAGAAAGCTATAGTTAAAATTGATGAAAATGTTGAAGAACTCTGTAAATGCTTTGGGTCTTATTTGGGATTCTAAACAAGATATTCTTAAACTAAATATTAATTCCTTATTTTATTAGATTTTGCCTCGAATGCAATACACAAAGCGACTTGTACTTCGACTTGCAGGTGGAATATATGATCCAGTCGGATTTTTAGCTCCCTTCGTAGTACGAATAAAATGCTTGCTTCAAGAACTTTGGAAGGCGGGTTTAAGATGGGATGAAGAAATTTCAAATAGTATGAAAGAAGCCGTGAAAAAAATTAGAAGAGTAAAGCTGAAATTCAGAAATTAAATCAATGCCACATTTATCGGTTCAACGATATTATTTTGCGTCATCTAGTGCTATGAATGATCTAAATTGTGAATTGTCTATATTTTCTGTCGCTAACCACCAAATCTATGGCACAGTTGCCTATTTTCGATGTTTTGATGATAAGGGAAATCCCAATTGTAGTTTTGTTATGTCCAAATCTACAGTTTCCCCGATAAAGAAACTGTCACTGCCACGTATCGAGCTTATGAGCGCATTAATAGCAGCAAGATTAGCTAAGTATTTAATCAATTTATTTAAAATCCCCAACAACAAAGTTCATTTGTGGATAGATTCTTCTATTGCCCTTTTTTTATGGACCTTCGGTGCTGGAGACATTGCAGTGAATCTATATATCCAGCTGATAAAATCACTGAGGGTGCAAAATTAGAAAATTTATTAAATGATGAAAAGTGGTGGCCCGGTCCTGATATTTTGAAGAGATTAGAACAGGAATGGCCAGAAGTGATTTCGAAATTAATACATGAAAATTTTATTGAGAAAAATGAAGAAGTCTTGGTTACGCCAAACATTTGTGAAAACTCCCTTTTAAATGAAACAGTTTTTGACTTTGAAAAATTCAGTTCTTTCATGAAAATTGTTAGAATTATGTCATGGATCAATCGGTTTGTTAAAAAATTGCGAAAATCTACAACGATGTTTGAAAATGACCTAAATACACTCATGTCCATAAATTAAGAATAATTCAGAATCACACGGAAATCGAACTTTAATCTAAAAATTTCACCTGTAGAAATACCATACACATCTTTAAGAATAATATGCAAATTATAGGAAGCCATCAGATGACACCGATATGATGTTACAGTGACAAAAGTGTAAGAAGGGGGTAGATGAGGATTGGGAGCAAAAAAGGAAAATTGTTCACAAGTGTTATGTATGCCGCTCAGTGTCACAACCGAATAGCTATGACACAGAGGACGCATGGAGATAATTTTTTACGTGGTAGAATTATCGGCTGACTAAAATGTGGGCATACTGAGATAGAAGTATCGGGGGAACTTGGAATCGCCCAAAGTGTCATCTCTAGGCTTTTGAGTATTGATATATTTTACACAGCCCAATGATATTATTAAAATAGCTTTTGACAATAATAATAATAATGTGATACCATTTTTTTTATAACAATGTCCCTACGCATAGTTTTCTTAACATTTTAATTGTCTATTATTTAATTTAATTGTCTATTATTTAAATTAATATTATTTAATTTAAGCAATTTTGCTCTAAAGAAAAAAAAATTACTTGCAAAAGGGGGGAGAAGAGGAAAGAAAGACTCCTTTCACGTTGTTCACCGGAGATGATGGACAGGCCGTTGCTCTTGTAGCAGGATTGCGGCAACGTTTTCCGTCATTTTTGAAACTCCGATAGTCTGCTTCTTCAGGATGGATGGTTGGGTTTTACGTCGCACTAGTGCTGCGCAGATGGGCAATTGGCGACGGTCTGGGACACACCCCTAGAGGTGGTCCGGAGACATGCCATCACAATCTAGATCCTCCATGAAAGGGATGGCTCTCCCGCTTCGGTGACCCCCAGAGATATAATTTTTGATGGGAACATGAAGGACATTGCAGCCACGACAGAATTTACTTGCACCAACCACCATTAGTGTACACGACGGTCTTTGGCCGGCTCGAGTACCGAATTCGCAATCTTCCAGTTACGAGGCCGGCGCTCTACCGACTGGGCTACCGCGACCCTCTGCTTCTTCAGGCTACGATGGTCAAGAGAGAGAGAGTCTCCTCATCAGCTTCCCATGGTCAAGAGCTAGAGAGAGAGAGAGAACCAGAGGGGGGTGTTGAAAACTCTTTCCTCTCTTCTCTGCTTATTAGCATATGTTGATTTTTGTCTTGTAAGGGGTGTCCAAACCCACCTCTTATTCGGTGTTTATTTATCTTGCAATTTCTATCTCCGTCTTTTTCATTGGTCTTCTGTGACCTATTTTCTCTCTTCTTAGATGCCTTCCTTTTATTTATTTATTTATTTTCCACTTCTGTTTATTTTATTTTATTTTTATTTATTAAAAAATGAAGCAATTTATTTTATTTTGTTGCCATTCATTTCATGAATTCACTCATACACTATGAATTCATTAGTCATTTTTCTATTTCATAAATTCATTTTATCAAAGTGATTAAATTTTTGGTGTAATTCATCACAACATTTTGCGACTTAAAGCCGCTTACAAAATTCAAAGTTCGAATTTGAAGAAAAACATTCTATATTGTTTCCAGCCAAATGTAAAATAACCGAATTAATAATTAAATTTGTTCATGAACGAATTGCTCATTCTGGAGTTGCAAATACCCTGAACACTATAAGAAGAAAATATTGGATAATAAGAGGTAGACAGTGTGTTAAATCAGTATTGAGTAGATGCACCGTTTGTAAGAGGTATAGTTCAAGATCTGGTACACAAGTGATGGCTCCATTGCCCACTGTAAAATGTTCTGAATCTCCATCATTTAACATCTGTGGACTTGATTTTGCAGGACCTTTGTTTTGTAAAAATAGTCATACTAATTATTACATCCTTATTGTGACGTGTGCAGTCACTCGTGCGATTCATTTAGAATTGGTCTCATCACAACTAAAGTCTCATCACAACTAAATTCTTCCTACTTGCATTTAGAAGTTTTATCGCAAGAAAAGGATTATGTCAGATAATTTACTCAGATAATGCCCAAACATTCAAGAGAGCTGAGCAAGATTTGTAGAAAATTTTTCGTTCGATCAACCACCTTGACTTAAAAAGTTATTATGCATTTCATGGTATCCAGTTGAGGTACATAATTGATAGAGGAGTTTGGTGGCGTGGATTTTATGAACATTTAGTACGTTTAGTCAGTCAATACTATTTTGAGGAAAACATTTTCACGTTCTTCATTGACTGTATGGAAACTTGAGACGATTTTAATCGAAATTGAAACAATCATCAACTCGCAACCTATTACTTATAGTAACTTTATAGTGATTTTAATGAACCAGTAGCATTGATGCCAGCTCACTTTTTGGTGGGAAAATGGTTAACGTCATTGCCTCCTGTAATGATTCATGATGAAGAAACTTCTAGTACCAGAGACATCTTGATTAAAAAATACAACTATCGTGAAAAGTTGCTGCAGCATTTTTGGAATAGATGGCGGCAAGAGTACATTCTTAATTTGAAATCAGCAAATTCGATAATACCTGTGAAACGAGTTACTGACTTAAAAGTGAATGATACAGTGCTCTTAACCCTTTCACGCCCAAGGGAAATATTTTTCCCTTCTACAAAAATCGTTATCGATTGTTCAATTATTATTGAATCGATATTTTTTTTACTGAATGTCAAAATAAAACGTATGTCCAAGGCAGCAAATGTGTTTCTGAACGAATAAAAAAAAACGTATAGAAAATAGGACACATAATAAATGTGTTATGTGCAATGTCCACTTGTGCTTCACAAGTAAACGAAATTGTTTCGTAGAATACCATAACTAGCTATTTATTTTAATTTTCTGATAATTTTTATATTACAAAGCAATAAATTTGTATTACAAAGCAATAAATAAAATACCGATATAATAAACCTAACTCTTCGTTTATTTACTTTTATGGTCCATAGGGAAAATATTTCCCATGAAATTATAGGAAACCTATACACCCTGCTATGTTTTTCTGGTGATATTCTCTTACTTTACACCCACAATAGCTAAAATATTGTGTTGTATTGGCATATTTAGTCTTGGAAATCTTATGGTCCTGAAAGGGTTAAGTGATAAAAGTTATCCTAAAAATATCTGGAAACTTGCTAAAGTTATTGAAGTTTTTATTGGACGTGATGATAAAGTTAGATCTTGTTTACTGAAAACAAGTACTGGTACCATAAAAAGACCAGTTCAGTTGTTACATCCTTTAGAAGTAAAATGAGCTAAATAACTTTTAAACTGTTGACAAATGACTTAAATATTTTTGAACTTTAATTGTTATAAAAACCCTAATTCTAATATTTAATATCTGAATTCCAATTTCACTATTATTTATTACTTGTATTTATTAACATTTTGTTTATTTGCAGTAAAAGCAGTGGCGGCTCGTGGCAGGAGCTGCAGAGCTGCAGCCCCCCCAGAAATATTCGAAAAAATTATTTTATCAACTTTCAAAATATTTTGAAAATAAATATTATTATATTGTATAGTATTATGCATATAGAAAAGCAGATTACTTCGTTATCATCAAAAATTATTAAAAAGCTGAGAAAAGTTAACCATTTTTAAACGTAATATCACCTCCAAAATTCGTAAAGGGACTGCTCATTCATGCAGCTCCCGAAAAAAGGGATTTCTTTAGGGAAAGAACAGTTACAACCGCCCCTACTCGTTTTCCCTACCAGTTTCGACCGTTTGGTTGGAGCTGCATCCGCTGCAGCTCCGATCTCTGATTAGGGATTTCGGTAATGCTGGAAAAGAACAATTTCCCTTTGTAATCTACATTTTTTCTTCAATCGCTTTGTCCAATCGCTTTGTTGATAAGGTTATTATTATTATTATTATTATTTCACTTGTATTTTAGTCACTAACGTTTTTCTATTTTGATGGGAAATATTAGCAGTCGAACCTTTCTTAAAAACACGAGATTACTAAATTTTTAATTTCTGACATTTTCGTACAACGAAGTTGGAAAGCATTTATAACTTCGTTTCATCTGTCTTTCTATTTGAGTGAGAACTTTCAGAAATATGCTCGGAAATTTAAGCATTTTAATATCCGTTCTTTAGACTGACCACACTATTTTTCCTATTAAAAATGGGGTATTATGTTTCGTTTACAGTTCATTTAGAGGAATGCACAAAAATTTTTTACACATTACACTTCATAAGAAAATTAATTTAAATACATTTCAGCAGTGTTATTCTGTTGCAGAATCTAGGAAATTTATATAAATTATTCTAATACATAAGAAACTTATCCATTTAGAAAATGTTGTATTTTTCATTTATACTTCTTTTACGAGGACACACAAAACATCCAAAGTGCACTGCTGGCCTGGATAATATTTCAAACCAAATTAAACTGATATATACTATTCAAATCTTATTAAATATATCTAAAGAAAATAGTGTTTTAACATTCGTAGATTTTTTTTTTAATGCACGGCAATACAGAAGATATCGGATACGTTACTGACTATGTGCAGCAAATTTTGGAAATTCATTTTTAATTATACTAAGGTTTCATATCTAAATGAAATTTTAGTTTACTGTACCATGTGTAAATTTTAGTTTACTGTACCATGTGTGTAAAGTTCGCATTTAAAAAAATAATAATAAAATGTTCATAATGTTAGACAAGCATTTCATAATATATGTGATGTGTAAGATTTTACGTCAATATTAACTCTTTTAATTAATATTTCAAAGGATGTTCTAAATAAATTAATGAAACGCGTCATTATAATTGCACTTTTAAGATACGAGCATTACATTACTATAACGTTTCGAGGTGTCTTGAGCTCATTTTTGCTATTTTTACAGTGTTATATGTATGGTGTGAGTAAATGTATATATGTCAGTGAATATCATAACATCTAAATGCTTGGTTCGATTGAACTGAAAGCTGGTAGTTATGTGAAAGGTCACCATCAAACGAGCTGTATAGAATTTGATGGATATGAGACTTATAGTTCTGTTACAAGGACACAAAGACAAATTCCTTATCATTTTGACTAATGGACTTAAATTTATAAGTGCGATTGCGCCTAAATGTTTTATCCAATTGAGCTAAAAATTGGTAGGTAGGTTACAGGTAATCGTCACGCAATTTGTATAGTTTTGATGAGTACAGGACTTATAAATTCTTTTACAGAGACACAAAAAGAAATTCTTTATTACTATGGACTATACATTCGAATTATTTGCAGTTATTATCGCAAGAATTGTACAGATCTACATAAGTATGTTGATATTTATTATTATTTTTATATAAATCATTGTGTGTATCTTTTTAATGTGCAAAAGTTGATTTACAATCACGGATGTATACTTCGTACTTCGTACCATCTTGGAGAAAATAATAGCATGCAGATGAAAAATATTTTGTTGGGGGAAAACTGATTATCATTAATAAATAAAGTTAACAAAATAAAATCTCCAGATTTTTTTTTTTTTTTTTTTTTTCGTAATGAATGTCTAATAATATAAAATTTTAAATCTATGCTGTATCCTGTATTGCTCTGCTTCTTGCTCAGTCTGCGCATATAAAACCCGAAGCCCCCGATTAAAACAGATTATTTAGAAAATCATTTTCGCTTTTTTCTCAAATCTTACATAGACATGCAGCTATGCAGCCCCCCTGTAAAGGAATCTCACGAGCCGCTACTGAGTAAAAGGCTTGTTAAGGTGAAAATTGTAAACTTGTGAAAACTGTAAGTGTATTTTCCTTTTTGTTTATTTCTTTTTTCAAATGATGAACGTTAAAGTTCATCGGAGGGGGGAGGGGGGGGAACTGTGTTGAAACTATTCTTTCCCAGCTGCTTAGCGCGCATCTGCGCATGCGCTGATTTTGTTTTGTTTTTCTGTTCTGTTCTCATCTCCATGAATCTGAATAAAATATTGTATTTGATAAGACGTTTTTTACCTTGAGTCTTAAAACCAGAATTAATTGTTCGCCTACTAGTGCTGAATTATTGAAAGCTGAACCACCCTTGTGATAGAAATTATTACACACGTTATAGAACCGCTCGGACCTCCAATCATTGGCCACTGCTTATATGTATATACATATATATATTCTTTACTCTTGAAAGCCTAGACGACAAACTTTGGTCGGTTTGATTGAGAGAAAAATAAATACAGAAGTTAATACCTATGTGCATCGCCATGTAAATAAAGGTGCTATTATTATTATTATTATTATTATTATTTTAAGGATGGAGTAATTAGTAAGAACATTGTTTACAAAGAAATTTTGAATTTCTATACTTATTATTTAATGTTTACTTAAAAAATTTACCACTGGGCGATACTAGTAATTTGTAATATGAAGAAACTTAATGCAATTTTTTAGAATTCAAATATACATTTTTTAAACTAACTTATCAATGAATTGACAATAATAATATATTATTAAACTATAATAACGTAAAATAAAGGGGGGAAAATTATAGTTGGCAGGAAATATTTAAAATTGTCAAATAAATAAATAAATAAAATTAATCTTTATATTTTATTTTATTAAATTTAAACAGTTTTCGAGAAATTACAATGTACTTAATATTGTTATATTTCAATGAATACGTATACAAATTTTTATAATTCTAAGAAAGTAATGTCCAAAAAAAAAAAAAGTTAAAACGTCTACTATCCCCTTAATTTGTTCATAGCACTTTTAAAGAACGATGAAAAACAATAGTATTTTCGAGCTAATAAGAGATCATGAAATTATCTGAACTTGATAACATAATACTATAATCCTGACATCAGGATGCAATGCTTTGTCATTGAGATTTGTTTTAGCATATGTTCAAAGCAATGGGAGGGAAAAAAATGTTGTATAAATGACTAATCAGATTAGGATACCGTCTCCCCATACTCATTTTTTCTCTGTGTCTTTTTTTATGAGATGATTAGCATTTGATTTTCACATTCTTGTACGCTTTAAAATGTTGAGTGGATTTTTATAGATTACAAAAGTACTGAAAAGACCATAAAAAAAAGAGAATAAATGAAAGGAAAAAAATATTCCATCTGTTTTGAAACCTTTAAAATGAATGAGTAATTCCCGATTGTAAATTGCGTCACTTTTTGAGAATAAGTGTAGAAATCATATAACTGTGAGGGGAGAAGGACTCATGCTAAATAATCTATGATTTTCGATTATTCGATTAGAATTAGATTCGAAAGATTCTATGAGTTACAACAAATTATGTTGTTTCCAAAAAAAAAAAAAAAAAAAAAAAAGAAAAGTGTCTTGAAATTTTGCGTTGAGTATTTTCTAAGAACATTTAATATTTATGATGAGGTCAAAATTCAGTATGTGTTTCGATAAACTCATGATCCGGGGAAGATAAGAAAAAAAAAAAAAAAAAAAAAAGAATGAAGGAAGTTAAAGACTATTTAACTTTTTCAAAAATTCCAATTAAAAAATAAATAAATAAATAAAAATACTAAACCTATGCCAAATATCTCTATGAAAATATTTATCCACCTACAAATTCCTGATTAAAAAAAAAAAAAATACTCCAGAATAATTTAAAATATTGGCATCTGTGTTTTACCCTTAAAGAACCAGACGTTTTGGTCTGCTGTGTACTACTAACTCCGCCTACTGTGTAAATGCTTAAAATATTGCATGTTTCATTATTTCGCAAAATCACACAGAAAGTTGGTAGTATTGCAATCACTGCGATAAAACAGATCTACGGAAACAGAATATTTACTTATGTAAACATTATCATGTTAAAAAAAAAAAAAAAAAAAAAAAAAAGCAGTTTTTGTTTCACGGGTAGTCATTTTATGGTTCTGAATTTTATGACTGTGAAAACAAAGTTTAAAAAAAAAAAAGGAAATTAAAGGGGACTAATGTGCAAGTTGTACCTGACGGGACTAAAGTGAAAGTTGTACCTCAAGGGACTAATGTGAAAGTTGTACCTCACGGGACTAATGTGCAAGTTGCATCGAACGAACAAACTATTTCTTTCAACGAAAATGCCTACTAACCCTGGACGATAGGTCTAATCTATCGTATCATACTATATATCGTATTTATCGTAATATAACTCAATACTTATTTCGCTTCCTTCTTCGACTCGTTTTAATACGCATTTTTTATATGCATGAGCAGCCCCCGAAAAACAAAAACATTCAATCATTAAATTCATTTTTTTACTTATTTTTATTTCATATTATTTCACGCGCACTTTTTATTTCCTAATTCAAAATTATTTAAAAAAAAATTTTCGATATCGCTTGTAACGATACTGATTATTATTAATTTTCTTTTCTTTCTCTTTCAATAATAATAATTAAAAAAAAAAAGATTTTGATGAAATTCTGGCAAAAGCAGAATTTAGTTTAGGACGGAGGACTATTAGTTTTTTTTTTTTTTTTTTTTTTTTCAAATTATAACATCGCTTTCAAATTATTCAATTATATTTTCGATAAATTTTAGATTTCGATAAATGTCCAACAATCGAAAAATGATTTCGACAAATGTCCAACTATCGAAAACGACAACGCAAAAATCCCAGATTGAGACTAATAGGCCCTCAGTCCTAAAAATCTTCGTTTATGTGAAATAGAGCGAAATGAAAGCTAAAATAAGCAATGTTGGCAAATTTTAAAAGAATAATAGTATTATAAAAACAACGGAGATAAAGAAAAGAAATAAAAGTTAGCCATTACAAAAGTAAGTAATGCTGTCCAAATTATGAAATATCAATACTGATGTCTTTATCAAACTTTAAATAGATACTGGCACAATATAAGTTGAACATCAAATTCTACCAGAATCAAGTCTTGGATTAAATGCTGACTAATAAGAATAACAGCATCAATATTTTTATTAACAAAGGGGGAAGCAGCCCGCTTAAAATTTTTAGCACTTCAAAAACTCTTACAGGTTTAGGAAAATTTGCCACTTTATTATTAATACATATTGGTATTCCAAAAATTCAAGTTCTTGAGTAAAAATAACATCAATCAATCTATTCAGGATGATAAATTAGAAAGAGTATTTTTTAATGTTATTTTGTAAACATCGGATATTAAAAAATTTTGTATTAGTTTTCATATTCAATATTTTGTTTCTTTTGCTCCAACTGCTTAACGTATATAGGATGCCCTTAGGCTGCATGATTAATGTTTAGTTTAATAGCTTCATTAGCCTAATTATAGCTTACTAGTATCGCCCAGTGGTTGAAACTCGACCACTTTTTTGCAAAGAGAAGTAATTGCTTTCTCGTAAACGGAATTAAATTGCAACACAGCAGGGCCACTTGTCTCCCGATATGCCCACAAATTAAAACAGCATAGTTTTACGTAATGTCCATATAATATATCATGTTTGGTTCGTCTATACACTACAGAAGTTGAGATATAGCCTTTACTTAAATGGGGTTAATCACAACATAGCAGCGCACCACCTATTGGGTGATATATGCCAACAGCTAATCAGCACCAATTTAATTAAAGGTCTAACCAATTATCAGTCGTACTTAAATTCCACCCATTGGTTCATGAGATACTACAAAATTTCCCTAACACATCACACACACATAGACAAATAGTCGTTTTCTAAAAATGAGCTAATAATGTTTAGGACATCTCAAAACATGTAAATTCATCGAAAACCGGATATCAAAAATATTCACGAATTCAATACTTCCTTCTATATCATTTTATATGACAGTGCCAAATACCGATTGACATGAACAAAAATTTAATCAAAATATTCTAATATAAACAATATTCAATCGTGTTCAAGAAATCTCAAAACTTGTAAATTCATCGAAAACCGGAAATCGAAAAAAAAAATTTCCGAATCTTATTCTTTTATTATAGATATGTGGAAGATACAGTAACAAATTCACATATTTAAAAATAAGTAGTCAATTTTAGTTAGTAGTTGAAATGCATTATGTTTAACTAAAAAAAAGTGCCTAGAATTAGAGCTCACGTAAATCACAAAAAACAAGGAAAAGGAAAGAGAAAGAAAGAAAAGAAATTATATCATAAATAAATCAGAAAAAAAAAATAGATCTTTCATAAATCTAATCCTTTTTTAATTTGTGTTATATCTTCAATAGCATAAAACTTCGATCTCCCACTCATTCACGCATAATCATTTTTACCACTCTAATGGCCGTTGCCTCTTAGAATGAAAAATCTATAGTCAAGAGTTTAAGAATGCTACATTTATACAAATTACTGTGTCCATGGTTTTATTTGAATTTTAAGTAATTGCCAGATTTGACAACTTTCTTCTTTAGGAATTTTTTAATACTAAAGAATATGTGTATAAAATGAAAAAGTGCATAAAAAATAAAAGTATTTTAAATCATATCTCTTTTTCTTGTTGCTCCTTCCAAATTAAAATATCTGCAAGAATTAAAGGACTTTAATTATGAATTTTCAAAATCTTTTTCACGAACTTATAATTTAAAACGTCATTTAAAAGCTGTGCATGCTAAAGAACAAGAAACTTTGAAAGAAGGAGAAATTTTCAAGGAATTCATTGATTTCACTGGTGAGTAATACAAGTTGTAGCGCTAAATTCAAACTCTTACGAATAGATTAAATAGCGTAATTACTATTGAGCCATCTTCCCTATCATTTAAAATAATATAGACGGCACTGTCGCCATTCTCGTGAATTAAAGTGAAGTGAAATCATCACTAGCGCTTCAATGTTAAGCTCGATCCCTACGAAGTGGATCATTCTATTTAATTTGCAGGTAGGACAGACCGTAAACGGAGGGATAGGAAGCAGAAGGGGAGATACGATAGATTGCGATTTCGGACTTCGTTTTTTTTAAATTATTATTACTTATTTTTGGAGATAAATGCAAATGCACTGAGCTAATAGGACGGTCGGAGAAGAGATTCAGGTTAGGTTCAATAGAATTACGATAAATTTCAATTTCGGACTCAGTTTTTTTTTTTTTTCCTCTTAACATACGCACGAAAATAGTTTCTTCTTTTTCTCCCCCTCCCCTTATATATCTATGAGAATCTGAATTCAGGCAATTCAGGTAAAAATTGACAAAATCCTCATGTACTTGGTAAATTTTAACAGTAATATTTATGAAAGCTTTTCCAAATATTACTAAATAGCAAGTACAAGATAATTAATATTATATTAATAAACGAAAATGACTTTATTTTGTTTCTATTTACATTCATGTTAAAAAAAAAAAAAAAAAAAAAAAAGTGAATAAACCTTACATTAAATTATACTTAATGCAAGGAAAGGAGAGTAATGTAAAACTTAGTTTTAATTAGTGAAAAGGTGGTGTACCTCAAAACAAGTTTTAATGTAATGCTTTAAGATTATTTACTGGAATAAAATCAGTTTACTGCATTATTACTTTAATATAATTGCACTTATAATATTATTTTCATCATATGATTGGAATCAATTGCGCATTGAATTGGACATTGATTGAAAACAATGCACTGTATGATTAAAAATATAGTGCAAGTTTTTTTTTTTTATTATTATTATTAATTAACATTAGCTACAATACATGCAATGAATGTAAAACATTCTATATCTACATAAACAAGTACAAATTGTTCCTTTCTTTTGACAGACAGGGCATTAAAAAAAAAAAAAAAAAAAAAGCCGAGTGAGAACTGTATTTTCTTGTAATTTTTATTTAATCAATTCACATTTTTCAATCCTTTTCTTTTTCAAAAGTTGCAACTATAAGTATATAGATGATTTAAAGCATGTTTTGAAGAAATTTGAACTATATTTATTTCCTATATTTTGCAGTGCAAGTTGATTTTCTTGTACAAAGGAATTCAGGAAAACTTAAAAAATGTTTACTCCCCAGTCACAATTAAAGAAAACTAGTATGTTGTGGCCACCACAAGACTTTCTTCTATATTTTCCTATACATATTCAATCAGTAACAATATTAAAAAAACTGGTATGTTGTGGCCACCACAAGACATTCTTTTATATTTTCCTATACATATTTAATCAGTAACAATATTTAAAAAAAAAATTACGTTTTTTTTTTTTTTTTTTTTTTTTTTTTTCTAAGGTTTTTTTTTTTTTGTTAAAAGTAATACATATTCAATCAGTAACAATATTTAAAAAAAAAAATAAATAAATAAATAAAAATACGAATTTTTTTCTAAGTTTTTTTTTTTTGTTGTTGTTAAAATTAAACAAAATCGATAACTTTGTTTTAAATTATCACAGATTTATAGTTCAATCATTCATTTTAAAGGTATTGACGAGATCTTTCGAAAGATACCCATCTTCAAAATTTACCCCCCCCCCCACCCTTCCCTCCCAGGGGAGGAAGCGCTCCCCCCACATGCACAGAAATTTTTTCCTAGTTAACTGTAACTATTATCAATAAATTATATTAATTTTACAATCACAAGTCAAAAATAACTCTCATTATGTACATATATACGAAATTTTGTCCTATACTGCCATGTTAAAAATTTAGAAAACATGAGATCACAGCGCCACCTGTTGAGCGATTGATCACCAAATGTAATCAGAACCAGTGTATGTCGGGGGCCAACTAAATACCAAGTTTGGTTAAATTTCGTTAAAAAAAAAAAAATACGTTTTTTTTGTTAAAAGTAAAAAAAATCGATAACTTTGTTTCAAATTATCACAGATTTATGGTTCAACCTTTCGTTTTAAAGGTATTGACGAGACCTTTCGAAAGATACCCATCTTGAAACTTTGCCCCCCCCCCCCGGGAGGGTACTTCCCCCCCCCAGTTGGGGGGGACCGATGCCCCCACATGCACAAAATATTTTTCCTAGTTAACTATTACTATTATCAACGAGACCTTTCGAAAGATACCCATCTTGAAAATTTACTTCCCCGGGGGGGGGGGGGAACCGGTGCCTCCACATGCACAAATTTTTTTTCCTAGTTAACTACTACTGTTATCAATAATTCATATTAATTTTACAATCACAAGTTTAAAATAACACTCATTATGTACATTTATACGAAATTTTGTCCTATACTGAAATGTTAAAAGTTTACATAAAATGCGATCACAGCGCCATCTGCTGGGCGATTGATTCCCAAATCTAATCAGCACCATTCCATGTCAGGGTCCAACTATATACCAAGTTTGGTTCAATTTCATTCATTGGTTCGTGAGATACGGTGAAAAATATGAAATTTTGCGATCACAGCGCCACCTGCTGGGCGATTGATTCCCAAATCTAATTAGCACAATGCCCCGCCAGGGTCCAACTATATACCAAGTTTGGTTGAATTTCATTCATTGGTTCGTGAGATACGGTGAAAACAAGAAACCACAGACAGACAGACATTTTTTAAAAACTATCAATTCGCGTTCAGGATATCCCAAAACGTGTAGATCCGTCAAAAAACGGAGGTCGAAAATTTTCGCGAATCCAATACTTTCTCTATATTACATATAGAAGAAAGTAAAAATGCAGTTGAGTGTGTGATGTGTGCAGTGAAAATTTTTAATTGTACATCTTTGTAAGCGTATTCAAAAACACCAATAACCACAATTTCATAAAAAATATTGTCAATCTGATTTAGATTGTAGAATTTGAAATGTCAAGAACTGAGATTTTAACCTTCATGTTGCGACATAGATACATCCAAAAAAAGGATAATAATAAAATAATCATAATTATATTAAATTTATTGTTTACTCAATATATATGTGAGCTTAAATTTGGTAAATATTTTTAAACTTAAAAAAAAAAAAAAATTCCGTTTGAAATTTCTTTTGAAAAAAAAAAAAAAAAAAAAAAATGTATATATATCACCTTAACTTGAAGAAATTTGAGAACTGTTTGGAGAAATTTACTTTCGATCATCCGACAACACTAGCCCCAGAGCTTTTTTTGCGATAAATGAAAAAAAAAAAAAAATTATCTCGTCAATCAAATCTTTGACAGGAGTCAAGATGAACTTAAAATTGTCAAGAAAGAATTAAGCAATAAGCAACAACCACGAGCCAAATCAAAATCGTAAACACTCACACCTCGCGCGCGCGATCGCAAGCAAAGGTTCCCATCCCTCTGTCTACCGATTTACCTGCAAATTAAATAGAATAATCCACTTCGTAGGGATCGAGCTTAACATTGAAGCGCTAGTGAAATCATCTTGTTTTCAGAAGTCAGTCAGAAGTTCGTCAGCTCTCGCTGAAAGATGTAGCTGTTTTCGCGTAAAACGCCCCTATGGCCGTGGGCCGCAGGCAGCGGCCTGTAAGAAGTTATCTTCGTTCTTATATATCCTAATTTCCTAATGTTCTGTTTACTGCGTGCGTTGTATATAGCTTTGTAATTGTGTTTTATTATAATAAAAAATATTAAATAATGGAATGCCTGAGTTCGTTCTTAAACGTTCATAAATATTCTATCATGGGGCCATTCTGTTATAAAGTTATATTTGTATAAAGCGAGAGAGTGCGTGTATTTTCATTTTTTTTCCCTTTTGTATTTTTGTTTGGTATAACTCTGTACTGATAAGTATAAAGGATTTAAGTCCAAAAATGTCGATTTTGAGTTAAGTACATAGTCAGACTCAGAAAAAAATTCTCTATCGACTGGTATAAAAGATTTAAGTCCATGTCATTTAGCCTTTGAGAAAATCCATTGGAAAAAAGATTCAAGTCAGAAATTTAGCATTCATGTTTGTATATATTATATACGTATAATATATTATATACGTAATTCTGTTAAAAATAAACAAACTTCAAAATTAAATGTATGTAGTTTATTCACAAAATTGTATATTATGATAATACCCTGGTTAAAATTGTATTGAACAGAAGTTTTTATACAGAATTTTTTTCACTTTATTTTTCGTCTCCTGAAAAATCAAGAATATGGACTTCAATCCTTTATACTTATCAATACAGAACTATAGTATCTATCTCCTCACAACTGGATTTGACGATTTTTCTTTGGCGCCGCATTGAACGATAATGATGTCATTCTGGACTCCTTGCAATATAATATGGCAGCCTGCATGTTGTTTATTTTAGATTTATGATTTATGATTCAGCCATAATCGCCAAAAATTAATTGCCAAAAATAAATCGCCAAATCCAGTTGTGGGGAGATACTATAGTTGTTCCTTTTGTTACTTTCTTCTATATTCAATAGAAGAAAGTATTGGATTCGTAAAAATTTCCGACCACAGGTTTTTGATGGATTTACACGTTTTGAGAGCTGTAGAACACGATTTGACCATTTTTAGAAAATGTCTGTCTGTCTGTCTGTGTGCGACAAAATTTTGTGGCAACTGTATCTCAGGAATTACTGCACAGAATTTCATACAAATTGGCATGTAGTTGCACCTTGACATAAATTAGTGCCTATCAACTTTTGGTAAAAATTGTCTTACAGGTTGCGTTGCCATCCCGCTTTTTCTAAATTTTTAACAATTTTGTATAAATGAACATAAAGAAAATTACTTTTTAGTAATCATTATGAAATTTGCAAGATTTATTTATAATAGAGATAGTCAACTGGTAAAAATTTTTTGTATGTGTAGGAGCCTCGCCACTCACCCTGGGGGAAGTATCCCCTCGAGGGGAGTAAATTTTCAAGATAGGTATCTTTCGAAAGGTCTCGTCAATACCTTTAAAAAGAATGGTTGAACTATAAATCTGTGATAATTTAAAACAAAGTTATCGATTTTTTTTTACTTTTAACCAAAAAAAAAGAGGATTTTTTTTTTTTTTTTTAACGAAATTTAAACAAACTTAGTATTTAGTTGGCCCCTGATATAAACTGGTGCTTATTAGATTTGGGGATCAATCGCTCAACAGGTGGCGTTGTGATCGTATTTTTTCTAAATTTTTAACATAGCAGTATAGGACAAAATTTCGTATAAATGTTATTCTTAATAGTTATTCTTAACCTGCGATTTTAAAATTAATATGAATTATTGATAACAATAGTAGTTAATTAGGAAAAAAAATTTCTGCATGTGGGGGCATCGCTCCCCCCCCCCTGGGGGGAAGTACCCCCCGAGTGGGGGGGGGATTTTCAAGATGGGTATCTTTCGAAAGGTCTCGTTAATACCTTTAAAACGAATGTTTGAATTATAAATATGTGATAATTTAAAACAAAGTTGTCGATTTTTTTTACTTTTAATAAAAAAAAAAAAAACCTTGGGAAAAAAAAAATTGCTTTTTTTTTTTTTTTTTTTTTTTAATATTGTTACTGAGTGAATTTGTATAAGAAAAAATAGAAGAAAGTCTTGTGGTGGCCACAACATACTAGTTTAATTACCCATTGAAAATTCATAATTAAAGTCCTTTAATTCTTGCAGATTTTTTATTTTGGAAGGAGCAACAAGAAAAAGAGACCAATTCCATGTATATCAGAAATAATGGAAAAGCCACCAGAAAAAATGGTGATAAGGTCTTTCATAATTATTGCATCAGAAGTGGTGTTTATAAACCTAAGGGAAAAGGGCTTAAAAGATTAAAATCACAAAGATCATCAAAAATTGGTAAAATTTATCCTGCTAAAATGATAGTGAAAGTGAGCAACGATAAAGTAATTGTTCGTTTTTTACCAAAACATGAAAATCATCAATTATCATTTTACTCATATTATTTCAGATATTTTCAGGAACGAAGACAAGATGCGTTATAAAGGGGTCTATTTAATATATTTTTTATTATTATTATTATTATTTTCTTCCCTCTATTTTGTTATAGAATATTCAAAATTTTATGATTGCTTCATTTTGATTTTTTCCCCCTTCATATTTCCCTCTCTCCCCTATAGTTCAGTGTATTCAATTTCATTTTAAAATATCGATATTTTTTCTTACAGGAAAATTATATTATAGATTTATTTTTATATATGAAAATTTTTTCGAACATAACCCAGGAAGTAATATGTGTTGTTTATGTGAAATTAACAGATGAGATAATATATAACAAATATGAATAAAGTATAACAGAAAGAAAAAGAAAAAAACTAGAAGAAGGAGCAGAGGCCACCCCGGTTTAAGATAGGGGGAGTACACACTGTATGTATCATAAAAAGCACCATATAACTGGTCTTTGAAAGTAATAAACTTTGAATAAACACCATAAAATGCAAGAACCTGCAACAATTGTTTCAGATAGAAAGAATTCACGACCCTTCATAAGGTGAACAAAATGAGTGCTGCAAACAAAGCGGCAGTAATGCATTGCCGGTTTGTTTCAAGCACTCATGCCTACTTCATTCACCTGACGAAGGGTTGTGTCTTCTTTCTACCCGAAAAAATCATTACTAATTCTTGCATTTTATGGTGTTTATTCAAAGTTTTGTACTTATTACCCTATATGTATATAAATATATATACAGGTCTCCCACTTGTCACTTTTGTGGGCACTGGAATTTTCGAAGCGCATTTTTGGGGGGGGGGGGGAAATTAACATTGACTTAAATTAATCATGAAAAAATACTGAAAAAAAAAAAAAAAAAAAAAACTATTAAAAGTTTCCGGTTCCCAAAAGGGAAATGAGTAGGAACCCTATATGTATATATGTATGTGTGTGTGTATATATATATATATTGGTAATTTATTCGGCTGTTTATTTTCATTCTCATTCTTTCAATTATACTCTTAAATTATTATTATTATATATATATATATATATATATATATACATATATATAGATATAGATATAGATATAGATATATATATATATACATAATACGTAGTAATTTTTTAAGTTTTTATACATATATAAAATAAGTTGTGGTTGTTTAAGATAATTATATATATAATAGATTGTCCTTGTACTTTATTTTATTAATAATTTTCACATATATATATATATATATATGTATATGTATATATATATATATATATACATATATGTGTGTGTGTGTGTGTGTGTGTGTGTGTATTATTTTTATTTATTTTTTATTTTTATTTTTTTTTTTTTTTTCAGGTAGATTAAAAAAAAATGTGAGTGAAAGTAGAATTTTAGATGATATTACAAATGAAATCCAGAAAGATAGTGGAAGAAAAATGCTTATTGGAAAAAAAAATATTCAAAATATGAAAAGAGATTTCAATATCAATGGCTCAATTTTAAGACACCACAATGGTGCTGAAAGTGTAAAATTATGGGTTAAAGAAATGTAAAAGGAAAAGGATAACTGTGTAATATATTTTAAAGGACAGGGAAAAGAAGATAATAATTCCTTGTTAAAAGATGAAAATTCCGTATTAGTAATAATGACAGCGCTTCAGATAGAAATGATAAAAAAATATGCCAAGGATAAAAATTGCTTGGATGGAACACACGGATTAAACAGTTATGATTTTCACTTGTATTCCTTGTTAATTGTCGATGAATTCAAAAATGGTTGTCCTGTAGCCTTTTGTTTTTCCAACAGGAGTTGTGAACAGATTTTTATTGCGTTCTTTAATGCTATAAAAAATGTAGTTGGAGTAAATAATTCTAGCACTTTCATGAGTGATGATGCTCCAGCATTTTACAATGCTTAGTCAAAGATGATGGGTCCAGTACGTAACGTTTTGTTATGTGTGTGGCATGTTACCCGGAACTGGCAACAAAATATTTGCAAAATAAAGAATGCAGAAAAGAAGAAAATTGGATATAAAGCAGCAAATTTGTCACTAATCTTCTAAATGATGACGACACAGTAGATTTTGGCAAATATTTCTTAAATCATTATGCATCAAGACCTGAAAAGTGGGCTTATTGTTACAGAAAAGGCTTAGGTATCAACACTAACATGTACTTGGAGCATCTACATAAAAAAATCTGGAGTGACTCCACTCGACTTTCCGAACATTGAGTAATTAACAGTTTTGTAGATAAAGTAAAGAAAGAGGAGTTGTTAAACAAACAAAAGAGAGAAAACCATAATAGGGTGTTTGAGTATTTTTCTCCATCTATTGCACGATGTTTTATTTAACGCTACTGAACTTTGAGCCCATAGATCATAATGATAAAGAATTTTTCGTTGTGTCCCTGTAAAAACCTATAAATGCTAGATTCACCAAAATGCTTATAGTTAGTGCAACAGTGATTTATAATACTCATATAAATTTTCAGCTCAATTCAATAAGGCGTTTAGATGCTATCGTACTTTTAAAAATTTAGTCCCATAGGCCATAATGATAAAGAATTTGTCTTTGTGTCCCTGTAAAAAAACTGTAAGTGCTAGATTCACCAAAAACTATACAGTTAGTTCAACTGTGATCTATAACATGTGTAAAAATTTTTTGCTCAGATTAATAAGGCGTTTAGACGCTATCACACTTTTAAAAATTTGGCCTCATAGGCATAATGATAAAGAATTTTTCTTTGTGTCCCTGTAAAAAAACTATAAGTGCTAGATTCTCCAAAATCTATACAGATTGAGTATTTGTGACCTATAATATGTGTATAAATTTTTTGCTCAATTGAATAAGGCGTTTAGATGCTATCGCACTTTTAAGATTTTGCTCCCATAGGCCATAATGATAAAGAATTTTTCTTTGTGTCCCTGTAAAACAACTATAAGTGCTAGATTCACCAAAATCTATAGGGTTCGTACTATGGTGACTTACAATATGCGTACCAACTTTCAGGTTAATCAAACAAAGCGTTTAGACGCTAGCGTGTTCACTCACAGACATACACACATACACACACACATACATACATCATCGTAAAAATAGTGAAAACGGACTCAGGGGACCTCAAAACGTATAGAAACATTAAAATCTCGAATTCGGATTTTTGACATGATTACAATACTTTCCTCACTATAGTGTTCGGAAAGTAAAAATATAATATCAGTACTTGAACGGTAAGCAAGTAACAGGACTAGATATTGCTATCGACAACCTTTTAAAACTAGTTCGGGATACAGATTTTCAGCGCATTATTTAAAAAAAAAAAAAAAAAAAAGCGATTTTCAACTGATTAAACGAACCAAATTAGAAATAGTCATAATAACAGCAATGAAATAAAATCGGATGATGTACACTTTATTAGAGAAAATGAATGGAAAATCCAAACACCAACCTCTGAACATTACTACACAGTGAATAAACTCGAGGAAAACTGTAACAAAACTTGCTATAAAAAGTGTTTTCATTGCAAAATCTGCATTCACTCATGTAAATGCACATGTATTAATTATATTATCAGAGGAATCATCTGTAAACATATTTACAAAATTACTCAAGCTGAAATAACAGAAGAAGACTGCAGTACTAACAGCGAAGTTAGTAGTATTCTACCAGTATCCAAAATAAGCAATAGCTATGTTAATTCCTCAGTTAAGACAGAAATAGAGAGCATTTTTCATATCTTAATGAATGTAACTTTACTACTGAACTTTATGTTATCATCCACAAAAACTTAGAGAAGGTGTTGGACATTTGCACAAGCAATGTCAGAAAACAGTATGATAATATTGAGCAAAAGGAAGATTCCAATGTAAATATAAAAAAGAAAATTCAAAAACAGCATGGATATTTTTCAACAAAAAAGAAATTACCCAAAAATAGCAAATATTCCAATCCTACTGCTAGAAAATTAGAAAATATTAAAAAAAGTTTGTTATCAGACAGTGAAGTAATTTCAATTAATACAGAATTTGATCATACATATATTAAAAAATAACACTATTATTTGATATTATTTTTTTAAAATAAAATATCCATCATATATTTTAAAAATTTAAATATCCACCATAAAAATATCCACACTCTTTCTGAATTTTCTTTTTTTTAGCATATATCATATGGCTATTATTAAATGTATTTATATATACCTATCATAAGTGTTATTCGAAGAGTTCTCAATACCATAAGACAAATTAAACAAACAAAATGAGAAATTTCTATAAAGCCAAAATAATTTACTATGAAATTTAGAATTAGAAAAATTTTCATAAATGATGAATTCAGGAGGAGTCTGTGTAAAGTTTCCCCCTTGAATTTTCGAAAAAAAAAAAAAAAAGATCTAAAATTGTATTTTCAATTCACAAATTTCCTCACCCTTCCCCAGAGATAAATATATTTTACGGTAGTATTTTCAATACTACTGTTTCTTTTTTGAGCATAACATAAAATTAAAAACATATTTTTACAAATTTCTATATGTTAGGAAAGTGTAATTATCTATTTTTTAACTATTATTTATGATATTATAAAAGATTCATCTTCTAATGAAAAAATCATTAAAATGCGGTAATAAGTTGGTTGGGTTGTGGGGGATAGAGGCTTGAGAGGAAGAACCCTATATGTGGTTTTTCTAAGGGGTCCTATGCCTATCCTGTACTTATGCAAGTTTCGGAAAAAACTACGGAAAATTCTGAATGGTTAGGCTGACAAGCGCGACCTGGGTTCGAACCCAGCATCTTACGTCTACCAGCTTTGAACGCGTGGTTTAATAAATAATCAAACTTATGGAATAGGATTTTGTAGTTTATTTTCTTATTATGGCTGTACAGAAAATCAATGAATTAGTTTAAAATAATAGTGACAAGTTATAAGCATTGCAGAGGAAAAAAAAAAAGAGGGAGAGAGAGAGAGATGAAATACCTATAAATTATATTACTTTTTTAATTGTTAAAAAATAAATAAATAAACAAAAATAGAATTTGTAATGCATTTTGTTCTGTAATAATTAAAAATTCACAATCTCTAAAAAATTATGAGTATTTCTTCTTTCCTGAATATAAAAAATCATATCAGCAATAACTAAGTAAAAATAATAACTAATAACGTTCGAAGGACATGCATGAACAAATTTAATATTTTATTATTATTATTTTCACATGAAAGCATATTTCATTTTGTGGTTGAAAAAAAAAAAAAAAAAAAAGGCAGCAATTAAAAATTCAGATGTCAATTTTTAAGGAGCAAGTGTGCTGTCTCGATCCACTCCTGAAAATCCAATGAATAAACTTGAAAATAATAATAATAATAATGATGATGATGATGATGATGAAAACCAAGCATAAAAAACCTCTACGCTAGATTTCTGCCACGTTTTCAGCTCTGCGGCGCACATAGACAGTGAAAGAATAAATTAAAAAAAAAAATTTTATTGAAAACTCTATGCATAAAATACAAAAAACTCTTGATAAGGTGGATCCTTGCAGTGTCTAATCTATCCCTCTGCCAAGTTTTTGTACCTCTGCGATTAGTATCCTGAGCCTTAGAGAAGAGAGTGCAATTTTTAGAGCAGTTTATAGGATTTTAAAAACTTATGTAATTTTTCTTATTTACTCTTCCCAGAGAAACTGAAGCAATCAGTTGACAGACATCAGGGTATTCATAATTAAACAACCTTATTTTCAAGTTGTTTATATGCGTTTTTGTCACTATGCTAAATTTAAGCACCTTACACGGTGCGTCTATATTTACAGACACTATACACGGCTACCCAAAATTAAACAAGTATATTCTTTTGTATTAGATGTGATGGATGAAAATGCTTTAGGAAATTATACCATGCTTAGAAATGATATTTTCTTTCTCTTACTCATATGGTAAACAAAATACTATTGTTTTGAAGCTAAATTTTTAAGTGTTGCGTTTTGATGTCCCCTAAAATACGAGTGTGAATTTTTTTAGTGGCTGATCTGTGAGTCTGTTACCAACATAACTTAAAAAAAAAAAAAAAAAATTAAATTATACAAAAAAAAAAACATCAACAAAACGGCGACAAAAATTCAAAAATCGCCAAGGGGAAACTATAATAAAGCTGTACCGTGATCACGTTTACATATTTATTATATATATATATATATGTATATATATATATATATATATATATATATATATATATATATATACATACATATATATATATATATATATATATATATATACATATATTCTATTTTAAAAATCTGAGATATCCATGTGCTTGCACGTTGGCGAGCACGAATATTTGATTAATTAAAATTAATACTTAACAAATTAAAAATTTAGTACGGAGAACTAATTATTTCAATCTGTAAAATTTTTATTTTTTATTTTAATTTTTTTTTATTTTTTTTATCTCATTTTTTGACCGTAAAACTGTACCACGTACTTTTTAAAATGACTGAAATGAATTAAAATGAAGTTTTCCACCTAAATTTCATACTTTTTTTTCATTTTAAAGAATCTAATTGTCGTGTTTAAAAACTGTTTTTACTCCTGGATTCAGAAAAATCACCTTTTCGTTTGGTACCGAGTTTGTAGCGATAGGACTGATATTTCTAATTCATTTTGGTGTTACACAAAACTGGTCTACAAAAACTCCAGATTGTTAGTAATAGTCCTCCGTGATAATAAATGTAAAAAGTTCAAAGTTGGTATTTTTAAAATCATATTAGAATTTCACTTGAAAATTTTGGCTAAGAACGTTGATCGTTGAGTTTAAAAAGTACTATGGGTAAAATTTCACTAAATAATTTGAAATGAATTTTTTTAATTTAATAACGAATTTTAAATGTTTTATGAATGCAGATGCAATATTGAAACTGGGGATTGGGGAGAAATCGGCGACATTCCCCTAACACAGAAATATATGCCCCCCTCCCCCTCAAAAGAAAAAGAAAAAACAATTTCTATAAATAGCAGAGAAAAGACAATAGTGTGGGTACCAGAGCAGATTATATCGAAGTGCCAACATTTTCATAGATAGACATTTTTAAATGAAAATATTAATTAACCATGAATTAAAATGTAATAAAATTTAATAAAAATCGCATATTATAAAATGAAATAAAAAGCAACAAGTTTCAGTTTGGGTTAAGATACATCTAGATTTAAATTTTCAATCTAAATTTTAGGCTCTTTGTGTTTTTAATTGTGGAAGAAGTTTAGATTTGTTGTTAAATGCAAACAGCAACGATACTAATAGAAAAACTCATAAGATATATTTCAAATTATCTAAATTTGAATTCAAAAGAAACTATTTTAGATGTTTTTGCATTAAAATAAACCAGAAAATGCATGATCTTCACAAGAAAATTTAGATACATTTAATTATTATTATTTTAATTAAGTTTTTTTTTTTTTTTTTTCTTTTAAAGTATAATTTTTACTTGAATTGAAGTTTACAAAAGTTTCAACCGTGTTAATGAATATGAAGGTAGTCTTCCATCAATTAATCGATAGATATTGATTTTTTCATCGACAAATAAATCTCATATGGAATTTTTAAAGGTCAGTAAGTATCGATAATAAATCTTCCTTTAACAAGAAAAACCATTTTGGTAATAATTCTTTCTCTCTTTATTATTTTAGATGTTTTCTTTTATTGTCATAGGGAACTTTTTCATCCAGTATTCCTATTTAGTATTTATCTTCGTTTTGCTAATTTTATAGCCCAATGAATTCTGATATAATCATTAATCTTACTTTGTTATTTTAGAGAATAAAGTATTTGTATTACTCTCACGTGACATAGCCTTAATTGTACTGTTAGGGGAAAATTATACGTAAATATATGAAAACAATTATTAAAGATACAGTTGGTAGCAAAAGTATTCGAGCACTAGCAAAGATTCCTATGTAAAAAAAAAGTACACTTAATACAGTTTTAGTTCTCGGATACTTTTGCTGCCGACTGTATATTCATCAGAAAGGGATGTCGTAATCGTTGATGTATATTTCTCAGCCCAAGAGTAAAATATAATAGAAAACGAAATTACATTAATAGTAAAACGTATGTTCTGGTCATCACAAAACTTTCTTCTATATTCTTCTATGTAACAGTGCCACTTACTATTTAACATGAATACAAAAGTTTAACCACAGCTTCTCACAATAAAAATGTTACATGTGGAATTTGGTGAAATTTTAATCAACAGGTAGGTAGGTAGGTTGGGTTTAACGTCGCACTAGTACTGCGCAATGGGCAATTGGCGACGGTCTGGGACGTACCCATAAAGATGGTCTGAAGACATACCATCACAATTTTGAACCTCCACGGAGGGGATGGCTCCCCCGTGTCGGTGACCCCCTAGAGGTATCATTAGGATGGGAACATGGAGGACATTGCGGCCACGACGGATTTTGCATGCATCAGCCATCATTAGTGTACACGATGGACTTTGGCCGGCTCGAGTATCGAACCGACAATCTTCAAGTTACGAGCTCGGTGCTGAATCAACAGATGCTGAGATGTAGTCACACAGCAAGTTTCGTGCAGTTATATGCCATTGAAGTTGAGATTTAGCCTTCCTATTCGCGGGGTAAATTTCAGCACACCAGCTCCACCGATTGGCTGATATACACCCGAATTCGATCAGTACAGACTTTCATAATAGTTATCTCAGATTTTTGCAATTATATGCAATAGAACCTGAGATATAGCCTTCCCGTTCTCGGAAAAACTGCAGTATAGCAGTACCGTTATCAGCTACTATGCACCCAAATTTAATCAGCATAATTTTTGATAATGGATTTCTCACATATCATGTTTTGTTCGATTATATGCAATATAACCTGACATATCGACTTCCCTTAAATTGCGGAAATGGTTGTATAGCAACGTCACCTGTTGAGAGATTGACACCAAAAATCGATAGGCACTAATTTATGTCAAGGTCCATCTACATATAAATTTATATGCAATTCTATGCAGTAGTTCCGAAAATAAAGTCGCACAAAATTTTTGTCTCACACACACAGACACAGGGATATTTTCTAAAAATGGTCAAATCGTGTTCTGTACCTCTCGAAACGTGTAAATCCATTGAAAATTTTGCGAATCCAGTGCTTTTTTTCTATTGAATATAGAAGAAAGTAATAAAATAGTAAATAAAATATTGCAAATAAAGGTTTTTTGTTTATTATTTATAAATAAATAGTACACAAAATGTTAAGAAAAAATAAATAAAATCCGTTGAGGATAATCTAAATATCGTAAGCAAATATTAATACACAACAAGCACTATTACTTTGAACACATATATGGTTACGATGTATAATAAACACTTTTGTCAAAATAAATAAATAAATAAAATAGAAAAAAACTAATTAAATAAATAGAAGAAGAAGAATGTCTCCTAAGTAATAGATATAAAATTTTGCACATAATAGAAATTAATTTAGTACGACAGGCTTAGTTTTAGTATTATATATATGTGTGTAACAGTTAACAGTTCGTTGTGAGATTGCCAAAGCAATCTTTGAGAAAGGTTATTAGGAGGTGAATAAAGCGATAGAATATTGGCTTGGATGTTGGTGGACATTCTACCCTGTTCAAAGTGATCCAACCACAAAATGGCAACAACTTCAGCAACCTGTTAATTCTGATGATTGTCACACTGTAAAAAAATAACTATTACGAGCTGCAATCTGTGATTTATTTTAGATTCAATTTTTAACTAACTTCCCGACTAGCTAGATATTTGAAATTTTCAGGACAGCTCAAAACACGGTGACAATACATTTTTCTAATAATTTTAGTCAACTATTTCAAGTCCCGCTGCCTTTGGCAGCGCTTATATTATTCGACAGAACATTTATTTAACTAACTTCCCGACTAGCTAGACATTTGAAATTTTCGGAATAGTTCAGAACATGGTGAAAATGCATTTTTTTAATACCTTTAGCCAACTGTTTCTGGTTCCTGCTGCCTTCGGCAGCGTTATCAGTACTAAGCTTGCAATCGATTTTTCACTAACTTTCCGACTATCTGGACATTTGAAACTTTTAGGACAGCTCATAACACGGTGACAATACATTTTTCTAATAATTTTAGTCAACTATTTCAGGTCCCACTGCCTTCGGCAGCGCTTATATTATTCGACAGAAAATTTATTTAACTAACTTCCCGACTAGCTAGACATTTGAAACTTTCAGAATAGTTCAGAACACGGTGAAAATGCATTTTTTTAAATACCTTTAGCGAACTGTTTCGGGTTCCTGCTGCCTTCGGCAGCGTTACCAGTACAAAGCTTGCAATCGATTTTTTACTAACTTCCCGACTAGCTAGATATTTGAAACTTTCGGAATAGTTCAGAATACGGTGAAAATGCTTTTTAAAAATATTTTTATCCAATTGCTTCGGGACCCTGCTGCCTTCGGCAGCGTTTCCAGTACAAAGCTTGCAATGAACTTTTAACTAACTTCCCGGCTAGATAGCCATTTGAAACTTTTATAATAGTTCAAAAGACGATAGCAAGGAATTTTTTTAATACTTTTATCCAATTGCTGGGGTTCCGGCTGCCTTCAGTAGTGTTTATATGATTCAACAGAAAATTTAAAAACATGGTTTATAAATTTTTTTTATCTTATAATTATTTCTTTTCATTATGATATTACCTTCATGTAGATACCAAAGTTTTGAATTTTTATTGAGTAAATTTGAAGTAATGCGAGTTATAGCTCATGAATCATAGAATCTTTCGATATATAGTTTTTATAATTTTAATAAATTTTTAACCGTCAGATTTGTGTCACAAACTTTATAAATGGAAGAACTGACGTATAATAAATATTTAAACATAAAAACGTTTTTACTCACCATAAAATAAAGGGAAGCACTATCGGTTTTGAAAGAACGTGGTCTTTCTTCTCAGGTACAAAAAACGTGTGCAGGAGACCTTGGAGGCAAAAACAAGACTGAATATTCTATTTATATAAACCAATACGTTTTATTTATAGGAAATAACCAATATATTTTGTTTATATGAAATAATAGTTTCTCATTTTTCGCTACATTAGTTAATTCAATCTTTTATTTTAAGGTTCGCCTTCTTTTTGCATTCATGTCTGAAAAATCTGTGTAAAATTAGTACAGAAATCAACAAACCTAGTCACTTTTTTCACTTTCAGCAATAGATATGTCCTTTAGTTAAAGCACAGTCAGCAGCAAAATTATTCGAGCACTAGCAGTAATTCCTATGTAAAAAAAAAAAAAGTACACTTAATACCGTTTTGTTAAATAAATCCTTGTCGAATCATGTTCTTAACATGACTCGACAAGGATTTATTTAACAAAGCAGTATTAAGTGTACTTTTTTCACATAAGAATTATTACTATCACTCGAATAATTTTGCTGACAACGTATCCCTTAACAGAGGTAAACACATTAAAGTTCATATTCAAAGGAACTGAGACCAGAGAAATTGTCCTTTAAAAAGAGGTATTCCTTCTTCGGAGTCGTCTACTTACAGGAGGTTTCATTGTATTTAAAATTATGAAGAAAAGAAGAAAATGTTTTTATACTTACGAAAATTTATATGAAGTAGTCCGGGTTTGTTTATAAGCATGTGCTTTAGCAGCATTTTTTTCCAAATGGATATAAAATTCACTTCCGATTTTAAGACCTTCATAGTCACCATTATTTACCATGAATTTTTTCAGTTGTTAAGTGTATTTTACGGTATCTTCATAGCTTTGCCTCCTGTATATCCTCTTCACTGCTCTCAGGATTCCCTAAGCATTTTTCTCCAATGCTTTCATGATCTATCGCCGACACCAAATCTCTGATATCCTCATTTGTCTCATCAAGGCACAAATTTTTATCAATGGCCAAATATTCTTTTTCTTTAATATTCGGGAAATTTATTTTGGCAAGTTCAGTCAATTATTTTTCTTCAGTGCTTTCATCAAACATATGTAGAACCGGTGTTAACCTGCCTTTCTAAAACAATTCTTTGCACGGATACAAATTTAACACCCATAGTGGTGCACTGGATTGCATTCAAAACACTGACACATATTACGAGTTTATTACTGTTTTCAAATGTAGTTTGTGAAATTACATGAAAGTTTCTGAATTAAGAAATTTTAATGTCCCCCTCCCCTCCCCTCAAACTGTATAATGATTTCGTTAGATGTTGTTTCTCTTTTTACTTCCATCTCTATTGAATTTGCTTGCGATGCTATAAGAAAAATTTATCCTATGGATAATACTCATTCTACTCTTAATATTGAATTAATTCTTAAATTAGTTTTTTTCTGCTTATTTTGTAATTGCTTTAAATTTGATGATTTATATTATAAACAAATTCGTGGCGCGCCTATAGGCTCACCTGCTAGTGTTTGCATAGCAGATATTGTTATGCAGTTTTTGGAAAATAAAATCAATAATAGTTTAAGTGGAAAAATTCATTTTTGGAGGAAATACGTAGATGACATTTGTTTGAACGTAGCTTTTGGTTTCGTTTCGCCAGCCCCCGACTAGTAGTTGGCTCTTTGCCAAATGAGAGGTGCTTTTTTCTCTTTTCGAGAATGTTACTTTTTTTATGTTTAGTTTCTCGGCCTGTCTTAAACAGGAAGTATAATTTTTTCTCTTGAACATGAAAGTTATGATTTAAATATTATGATCTTGGCTCCTTTATGGAGAAACAATGTTATCCTGAAATATACTGAATTAAGTTATAATTGTGAATTCTTCAAAGTATACTGCAAATAGTTTTTTATTGTGTGTTTAATCGCTAAATAAAGTTAATAAGCTCTCCCAACTGGTGCAAATTTTATGACTGAAATTGAACACGTGATCACTAGAACTATAGATTTCTAGATTATAAAGAGTTTGTGATTACATGATTCTGCAAATTTTCATGGTACGAATTTTCATGGCGCAGAAATATAATAATTTTTTCATGGTGAACGAAACTCGGGATAGGTGAAATCCCTTAAAAGTGAAATTACCCTTAGATATTAATTTATCTGGATTTGGATTTGAAAGCTTGGATAATTTATTGTGAAAACGAAACACTGAAAAATAATAATGACTGGAATTCCGGATTCGTTATTAGATAGCTGCCTGGATATGGAACCAGGTAAGCAAAATTTAACTACTATTTATAACATTGATTAAATGAAATTAGAAATTTTAATTATTTGAATTATTTTGTTTGATTATTTGCTCGCTATGAATATTGAAAAGTTAAAAGCTAAGCGTTCTACGGAACGCTCAAATGTAACTAAATTAATAAATAAATTAGAGAATTTATTATTGGACGATCTAGAAAATACAAAATCAGACGAAATCATCGAAATCCAGGAAATGATAGGTGAAAGAGAAATTGCATTAAAAAATTTAAATAATGAAATTGAAAATTTAATAGTAGATATTAAAGAGTATGAAAAAGATATCGCGACCAGCGATAAATACGGCGAGCAAATAATTTCTGCCAAATGCAAAATAAAACTAAGATTAAAAAGATTATGTAATAATAAAGATGAAAGTAGTTCAAACTGTTCTGTCAGTGAAACCCAAACAAAAACTGGTTCGGCAGTGAGATTGCCGAAAATGTCCTTACCAAAATTTGGTGGACAAATAGAAAAATGGAACGAATTTTTCGATTGTTTCGAAAATTCAATCCATTTAAATGAAAATCTTACAAAGATTGAAAAATTCACTTACTTGAAAACGCTTTTAACTGACAAAGCGTACAATGTTATTGAAGGGTTTTCACTTACGGAACAAAATTATGATAATTGCATAGAAATATTGAAAACACGTTTTGGGCAAAAGGATATTATCATTAATGCTCACATGAATAAATTGATAAACTTAGAAGGCGTAAAAAGTTCATCAAATATAACTGCTTTGCGAAAGTTTTATGACGCTTGTGAAGTAAATATTCGCAGTTTATCTAATTTAGGGGTGACAAAAGGCCAATATGGTCATTTACTGAATCCAATTTTATTAAAATTATTGCCAAACGATCTAGTAGTTGAATATTACAGGCAAAGTGATAAAAGGAAGGATGAGTCTGATGTGACAGACTTAATTAATTTTCTTAAAGTAGAACTTGAATCGCGTGAAAAATCACTTAGTATGATTAATTATAAAAATGCTTCGGTAATTGTAAATAAAAATAAAGCCGAAATTAATGACAGAAAATTTCCAAATAAAATGAATTCATTGAATGTAGGTGTAAAAAATATATGCATATTTTGCAAGAATTATGATCATCATTCTCTTGGATGTACTAATTTAACTGATGTTGAGAAAAGGTTAAAATTAAAGAAGGATGGCAGGTGTTATAAATGTTTTCTAAAATCTCATCTGTCATCACAGTGCAGGGTGAAATCGCAGCCTTGCGAAAAATGTAAAGCAACAGATCATAACAAATTATTTTGTTTTTCAAAAAACTTGAAACCAGAAGTAGTAGAGAACACTATAGTATCGAATTCACATTTAAAAAACAGTAATCAGGCAGCGTTATTGCAAACATGTTGCGTCATAGCCCAATCTAATTCTAGATCAAAAACTGTCAGACTCTTATTGGATTCCGGAAGTGAAAAAAGTTTTATTACTAAAGAATTGGCCCACGAATTAAAATTAACCCGTGTAAGAACAGAAAAGCTAACTGTTTTTGCCTTTGGTATAAATAAAGGTAAAGAAGAGGAATTCGAGGTTTTTAATATTGAACTGCGTAGCAAAATAAATCCTCGTCGGCTCATCCATGTTGAAGTATTAGCTACAGACTTAATAACCGCGACTCCCTTGAAAAGCCCAAGGGGCGAACCAGAAATTGAAAGTTATATTAAAAATAAAAACTGGAAATTGGCAGACAATTCATTAAGTGATTCCAAAATTAATATTTTGCTAGGAGCTGATTATTTTTGGAAAATACAGAGAGGTATCATTGAAGAAATCGGTGATAATTTATATGTTGCTAATACTATTTTCGGATATACTGTAGTGGGGAAATTGAATAATAATAGTACAGAAGTAATTAATTCGCATTTTGTATCTGTAAATAAATTTGACAGTTTTGATTTGCAGCGTTTTTGGGATTTAGAATCACTTGGAATATGTGACAGTAAGAATGATTCTATGTCACAGAGAGATATAGAAATTATTAATTCTTTTAATGAAAATTTAAATTTTGTTAAGGGAAGATATGAAATTCAATTTTTGTGGAAGGAAAATAAAAATGAATTAAAATCGAATATAGAAATAGCCAAAAATAGACTTTGGGGTTTGAGAACAAAACTGTCTAAAAATGAATGGCTTAAAAATGAATATGAAAAAATTCTTGAGGAACAAAAGAAAATGGGTATAATAGAGGAGTGTAAAATAAACAAAAATGAAACTGGTGTATATTATATGCCCCACAGACCAGTGATAAGAACAGATAAGTCCACTACAAAGGTCAGAATAGTGTTTGATGCTTCTTCCAAAGAAAAGGAAGCAAAATCTTTAAATGAATGTTTATTTGCAGGCCCCAATTTAAATCCTAATATTTTGGATATTATTTTAAAATTCCGCCTTCATAAAATTGCCTTTGTTTGTGACATTGAAAAAGCTTTTCTACAAATACAGGTTGCAGAAAATGATAGAAACTTTTTGAGATTTCTATGGTTTGAGGATATAAATAGTAAAAATCCTCTATTAAAGGTTTTCCGCATGACTCGTGTAACTTTTGGTGTTACAACATCACCCTTTTTGCTCTCAGCTACCATTAAACATCACATAAAGGGCTATAAAAACTTGTTTGAGAAAGTAGTTGATATGCTCGATACTTCCTTATATGTTGATGATCTCTTTCATGGCGCTAATTCTGTAAATGAAGCATTTATTTTATCGTCTGGTGCTGTGAAAATACTTAAAGATGCCAATATGACATTAAGGAAATTTAAAAGTAACTCTTACGAATTAAGCAAATTGTGGGAAAAACATGGAATAAACGTTGATGAAGAAATAAATGAGGGAAATATCTCTAAAGTATTGGGAATAATGTGGTCAACTAATAATGACACGTTAAGAATAGACATTCAATCTCTGTTAGAAGGGTTTGATAATGAAATTATCACTAAGAGAATTGTTTTACAAACTGTAGCAAAGGTGTATGACCCTGTAGGGTTTATTTCCCCTTTTATAATAAGAGTTAAATTTCTAATGCAAGAACTATGGGAGCAGGGTGTTGATTGGGATTCTGCTTTACCTGATGCTTTAACACAAAAATTTAAGAAATGGCATCGTGAAATACAGGATTTAGAAAATTTTGAAGTGCCTAGAAAATATTTTACGAATTTTGAAAAATTAACTCCTGAAACTATTCAAATTTGTGTTTTCTGCGATGCCAGTTTGAAGGGATATGGTACAGTAGCTTATTTTCGTGATCCTTGTTCCCGTGAAACTTCATTCATTATGTCAAAGACAAGAGTAGCTCCTCTCAAAAAACTTACTTTGCCTCGACTTGAATTGATGGGAGCCTTAACAGCTGCTCGATTAGCTCATTATCTTGGGCAGCTATTTTCAGTTCCCGTCAAAAACATACTATGCTTCTGTGATTCCCAAATTACCCTTTATTGGGTCAAAGGAAGTGCTAGTAACTGGAAGCCCTTTGTAGAGAACAGAGTGCGTGAAATTCAACGATTAGTAGCCCCATCTCAGTGGAGATTTTGTCCAGGGGTTAAAAATCCCGCTGATGTGCTATCTCGTGGTTGCACAGCAACTGAATTGTTGAAGAATGAAGAATGGTTAAAGGGACCAATCTGGTTGAAAGAAGAGCACTTACCGACACCACTACCGGAAAATGAAGTCAAAATACCTGAAGAAGAGATTTTGAGAGAACAACGGAAAACTACTGTTTGCTCTTTAACTCATGGCAATAATGAATTTGAATTATTATATAAGTTTTCATCTTGGTCTAAATTAAGACGTGTTACAGCCTGGTGTCTTAGATTTATAAAAAATACTAAATGTCGATCTGCGCGAAATACTGGCTTTTTAACTATACAAGAACTTGATGAGGCAACTAAAATTATTGTGAAGTTGGTTCAAAGACATGAATTTGGAGGGGAAATAAAGACTTTAAAATCTGGAAAAAACCTGAATGCTAGTAACAAACTCCTTTCTTTAAATCCTTTTCTAGACAAAAATGAAATTCTTCGTGTTGGTGGAAGATTAAGACACGCAAACCTACCTGAGAGTCAAAAACACCAAATGATACTTCCTAAAACGCACCACATTACAGACTTAATTATAAAGTACTTTCATGAAAAACATCTTCACAGTGGAACTCAGTTAACAATTTCAGTCCTGCGACAACAATATTGGATAATTAATGCAAGAGACGCCGTGAAAAGGAATCTGCGGAACTGTATGAAGTGTTTTAGAACCACATCGAACTTAGCCTCTCAACTGATGGGTGATCTTCCAGCTGCTCGTGTAGTGCCATCGCGAGTGTTTTCGAAAGTCGGGGTTGATCTTGCAGGCCCCTTTCTCATCAAACCTCGTAAGGGCCGAGGTGTTAGATCTTATAAAAGTTATATTTGTTTATATATCTGTTTTTCCACAAAAGCAATTCATTTGGAAATACTCAGTGATCTCACCTCTGAAACATTCCTCGCATCCTTGAAGAGGTTTGTTGCTCGACGAGGAAAACCTGAAGAATTGTTTTCAGACAGAGGAACGAACTTTGTAGGTGCCGACAACGAAATGAAAAAAATGATGTCCTTGATCTCTTCTGACGAAAAGATCCACAGATATTTGTCCGAAGAAACAATCAAATGGAATTTCAATCCCCCATCGGCCCCCCATTTTGGAGGACTTTGGGAGGCTGGAATAAAACAGATGAAGGGTCATTTAAAAAGAACTATTGGCGAACAAATATTAACTTATGAACAGTTCCTTACTTTAATTACTCAAATTGAATCGTGCTTGAACTCCAGACCTCTTGTTGCGCTCTCGAATGATCCAAGTGACTTAAATGCTCTAACTCCAGGACATTTTATCATAGGCACTGCCTTGACTTCAATACCAGAACCTGACTATTCTTCAGTTAACCTAACCCCGCTAGAAAGATGGAAACTTCTACAAAAAATTTTTCAAAGTTTCTGGAACAGATGGTCTTCAGATTACCTATCAGACTTGCAAAGGCGATCAAAATGGTTAATAAATAAACCAAATTTCAAGAAAGACGACTTGGTTTTAATAAAAGATGATAATCAGCCCCCTTTGAAGTGGAAACTAGGACGCATAATCAAATTATTTCCTGGAGCAGATGGCAAGATTCGTGTTGTTCTACTGAAAACTATTTATGGAGAGTTGAAGCGTCCGATCGCCAAACTATCACCTCTACCATTTTGAACTTTGAAATTTTTATTTTATTTTTATTTTATTTTATTTTATTTTTATTTTATTTTATTTTTTTTATGTTCCTGTTTTTAATCCATTTATGTTAATCATCTAGTTACAATGTTTCATATGTATATTAATCTTTTTTTTTTTTTTCTTATCTATTTGCAGTTGAAGACCAAGAAAATGAAAACCTGTAATAACACTAATGTTGTTATTGTACTTGTAGAATATTTTTATGAACCTTCGTTCATGGGGGCGGAGCATGTTTGAACGTAGCTTTTGGTTTCGTTTCGCCAGCCCCCGACTAGTAGTTGGCTCTTTGCCAAATGAGAGGTGCTTTTTTCTCTTTTCGAGAATGTTACTTTTTTTATGTTTAGTTTCTCGGCCTGTCTTAAACAGGAAGTATAATTTTTTCTCTTGAACATGAAAGTTATGATTTAAATATTATGATCTTGGCTCCTTTATGGAGAAACAATGTTATCCTGAAATATACTGAATTAAGTTATAATTGTGAATTCTTCAAAGTATACTGCAAATAGTTTTTTATTGTGTGTTTAATCGCTAAATAAAGTTAATAAGCTCTCCCAACTGGTGCAAATTTTATGACTGAAATTGAACACGTGATCACTAGAACTATAGATTTCTAGATTATAAAGAGTTTGTGATTACATGATTCTGCAAATTTTCATGGTACGAATTTTCATGGCGCAGAAATATAATATTTTCTCATGATACGTAGATGACATTCTTTTATTAATTGAAGAAAAACATATAAATGAAGTCGTTGCTTTTTCTAATTCGTTATGTCCAGAAATTCAATTTACTTTGGAAATAAAACAAAATAATAGTTTGCCCTTTCTTGATGTTCTTGTTGGACGCACTTCGAATTCACCTAATTTTTTTTCGAACTTCTGTTTATCGTATGGTTGCTTTTACGGATCAATATCTAAATTTTCATTCTGCTAATCCCAATTCTCATAAAATTGCCGTTTTTCGAACTTTGGCCAGTAGAGCTCTTCAGTTATGCAGTAATGACACACTTTTTAAGTTGGAAATTAAAATAATTTTTCAGGATTCAATAAATAACGATTACCCTCTTAATTGGTTATAACGAATATATCGTGAAAAAATTATCCGCTTCCCCTCTTCTTCGTTTCCTCCAACAATTTCCCCCTCTCTTCCAATGCAAACGAAAAATTCACTAATTAATAAGAAAAATTATGTTTCTATGCCATATTTTGGTTTTCCTTCAGAACTTATTACTAAATTACTTAAACCACACAATATTTTTACTGCTTTCCGGCCGATTAAACAATTAAAAAACTTCCTTTTTAACTTTAAACCTGTAACACCTTCTTTGTATCTAACTGGCGTAATATATTTAACTAGTATCGCCCAGTGGTCGAAACTCGACCATATTTTTTGCAAAGCGAGGCAAAGCAAAGTTATTGCCTTGTCCTAAACGGAATGCAATTGCAACACAGCTGCGGTAATTGTTTCCCGATATTCACTCTAACTGAATGAGCAGAGTTTTACTTAATATAACTATTTCTCTTTGTAGATGTTAGCCTTTCCTGAAATGAGAGAAAATCGCAACGCGAAAACGCCCCTTGTTGTGTGATACAGCCCAGAAGCTAATAGATACCATGTCAAACCAAGGCCCAACCAAGTATAAAATTCTGTTAAATTAATTCGATTGGTTCATAAAGTACAGTGTTTGAACAAAAAAAGAAAAAAAAAAAAAAAAAGATAATTTTCAAAAATGGTCGAATTGAGTTCGGGAGATTTCAAAACGTGTAACTTTATCGAAAACCGAAAATCTAAAACTTTTCTGAATCTTATATTTTCTACTTCTATATGCAGAGGAAAGAATAATAAATCCACTTTTTAAAAAATAAAAATAAGTAGTCAATTTCACTTAATTAAAATGCAAGGAAATCTCAAAACGTGTAAATTCATCGAAAACCGGAAATCAGAAGTTTTTGTGTATCTTCTACTTGCTTCTTCTACCCACAAAAGCTAGCAATAAAGACACTTTTTTAAAAATTAGTAGCCAATTTCAGTCAATTGAAACGTAAAGAAAGCTCAAAACATGTAAATTCAGCAAAAAACGGAAATCGGAATTTTTTCCGTATCGTCTACTTATACATGCAGCAGTTAGTAACAAATCCATTTTCCTTTTATTTAGTATATTAGTTGAATATTTATTGTTTAAATAACACCCTTTGAAATGAAATGTTTATGTTTACATTCGAAACTGGAAGTTTGCCATTTTTACTTTCCGAACACTATAGTGAGGAAAGTATTGTAATCATGTCAAAAATCCGAATTCGAGATTTTGATGTTTCTATACGTTTCGAGGTCCAACGAGTCCGTTTTCACTATTTTTACGATGATGTATGTATGTGTGTGTGTATGTATGTGTGTATGTATGTGTGTATGTATGTGTGTATGTCTGTGAATGAACACGGTAGCGTCTAAACGCTTTCTTCGAATAAGCTGAAAGTTGGTACGTATATTGTAAGTCACCATAGTACGAACCCTATAGATTTTGGTGAATGTAGCACTTATAGTTTTTTTACAGGGACACAAAGAAAAATTCTTTATCATTATGGGCAAGGGACCAAAATCTTAAAAGTGCGATAGCATCTAAACGCCTTATTCAATTGAGCAAAAACTTTATACACATATTATAGGTCACAGATACTCAATCTGTATAGATTTTGGAGAATCTAGCACTTATAGTTTTTTTACAGGGACACAAAGAAAAATTCTTTGCCAAATTTTTAAAAGTGTGATAGCGTCTAAACGCCTTATTAATCTCAGCAAAGAATTTGTACACATGTTATAGGTCACGTTTGAACCAACTGTATAGATTTTGGTGAATCTAGCACTTACAGTTTTTTTTACAGGGACACAAAGAAAAATTCTTTATCTTTATGGCCTATGAGACCAGCGATAGCATCTAAACGCCTTATTCAATTGAGATGAAAATTTGTATGAATATTATAAATCACTGTTGCACTAACTATAAGCATTTTGGTGAATCTAGCATTTATAGATTTTTACAGGGACACAACGAAAAATTCTTTATCCTTATGATCTAAGGGCTCAAAATTCAGTAGCGTTAAATAAAACATCGTGTGATATATGGAGAAAAATACTCAAACACTCTGTTATGGTTTTCTCTTTTTTGTTTGTTTAGCAACACCTCTTTCTTTATTTTATCTACAAAACTGTTAGTTACTCAATGTTCGGAAAGTCGAGTGGAGTCACTCCAGATTTTTTTTCTGGAGTTTTGTGATTTTAAATTAAAATTTTATCAATTTTACAGAAAAAATAACTCAATCAAACACATGTAGACAGTAACTTATATAGAACTATCCGCGATTGTAATGAAATGCTCGCCCTCTGGTGGGCTAAGGTGAAATTATCATACCACTGATAGCTTTCACGCTGAAACAATGATAGAACAACAAGAAAGCATAATAATAAATACACGTGGCAATTATTACACGTGGCAATATTTACTAACAACTGCAGTTGAGAAAGCGCCATCTATCGATCATTACAAACGCGGATACCCAAATATCGGAATTAAAATCGGCAGATAATTTCCGTTATTTTTTAATAATTTTTTACAAAAAATCCAATGACAATTAACATAGAAAATATTTTTCATGGCTCCATGGACAGACAGTGACGTCATCACTTCGCTTGCGTATGATGCTACATTATACAAATTACTGTGTCTATGGTTTTATTTGAGCTTTATGAAATTGCCAGATTCAACAACTTTCTTCTTTTAGGAATTTTTTAATGTAAAGGAATACGTGTATAAAAGGGAAAAATGGGGGAAAATGCATAAAAAATAAATGTATTTTTAAATACCGTCTTGACATCGTAAGAAAATAATATTTGTATTCCCACCTTCCGGCTAACCATACCTTTTGAATGATACCATTCTCAAATCTCTACTCCCATAATTAATATGTTAAAAATCTGGAGTGACTCCACTCGACTTTCCGAACATTGAGTAACTAACAGTTTTGTAGATAAAATAAAGAAAGAGGAGTTGCTAAACAAACAAAAGAAAGAAAACCATAACAGAGTGTTTGAGTATTTTTCTCCATATATCACACGAGGTTTTATTTAACGCTACTGAACTTTGACCCTTAGATCATAATGATAAAGAATTTTTCGTTGTGTCCCTGTAAAAATCTATAAATTCTGACAAACTTAAACAAATTTTCACATTTTACCCACAATTTTGTCAAAGTCCCACTTTTACTTTCCGAACACTATAGTGAGGAAAGTATTGTAATCATGTCAAAAATCCGAATTCGAGATTTTGATGTTTCTATACGTTTTGAGGTCCCCTGAGTCCGTTTTCACTATTTTTACGATGATGTATGTATGTGTGTGTGTATGTGTGTATGTTTGTGAACACGCTAGCGTCTAAACGCTTCGTTCGATTAACCTGAAAGTTGGTACGCATATTATAAGTCACCATAGTACGAACCCTATAGATTTTGGTGAATCTAGCACTTATAGTTTTTTTACAGGGACACAAAGAAAAATTCTTTATCATTATGGCCTATGGGAGCAAAATCTTAAAAGTGCGATAGCATCTAAACGCCTTATTCAATTGAGCAAAAATTTTATACACATATTATAGATCACAAATACTCAATCTGTATAGATTTTGGAGAATCTAGCACTTATAGTTTTTTTACAGGGACACAAAGAAAAATTCTTTATCATTATGCCTATGGGGCCAAATTTTTAAAAATGTGATAGTGTCTAAACGCCTTATTAATCCGAGCAAAAAAATTGTACACATGTTATAGATCACAGTTGAACTAACTGTATAGATTTTGGTGAATCTAGCACTTACAGTTTTTTTACAGGGACACAAAGAAAAATTCTTTATCATTATGGCCTATGGGACTAAATTTTTAAAAGTACGATAGCATCTAAACGCCTTATTGAATTCAGCTGAAAATTTATATGAGTATTATAAATCACTGTTGCACTAACTATAAGCATTTTGGTGAATCTAACATTTATAGGTTTTTACAGGGACACAACGAAAATTTCTTTGTCATTATGATCTATGGGCTCAAAGTTCAGTAGCGTTAAATAAAACAACGTGTAATAGATGGAGAAAAATACTCAAACACTCTATTATGGTTTTCTCTCTTTTGTTTGTTTAACAACTACTCTTTCTTTACTTTATCTACAAAACTGTTAATTACTCAATGTTCGGAAAGTCGAGTGGAATCACTCCAGATTTTTTTTTTTTTTTTAATTATTGTTACTGAGTGAATTTGTATAGGAAAATATAGAAGAAAGTCTCGTGGTGGCCACAATTCACCAAAATGCTTATAGTTAGTGCAACAGTGATTTATAATATTCATACAAATTTTCAGCTCAATTGAATAAGGCGTTTAGATGCTATTGCACTTTTAAAAATTTGGTCTCATATGCCATAATGATAAAGAATTTTTCTTTGTGTCCCTGTAAAAAAACTGTAAGTGCTAGATTCACCAAAATCTATACAGTTGGTTCAAATGTGACCTATAACATGTGTACAAATTCTTTGCTCAGATTAATAAGGGGTTTAGACGCTATCACACTTTTAAAAATTTGGCAAAGAATTTTTCTTTGTGTCCCTGTAAAAAACTATAAGTGCTAGATTCTCCAAAATCTATACAGATTGAGTATCTGTGACCTATAATATGTGTATAAAGTTTTTGCTCAATTGAATAAGGCGTTTAGATGCTATCGCACTTTTAAGATTTTGGTCCCTTGGCCATAATGATAAAGAATTTTTCTTTGTGTCCCTGTAAAAAAAACTATAAGTGCTAGATTCACCAAAATCTATAGGGTTCGTACTATGGTGACTTACAATATACGTACCAACTTTCAGCTTATTCGAACAAAGCGTTTAGACGCTAGCGTGTTCACTCACAGACATACACACATACATACACACATACATACACACATACATACACACACACATACATACATCATCGTAAAAATAGTGAAAATGGACTCGTTGGACCTCGAAACGTATAGAAACATCAAAATCTCGAATTCAGATTTTTGACATGATTACAATACTTTCCTCACTATAGTGTTCGGAAAGTAAAAAATCTGGAGTGACTCCACTCGACTTTCCGAACATTGAGTAACTAACAGTTTTGTAGATAAAATAAAGAAAGAGGTGTTGCTAAACAAACAAAAAAGAGAAAACCATAACAGAGTGTTTGAGTATTTTTCTCCATATATCACACGAGGTTTTATTTAACGCTACTGAACTTTGAGCCTTAGATCATAAGGATAAAGAATTTTTCGTTGTGTCCCTGTAAAAATCTATAAATGCTAGATTCACCAAAATGCTTATAGTTATTGCAACAGTGATTTATAATATTCATACAAATTTTCATCTCAATTGAATAAGGCGTTTAGATGCTATCGCTGGTCTCATAGGCCATAAAGATAAAGAATTTTTCTTTGTGTCCCTGTAAAACTAGTATGCTGTGGCCACCACAAGACTTTCTTCTATATTTTCCTATACAAATTCACGCAGTAACAATAAAAAAAAAAAAAAAAAAAAAAAAAACGATTTTTTTTTCAAAGTTTTTTTTCGTTAAAAAAAAAAAAAAAAATCGATAACTTTGTTTTAAATTATCACATATTTATAGTTCAACCATTAGTTTTAAAGATATTGACGAGACCTTTCGAAAGATACCCATCTTGAAAATTTACCCCCCCCCCCCGGGGGGTAGAAGCGATGACCGAGATTTTTTTCCTAATTAACTACTACTATTATCAATAATTCATATTAATTTCACAATCACAGGTTAAGAATAACTCCCATTATGTACATTTATACGAAATTTTGTCCTATACTGCCATGTTAAAAATTTAGAAAAAATACGATCACAGCACCACCTGTTGGGTGATTGATCCCCAAATCTAATCAGCCCCAGTTTATGTCAGGGGCCAACTAAATACCAAGTCTGGTTAAATTTCGTTTAAAAAAAAAAAAAAAAAAAAAAAAAACGATTTTTTTTCTAAGTTACTTTTTGTTAAAAGTAAAAAAAATCGATAACTTTGTTTTAAATTATCACAGATTTATAGTTCAACCATTCGTTTTAAAGGTATTGACGAGACCTTTCGAAAGATACCCATCTTGAAAATTTACTCCCCTCGAGGGGGGACTTCCCCCCCCAGGGGGGTTCACGAGGCTCCTACGCATACAATTTTTTTTCCCCAGTTGACTACCTCTATTATAAATAATTCTTGTAAATTTCATAATGATTACTAAAAAATAATTCTCTTTATGCACATTTATACAAAATTTTGTCCTATATCACCATGTTAAAAATTTAGAAAAAGCGGGATGGCAACGCAACCTGTAAGACAATTTTTACCAAAAGTTGATAGGCACTAATTTATGTCAAGGTGCAACTACATACTAATTTGTATGAAATTCTGTGCAGTAGTTCCTGAGATACAGTTGCCGCAAAATTTTGTCACACACACACACACAGACTGACAGACAGACAGACAGACAGACAGACATTTTCTAAAAAGGGTCAAATCATGTTCTACAGCTTTCAAAACGTGTAAATCCATCAAAAACCCGAGGTCGAAAATTTTTACGAATCCAATACTTTCTCTATATTACATATAGAAGAAAGTAAAAACTGTAAGTGCTAGATTCACCAAAATCTATACAGTTGGTTCAAATGTGACCTATAACATGTGTACAAATTCTTTGCTGAGATTAATAAGGCGTTTAGACGCTATCACACTTTTAAAAATTTGGCAAAGAATTTTTCTTTGTGTCCCTGTAAAAAAACTATAAGTGCTAGATTCTCCAAAATCTATACAGATTGAGTATCTGTGACCTATAATATGTGTATAAAGTTTTTGCTCAATTGAATAAGGCATTTAGATGCTATCGCACATTTAAGATTTTGGTCCCTTGGCCATAATGATAAAGAATTTTTACTTTCTTCTATATGTAATATAGAGAAAGTATTGGATTCGCGAAAATTTTCGACCTCCGTTTTTTGACGGATCTACACGTTTTGGGATGTCCTGAACACGAATTGATAGTTTTTAAAAAATGTCTGTCTGTCTGTCTGTCTGTGTGTCTGTCTGTCTGTCTGTCTGTGTGTCTGTATCATTTTTTTGTGGACGCTGTATCTCACGAACCAATGAATGAAATTTAACCAAACTTGGTATTTAGTTGCACCCTGACATGAACTGGTGCCCATTAGATTTGGGGATCAATAGCTCAACAGGTGGCGTTGTGATCGCATTTTATGCAAATTTTTAACATAGCAGCATAGGACAAAATTCCGTATAAATGAGCATAAAGAGAGTTAATTTAAACTTGTGATTGTAAAATTAATATGAATTATTGATAATAGTAGTAGTTAACTAGGAAAAAAAATTTGTGCATGGGGGGGGCATCGGCTCCCCCCCCTGGGGGTTAAGTACCCCCCCGGGAGGGTTAAATTTTGAAGATGGGTATCATTCGAAAGATCTCGTCAATACCTTTAAAACGAATGGTTGAACCATAAATCTGTGATAATTTAAAACAAAGTTATCGAATTTTTTTACTTTTAACAAAAAAAAAACAGAAAAAAATCGTATTTTTTTTTTTTTTTTTTTTTTTTTTTTTTAACGAAATTTTACCAAACTTGGTATTTAGTTGGTCCCCGACATAAACTGGTGCTGATTATATTTGGGGATAAATAGCTCAACAGGAGGCGCTGTGATAGCATTTTATCTAAATTTTTAACATGGCAGAATAGGACAAAAATTCGTATAAATGTGCATAATAAGAGTTATTTTACACTTGTGATTGTAAAATTAATATGAATTATTGATAATAGTAGTACGTAACTAGGAAAAAAAATTTGTGCATGGGGGGGCATCGCTTCCCCCCCTGGGGGGGAAGTACCCCCCCGTGGGGGGTAAATTTTGAAGATGGATATCATTCGAAAGATCTCGTCAATACCTTTAAAACGAATGGTTGAACTATAAATCTGTGATAATTTAAAATAAAGTTATCGATTTTTTTTACTTTTAACCAAAAAAAAAAAAAAAAAAAATCGCATTTTTTTTTTTTTTTTTTTAAATATTGTTACTGATTGAATATGTATAGGAAAATATAGAAGAAAGTCTTGTGGTGGCCACAACATACTAGTTCTTTGTGTCCCTGTAAAAAAACTATAAGTGCTACATTCACCAAAATCTATAGGGTTCGTACTATGGTGACTTACAATATACGTACCAACTTTCAGCTTATTCGAACAAAGCGTTTAGACGCTAGCGTGTTCACTCACAGACATACACACATACATACACACATACATACACACACACATACATATATCATCGTAAAAATAGTGAAAACGGACTCGTTGGACCTCGAAACGTATAGAAACATCAAAATCTCGAATTCGGATTTTTGACATGATTACAATATTATCCTCACTATAGTGTTCGGAAAGTAAAAGGGACAACAAATTTTATGCTTGCCTATTAATATATAGATTCCTTGTAAAAAATTGTAAGTATGTTTATATTGTGAAACTGGCCGTACAGCAAGAATTAGACTACAGGAGCACAGATGATCATATAAAAATTGCAACCAAAATTCTAAAATTGCAATCCATTCAATAGAAACCGATCATATTCCTGACTTCGATAATACAAAAGTTCTAAATTCTGGTTATGATAATTATAAATCACGTACTTTCCTTGATAATATAAAAGTTCTAAATTCTGGTTATGATAATTATAAATCACGTATTTTCCTTGAGAGTTGGCGCACTACAAGCCATCTCCACACTATAAATAAAGCGCGCGCTGGTTCCTCAATATTCTGTACTTCTATAAATTCCTTGGGTATTCATGTAATGCTTATGTTGTAGTGATACTGATGAGGAAACTCGGACGGGTTTCGAAACGTCTAAAAATTTTAATTGTTTTTAAATGTATATTTTGTTTTTTAAATGTATTTTAACTAAAATTTTGTCTCGTAAATAAATAGTTTTCGTTTTAAATCAGAACTAAGTTAAAAAAAAAAGATGTAACTCCAGTTCAAAATTACTAGTAAACTTAAGAAATTAAAATCTAATACATTTTTATTAATGTTTATGAAAAACATTTTTCATTTTAAATGAAAACTTTAATAGTCCTGAATATTAGGCGAAACGTAGCAAAACCTCGACGATAGCTTCAGGGCCTCGAAGCCCGAACCCTTCCCGAGCTTTGATAATATTTTCTAGCCAATTTTCAACGCATATTTCTTCCGGTGTTATTTATTTTTTTTCCCACGCACACTTGTGATTGCGAGTTTCTTTCGTTTTCATCCCATGCTTTTTTCAATGAATTTTTTACTCTTTTTCTTCGTCTTTTTCTTTCTAAAGCGCGATTTTTCTATGGATTTTTAGCCTTTTCCTCCCGATTTGTACATACTAAAGGGCAGTGGCATACTTGCATAAATAATTGTATATATTTTTTTCAAAAGTATTCATATATGTTTTATAATAATAATTTATTATGATCGTTAAACACTATGAAGAGAAATTGAATTAATCAATAAACAATTACGTATGAAAGTGAAGCTTTGTACAAAGCAAAATATATTGAAAAAGTTAATGTAGTGTAACGTCACAGCGTGCTAAGTATTCCAAGAAGCATAAAATATTCATCCATGGTTCAACAATTAATTATTACAGAAAGAAAAAATAATGAAAATTAAAAAGAATGTGAACTGTTTGAAAAGAGCACGAGAAGCAAAGAAAATCTCGGTTGTTCAAAGAATTTGGAGTTGGATCTCTCTCGAGTGATGGTTTGGAGAAATGTTCTGCAACCTTTCTTTGGTGAATTTTTAACTGCATGGTTTGTGTGAATACAAGTGAAATACAGGTGAATACAGCATATGTATTTATTTTATAAAAGGTTCAGTTATTTCATACGAAATACATTATAGAAATTTAAAGTGGTCTATTGGGTACCAACAGCGTACGTTACAGTGGTGGCAGCCGTTTACGAAACGAACCAACGTCAAATTTTTCTTTTCTTTTTTTTCTCAAAAAAAAAAAAAAAAAAAAAAGGTGAGGCGTCTGATTTTATAAATATAGTATTTATTATGTATATAAATTAAGCACTGGAAGATATTTATATTAGGAAAAAATTTTTTGATGCGTTTGAATGTTATTTATCGCCAAATTGGCTTTGTTTTAACCCAATTGTTGCTATTGTTGGTTAGAAGATATTAGCAGAAGAAAAACCCTTCATGTTTATTTTATTGCTTTTATGCTAAACTTCTCATTTTAAGTGTTAGGGGGAAAAAATGGCACTTTTAGCAACAAGTAAAAAAACTGACTTGCTAAGTCTCGCATTTGAACTAGATGTAAACGTCGAAACCTTCAATGAAAGTCTGCGAATTAATTAAATTAATTTTAGACTTGCCAAATTATTTAGAAGAAGTAGCTAAAGGAATTTTAGAAACTATTACTGAAGAAAGAAAAGAACACTTACAGCGCGAATAAGCCGCCAGAGAATTAGAAACACAGCGAGAATTTGAATTACAAAAAGTCACCAAAGAATTAGAAATACAGCGAGAGTTAGAATTACAAAAAGTCGCCAGTGAAAAAGGGCTTAGAGAATTAGAAATACGTGAAAGAACTGAAATTGAAAAATTGAAGAAAATACTATAGCTTCAGAAAATGCAAATAGCAATTTACTTAAGAACAAGTGCGATTTTAAAAATGTTATGCAGAAATTCAATCCTGACGAAATGGATATTAGTTTAATATGTCACTTTATTTAAACGCCGGGAAAAAAAAAAAAAAAAAAAAACAGTTTATTAGAAGAAAAAAGATTGGGTTTCAAATTTATTGTCGCTTTTACCAATGGATATCGTACAAATTATTATAAAGGAACCAGAGGAAAGTATCGAAAGTTATGAATATGTGAAACAACTGTTATTGAAACGTTTTAAAAGTCCAGAAACTTTTAAAATAAAATTTAAGAGACTCAGAGAAGGCCCTTTTTTTTTTTTTTTTTTTTTTTAAATAAAGACTAGTTTTCGAACTCCAAACGTATTTAGATGGTTGATTAAATAGGTTGACGAAATTACGACTTTTTCTGAAGTTTAAGATTTGCTGGTCTTAGACCAACTTAAGAATCGTGTTAATAATGAAGCTAGAGATCATTTTACAGATGACCAGGGAAATTTTAAAGATCCTATGCGTTTTGCAGAATGGACCTTATGCACGAGTGGCAACGGCTGCGGGTATTTACCGATTTAAGCGGCTGGTATTGGCTGATAAAGAAGTAAATAAAAAATTCGATCTCAACGATTGGTGAAGAAACTTTTATATACCCGCAATGACGTGCGATGCATAAGGTCTATTGGTTGATGATTATGAAAAATGTAAGAAAAAACAACAAAATACAATCAAACGATAACATTTGAAATGGATTCTACGAAAAAAACTGCGGGTAACGAAAATATTGTAGATACTTCAGATGAATTTAAATATGATTTTAAAACAAGAAAACCGAATTCAAAATCATTCTCACAAGCCGATAGAAATAATTATGAATCACATACCACACATGACCTACACTGTAATGAGAAAAATAACGACAATTCTAAAGAATTTGAAAGGAAAAGATAACTTAAATTTTATAACTGTAATTCATCTTCTCGCCTAAAATCCTCCTGACCGATGTTAATAAAAAAAAACAATCGAAAAATGTAAATAATATTAATGTTCAAGATATTGATAGAGACTATTTAGCTCCATTTGCATTATTTTATAGAGTAAATGGCTATGAATTATCGGTCTTGCGTGACTCTGGAAGTGGAATTTGTCTAATTCATAAAAAATAAGCACTTACTATGCTGGTGAAATTCTTTGAGTGAATACTGTTTGTAATGATTATCCTAGTTGCTTACCCTTAGTATGTGCCACCTTCGAAGGAGAGTTTAGAACAATCCATACGAAGGCTGGTGTAATTAACAAAAAATATGAATTCTGGGATTATTTAGTAGGAAATCTTACTACACCTTATGATTAAAAAATATGCCATGGAAAAAAGGCAACCTATAGAGGAAATCAATGTTATTATGCGTTCTCAAGTTAGACAGCATCAGGCTGGAGAAGAACAGAAATTAACAAGATTGATTAAGGGGAAGAAAGAGCTGATAATCCAGCAATCGTTAGAGAAAATAACGAAGATTTAGGAATCAAGTTACCTCAGTTAGAAGAAAATGCACCTGAATTATCACTTCTGAAGATTAGTTCGCGTGAATTAGAGAAGGAACAAAGAAAATATGAGATTACATCAAGGCTATTTGACAAGTTAAAGGAAGATGATTCCAAGAGTGAATATGTTTTAGAGAAAGGAATTCCGCTAAAATTAACTATAGATCATTTAGGGGAGATTAAGAAGCTGATAGTGATTCTAGCAAATATGAAAAACAAGATTATGGCTTTATGTCATGAAGGAACTTCTGCTCCTCTAGGGGTAACGAAGACAAAAGACAGATTGTTTAAATTATTTTATTGGCCTGGTTGTTACAAAGAAATCGAAGAGTATGTTAAAACGTGTGAACCATGTCAACGTGTTTGCAAATCAAATGACAAGAAGAAAGTTCCTATGAAGATTGTTCCGATTATTAAAGACGTATTTTCGAAATTAAACATCGATGCTTGTGGTCCGCTTCTTATGACACCTAAAGACAATAAATATTTAATTACTGCTATCTGCATGTCATCTAAATACCCAGATACGATTCCGGTCTTCAGTTTCAATAATGAATGTCTTATCGCAAATTTTTAGCAGGATAAGGTTTCCAAATGTCTAGGCCGACAAGCGCCGCATGCGATCGAACCCGGCACCAGAAAGTGCATGTTTGGAGAACTGGATAAGATGAAGAATGCAATGGGGAGAACTAAAAGCAGCAGTCATAATGTTGTCATATGAGGAAAAGGTATTGACGTTTAGAGCAGATAGGAGATTGCGCCGAGGAATGTTCAGACGAGGACAATGTAGAAGAATATGTTCCAGCGTCTCATGATCGTAGCAGAAACGACAGAGCGGAGAGAACGAAAGTTTGAAGCGGTATAGCTTTTGATGAGTAATTATTGTTTTGGACCTCCAACGAGCCATTGTAACGTCCATCATCCGGGAGGGGGACCAGTTGGGAAAGTTTCTGGTTAAGGAAAGGTGATGGAAAGAGGTCGCGTATAATCGCAGTTCATCCGGGCATAGTCGTTTTCGATGAACCAGGCATTCCTGACATGCGTTCGCAGATCTTCCTGAGAAATCCACGGAGGAGAGTAACAAGTGTACGGGCCATTGTTGGCGAGTTCATTGGCCTGCTCGTTCGGATAGATTCCTTTGTGACCCGGGCAACAAATAAGGATAATCTTTTGGCCGTGAAGGTTGCGAGCGTGGATAATGGATAGAAGGAATAGAATGACCTTTGGAGATTAAACCGACCAAGCGCTAAGCGCATTAAGAGCTGAAAGACTGTCAGATAATACAAAAATATTGGAGAAACAGGAAGGGAGTTTAGAGAGAGCGAGGCAGTTGGCCAGGGCCTCAGCGGGACCAGAGAAGCAAGCGAAACAGAGGACTCTATGTCGACGGCCGCAATGGCAGTCCGATTAGCACCTTTTGAGGCGTCAGTGGCGAAAATTGAACAAGGGGAAAGAGAGGAACGTCAGCTGTACCAAGCTTTAACAATATCTTGACCAGAGACCGTGTTCTGAAATGGAAGGCCTTGCGTTATAACCTGAAAGTTCAACGTATTAGGGAGAGGAGGCCAAGAGAACTGAATTTCTTGACTGAGGGGACATTGGAGGGAATCCTGCAATTCTTGCAAGGGCTTCCACTACTTCCACTCTGTAGGCTGAGAGGTCAGAGATGAGCGCACGAAAGCTCCGAGACGGAGACCAGGAGACGAAGCAAGCAGCTGGAGCAGGAATTGTTTAGTAAATAGGGAGAGCCGACTGGTGATACTTGGGACCGCAGCTTCACGACGGAGGAGAGGAATTGGAGTCCATCGAGGAAGACCAGTAGAAGTTCTGATGGCAGCATTGTAAATGACCTCAAGTTTTCGGAGGGAGGTTGGAGGAGAATCGAAGAAAAGTGGAGCACCATATTCCAGAAGACTGCGAATGAGAGCATTGCTGATCCTAATCAGATGATTTCTGTTTATGTCTCGCGAGCGGCCAGCAACAGCTTTCACATAGTTAAACCGACGGAGGGCTTTAAGTTTCAGAGTAGCAAAATGATGGGAGAAAGAGAGGGTGCGCGAGAACCAAATTCCCAGAATTTTTACATGGAGGCTCCAAGAGATGTCTAGACCTGGCAGTTTTAACGGAGGGCCGGGGTCTCTGCAACGGGTGAAGTTTATAGCAGAGCATTTGTCCGGTGCAATAGTGAGCATGTTAGAGACACACCAAGTTTGAATTCTGCTGAGGGTATCCTGGAGTTTGCGACGAGACCTCTCTTCGTCAGGACCGAGAGACAAGAAACAAGAATGTCATCAGCGTATATAGTCATATAGACACCATCCTCCAGAGTCTCTGCAATATCGAGCAGGTAAACAATAAAAAGAAAAGGAGAAAGTACCGAGCTTTGTGGGACTCCTTTGGAGCAAAGGACGACCTGGGAAAGGACTTTCCAACGAATTTGGATCTGTCTGTGGTTTGTGAAAAAGACCAGCCAGAGGCCCATTTTTCCCTTCATGTCATGGCAGGCAAGCTTATAGGCAAGAATGTTAGGTTGGACGGACTCATAGGCGGATTTAATGTCCAGACTGACGGCGCGGCGGCAGCAAACCAGTGGTTGGACCTGGCAGTCGAGATGTCATGGAGGAAAGTACAGAGAGCCATGGCACAGTCTCTCGTAGGAATAAAACCGAAATGATCCCCATGAAAAAGCTTCCGCTGTCCAGCCCAAGAGAGAAGCCTGCGAAGAATCATACGTTCAAAGAGTTTGCAACCTACTGAAGTAAGGGCGATCGGGCGATAAGAGCTCACAAGATGGGAAGGCTTGCCAGGTTTGCGTATGGGGACAATTGTCGCCAGCTTCCAGGAGGGAGGAAGGTCCCCAGACTCAATAGAGCGGTTGAAGGTGTCTAGTAGGGATTGCGAAGGATTAATGGAGAGGCTTTTTAGGAGTTTCACAGAGATTCCATCCGCACCAGGGGTAGTCAGGCGAGCGTGCCGAAGGGCATGCGTCAGTTCGTCGTCAGAGGGCGTCAAGATCTTTATCGCCTTCACCTAAGTCGTAAGGGATGATACGCTCTTGTTCAGTCTTTGAGAAGTAAAGCAGGAAGGCTTGAGCTTGGGAGGAGGCCGAAGCAAGGGCAGAAGGATTTCTTATAATGTTGTCACCCTGGACAGTGTTCTTATTAGACAGCCTTTTGAGGATCTTGAAGATTGTCTTGCTGCAGCTACAGTTCCGGCACAGATTGTCACAAAAACGCCGAGAAGCCTGCTTTAGATAACGACGGAGCTTGGCGGCGTACCGTTTGTATATGAGCCAGACTTCCCTGGAACAGGTGGAGCGAGCGAGACGTAAATGCTTACGCTTTTGGGCTAATAAGTGGTAACAAGTAGTGTCCCACCAGGGACAGCTGGGACGGTAGGGACTACGTTGATAAGTTTGAGTGGCTACGATAGCTTGAGAGCAGGCATTTTCAAAGTCTTCGTAAGATTGGTTGGGAAGTTGGGCAAGGCTGTTGAGAACGGCGCCTGCTTTGGACCAGTGAGTGCGCCGGCGATTATGATCAGAGTCGGAGTGAGAGAGATTGGAGATGAGAAGGATGGGGTGATGATAGGAATCGTAGACATCAGGGTGAATGTAAAACTTGAATAAAGGGAAGAGAGAAGGTGACATCATGGTGAGGTCCAGAAGAGATGAAGAGCCACTGGAACTGGTACGAGTCGGGGAGTCAAGGTTCAAAATGCACAAGTTTTGTGAGCTGATCCACTCGAGCATTTGCTGGACTCTGAGGGGAATGGGAGGGTGAAGATTCGGGAGGTTTATGTTAAAGTCGCCAAGGAAAATAACTGGAGAACCCTGTGAGGTGATGACATCAGACAACCAGTCTTCGGGAAGAATCCCGGTAGGAGAATAAATGTTTAAGATCAAAGTCCTGGTATGATGAAAGAAAACGTAAACTCCTAGTGCTTCGAATTCTTGGATAGGACAGGGGGGAAGATCAACTTTGAAGGAAGCAAACGAGGAGTGGACAGCGGTCAGAAGCCCACCACCACGAGAGATCAGCCTATCAGCTCTATAGGTAGTCATATGGGGGAAAGAAACAGTGTCTGTAGGGTTTAGAAAAGTTTCTTGAAGGCATATTATATTAGCATGTAAAGCTGGTGAAACCTTGAACCAGTGGCCATTCGAACGAAAACTACGGCAATTCCACTGCAAAAGGAAGGAAGAAACACTCATAAAAGGAACGAAGAAAAAAAGAGGGAAGCTGTCCTCGGAAAACGAAAAAAAGAAGAGAATGGCCATGAGCAGAATGGCCTAAACACAGAGATTAAATCCCTGGCGGAATGAGATTGACAGGAGGGTGAAACCCAGCGGCGCCTTGTGAATCCGATAGCGAAATGTCCATAGGACAGGTGTCTTTTTGTTTGGGTTCAGCAGTACGGGGTTTTTTTACTACCTCGGAGAATCTCTGAGAGCACAGAAGCAGTTGATTTTTGTAGTTTTTTAGATTGAGATTCCTGGAATGCACTCCAGAAGTGATTGCGTAGCAGACAGGAGCATGGTTTGAACTGCTTTAGGAGTAATAAAGAGTGAAATATCAGTGCCGCTTTGTAATGCAATTGACAATTTATCATTTAAATTTTCAGCATTGCTATAGAAATTAACATGGGATGGCGACTCAGTCTGAGTACGCCTGTTAGACATTAGAGCATCAATTTCTGTTGCCATGCACAGATGACGACCAAAGAAGCCAAAATCAACAACAGGAAAGATAAATTAAGAAAAGGTAAAGAAAAAGAAAATACCTGAACACTAGCAGGAAAATTGGTTTAAACAAATGAATGCATAGGCTTGGCACGAAATAATTAAAGAAAAAATCTGGAATAGCAGTAGCGAAATGCACAGTACGAGCACGAGCTTGCAGCAATGGCGACCAAAGCAGACCGCGAAGAGACGAGTTGAGGAGACGAGCAACCTACCACATACCTCTCCGAGCCACAACTCAAAATACCATGATATTAGTTTTGTCTCGTAAATAAAATAGTTTTTGTTTTTAATATATATAATTGAGACGGTTCGATGTTTGTGTACGTTAAAGACATAGATTGATCAGTGAGAGGGAAAAAGTGATTCCTTTTTTCTCGGGAAAGTCACTCTAATGGCTGTCTTTCCCCGAGTAAATTACACACAGGAATACACACATATAATTTAGTAAATAAAATTTATGAATAATTTATTTACTAAAGGTGAATGAAAAACTTCAGATACAGTTTAAAATTCATATTTCTTTTTTTTTAATACTCTCCAATGGCTGATTTTAGAACTTTTTTTTCGGCATTAAAAATTTTTGCTTGATAACATGGGGATTATAGATCTATATATATTACTATATCTATCTCGACATTCTTAGATTTTTTAAACCGAAACCAAACCACACACCATCTTGTATGATTTTAGCAATATATTATTACCATCGAGCTTTAATTTAGTTAGAGAGCGAAATGGCAACCTCTTTATGTGGCAAACATCATCGAGTCTCTGTCACGCGATAAAGACTTTTAGATTTCTCATTTCTCCTGTGCGTGTGAACTACTACGGTATTGTCTTAGCTGAAAGCCGAATCATCGAGGTATTGCGCCCGCGTGGTTTGTGATCTTTCCTCGTGGCCAGTGCTCTTGACTTTTGGCGATGAGCTTCTTTCGCCAAGTGTATTGGCGAGCGATATCTATAAACAAACATCGAAATGTAGTCTTGATCTTTAATTCTCATAGGAGTTATGTGTTAAAGTAATCTTCTTAATTTTCATTGTTGACGATATTGGAGTAAAAAAGAAAAAAAAAATTCCCATTGGCATAAAAAAAAAAAACATCAAAAATCAGAGCAAAAATCTATAGGAATATAATACTTTCATCTTATAACTGTAAAAGAAATTAAATTATAATAATATAAAAAGGAATAGGACAGATTATATTTTTTAATGTCTTCATAATAATATTTTTATTAATAATCTAGATGCATCATTATTTAAGATATTTCTTTTATTTCTTATTTTCTTCTTTATATTTAAAAAGAAAGTATTCGATTAATGGAAAGTTTGTATCCGGTTTCCAATGAATTTATACGTTTTGACTGATATATCCTGAACACGATTGCATTATTTTAAGTGTCTTCGTGTGTGGCTAAACTTTTGTAGATGTTCTAATAAATAAGTGGACGAAATTTAACCAAACTTGACATTTAGTTTTAACATCGAAATATAAATTAGTGCCTATAAGCTGTTGCTGAAAATCGCCCACCAGCGGCCGATCGGTTCTGCGCTCAAAGCTGGTAGACGTGAGGTGCCGGGTTCGATCCCAGCTCGCGCTCGTTGACCTAGTCGTTTGGAGTTTTCCGTGGTTTTCTCCGAAACTTGTGTAAATACGGACTAGGACCACTTAGAAAGACTCCCCCATGAAGGGCACTCCACCTTATGCCTAGGATCCTAGGGTAGTCAATCAGCCTTACTTCCAAAATACCAAACGCCCAATAAGTAGTGCTGTCATCATATATTTATTTTATTGTATTTATTTATTTGCTTCAACATAGTACGAAACTTCGCATAAATACGCACAGTGAGAATTACTTTTTAACGAACCTTTGTGAATTAAAAGGAATTTTTTTAAATAGTAATAATCAATTATGAAAAAAAAAAAAAAAAGAAAAAAGGTTGTAAATGTAAATGCATCACTTTTCACTGAAGGGGGGGGGGGAGTGTCTATGTAAATTTTTAATTTTAGTGTTCTTGAAAAAAAAAAAAAAAAAAAAGAAAAAGAAAAAAAAACGTGAATACCTTTAAAACTAATGGTTGAACCATAAATCTAGACTAATTAAAAACAAATTTATCAGTTTTTTTTTTTTTTTTTTTTTTGTTTGTTTCTTAATAAATAAATAAAAAACTTAGGGAGAAAAATGCAGTTTTTAAAATATGAATGTGGTCTATCCGCGATTGTAATGAAATGCTCGCCCTCTGGTGGGCTAAGGTGAAATTATCATACCACTGATAGCTTTCACGCTGAAACAATGATAGAACAACAAGAAAGCACAGTAATAAATACACGTGGCAATATTTACTAACAACTGCGGTTGAGAAAGTGCCATCTACCGATCATTACAAACGCGGATAGGACACAAAATAAGCTTTCTTTAGCCATTACTATATATCTTTGCAATGAAAATCATTTGCATTCATCATGAAAAGAAATTTTAATAAATTATTTTAGTTAATATCTAATTTACATTGTGCGTATTTAACATTAAAGAATGTTTTGTGATGGCAACAACATACTATATATTTGAAATGTTTTTATTTCTATATTTTATTCAAAAGATTTTTTTTTTTTTAATCTTTTTTCAAAATTGTAATTTATTTGAATAAAAATCGCTAAGCAGAGTTTTCATTGGAAAAGAGATAATAATAATAATAAATATAACTCTTATAACATATTTCTCAAAAAATATCTAATGAGGTAAATATTCTTTGGTATTTACAACCTAAAAAATGTTTTTTATGGGAAACAAACTATCGCCAAGAAAGCGATAAGTAGCAAAACAAGTTAGCACAACGAAATATCACGTGATATGCTGGGCACGTTTCGTTTCCTTTTCTCCTCCCTCTACTAGTATATCTGCTCGATGATTATTACTATTATATCTATGGTTTGACCACACAACGAGTAGACAAGACAACCAATGAACCAACGAAACCATTGTAAACTGTTACTGTTATTGTTATTAATAAAGATGTGAACTTTTTGAAGCTTCGGTTTTTATAAGTAAGATAATAGCTTTAAGAACCTTTTATTCGTATCTTTTAAGGGAATTTAAATAATTACAGATTCATCAAAAATGAGTCGGGTGAGTAAAAGGAAAACTTTCTTTTTTTTTTAATGTTTTTTTACAAAGTTGCAAGATTGGTTATGTGCAGAAATTAGCGTAGTATAATTCAGTACCATGAACGTTTTCAGAATATCTGTCTATGTGCGTATTCTTCCAATGTTAAAATATTTAGTATTATTTTTATAATCATATTTTAAATTTTCTTTATTTGCCAAATATTACGTTGTTCAAGTCTTACGATTGAATATTGCGTATTTTCATAGTATGCAAGTATTTAAGTTTAGAAATTTCACAAAAGGTTTTGTTTGCATCTTAAATTTTTTTTGTTTAAAGTTTGATGGAAAAAAATTAATTAAAACCATATATTACGTTTTCCAAGTGAGAGTCCGAGTCCCTTTTTTTTTTTTTTTTTTTTTTTTTTTGGGGGGGGGGGGGGGGGTATTTATTTATTTTATTATTATTATTATCTTTTATTTGTTTATCTATTTTATTTTATTCAAGTAATTAAGAACTAACTTTAAGATTTTTAAGAACACATTAAAATTTGACTTCTGCAGTAAACATTTTCTTCATCATAGAAATTGTGTCAAGACACCAAAAGTGGTTTAAGGTCAGCTTTTTTGTCTTTTCCTAGCTCTGGAAGCTTAATGATACAATGCTGAATTTTTGTATATTGCCTAATTAGAGTATGTGAAACATAATACTCATTAGATTGTTTTATATAAAGACTGGGGGAAAAAAATCAATTTATTAATTCTAAAAACTGAATTTCTAGAAAATTTTAATTGATTTTATAAAATTTTGTTTTATATATATATATGTATATAAATGTGTCTAAGATTGAAGAATTTGCTAGGATCAAAGTTTTTTAAGCATGCTGTATAATATATATGTGTGAAAGAATTTAAAACTTAACACAGAACTTTTATTTTTTAAATCATTAAAATTTAAGTAAATTGAAAAATAAAATAAATTCTCATGGATAAATCACTTTAATCAATTTTTATCTTATGAAATTCTCTGAATAACTGCTTTGTACCAAATACCACATTTTTGAAAATGAATATTTGAGAATTATATTTAGCTAATGAATACTTTGTCTTAGAAAGTTGTATTTCAGTCATAAAAACAATAGAGTTTCATATGCTTATTTTAATATTATTTTGCAGTTTTAAATTTTATATAGGAATGTACCAAATAGAGTGCTTTTTGCTGAATGCTGAATATTCAGCCAAACAAATGTACTAACTATTCAGCTAAAGGGCAAAACTGGGAAAATTCATTAGTGGCCAGTGGCCGGTACTGTCAGTTTCATTAGTAGCCACTTTTTTAAGTTAGTGGCCACTTTTCACATGATAAGACTATTTCTTTCAGACTGCAAAAAGCATTGTCACCATTTTGCGGTATAATTACCACAAGAAAAATATGAAAATAAGAAATACATATAATAATAAAATTAACACAGGGACACTGAAATTGTAATTACGCTCTTTTTAAAAATCCTAAATTGCACATCCTAAATTAAAATCTGCTTAGGGCTGTAATAACAGCAGCAAAAGTTTTTATCTTTCAGATAATTCAGTAGTACTTTTTTTTTTTTTTCAATTTATTTAAGTGAAATAAGCTGTTATCATTCACAGTTCACATTGACATTTTCTAGTAAATGAATCAGCTAATTCATCATCATCACAACTTTTACATGGTCATGTGTAAATACATTTAGCAGTTTCATTATTTTTTTTTATTTTTAAAGACACACTTTTTAAAATGATTTTATTCCTCTTAAAAAGTATAGACATGGAAACTTAGCTGCTTCATTAAAAATAATTTACTTAGCTGCCAAATTTGTAGCTTTAAAAATAGGGAGATTTCTGCTTTAAAATGGGAAGGAAAAAGGAAGATTTCTACTCAAAAGAAAGCAAATACAATTTTTTTTGAAAAATAAACATTTAAGCCAAATCAAATTTTGATACACACATTTGTCAAATATCTTAAATGGGTTAAATATACATGGAGATAATAATGGAAATAATACTATGGAGATAATAATGGAAAAAGATTGTGCTTTGCAGTACATTTGATCATTAACTGCTAGTTGAAATGGAGCGCACATGTGTGTGTGTGTGTGGCAGGGGGGGGGGGGATACATCTATATACTTCTTTATAGGTTCTAGAATCTAATCAAGAAAGTTTAAAATGAATATTTACATTTATGTTATGGATGGAGAGAAATTGTAAATCACAAGGTTTCAGTGGAGCATGTAATTGCCAATCATTGGAGAAGGGAGAGGGGGGGGGGGGGAAATTACAAGAATTATGAGTAAAAGATATTAAACAATTCTACTTCTTTACATATTCTAGAATCCAATAAAGTAAGTTTAAAATAGATATTTATATTTTTGCAGCAAATGGAGAATGATTAGAGATTATAAAGCTTTCTATAAGCTGTGTGATCACAGATCGCTAGGGGGAGGGAAGGGGGGGGGTTCAAAAATTATATGAGTGAGATATATTAAACAATTCTACTTCTTTATAGGTTGTAGAATATAATAAAGCAAGTTTAAAATGAACATTGACATTTATGCATGGATGGAAAAATATTGAAAATCACAAGGCTTCGATTGCCTATCGTCACTCGATTTTTAGAATCTTTTAATGATCACAAAAAGTGGCGACTTTAGTGGCGATCGATGCATAATTTTTAATCGCCATCTTTTTTTATTTAGTCGCCATGTGGCCGGTGGCGACCGTTAATTTTGCCCTTTATATTCAGCCAAATACCAAATATACAGCAAACTGAATAATAACTATTCACTCAAATACCAAGTATTAGACTGATTAATTACTCTTATATTCAGATGTCAATGTTTTTTTTTTTTAAACCCCATACCACCGTTTTACATTTTTAGCAGTATTTTCTTTTTCAATCATGAAAAAATGTTAAAAGTTACATTTAGAAACAGTGGTTTATTTAAATGCAAAAAATTATTAGAAAATATTACTATACTTAAATAGTGGTGTGATGTAGTTCACATTCACAATAATGAAAATTATTAATTGTCAAGATTCTTAAGAACACTTAAAATTTTTCTTAGATGACACTATCATGTGATCTTTGTTTGATTTCTTAATGACATTATCATGTGAATTATGCACATTATTCGTTAACTCGATCTTGAAGACATATACATAAATAATAATATTCATGTCAGAGTTTTCAATAAACCATTTCTCTGACAAAAAAGATAGGAATATTGTTATATTTCTTAATATAAAGTTCCAATTACATTAAAGTTGAGAAATGTTTACAATAAGCCAATCCAAACAGATGATTGTATGAAATAAAAATTTTCTAGGTTGGATTAATAAAAACAAATTGCTTTGTTAATTTTGCTTCAGTGAAATAGAATAAAAAATAATAAAATATTACTCTTTTATTATTTTTTATTAAATTTTTTCTTTCTTTTTAATTATATTTTCATTAGTGTTTAACCTGGCAAAAAATTTTCTGTAGCATTTTAGCTAAAATACTGAAGCAGTAGCTTTTTTGAAAGTCCTTTATCTTGTTCTTTCAAGGAGAAGAGGGAGATAATATGAAAATTCATATGTACTTTCAAATATACTTTGAGAAAACTTTAATCTGAAATTATGAATTATTATTATTATTAAGTTTATTTTGACATATCACAAATGTTACACATAGTTTAATATTTATTATTTTGATTTTAACATTAGAAAGAGGCTGCTATGTCAAGACACTTCAGGCATCTACAAAATAGACTTTAATTTTGAGGACAAAACACAAGCTTGCTACATAGGAATGACTAAGAGACCCATAAAAGAACGTGAAAAAGAACATATATCAGATCTTAAACTTAATAAATTTTCTACCGCTCTTTCTACCACCCATAACAATAATCCCATTAACCTTAACACCATTAATACTCAAAAAATAGCCCACTATAACAATCATAACTTTGCTTTAAAGCCATAGACTGGCCCTGATTACCCAATAGGCACGAGAAGCATGTGCTTCCCCTAGAAATTTTTGAAAAGGTCCCAAATTAAGTAAAAAATGGGCCCCGAATTGTAAGCTTGTGGTCTAAAAGCATTGTCTGATTATAAAAAGTCACAGTACACCTGACTGCACAACTATAATTTCTAGATTATATATAGGAAATATGCTAATGAAACTTTTACACATGCGTTTATAATGGAATCATTTCATATATTGTGGTGAATATAGGCTTTCACCAGTTTATATTTTGGTACAAAAATTAAGTTAATTTACTTATACTCCATTCCAGGTAACTACAAAATTTAATGAAAAATTTATAAATTTTTCGAAATGTTTGTATGAGTCTTTAGACCAAACAGTCAGTGGGGGGGGGCGGGGGGGAGGGGGGGCAAATGGATTTGTGCTTCCCCTCAGTTGCATGGTTAATCGGGCCCTGGCCATAGAAATCCTAACCACTCCTTCTTCTGTTAACAACCGTGAACACAGCTTAATTCCTGAAGATTGGCAACAGATACTAAAGATCAAGAAGTGAAATGAAGTTAGAGCGTCAGCGGGAGGATTGTTTACCTTGGAGGTGCCGGCAATACAAAGTTATCGTTTGCAATGCTGAAGGGGGCTGCAATAGCATGCCAAAATATATCCGTTGCTATTAAAAGGATAAATTTAAGATATTTAAGTTTTTTAATTATAAAACGTTAATCCTTTAGTATTATACCAAGAAGAATTATCATTTCACAGGCGTCAGCACATAGGGGAAAGGGGAGGCATTTACCCCCTCCTGGAAATTTTAATATATAAAAAATATACTTTTTTAAATTTACATTTAAAACTTTAAAATTATGTCATTATATTTCAAATGTAACCCAAATAAAATTTATATCACAGAGCCAATTAGAGCAAAGCTGACCCGACTTGCATTCACATGATGGCGAATAGAGTCTGAATCGACTTAACAGTAAGTTTCTTGGATTCAAGTTGGTTTCGAACAACTTGTATAATTTTTGTAAATAAAATGTCTTAAATTACATACATAAAAAAAATATTGTATGATGCTTAGACACAATCTTGTTTAATCACCTCAATTTACCAGCCAGTCATTTGAATCTTTCTGAAATTTTTATATGCTAAAATTTTGCACTAAATTTGCCCCATCCTGAAATATTTTCTGCCGATGCCACTGTTTCATTTATTCATAATTTGTTTTTATTAAATTATTGTTATTACCTAATAAAAACAATATTTGTAATTGTAAGATATAATTAATTTTTATTATTAATGTAATTAACAATAATTTGTTTTTATGTTACTCTTGTAACCAAAATGATTACTTTCATTTAAATATTATCTATTCCTTAATTATTCTGAATGATCTCAATTTAATGGTAATTAAAAATAGCAGTTATATAAGAATTTTTCAAATTTAAAAAAAAAGGAAAGAATATTTATAGATTTGGCTAGCTGAATAATTTAATGTTCAGCTTAGCTGAATACTTTTAGATTCAGTCAAACCAAATATTCAACTTAGCCAAACTGAATATTCAGCTTAGCCGAGTAGTTTTAGATCCGACCAAACCGAATATTCAGTAAAATGGCTAAATACCGAATATTTGGTATATTCCTACTTTTATACAAACTTTTTAAACTTCAATAACAAAAATTCATTTATCCAGAAAAATAACGAATCAGATGTTGATGATCGAAATGAATCTGATGATCCAAATGAATCTGATTTAGCCAATAAGTCTGATGAAACTGATCATGAGGACATGTACACTATTCGTCCACCACTTGAGGAAAAGTATGTATGTATTAATTTTATAAACTTTTAGCTTGTTTATTTTGCAATAAAATGGGTGAATTAAAAATATATCATAAATCATCGAAATTTCCTATTAATAAAATTTATAAAACATTTATTCAATTTATATGTTTATTATTATTTAGAGATGGCACAGCTTGAAATTCAATTTTTCTAAAAGACGTGCCTTCCTTCTTATACTTTTAAATAATTTGGGCCTGTATTCCAATCAAATACTTACAGCTCGTATCTCAATTTCTACCGCAAAGTTTGTGAAAGAGAAGAATCTGACTAGTCAAATTTACGTTTCCAGAGGTTAATTCAGAACAAATTTAGTGCCGCATTGAGGCACTTTCACAAAGTCAATTTTTAGCAATGAGGTACCTTCACAAATTCAACTTTCAACAAAGAGGTACCTTCACAAATTCAACTTTCAGCAAAGAGGTACCTTCACAAAGTCAATTCTCAGCAATATAACTGCACACTAAAATATTTTATAAGCTTCACTGCGTCGAACACAGAAAAATACCCTCAATTTGAATATTTACTGCAGACAATGATAAATATCTAAGTAAACACCTACTTATCTTAATATAAGAAACAACTTAACTCGCCCATATATATATTTATTTTTACAACTGTTTCATTTTATTTTTTAAATGTATTAAAAAAAAAAAAAAAAAACTGCTTTACGTATTTTAGTTCTGAAGTATCATTAATTTTCACAAACTTACTTGCCCAGTGGCAGAAAGTTTTGTAGCTGTCTGCAACAGGCTTTTAAAATTTCATAATCTGTATGGGGACGTATGGGGTCCCAAGACAAAAAGCAGCTTATAAGTAAACAATGGAGCAGTCAAGTAAGGTTAATTTTCCTTTTATGAATATGGAAAATAAATGTATAAATGTACACAAATGAGGATAATTTTAATCAATCATCTTATAGAATTGAAACATTTTGTTTATGATTATAGTAACAGGCCTATATTTCAACAAAACATTTGCATTCACATCACCCTATTTATCCCAAAGTTCAGGGAGGAAACAAATTTCTCTAGTGAAATTCACTGAATTAAAATAATAATATGAGCAAATGCTTCCAATGTCATTACATAGAACATTCGTTCTCTATCCTTAATGCCTAATATGGTAGCGTTGATATATTGTAGAGTTCTTTTGAAATATTATATTAAAAATTTACACTTCCGAGGAGATAGCGATTCTCCTACTTATACAAAAATTTCATCCTGGTTGATTTCATCCTACTATTATTAACAAAGTTTTCCAATGATTTGTGAAGTTGTATTAAAGATTACCATAAAACGTTCTCACCAATATGCAGAAAAAGTTGATCAACAATAATTTATGTGAAGTCAAGATGCAACTAAACATTACAACCTTTACATAACTTTGCAACCTTTGCATAACATTTCGTGAAATTCTGTTCAATTGTTTTTGCTATAGAGCTTACACAAAATTTATGTCATGCACATCCAGACAAATGGATAGTCAAACATTATCAAAAACTGGTATAATGTATAAAGTGGTTAAATAGTTTCACAAAATTGTTACTTCTCATAAAAATACTATTGATTAAAAACAATAATATCTTTTAATAAGAAGAGGAAAAAGAAAAAAAAAAAATGAAGCAAGAAATAGTTACATATTGCAAACGCATTACTTCAAAGATTATACAATTTTCTTAATATGATTCATTTTTAAAGTTATGTAGTATGTATATAAATAAGTATAATTTTTTTTTCTCATATTTCATAAAACTGATAAGAATGCATTAGACTGCACAGGGTTCCCACGGGTCAGGGAGAACAGGGAAAACCTGGAAAAGTCAGGGAATTTGAAATTACTGAAAAAAGTCAGGGAAAATTGTAAATATTGCTCAAAAACCTGGAAAAATGATGATATAAACCTGGAAAATGCTTTTTGAGCATTCAATTTATATTGCAAGTCACATGACTATGCTGTCTTTTATGTCACGAACTATGCTCTGTTTTATACCGTGTGCTATTTTTAATGTCAAGAACCTAATTTTGTGACTGGAATTTTCTAAAAATAGACCTGGAAATGGAAAACCTGGAAAAGTCAGGGGATTTCATTTTTGAAATTGAGTGGAACCCTGACTGCACTTTTTTATATTGTAATATATGCATATTGAATGCCTTCTGCCACTTGGAAAATGAAACTAGGAAAAATGAAGAACTCTTCAAATAGCAGGCAAAGTCATTTGCTCCAGTTATTATTTTAGCTCAGTGGACTAGACTAGGCAGATTACACTCTTTCACTAACTTTGTGATAGAAATTGAGATGTGAGAGCCATAAGTGTTTGATTGGAATACAGGCCCTAGAGAATAAGAACTATTCAGAAGAAATCTTTAACTTTATATACTTTATCAGCATCTTCTGGCATTATTTTCATTACTTGTTCTGGCCACCAGTCATTACTTAGAGAGCAATTGTCCCTGTTTGTACTTTTAGTTTGGAGTAGTTCTTTTAAGCAGATAATGTGTGAGACTTCTCATTTTTTTTATACCATCATTTCCCTTCTCAATGTAAAGTAGAGGCTTCTCCTGTAGCAACACCGTAGAAATCACAAGCATTTGAAGACACATTTTTATTTCTACATGACTACATGTACCAAGTATTTCAAGAGGCAGTGCAGCTGTGATCTTCCTTGTTGTGTTCCAAGTTCCAAAATTACACTTGTTTTTAAATTAAATGCCACAATCAACTGACCAAGGATGCACATGTTGAAATTTTTTGTTGTTTCCTTTTTCCTCTACATCTTCCAAAATAATTTTATTGAAGGCATAAACTTACTGTTTCCCATGGGTAAGAGACCTGATGTATATTGCATGTTACGGGTGTGAATAGGTAATAGGCTTCAGTTATTGGCCAGTCATGGTATACAACTGCTGTGATGAATACTCTCAGCTACTGCAGTTACTATTGAGCCTTTATTACCTCATTCAGCTGTTTCAAACTTCAGTTTTTCAGCAAAATCATCTTGAATGATTATTTCAGAATCCATTGGATTCGCTTTTTGATATCTGAAGTTCTCGTACTACTAATAAACATTGTATGTGTCTAATAAAACTCTTTTGAATCCAAATTCTTTGTTTCTCCCATCAGTATCTTTTTATCAATTTAGTCTTTGCCACCAGATAGTAAACAACTTATATCATTCCTTTCATAAAAATTAGTTGCAACTTCAAGTTCTGTCTAAATTGTGTACATTCTCTGCTTTCAAGGGTTTCAATAGCAGTGGGACTCTCTTTATTGGTGCAGAGTTCCCACAGGTCAGGGGGAACCTGGAAAAATCAGGGAATTTGAAATTAGTGATAAAAGTCAGGGAAATTTCAGAGAAAATTGCAAATATTGTCCGAAAACCTGAAAAATGATGATATAAACCTGTAAAATGCTTTTTGAGCATGCAGTTTAAAATAAACTATGTTATTTTTTATGCTGCGAGTTGTGTTATCTATTTTGTCTTGAGCTATCTTTTATGTCACAAACCAAATTTTGCAACCTGGAATTTTATAAAAATGGACCTGGAAAAGTCAGGGAATTTTATTTTTAAAATTCAGTGGGAACTATTAAAATGTTTATGAGGCTATGAATTCGAAGAGTTCCTTTTATTACTACTTTACACATATATGTATATATTCAAAAAATAATATATTCTTTTTTTATTAAAATAGTCAATAGTCATATAATTAAATATTCCACTTACCTGCATGGGCGTAGCCAGCATCTGATCTTGGGAGGTGCAAAAATTTTCAGGCCCAAATTTGTATGTAAAAATTATTTTTGGCGACAACAGGGAAATAGTTGTTATTAGTAACGGTGATCATTATAGTGGGTGTATAAGTTTGGGCATGATAGAAGGTCTTCCTAAAAATACCCATTTTTTAACATCCCTGGTCCCTCATCCGCACGTAAAAGAGCAGATGTTTTAAGTTTGCAGTCTGTGTTTGTCTGTCTGTGCCACAGTAGCTTCCAAACGAATAAACCGATTTCAATGTTTTTTTTTTTTTAAGAACGCTGATTTAATAGGAGTGCTTTTTAGACAAGTGATAAAAATATGTTTGATATGTACTTTTAATTAATTGAAATGCGATTTTTTTTTTTTTTCCTCTCAGGCAAAATTTGCTTTAACATTTGAAAACATTATAGTTTACAAGTATTCAACTCCACTTTCAAGATTTCAAATAAATTGCGTGGTTTATTAGACTAGAGTATAAAAACTTTTTTTTTCTTAATGAATTTCAAATTTTAATCCAATTGTAACAAAAATTAAAAAGTAGTTATAAATAGGGATAAGTTCAGAGTTCAAAAATCTGTAAATTCAATTCAAAATTGGGGGATTTTCCAGGGAATTTTCAAAATGAATTAAAATTTTATTGTCATATTTATTTTCTAGGCCATTTGCACATATATTTTAAAATTTGCAAGCTGTCGATTTTCCTTCTGACTGTAGACGAAGAGTTTTCCAAATTATTGGAGGGACTCAGGTCAAACTTGTGAAAATTTTTAGACTTTATGAATGTTCATTGCAAATTATTGTTTTAGAATTTCATCAAAATTTGCACACATGTATATTAAAATTTCCTGAAAATCATTTGAATTAAATTAAAACAATTTTTTTTTTTTTTTTTAATACTCCCTGATAATAATAATACATAATAAATAATAATTCTTAAAAAACATGTAAATAAAATTAATTGAAATTTATAAAGAGTATTGTGTCTCATTTAAAGAGTATAATAAAAAATATCGCTAAATATTCCAAATATTTTCTATAAAAATAAAATAAAATATGAAAATTATAAAATAAAATTTTTGGAATTCTTCAAGAAATTTATCAAATCTTATATGGATTTTGCTTTTCTAGAATTCATTTTCTGTTGATAAAAAAAAAAAAAAAAAAATCATAATTCTAAAATTCTGGCGTAAATGAAATTGTATATTACCATTTTTCATTTTTATATTTTTTATAATTAAAATTGAAATGAAATATCAAAATAGTAATAGTTTAATGCTTACCTTTTCTTTATCTGTTAGAATTTCTACTTTTCATTAAGGTTTTTCTTTAGCTTGAAGAAAAATTTTATATTTTGATATTTTTCGCCTGGTCTTACTTTCTCAGGGAGATTTGGGATAATTTTGCAAAAGACTATGACAGAATGTAAAAAACGTTAAAAGTGAATGACTGAGAAATGAGAATACTCTTCTAATTTAAAATGATCCCTATTTTTTCTCCCCCCCCCCCTTTCTCTTTCTTTTCCCATGAAGATAAATCGAACAGAGAAACATACACTCACTATTCTATCAAAAGTGCGAGATGCTGTGGCTGTCTGAGCTGTGGCCTATGACCAGTTATAAATTTTAGCGGTTATAATACACACACACAAGAAAAGAAAAGAAAGATTCCCTTTCCCTAGTATCCCACTCTCTTTATTTTATTTTGAATGATAACGGTATTTAAAAGGCGAAAGCGGTCACCAACACTATGCCCGGTGGCTCCCAACATCTGGATATCTGATTCTGGTCATCAGATAACAATTATTCAAGTTTCAACCAACAAAGATCGGTAAAGCGTTCTGTTTCCTGCTTTTACGACGTTACTCAGTGGGGGTCTCTGTCGCTTTAGGGAAGAGTTTTGTTTACATTCATCTAATAAGTTCAAAGAATGCCGTTTTAGATCAGAAAGAAAGCAAGTAAAAAACTGAATTGTGTTATACTGTTATAATGGATTTGATTTCCCAGGGAGTTGTCAACTGGGATCTCCTCCCTCAGGATTAACAACTTTTGTTGTATGAATATGAGAGAGAGTAAAGTTTTAAAATGTTGAAATTCAACAAGCCCTACTACATTCAAAGAGTATCATAAAAAAGGGATTCTTATTCATATTTAGAGTTATTCTTCACTTTTCATTTATTTATTTTTATTTTTTAAAACTTAAAGTATGCGATATTGGTGCTTTTATTATTTATAATATTTTATTTATTTATTTTTATTTAAAACACTTACTAAATTAATTTAAATTGTCGTATAAATAAACTAGTTGGGATAGGTGAACTCTGCTCAGTTCCTCATCATATATTTGCTCTCATACATTTCTACTTTAGCTCATACTATATATACATGTTAAAAGATATGAAGTTTGCCTATCATTTGGCTGGTTTGCAGAATGTAGTCCTCAACCACTAGACTACCCTTCCGCCTTCCACTTCAATACATTTATCTTTTCCTAATTTGTAATTTAATTTTGTTAAAGTCAGTTTTATATTCCAGTTTTCATGCAATTCCATATTATTTCCAATCCAATAATCTTCAAATAGCAAGTGTTGGGAAATATTGCCTTATTCTACCATGTTGAGAAATTCGTAAATTTTGAATAATTTACAAAGATTTCAAAGCGGAATGTCTATAGTCAATAATGTTCATGATAATGTCATAAATGGTGTTTTAAAGCTGGTCAGATATCTTTACGATGAAAATAATCCTCATAATACGTTTAATCAGTCGTAGTCGCAATGTGCTCCATGTTCTGTACAAATTAATACTTCAGCGGATTAACGAAGCGGCAGAGCTATCTCAAAACATTGAAGATTAAAATTGCAAATAGCATATGTCTAGATACCCTCCCTCCCCCCTACCCCTAGCGGTGAGTTTCAGACTGTCGCCAATTGTCCAATGCGTAGAGATAGTGCAATAGCAAAACCCTCTCGCTCTGGAAGTCTGCACGGGCTTGGTTCTGGTTGAAATTCTTAATTTTGTCTCGGCACAAAATTGATAATCTTGGTTTCTCAATTTTGCGAGACTTTCAATGGGGAAAAAAAAAAAAAAAAAAAAAAAAAAAAACAGGCCGAGCTGGGTAAGCAAAGCTTCCGTACAGGCTCAGCCGGATCTGCACCTCAAAATTTCGGCCCGTGCAGACCTCTCCACTTCACTCCTCCATAATTCTGAATGACATGGCATTCATACTCATATCATAAGTGATATTTTAAACTGGTCTAGTTTCTTTATGATGAAAATAATTCTCATAATACATGCTTATACGAAAATTTCCCCTGTTATCAATTATTTAGAAAATCGTATTTTTTGATAATGTACAAACTTTTCAAATTAGAGGTCTGAAGACAAATATGTTCTTGCTAGTGTCATAAGCGATATTTTAAAACTGGTCCGACCTTTCTAGGACCATTTGTTCTTGAGATATTGCATACAGAGACTAATAAACTAACACATAAAAGAACTGACACTAGACGGACAACACGCAAATTTTGTTTTTTGGACTCTTAAACCAAACCTCAAAATGGGGAAAAACGTAAAAAAGTCAAGGTCTAAAACGAAAAAAAATAAATAAATAAATAAAAAAATTCATGACTTTAGAAGGCAAAATCGTTCTATGAAGCAAATGACTGAAAACGAGACGATATTGATTTTCTGATTTTATTTCATTTTTGTTACAAAAAAAAAAAAGAATAGTATATGCTTAAAATAAATAGTTGGCATTAGGGGAACTCTGCTCAGTTCCACTTCACATATTAGTTCTCATAAATTTCTATTACAGAGAAGAATACTATATCCATAACAGAAATGAATTTGACCGATTGCTCGACACTGTCACAGATTGAAATGCCCCAACTTCAAGACTACACACCGTATAATTTGATAGATTTTCATTATCTTAATTTGGTGATTGATTATATTAAAGTCGGTTTCGTATTTTATTTTCATACAATTATATACTATTTCCAATGCAACGATCTCCATAATGGAAATTTATGTGCATTATTCTATCATGTTCAAAATTCTTAAATTTGGAATTGGCAGCTTTAGGATGAATGTTTGATGAATGTTTATGCGAAATGTTGCCCTATTCTTCCATTGCACTAAACTAAATGTTCAAAAATCATAAATTTCAAATCATAAGTTTGAGGAAAAAAAAAACAATGCAATGCAATGCAATGACCTTTGGGGGGAGCCAGGACCCCCTTGCCCCCCCCACCCCACACACACACACACACCTGGGTGCGCCACTGCTGATGTTAGACTTTCTTCTTCTTTTTTTCGTGTATAAAATTTAAAAAAAATAGTCTTAATTAGCCAATTTTGACAAAAATTAAAAATTGGCTAAAATTGCGATTATGAGTTTGCATTTTGTTCAGCTTTAAAGAGGGAAAAATTACTAATATACTTCATTAAGAAATTTAGTTAAATAAAATGTTAGGGCAGAGAAACACACCATTTCAAAATTTTTGCCAGCCACTGTATGTAATGTAAATTTTCATTTTTATGTCTGTGATCTAGGGGGGTGCAAGTGCACCCCCCTGCACCCCTCTCGCTACGCCCATGCTTACCTGGGTCAACACAGGTATAGAAGATTCAGGTAAATCTGTTTTTTGAAGAACGATTTGATGTTGTAATAATCAGCAGCATCTGCACTTGATAAAACAAAACTAAAATGTGAAGGTAATATAGGTTAATATTTCTTTTATATAAATCAGATATTCTCAAAATAGAAAAAATGAAGTCTAGATTTAATTGCTTTTTATAAATTTTAATCTTAGACTTTAAGAACAATTATGCAGGATTGAAAAACAAAAATTGACCATCCTACATTGAAGATGTTACATAATAAAAAAAATTAAAAAATTACAGCAGTAGTTGAGTACTGCTACATTTTGTCAAGTGTTCAGCAGGTGCATCAGAATCATTTGCCAGGAAGGAAAAAAGAAAAAGAGTTTCGGAACACAAAAAAAGTAAAAATATAAAGTTTTGTTCTGAGATTATACATCTAACAAGAACCCTGTTGGTGACATCTTTAAAATGCAATCTATAACAGTGGCAGTCTGAGTAGAGACATTGGCAGAGACTGAGTAGAGTTTCCATGGCTCTATAAACAGCTTTTCTTAAAGTTTGAAGAAGGGTGTATATTATATGGTGATGAGACTATGACAACTTGATCTTTTGCTTGTTTTATTGTAGTTGTACTTTACTCCAAGCTTTCTCTTAACCTTCCTACCATGTTGAAAAAATTTTACGTTTTACCTGTATGGGTCGAATCGACCCACTTTTGTATAGATTGAATTTAGGTCTTAAGAAAGAATTTCTATGGAGCTCATTTTACATCTACGTTTCCGACAACTATCGCCATCTATTGACTATTCCTGAAAATGAAGTCTACTCAAAAGAAAAAAATGGTGTTTTAAGCATTTCTATGCACGTTTTACCTGTATATGTCGAATTGACTCACTTTGTATAGATTAAATTTAGGTCTTAAGAAATAATTTCTATGGAGCTCATTTTACATCTATGTTTCTGACAACTATCGCCATCTATTGACTATTCCTGAAATTGAAGTCTACTCAAAAGAAAAAATTGGTGTTTTAAGCATTTCTATGCATGTTTATAATGTGGGTCATATCGACTCAGACAGGTAATATGTCACATATTTTTTTGGGGTGGTTTAAAACAAACCAATGACTCTGAAAATATCATATCTTAAACGAATGCCTATTTTTGAGGCATACATAATGTTTGAACAATCAAAATTAAAATCTGTAGAAGATATCGAAAGATCAATTTTAAAAATGGGTCAAATCGACCCATACAGGGTAGAAAGGTTTAAAAATATTTTTTTCTTAACTGTTTTAATAAAACTGTTATTGGATATAGACTCTGAAAATTTTAAAAATTAATATAAAATAACAGATTTGAATGATAATGAAAATTATTTTATAATATTGTAACACTGTAGGTGGAATTAGAAAATAGGCATTACAATAAATATAAAATGCATAATTTAAAATTTCAACAAAACTTTTCCTTCCAATTTAGTTACGGACTTTACAGTTAATAATTTTTTAATTTTAATGAGTTTTGTGATGGACACACTTATGTCTCAAATACTGTGAAATGCCCATTTTTTAAAATTTAAAACTATGTAATTAATGTATATCAATTGCAGTTGGATATATTTCATTTGAGAAATTATTTTATTATTTTTTATTTATGCTTAGAAAAATTCAATTTCTCCTTATTAAGTAGAATTTTGCTTTATTCATAATCTTAAACATTTATTGAAGGACTGTTTAGTACTATTAATTAATTTCATTTTTTAATTTAAAAATCTTGCTTAACACAAACTTGATATTAACTATTAAAAAATTCTTTTTATTACTTCCATTTTACATTATATTTTAAAGTGTTATTTTCTTGTGATAGTTTGAAAAATTGATCTTAAAAAATAAGCAAAATGTAATAACTAATTATCCTTAAAATTTTCATGGTGCAGTAACCAGAGTACAGCAACTAATAAATAATTAAACCTACTCATGATAAACATTTAAAAAATTGAAAAACTTTTAATTATTTGCATTACATTATATTGAATTCTAACATAAATGAGCATGTATTCATAAATTTTGATTATATATGTTTTCTTTCCCATTTGATTTTGTCATGAAACAGTTTTCTACTGTAGATTTAATGCTGCTAAAGTAAAGGACGTAGTGGAGTCAATTGTTTTTGAAGAATTGGATGGAAAAAGATATAATTCCTTTGTTCCAGAAGAAATGAATGGGCATTTATGTCAACTAATTAATAAAAAATTAAGAGGTAAAAATTTTTTTATTTTTACTTTATTTATATATTTTTAAGAATTTTGCATTATTTGTCAAATGCATGCTTTAAATTGATGTGAACTTCCATTATTACCAGTGTCCATTCTATAATACGTTATTTCTACTTTTTTTTTTTTTTTTTTTTTTAAGTACAATAGAGTTAGAATTTAAACAGTACATTTGCATGGCTGCGACTTGATCACTTTTTCAACTATTTGTCACTTTTTTTTTTTTTACAGCAAGTCACTTTTTAGTAACTATTTTTGCTCCAGGTCGTTACAAAATTATAATATAAGATTTCCCCCTTAGAATTTTTGCTGGTTTGCATTATATATGCTGTCATTGCATCTAATTTACATCTTATTGAATTTTTAATAAATAGTATTATAGAAAGTACAAAGTTACACATTTCCTTTGATATATATTGCTTGACACATTTTTATAGTTTGTGCAATTATGTATGTGTATAATTGGAATATTAAAGATGCAATGCAAGACTTTGACTTGCCAAAATTGTTTTAATTCCGAATTAGCTTTCATAAAGTTAAACATGGGGCATGATTGAACTACGCTGTTTAGCAATCTATACATAAGAGTCATTCTGTGTCAAATCAATACAAAAAAGTGGTATTTTTAACCTGACCTCCTCAGATATTTATGAAATTGGGCTCATTTATTTGTCTTACAGAGAAATGAATATATACCAATTAATAAGTCCCTATCTCTTTCAGTTTTTGATATACAGGGCTGTAAAAGTGGGTAAAAAGTGCAAATTTTCAAAATTCTTGTGTTACAAATGTTCTTATATCTTGTTCCCTAATTGTATCAGTGATAAAAGATTGGTACCGTTAGAAAGCTTTCAATACAGGCTTTCAAATGATATATCACATGCACATATTTTTTAAAAAAAATTATTTCAAGGTCAAACATTTTTACCTTTAACCTTCAATATCACAAAAAACGTTTTTTTATTTTTCTTTTAAAAATTATGTGATATTCTTACGTTTATTGTCTATACTTACTGTGAATTTTAAGATGGGACTACCATGGGAATGCTGAGTTATAAATTAATATGCAACCCTAAATCAGTATTTTCATACTAACAATGGCGTAAATTTTACCCATATTTTGTTCCCTAATTAACTTAGAGATATTGGTATCATTAGAAAGCTTATAATACAGGCTTTCAAATGATATATCACATGCATATATTTTTTTAAATCTTCATTTTAAGGTAAAACATTTATATGTTATTCTTACATTTATTACCTATAATTATCGTAAGTTTCAACATAGCACAACCATGGGATACTGAGTTATAAATTAAAATGTGACCCTTCATCAGTATTTTCGTACTAACCTAAGTTTTATAAAATAATGGCCGTCCCATCAGGAAACTTACAATAATTATAGATAATAAATGTAAGAATACCATATAAAATTAAATACTTATATATTAAATAATTATATTTTTATTATTAAATAATTATATTTTTAAAAGAAAATTAAATGTGTACTTTTTGAGATATTGAAAGTCAAAGGTCAAAATCTTTCACCTTAGAATGAAAAATTTTAAATATGTATACTTGTGATATGTCATTTAAAAGCCTGTATTATAAACATTCTAATGATACCAATTTTATATCTCTAAGTTAATTTGGGAACAAAATATGGTTAAAACTTCCGTTATGTTAGTATGAAAATACTGATGGAGGGTTGCATATTAATTTATAACGCAACATCCCATAGCAGTCCCAAGTTGAAATTCACAGTAATTATAGACGATAAATGTAAGAATAACATATAATTTTTAAAAGTTAAATAAAAAAGACATTTTTTGATATATTGAAGGTTAAAAGTCTCAATGTTTGACCTTAAAATGAAATTTTTTAAAAATACATGCATGTGAGATATCATTTGAAAGCTTGTATTATAAACTTTAATGATACCAATTTTATATCTCCAAGTTAATTAGCGAACAAAATATGAGTAAAACTTACATCATGTTAGTAGGAAAATACTGATTTAGTGTTGCATATTAATTTATTACTCAGCATCCCATGGTAGTCCCATCTTGAAATTCGCAGTAATTATAGACAATAAATGTAATAATAACATGTAATTTTTAAAAGAAAAAAAAAAGATTTTTTTTTTTTTTTTGAGATATTGAAGGTCAAATTATTTGACCTTGAAATGAAAAATTTTAAAAATATGTGCATGTGATATATCGTTTGAAAGCCTGTATTGAAAGCTTTCTAACGGAACCAATCTTTTATCACTGAGACATTAGGGAACAAGATATAAGAACATTTGTGACACAAGAATTTTGAAAATTTGCACTTTTTACCCACTTTTGCAGCCCTGTATATCAAAAACTAAAAGAGATAGGGACTTATTAATTGGTATACATTCATTTCTCTATAAAACAAATAAATGTGCTCAATTTCATAAATATCTGAGGGGATCAGGTTTTTAGTTGTGTTGATTTGACATGGAATGACTCATAATGTAATTATGTTCTTAATTATAACAAATGAATGTAATGAAATCTAAAAAATAAAATAAAAATGGGAGTATGAGATGACTAAGGAAAGATAAGGTTTCAGTAGTAATGAACTTTACAGGGGTTTGTCCAAAGGAAACCTTTGTCTATTAAACGACCCTTCACAAAATTTTTTATCCTAAAAAAGGGCCCTTCACAAAGTTATTTATCCTAAAAATGGACCATTCTCAATTTTTTTTTATCCTAAAACAGGAACATTCACAAAATTTTTTCTCTTAAAAGCAGACCTTTTGATAAATCTATTTTATTTAAAAAAAAAAAAAAAAAAAAAAAAAAACATAAAACGAACAGGTTGCCTAAATAATTGGATGTGCTTTGCTGTATTTCCCTGAAAAGCTGATATTCAATTTCTAATTTATAAAAGCTTTCTACACATATGCGTCAGTTTAGCTCTAAAAGTAAATCATCATTGTCTAAAATGAAATTTTAATAGTAGTTTTATTTTGCAATATTACATAAGCACCGACTTAACGAGGACAGCAGGGGCGGTTGCCCCCGCTATAATTTTTCACGGGGGGGGGGGGGGGGGGGGGAAGTATCTTTTCGCCCCTGTGCTTCCAACACGTAAAAATTTAAAACGCGAAAATAATATTTTCATCACAAACTTAAATTTTAATGAAAATTTTCACATCCTTGAAATTTTTTGTTTTCTTTTCTCCTTCTTTCTTTACAGACGGATTAGTAAAAAACAGGATGTATACTTTACACAAAGCTCCTTTTACGCGAGAGAAACTGAATGAGATTAAGAGAACCTCTTTTCAGGGTCTCACCGCAAAATAGAGCAGGCGATAGTCTTTTAAAAATGAGTCTGTTACAGTTTGTTCAAGTTAAACATATTAAAAAAGTAAACAATAACATATATGATTTGATGCCCAAAATATCTCCGATGAAAAATATCTCCGATCGGTGCCAGCTATCTTCAACTTTTGTTAAGAGTTTTGTACCTTTCCTTTTGTTAACTTCGGCTTTTTGTAACTATGGGTTATCATTTATCCTGTACTTAAGTGCAAGTTTTTATCGTAAACCCCAAAACACACAAAGAGTGGGTGGGATAATTTTCAGTTTTCATATCTTTAATCAAGACAGACACCGACTATGAGATCTTTGTTCTTTAGGATGAGGATTAACTAAAGTGTTAAACACAACACATTATGGTCCTTTGAAATCGGTATAAATTCTATAGATCGAAAAAAAAAGATTACAATAATAGAATCGCCTGTATGTCTAGTTTTTAGGCAGTTAGGTACAATGACAGAAACACTCTGATGACCGATTGCATATATCCGGAGAAATTGCCTAACAAAATTAGAAAAACGGTCAGCCAGCATCTTCTAGGCGCCATGTGCCTAAACATAAGGTAGTTAAAAAACATCTGTGAACACCATTGGAAGTGCAAAAATAAACAAAGTCCCTTACTATTTACTACAAATACTTATTTATACCGAAAAATAGAGTTGTGAGTGCCTTCTTACTGCTTCGATAGTTAAAAGGGTATTCTAGGACTTTTCAAAGAAAAACTGGAGATTTAGCTGAAAAACGAGGTAAGCTTTTTCAATGTTTATTTTGAGATTTGTGGAATTCTAGAGGCAAACATAGCAGTTTGTGCATCGTTTAAATTTTTGAAAAAAATATTAATGCTTTTAAAGCTGTCAAAATTAAAAAATTGATTAAAAATAAAATAAATAAATAAATAATAATAATAATAATAAAGGCAAAATGTTTTTTTAATATATACATAAAAAAGTAGTGCATTACTATCAGCAGGTTAACTATCAAGGAAGTTCATAGATAATATTTTAAATTACTTATACACTTATTAATTATTAATCATTATTACTAGTTTTATTATTATTTTCAGATTTTTTTTTTTTTAAGCATTTTGGAAATTTGGTTAAAGTATTTTGAAAATATTATTTAAGTATGTTGTTTTAAATTTAGAGCTTTTTATTTAAACCTATAAAGCTTAAATTTAAACCCATATTTTGTTCGCTTATTAACTTAGAGATATAAAATTCGTATCATTAGAAAGTTTATAATACAAGCTTTCAAATGATATCTCATATGTATGTATTTAAAAAAAAAAATTTCATTTTAAGGTCAAACATTGTGACTTTTGACTTTCAATATATCAAAAAATGTTTTTTTATTTTACTTTTAAAAATTATATGTTATTATTACATTTGTTGTCTATAAAGCTTTAAGAATCAAAATAATTGAGTTAATCGATTTAAATTAATATTGATCCTCCCCCCCCTACAATATTTAGAATTATGTGGTTATAAATTTATTTTGAAGATACTTCAATAAACTAAAACTGTTGAGTTATCTATGTGAATTAAAATAGAGAAAATTCTTTTCCCAAAATTTAAAATTTTGAAAATTTTGAAAATTTGCAATTTTTTTTTTTTTGTAAGAAATTTTTGTTAGAGAGAAAACAATTTTAAGTTTGTCAGATGTTTTATTTCCTCACGTTCCATTTTTTTAATGATGACTTTTGGTTGAAAACTCAAAATACCAGAAAATTTTCAATTCAATTTAAATTTCGAAGTCTGACATTTTTACATTTTTTCTTTAAAATTATCTTAAGAACAGTAAAATTATCATACATAATCATGTATAAAATCATGTATCACATATCCATAGAAAAATGCACAGAAATACTGGTGTTGAATGATGATCAATAGAAACACAGCAATCAAACACCAGAAAATGCATACTTACACAATTATAAATTCAAATCAAAGGGATTAAGCACGACATTTCATCAGCTGGAAAGAAGCAATTCTTTCACATTGCACCTGCGCCTACCATTTTTATTTATTTATTTATTTTTTAGTGAAGTGCAGTGCTTAATTTATTTGACTTGAAAGAATCATTATGTGGATTTGCAATTCTTGGTGCTGTCTCACAAGATTAATATTCCTTAATTACAATAATTTATTCATTAATTAGAATGCTGTTTAAGTATTATTGCTTCATGTTTTATTAGACTATGCTTATTCAAAAATTTTTGCTTAAACTCATCAGTTTTTTGATATAATATATTTTATTAAAAAAACTTGCAATTTGCAGTACATATTTATTCTGCTGCTGGCAATGGCAAAATTCAGGTCAAACATTTTAGCATATACATTTTAATTTAGAAGATTCAACTAATAATGCAGCATATCATTAAATGTTTTATCAGTGCATAAATTGGGGGGGGGGCTGATATGAAAGTGCCACCTGATTTGAAAGTACGAAACTTTTAAAATCAGTGTAGTCACCTAAATTGTTTTTTCTTCATGCTATATTCTTTGTATTCCCCGGCTTTTAAAAACACCCTGTATATGTAATTAAAAAAAAAAATCATTATTTTTATTTATTTGTCTTTTAGTAAATATATTCAGTAGATATGATTTACTATAATTTTGATTTTTAATATATGTATGAATTTCATTACTGAACTTATCGCCATATATTGATAAAACGGTAGAAATTGTTTTTATCTTAATACTGCTGTAAGCTTTAGAATATAGTTTACAATTTCAATACAATAATTTATAAGTCATATTGTAGGGTTTTTTTTTTTTTTTTAAGTAGCTTGATGGTAAAGTATTTAACAAGTATGTACCTAGTATTTTAATATGACATTATGGCTATATATGCTTTCTCTTTCAGTTTTTCCTTTAACTCTTTTATTTTAGATTTTTATTTATTAATTAAGCAGAAAATTGTAATGTATATCTCTTTTAGCTATATTACAAGTACCTCAATTTGTGTTCTTAAATCTGTTTTGTATTATCTCGTATTGTCTTTCTTGTTGATTCCATTATATTAAGCTTATATCAACTTCTCACCCATTGTGATCAATTCTTTACAAAACAATGGGTTAAGGAGAAAGTTTGTATTTATGTTGAAAAATAATTTTATATATATATTTTTTTCTAAACAGAGTTTCCTTATCAACGATATAAATATGTTATAGAACTTTTACTCGCTGAACAAAAAGGTCAAGGCATGGAGTAAGTTTATATTACATATATATATATATTCTTTCAGTTAATTTCCTATTTTAGTATTTTATTATATACTGTGTTACGGTCAAATTTAAAATTAAATATGTTTTTGTATCCTTTTTAAAAATTATTATCATCAGCAAATATAGAATGTGCATGTTAATTGTAAACATTCTGTGCGTATTTTTAAGTAAAAATTTTTTTTAAATCTCTCATATCTTTCTTTTCTTTTATGACACCCATTTAAGAAAAAAAAACAGCTGTAAATCTCTAACAAGACCAAGAGACCCATTAACAACAGTTATGATAAATTGACATAGAATAATTTGTCTATGGTAGTTACTTAATGGTTGTTATTGATTTCGTTAACATTATATTAATATCTCTGAGAAAAAACTTACATACTTGATATTTTGAGTAAATCTCTTAATTTGATTTTTAGATATTTAGATATGAAGAATTTCAATATTATTAATAATATACTAAAACCATTTTTTAAAAAAAATTAGTTGTATTTAGCTATGCTAAGACTGGTGCGCATTCGTTTATTTTTCTTTTTGTTTATATTTCAAATAAAGTGGGTAAAAAACTGAAGGAAAAGCTAAATGCTCTAATAAATCAGTTAAAAATATTGAAGGAGAAGCTTAATACTAAGATAATTTGGGTAGGAAAATGTTAGCTTCTACCTTCTAAGTGTGAAATTCCAGATAAAAAGTTATCATATCTCTGAAACATTTTGAACTCTTTTGTAATTTTAATCTGTGAAATCCTGGTAGTTATTATTATTATAATAAGAATATTATGATAGATTTTGGCTGTTTATTTTTTTAAATACACAAAATTTATACAAGATGGTTATATCCTCTATCTATTTGTAAGTATTCTTTTTCCATAATGATATTATAATTAAAGTATTAATTATATATTTAAAATGTGTTCTTCTGTTATATGTTTTTTATTGTTCAAAATTAATTTATGCATGATAAGTTTACACACTTTTTTTTAACTAAGGACTTGAAAATTTGTTTGTGTGTTGTTTTACATTTTCCCATTTCTAAAAGTTGGCAGGTATGTTGTTGTTGATTAAATGCAGACAGTAAATAAACAAGACAATAAAACGAAACAGAACATTAGTATTTAATACTGTGAAAAGGAAACATCTGTCAAACAGACCAATCACAAGTGAACATTTGGCAGATGCAAAAGAAACAATTACGCTAGTTATAAAAAAGCACCGCAAAACTGATGTTTAAAAGTAATAAGTACAAAACTTTGAATCAAAACCATAAAATGCAAGAACTTGCAATAATTGTTTTGGGTTGAAAGAAGATAAAACCCTTTGTCAGGTGAACAAAGTAGGAATGAGTGTTGCAAACAAAGTGGCAACACACTGTGTTTGCAGCACTTGTGCCTACTTTGTTTGCCTGACAAAGGGTTGTGTTTTCTTTCACTTACATTGTTCACCTGACGAAAGGTCATGCCTTCTTTTGACTTGAAACAACTGTTGTGGGTTTTTGCATTTTATGGTGTTGATTCAAATTTTTGTACTTATTAATTACGGTTGTTATTTGGGTATTTATAAATTAAGCTACAATGTTGCCATCTAGTGGAGAACACATTACAAAAAATTAAAATAAGTTTAATTTAAATTATGATTTTTATCTGAATTAGATGAGTTATTTAATGAAAATGATAGAATGACTATAAACATATGTATGAACTTTTAATGTAAAAGATGTTATGAAAATGAGTGGTTATGTCAAGTGATGTGAGAAAAAATTAGAAGCAACGAGAACCAAAAATAATGGGTCTTTTCTCATCAAAACTTTTGTTTAATGCAATTTACTACACTTTAACAATATTTCCATTCCACTAGTTTAAAAATACCATATATTTATTAAAAGAATAGTACTACTTATTTAATATTTTTCATTTAGTATTATCATAATTTCGTGTATATAACCTGCGGGTAATCTATAAAAAATACCTTACTTTGTATGTCCTGCGGGCTATCATCTGGTGCGGAGTATCTATCACGAACAAGGAGAAAATCAACATCAGTCGCATTTTCGTTTCGGAAGTCTGAATTATTAATGTATAATGACGATGAAATTGAGAACAGTGAAAAGGAATTTGATGAGGAGGTTAATAAGGATGATAAAGACGAACTGTCCCAAACAATATTACGTTTTCATTCTGATACGGAAGAATCCGATTTCGATGGATTTGAATAAATTTTGTAAATAAATTTATTATTAACCTATAATTTTCTTATAAATTGAATAAAGGTGTTAATCATTAAAAGTAACTCCAGTTTATAGTAATTTATATAAAGAGAAAGATTAATACTAAGTTATGATTATTTGCTTTTTCATTATAGGTAAGTAAATTTATTTGTTTATTATTTATATTTATTTGCATATTTTGTTTATTATTTCTATCTTTTTCTACTTATTATTAAAATAATGGCAATTAGTATTGAAATTATAAACAGCAATTGCTGATCATGTGATTTTAGAAGTGCAGGGTATCTTCTAGTGCAGTGTATCTTTCGGTTATAATTATTTTTAAATAATTTTTTTATGCTGTGGGTTATCTTCCGTGGCGGGTTACATACGCGAAATTACGGTAGTTTGATTCTGCTGTATAGGTGTAATTTTAGTGTAGTTGTTTTTGTTTTTAATTTTGATTAATAATCATATCACATACTTTCATAGTGATTGTATCTATTATATTGTTACAACTGATTGAGTCTTTTCCCCTGAATCAACTGTTGCAGTGAAAGTAATTTTACAAGTAAAGTGAAGTAAAAAAGGCAGTTCATTCACTTTCAGTGAGGTCAGCCTTCGTGACAAAATTTGCAAAAAATAATAGTTCAGAGTTCCAGAAGTCCAAGCCCACTGATGCTTAGGGCCAAGATCTAGAACTTTCTATGGGATTCTGGATTGAAATACTGCCAAAACCCATCACCAAAAGATATAAATAAGAGTGAGTTGACTTCTGTGGAGTGTGTATAGTCACTGTGATTCAGATTTGTTCAGAGACCTATTCTGAGTGATTGCACTTTGGAGATTGTGCTCTCTTTTGGACTGTTCTAGAACATTCGTCAAATAGTGATTTTTGCAGTATGGGTGACAGCTTCATTGAATTGCAACTAGAATATTCAATAAGTTATGTTGAATAAAGAGCATTCATCAACTACAACCTGCATGTTTCTTTACGAACTATTTTCTCACACAAGGAAGTCAACAAGTTTTTTTTTTTGGTAATAGTATGCAGTATTTTCTTTTTTTACTTTAACTGCTTAGGCATTCAATTTTATACATACAAACATATATAACTGAAGTAATGTTTTTATTGCACTTATAGTTATTATATAAGATTGCTTTATTGATTTTTAGGTTTCTTTCTCGGTGTTTGTGGGATCAGGATACTGATAATCAAGCTACAGTCTTCGTATTTACTGTAAGATTTATTTTTCATTTGATCTCTGTGACAGTTAATAATTTTTTATTCGGACTTAATACTATAACAAATTCATGTAATTTATACATAATTTGAATTTTTTTTAGTTTTCATAGCATAACTTTTATGCAAATAAAATTTATTTATTTTAACCGTCTATATCATACTTTTATAATGATTCTAATTTTTATCTATTTCTCTTTTGATAATAATATTTTAATAAACATTGTTTTTACTATCTTTAAATTGTATTTTACTTAAAATAATAAAAATAAGTGTTAAATAAAAGAGGAAAAGAAATTTCATACTTTCCTAGCAGTTTTCATACTTTCCTAGGCAGTATAGCTACAATATAGGACCCCATGGCGACTTTTAAATTTTTGTTGCTATGTTGGCAAAGCATTTTTATTCATTTATTTTGGCATAATTTTTGTTATAAAAATTTAATACCTATATTGATTATACTTTTTACTATAGCATTTATTAGTCGATTTATGACAATAGTTCATATTCTGTTTATATTAAGTATTGCTAGGTTTAAAATGATGCTTGCAAAAATTGTAAAGATGCAATTTTTAAAAGTACATTTTTCTATAAAATGATCTAATCAGACAAATGACGAATGAATTGAGTCCGTATGTTTAAATATTGCCCATGTATAAATATTATTTTTTTATCCTCAAGTACTTTAATTTTTTGGGAAATTAGCAATGTTAAATAATAGAGCTATATTTTGGCCAAATTTTAACACGGAATACGGAATAATAGTAATTAAAAAAAAAAGTATTCCAATTTCTTTTTTTCTTTTAGCAACAACTTATACTTGGCACAGTTATTCACTATGCTGCAAACGAAATGGTTCTGATCTCTCCAATTTTACATGTATGAATACTTCCATCTATTTATAAAATCTGTTTTTCATTTATTTACAGTCAGTTGTTACCATCAACAGTGTTTCTTTTTGCTTCTTTCTTTTTTAGTTTGCACTATGAATTTAAGAAATTTGTTCTTACATGATGTCACTGTTGTATCGTTTCTACAAAATTTAATATCTCCTTCCCCTTATGTTTTCTTTCCTTTCAGTTTAGCTTTTGCATTCAAAATTGTAGCATGTGTTTTTGCACCTGAAGAAGAAAGGCTACATCTTTTCAGAATGGTAGTTGCTTCTCTTTGTCTTGTGGTGTGTGAAGAAATTTTTATGTTTAGTTCTTTATTGTACACCAGTTCTTCAATTTACAAAATGTGTAAATTTATCAAAACTCAGAAGTCAAAAATTTGAACAAAATGCAATATATTGTTACAAGTTTGTAAATAATTGTAGTTATTTTTATGTAAATTCATTCAAAGAGGCTTAGTCAGGTGATAAAATGTTAATTTACAGCATTTTTAGCTTGTTTTTGCATTTAAATAGCTCATTTCCTGTTAAAAACATGTTAAAAAGCCTCATTAAGGCAGGTAATGGCTTTGGTGCCAAATTTGGTGAGTTTTTCGCTCCTTGGCGAGAAAATCCCTATCTTCGATATACCAAATATGGAAGCTCTAACTTGATAGGCTGACGAGTTTCTGGAAATTTCTACATTTTTCTTCGTGGGTATTTAAGAAGTTGCTTCACGTCAAATGAGTCAGTCTCAGTTGAGTTTCACTAATGCTCTCATTACTACTGAAAGAGCTCTGAGTCTCTGATTACAGCCTTGCTGTGTGTTAATGCTCTGATACAGTTTGTACTGTGAATTTGCTGTTATTAGCTGTTATTTGAGCTGTGTTTACTGGAGAAACTAAAGTCGATGCCTGGTTTATAGACTTGTAATCTTCTTGAATTATCTCTAAATAAACTTCTGAGCTTGTGCAAGTTTTGCCTTTCATTCAGAGACAACCCACAAACTCCGAATATGTAACAATATTTTTTTTCTTATGAATATATGCTAAAATAAAAGGGATGTTGAAAACTTCATAAAATTTTATTTGAAATTTTAATTTCAGGCGGTTTTGATGTGGTAAGTTGTGTTAGTATTATTTAAGCAAATTATTAATGTTTGTCCCTCATCAGAGTTGAGGCGATAGCATATTATCGCACTGTGATTTTAAAGTGGCTTAAATCAAGAATGTTTTTAACATCTACATTTAGCATTCGGGAAAAAAGCTTTATCTCATACCATTGTATTCAGATAGTTTCCAAGATAAAGGTAGTTCTTAGATGAAGAACACAGGGGAAGAATTTTGTCAGCTGTAAGTTATTATAGTACCAGAAAATGTGTTGGCCAAATGAAAAGTGTTGATTTATGATAATCGCTGCATTTACCAAATGATACAAAAGGAATTTAAAATTTAATTCACAACCATACATTATATTGTTCATGAAGAACTGCGTATGAAAAGTTTGTTATTGTGTTCCCTATATTTTAACAGAGCACCAAAAAAGTTGAACATATTAGAATCTGTAAAGAAACCCCAAAATTACTTGAAGGTGGACACTGCCTTTTTTCCCAAATTATAACTGGTGTTAAAACATACATACCATTTTGATGCTCAAACATATCAAGAAAGTAAAGTACGGATTTTTGAAGAAGACCTCAAATTAACAATTCTGAAAAACAAGTAATTAAAAATATATATATACACTAGCCGCCGCTTAATGAAATCGCTGGTTAGTAAAATCAGCCGCTTAATCTGATCAAATTGCCAGGACCGGAATCAAATCAATACAAACTATTGTTGAAGCCGCCGCTTAATAAAATCAGCATCGCCGGTTAATAAAAACTCAAAAAAATCTCCTCAGCAGCCAAAATTATCATTTATGCACACTAAAAATTTTTTTATTTACATTGTGATTTTTAATATTATTATTATTATTATTAAAGTACTCGTTATCGTTCATTGTCGAAAATTTTACACTTGCAGCATAGTTACAAATTAAACATGCCCCATAACTTATCTCCGTAACAATTTCAAGAACGTATTCTTCAAAGCGCAGTAATATGTTACAAATTTGATTTCATTTGATTTGCAAATGACATATATATATATATATATATATATATATATATATATATATATATATATATATATATATATATAATATGTTAATTTTCAATTATTAAAAGACAATTTCTAGTTCTTATTTTGAAATAGCTATAAATTAAGAGATTCAAATGAAAAAATTTTTAATTTATAAGAAAAGCGTGAACTTTTGGTAAAATAATGATGATTTTCTTCGAAAGAAGCGCATAGAAATTTGGAATGCATTTAATTTACTTATATCGGAGGAATAATTATTTATCAAAACTTAATTAATATTGTTTATTAATTCCATTATTCGTTACCTTTTGAAATTTCTTTCCAAATTCAGGGAAGTAATACCTTTTCCTTGAGTGCTGAACGTTCGCCGGGTATAAAAATCAGCCGCTTAATAAAATTACTTTGCCTCAGGACGAATGTGATTTTAATAAGCGGCAGGAACTGTATATGCATAATATTTTCTTCAAATGTACAGGACTAGTCAAATGCATCAAGTTGGAGGGACAGAAGATAGTTACAGCTAACTGGTACACTACTAAGTGTACCTTTTTTTTTTTTTTTTTTACATATTAGAGTGATAGAACTTCCACTATACTGTATTCTCTTGATCTTATTATTTTTGACTTTTGGCTCTTTTCTTTTCTTTTTTTAAGTCTGAAGAAAAATTTATATGGTCATTGTTTTTATTCTGAAGATTAAATTGATGAGGCTGTACAAGATTGTTTTCCATAGATTCGAAGAAATGGATGGCTTGAAGCATTTAATATTTCAAAAATTTGGCTAGGAAAGTGTATTGATGTTGGAGGGGACTACTTTGAACACTCCTAAGATTTTGTAAGTTTAACTTGTACATTTAACCAAATCTCAAAAAATTCAGTGGCTTAGATATATCATAATGCAAAGTATTTGATTGATTAAATTTTAGAACTTTTATGTATCTGCAATTGTGATACCTGATATGTTTAGGTAACAGAAAATAAATTGAATGTTATGATAAACTTCAAAGATTTTTAAGTATATTTTTATTTCATGGACATTGCTGTTGCATTCACTAGCTATCCATCCTAAACCTCATCTTAGTTTTAACATTGCTACCAAAAATTAACTTTTTAGGTATGGTGGGCTTAAGAAGTTCTTCCATAACAGAAAGAGGTTTTTATAAATTCTAGAAAAAGGTTTTTATAAATCAAAAGGATTGGTAACTATTATTCATATACATGATCTGTAAAATGAGAAGTTTATTTAATTTTAATAACTATTAATAAAGCCACAAATATATTTAAAGAAAAATAGAAAACCTTACTTCAGCTTCACTGACATAACTTAATGGTGGAGTACTTTCATTTAGCCCCCCCTCCTCCCCCAATCAACAACAAGTATAGATCCTGCGTCACGCCACGTCCTGGAGGAGAGAAGAGGATCCAGTAGTTCAAGAAAAATTTCACAGACTCAACGCAACAAAAGTAACTGGTGTTGAAGATGAGGGAAGGGGGGGGGGGCGTAAATGAAAGTACTCCACCGTTAAGTTATGTCAGTGAAGCTGAAGTAAGGTTTTCTATTTTTCTTTAAATGAGAAGTTTATTTTCCGTTAATGAATCAATTTATTATATATTTATCTTTTTAAATTCATTATAAATTTTAGTTTTCTAAATGTGTTTTGTTTTCCAGGAATATGTAATGTGTGTTGTTGCTGTCTTTGGAGTATATTATTACTGAGATTTCTTTGGAAGTGCAATATCAACCCTTAAGAGTCTCTTTTAGAACTTATTTTCTTACATATTGTACCAAATATTTTTTAAATGTTTTGTTTAAATAAAATTTATTATTCATGTTTGTTACCAACTTATGTAGTTATTAAATTCATATTTTGCATACATGTTTTAGGTCACCATCACACAAACTGTATAGATTTTGGTGACTCTAGCACTTACAGCGTTTTACACTAACACAAATAAAAATTGTTTATCATTAGGGCCTATAGGCTCAAATTATTTAAAGTGCGACAGCAACTAAGTGCCTTATTCAAATGAACTGAAAATTTATATACATGTTATAGGTCACTGTCACGTGAACTTTATGAGCTTTACAGAATCTAGCACTTATGATTCTGTTTACAGGGACACAATGCAAATTTATTTATCATTGTGGCACATGGGCTCAAACTTTAAAGTGTAATAGCGTCTAAATGTCTTATCCGATGGAGCTGAAAATTTTTATAAAAATTATAATAACTGTTGCACTAACTATAAGCATTTTGGTGAATCTAGCATTTAAAGGTTTTTACAGGGACAAAACAAAAAATTCTTTTTCATAATGATCTATGGGCTCAAAGTACAATAGCATTAAATTAAACATTGTGTACTATATGGAGAAAAATACTCAAACATCCTATTATAATTTTCTCTTTTGTTTATTTAATAATTTCTCTTATTGAGTTTTCTCTTACTTTGTTTTCAAAACCATTTACTCAGTGCGGGGAAAGTCAAGTGGAGTCACTCCAGATTTTTATGTTTAATATAACCTACTTAAAATTAGAATTAGGGATAGGTTTTGAAATTTTTAGAAAAAAATTAAAATGTGCATGTGTATGCAAAAGTTTGGGGGCAAAAAAAAAACATGATTTTTGTTTATTTTTATTTTTAATATTTTTTCTGTTAAAGATATTGCAAAATCTATCCCTAATTTTTTAGGTAAATCCTATTCAACATCAAAAAAAAAAAAAAAAAAAAAAAAAAAAAGTCTTTTCTGAAATATCTTTAAAATCTTCAGCATTATGAAGAACATGAATTCATAAAAAAAATGCAAACTGAGAAAATGCAATTTAAAGATTACAGATCTCTAAAAATATATCAAAAACCATAAGAAATGTTGCTTGAATGCATATTTTATTGAACATACTTAATATAGTTCAGTTTATGAATATTAAATGAAAATATAAGCTTTTATATGAAAAATACTTCAGCAGTGCTGTCAAAGATGCCAAGTCCGCTTTTATAAAGTGCATTTGTCGACTAGAACCTGCTTATGTGCTTTCTACGCACAAAAATGTTGACAACTTTCATATGATGGTAGATCATAATATATAAGAGCCAAAACCTTCATAATCATTTTGAATATAAATTTCGTAAATATCTCTACAACGAAAAGTCAGAGAAAGACAAAAAAGGGTGGTGCACAACTAAATCTTATAGCAAATGTATATACCGATTTGCAGCGTTCTACATATTGGGCTTAGGAAGCAGAGCACGCAATAAATGTTGCATATTGATTAGTCCATATTTAAACAAAAGACTTTTAATTAGACAAACACATAAGACGTTTACACGCAGAGAAAACAAATATTCAACAAGTACAGGAGAAAGATGCGCCGTACGTACAGTCCAAGAGGTGGTGTGCCAGTCATTATTAGAATGATCTATTTTACAGTGAGGGAGGGTAAATACAAGAGGCATTGGTAACAGAAAATAAATGTAACCCCCCCCCACACACACACACAATGTTGACGTCTTTCCCCAGATAACAATGTTACATCTTCCAATCCCATAATTTTACAACAGTTGTAATGTTTTGCTGATGTTAATGCTTTTGTATGTATGTCAGCCCCCATATTTTCAGTAGACACAAAATTTAAATCAATAATTCTATTTTTCAGTGCATCCCTTATGAAATGATGCCTGATATCAATATGTTTAGTGCATTTATGAAAGATTGGATTTTCAGCTAATTTAATAAATCCTATGTTATCTGTAAATATACTCACTTTTTCAATTTTGCCATCAGATAACTCATTTAGTAATTTACATAAATAAATCCCCTCCTTAGTGGCATCAGATAAAGCCATATATTTGGCTTCCGTTGATGAGAGAGCCACGGTACACTGTTTACGGCTTTCCCATGTAACTGCACTCCCACAAAATATGAAACGGTAACCTGTATATGACCTACGCTCATCGAGACAATTCCCCCAATCAGCATCAGCATAACCGACCAAAGGCTCATTACTTTTTCTAAATATAAGTCCAAAATTTATTGTTTTCTTTAAGTATCGTAAAACTCGTTTAGCGGCAGTCTAATGAGTTTTATCAAAACAAGTTAGAAATTGATTTAATTGACTGACTGAATTTGCAATGTCCAGCCTGGTGGAAGTTGCAAGATACATCAAACTTCCAACTAATTTATGGTAGGGATATTCGTTTTCACAACATTTTTCGGCCTTTTTCAATCGAATGCTTGCATCCATAGGACAAGCTTCGGGCTTGGCTTCTGTCATGCCAAAACACTCTAAAAGTTCTCTAATATAACTATGTTGACTCCTTGTTACAAGGCCATTTTCTAACTGAAAATTTATTCCTAAACAATATTTAACTATGTTTTTCATTAAGATGAATTTTGAAGTTTTCTAACATATCAGGATCCTGGGACATAAACAAAATATCATCAACATAAATCAATATAAGAGTCAACCCTTTATCACTTTTAATATAATATAAACATGGATCTGCATTTGCTTGTTTTGCTCCGAAATCATTCAAAATTTTATTTAACTTAGTGTTCCAGCATCTGCCGGCCTGTTTGAGACTGTAGAGGGATTTTTTAATAAAAGAACTTTATTCAGTACATTTAGATATTTAAGAATCTTGGCTGCTTTATCAGATATGTCCCTATCGCAATTTTCGTTTACAATCATTTGAAGTATTTTTTTAAAGTAATCGGGACACTGCATAAAAATTTCCTCATCTAATTTCCCATTTAAATATGCTGAAGTTATGTCAAATTGATGTATTTTTATTCCTAATTTAGCAGCATAACCTGCCATAACTCTAATCGATCCCATTCTTGCCACAGGAGCAAAAGTCTCACGAAAATCTACACCTAATTTTTTACTAAATCCACGGGCTACTAATCTCGCTTTATATTTCAAAAGAGATCCATTTTGATCATATTTATTTGTAAGGACAAATCTACCTTTTATGCATTGTTTCTCGGGCCTGTCTACCACTTTGGATGTATCATTTTTTATTATTACTTTTATTTCATCAGTCATAGCCCTATACCAGTTCGAAGCTTCTGAGCTTTTTAAAGCATTATTTATTTCTATTTCTGAATTAAAATTATAAACAACATCTGCACATGGCTGCGGCTGCCGAATTATTTCGCGATTACGTACGATAATATATTTCTCTCTTCAAAAGGTGCCGATACAGGGTCACGTGACAATTCATTAGTTTCATTTTCTATTTTATGAGAACTTTTCTCTGATTGTATGAGTGACTCATTTTGCAATTCACTTAATTGTATTTCTCGATGAGAGGCATCTGGATACAACTGACCTATTTTTGAAAAATCATTAGATTTTGCTTCAAAGAATTTAACACTACGCGAAATAATGACTCTGTTTGATTCCGGAATATAAATACGAAATGCTTTAGAATTTTCTGAGTAACCTACAAATAATCCTTTTTTAGACCTTGCGGAAAACTTATTGTTTAGTTTGATTATTGAAATAATAAGAAATGCAGCCAAAAGTCTTAAAATAACTAACATTTGGTACTACATTATTCCATAATTCATATGGGGTTTTTCCATTTAAAGCTTTTGTTGGGCATCTGTTTCTTATATAATTAGAAGTGTTAATAGCTTCTGCCCATAAATTTAAGGGTAATTTTGATTGGGATAAAAGACAACGGGCCATTTCAACAAGAATTCTATTTTTTCTCTCAGCAACGCCCGATTGTTCTGGGCGATGAGGGGTTGTTAATCTATGCTGAATATCATTTTCTTTCAAGAAATTTTCAAATTTAGTCCCAATAAATTCACCCCCATTATCACTCATGAATTTTTTAATTTTTATAGATTTTTCATTTTCCCAAAGAACTTTAATTTCCTTAAAAGCATTCAGGGCTTCATCTTTAGTTTTTAAGAATTTTACTGCACAAAAACGAGAATAGTCATCAATAAATGTAATAAAATAAAGAGACTTACCTATTGAGGGTATCCTTATCGGGCCACAAAGATCCGAATGAACTATTTCTAACATTTTTGTAACATAATCTGAGTGCTTAGGGAAAGGTGCACGGGTCATTGTATTTAACGCGCATACTTCACAATTGAAGTCGGATACTTTAACATTTAACCCCTAATATGACCCTTTAAATTTGAATCAATCAAATCTTTTAAATGCCACTTTAATCTACAATACCACTTTTCAACATCAGCAAACATTTTTTTAGAACTATCAATAGAAAAATTCGCTGCATTATTTACATTAGCATTATTATCACGCAAATAATAAAGTTCGTTTTTTCTGTCCACAATTAGAGTCACATTTTTCTTTCTGTTATTTATAATAGCATATTTGTCTTTAAAAGTTACAGTGAAACCTTTGTCGCACATTTGTGACACAGACAATAAATTTGTTTTCAATTCTGGAACTAATAGAGCATCGTTAATTTCCACATTTCGAAGTTCTGAGTTTACTTCTGCTTTAATTAATACTTTACCAAGACCGGACACATCAGTAGTTTCATTATTTGCTAAACTTACAGATTTTATTTCCGTATCCTTTAAATTGTGAAATTTGGAGTCATTCTTGCACATATGCCGAGTGCAGCCGCTGTCCACACACCAAAGATTTTCGGACTGTTCTTTCGATAACATGATTTTATTCGTTGAATTTGTGCTGGCCAGTAGTCCTAGACTGTTTTGTCTGTACTTAAATGACTTTTCTTTATCACACTGAGCAGCACAGTGACCAAGGTGTTTGCATTTCCAACAAGTAATTTTGGAATTATCTTTTTTGTTCTGAGTTAACTGTTCAGTAATTTTTGGATTTCTTTTATGTTTATTCCACGGAGGATGTTTCTTTCGAAAATTACCAGTCATGAATGCTCCATCACTCTGTCTGCCATCATGGCATCTGGCGTCGTTTTCTTCCACTATTTTTCAAAGTACTTTGGGTTTTGGTAGCTCATCCCTGGATTTTATCGCACACCGAAAATTTTCATAGCTGGATGGTAGGCTGTATAACAACATCACAGTTAATAAATCATCATCTATTTTAATATCCATTTCAGAGAGTTTATCAACTATGTCAAAAAACTTTCGAAGATGATCACGAATGCACACAGAAGAGGAATCTGCCATTTTATGCTGAATAAGCGATTTCAACAGTGACGCTTTTCTGGCGGAGCCTTTGGATTGATATATTTCTTCTAATTTTTTCCATATATCCAGCGATGTTTCACAGTTTTTTATTTGTTTCAGTTCTGAAGGCGATATACACAAAATTATGTTGGCTTTAGCTTTTTCATCCATATCAGTCTATTTATCGAATTCTTCTTTTGATTTCGCATCACTTTCCAAGAGCTCTGTCTTTGGTTTCGAACCAGATACATATATCCAGGATTCATTTTTTATCAAGAGTGCCTTCATTTGAATTTTCCATGTTTCGTAATTGTCTCTGTTTATCTTTTCAATACGTAAAGTTCCATATGACGCCATTTTCAACAGTGATTGCCTATCAAACAGATAAAAGTCTATTTATCATAAATAAAAGTTAATTTGCTCCGGACCCATAACCTATTGGGCTTAGAAAGCAGAGCATGCAATAAATGTTGCATATTGATTAGTCCATATTTAAACAAGACTTTTAATTAGTTGAACACATAAGACGTTTACACACAGAGAAAACAAATATTCAAGAAGTACAGGTAAAAGATGTGCCGTACGTACAGTCCAAAAGGTTATTAGAATGATCTATTTCGACCAGTCGTTATTAGAATGATCTATTTTACTGTAAGGGAGGGTAAATACAAGAGACATTGGTAATAAAAAATAAATGTAACCTAACACTACATCCAACTGTTATTGAGTTATTTGAGATACACACACACATACTTATATACAAACATCACAAAAAATCATGTAAAGTGGTAGATATCTCTAAAACAGGAGCTCACATTAAGACAAAAGTTGTGGGTGTGCAACTGAATATCATGTCAGTCACAAATGTAAATTTGCAACATTCTATGATCATTCGTTTTCGAGCTATGTGAGATATAAAATTTATTTCACAAATTGGGATTACAATGCTTCATTATACAAAGTATAAGGAAGTAAAAAAAATTCAAGGTATAATATAATAAATGGCGACAATGCAAAATCGATGTCTGAAAGAAATAATCCTGTCGTATGTAATTTTAAAAAGTAAATCTAGTATCTTTTCATATTTTGACAGGGACGAGAAGACACTCACCACTCTAGGTGCAGTGTTGAGCGATTCTAGCTATGCTAGGCCCCACCTGCGGAATGTTTATTAAAATATATATATATATATATAAATTACAAAGGCTGCCAGAGATAGGTCTCCCATGTGACAAGAAGTGGCAGTGAAAGATGTAGGATGAACTTAAAGATTTGCACAGAAAGTTGTTATTTCAATTTTAGATAGGGAGATTGTTCTTTCATTCTTCATTTATAATTCATAGGTTTTCATTGAGAATTCTTTGACAAAACTAACATGTGCCCGGCAAGTTGCCCTGTGTGACAAATGGCTCCATTAAAAAAAGCTGTTGGGAAGATGGGCTGCATTAGATATCTTTTCATATCGTATCAGATGTTTATATTAAAATTTTGCATTATGGGATAAATTTTATTTAATTTTTTTTTTAAAATGACCATGGGCCAGCTGCCAAAAATGGTCTAAATAATTTTTTTTTTTCCCTTTTCATTGTCGTGATAAAATTTTAGTTGATAAACAAAACTTACTGTCAATATATACTTAACATTCATAAATTAATGTTAAAATTCTAAAAATCAAAATATGTGGTACACCGACTGGCCCAGAAAAAAAAAAAAAAAAAAAAAAGACCAAAATATTATTTTATGGCCTGTAATTTTTTTTTCTGTTTCATTCAGAGGTATGACTTGTTCCAGGCTAACAGGAAAATGTTTAGTTCCCATCCCTTATTATTGTTAAAGCTATTATCATGAAAAACGGCAGTTTTTCGAGTGACGCAAGCAGAAGGACAAACTGAACGCTGCGAACTCATATGTACAGCTAGTTTGACATCAAAGAGATTTGTAAAAGCCGACACTTAATATCTCAGCAAATATGTCATATTTTGTTCTGATCTTTTCAAAATAGTCTTTTATCTTCGGTCTTAATCTATCCTGAAAATTTTACATTTCTACATGCAGTATGTTTTGAGATCTGAATCTCAATTTAAAGCCAAAAAGGGAAAATGTGTGGTGTAAGGATGTAATGAACTAAATTCATGAAAAAATATCATCAAAAAAAAATATTATCAAAAAAATTCATGAAAAACTGCAAGTAAAATCTGTGTAAATATTCTTTACGTCACACTACCTCTTTGCGCAAATTTTCACTCAGCTGGATACTATGATACTATGTTTTGGATAGCGTGACGCAAAAGATAAATCAATTTATTGAAATAAATAATTTTAATTTATAATGAAAACTCAGTGAAAGTATAATTATTTGGCAGTATATTTGAAAATTAAAAGCACTGTTTCAATGTGTAAATATACTTTATTAGACAAAACAAAAGTAATCTTAATGGAATCTAAAAACAAATCTTTTAAAATAACACCGAGGCGCCACTGGAATTTTTATATCATTCCTTTTAAAACTGTTATTTTGAATTTGAAATGTGAATGAAAAAGCATCAGTGTATTTTATATATCTGTCTGATCTTGAAGCTAAAAATATTACGTTTCCATTATAAATATAAATAAAAGTAGAAAGTAAATGATCAAATAAGAAAATCTATGTATATTTTAACTAATTGCAAAGCGTTACTTAAAATTTGATATCATTATTTTTAAGACTCATATTTCAAATTCTTATAGCCATAAAGTAGCGGCGTCACAAACTTTTAACCCGTTAAGGGTTTTTTGTATATAATCTTGCAGTACCTGCAAAAATGTCTTTATTCGGAAAGAAAAATCCATTTTTCAGTTTTGAGATAAATTACAAAGTATTTTTTTATTTAAAATTAATTTTAAATCATGTTTACTTTCATTTAAATTTAATATATATACAATATATATAATTTAATATTTAATAATAATTTGTTTCATCTGAGTATCTATCATTGCTATTTTTAATTTACTAATCTATCGATCGAATCGATGGAGTATTTAGAATAGATTATGCCATGAGCTGGAGTTTGTCTAGGCCAATAGAAAGTGTGCACGTTGCTAGCGTACATGCTGCAGCAAATATGAGCTTGGATTCTGTAGCCGTTGTTTATTTCAGAAAGGTATAAAATGAAAGATGGATTAAATTTAGATGCTAAATGTTAAACAATGGGCTAGTTTTTGAAGCTAGAAATTTTTTAACTTTTTTTTTTTTTTGCCACTGGGCTTCTGCATTATATTATTTATAAGATAACTTAATGATTAGCTAATGTTTCTTTAATGATTTTTTTCAAATCAGTTTATGATATAGTTTTTTTTTTAATCTTCAAGAAATTTTTTTGATACTTTCCATAAAATAAAGTTCGACCAGATCAAGTTTATGTAACTTTTCAATTAGAATGCGCTTTTTAATATTTACTTGCCAGTAGTTGCCCAATATTCAATGTAAATGAAATGTTTTTGATGCTGATTTTACAGAATGTTAAATATATACATAGTTTTTGCCTTTTTAATGTTTCAAATAAAAATAAAGTTAATGTTTCAAGAAGTTTTAGTCAAGTTTTTTTTAATTACATTTTCTCACCTCTGTGTATACTCTGCTAATTAAAGCCTATTTTAAAACATCGGATATGGGCTTTTGTCAATAACTGAAGAAAGTGTTTCAAGATGTCTGTGATGGAGGGGCTGTTTTGAGAGTTAACTAATATTTTTTGAGTTGTTTTTCTATATCTGCAGAAGTATGATAGCAAATACAAATCAAATTGAAAAGTTTTGTGCAACAAATTATGCAACATGGTCAAGTGATGTCAGATTCCTATTGCTAGAGAAAAATTGTTATAATATTGTATGTGGTAAGGATAAAGCACCTGTTGTTGAAGGTAAAGAGGGTGTTTCTGAGAGAAGTGTTGAAGATTTTAATTCTTGCAAACATGTTGCTTTATCTATTTTATATTTAAATATTTACAGTGATTACAGAAAAATTATCGAGGATTTAGATGACCCAGTGGAGGTTTGGAAGGTTCTGGAAAAGAATTTCCATCCAGATAATCGTGCATATCACATGCAATTGTTTTCTGAACTTATTCAATCTAAAATCCAGACAAATGAAAAACTGAATTTGTTTGGATCAAGAATTAAAGGTCTGGCAAATCAGAAGCCATTGGAAAACCAATAGATTAATCTTTCTCTCTTATCAATTATTGAGATGTTTACCATCTAGATATGATGCCATAATTCAAAGTATCTTATGATGGTCCGATGAAAAATTTGTATTCAAGGATATAGTATTAGAATTAGTAGTGGAGGATACAAGATTAAGTTTCCGAGACCTTGATAAATGTAAAGCTGTGAAGCATGAAATGTTCAGTATTCAGAGATTTAAGTTCAGATGTTATCAATACGAGAAGCCTGGCCATATTCGAAACTGTTGTAGTAACCAAAGGAAGTCTGGCAAATCTTTATTTTCGAGGAAACAGATTCCCTAGCCCAGGAGTTAGATTCTTAAAACCATCACGTGTTTCATCAGTATCTGCCATTTCCACAGACAGTGAGTCTGGTTCATCAGAAAGGAGAGCTGTGCCGCGAAATCGACATCCTGGTAGAGTGAATAGTGGTCAAGAGAAATACCGAAACTATGAACAGAGATAGTCTAGATCACCATATAAAGGTAATAAGTTTTCATTTTTTTGGCAGAAGCCAATTTAAATTGTAATATTAATGAAAATGTTTGGGTTTTCGATACTGCAGCCAGTCATCACTTTTGTAATGATAAAAATTTATTCACAAATTTCAAAAATGTAGGAAATGAAAATATGATACTTGCTGTCAGTGGTGTCGAGTTTCCAATAGAGGGAAGAGGTAATGTATCTGTTAACTTTGGTGAAAATGAATGTGTTTTAAAAGATGTACTTTATTCTCATAAATTAAGAAAAAAATTAATTTCCAGACCCATGCTCGATGTGAACGGATTTAAATTTATAGGTGAAAAGGGGGGGGGGGGTGTTAATGTTTATTTCAAAAATTGTAAGGTTTTTAAAGCTAAACTTGAAAAAAGATTATATTATGTTTATAAAAATGAGGAAAAAATAGTTTGTAATGCTGTTGGTAAAAGCAGGAATAACTTAGAAGATCTTGTGTTTTGGCACGAGAAATTTCCACATGCAAATATTGATTATGCTATAAAAACTAGTCAGTTTAATGCAGTAAAGGGTATGCCATACGTACAAAAGCTCTCTGAGTTTTCTTGTGAATAGTGCTGGTTAACCAAACATAGAAGGGTTTCTTTTAAATCTGTTGAATTTAGTAATTCCAAAGCTCCTTTAGATTTGTTGTTTTTAGATGTTTGGAGTCCTTGTAATATTGTTGGTAGGAAAGGTGTCTTGTAGCCTCCATTGGAAGTGATGAAACAAACAATTTTTTCAAATTTATACTGGCAGTCTCCTCTTTTGGGACATTCTGTCTTTTACAACCAGTGAAATCTATCATGAAAGGTTGTCCTCTCAATTTCTTACTTTTAAGAAGTTTGAAATTTTCTTCAACTTTTGCTTCATTGCCAAATTCTAAGAAAGCAAATACATGTTTCCTTTTTTTGGTATGAGGAATAATATTGACGTTTATTTCCTCTTTCACGCTCTTCTGCTGACTGCAAAACCTTTTCATGTATGATTTGTTTTTCGTCTTTCTTTTCTAATTTTCCTGGTGAAGTTTTAACTTGTTCAGATTGTTGTGTTTTATTTTTTGCAAGAGTCTGTTCTTTCTTTGAACTTGAAGGACTTTTTCTTGATTTTGCGATTTCATTCGGAAACGGTTCATCTGATTTTGTTTCCTTCGCTGAGGCCCCTCCTCTTCCTCACTCTCTTCATCTTCACTGTCATCATCTCCTAAAAGCATCTTCTTATCATCTTTGTCGTCTTCATCTTCACTTTCAGCTTTTTTGGAAGATTCTAATGGGTTTTTTGTCAACTTAGGTTGAGGGGTTTTGTTTTGGCTGTGGCTATTGCTACGGCATCCGTAACAATATTATTGTTACGGCAGTCTGACTGCGCTTGCGCAGTGAGACTGCCGGAGAATTTTTAAGAACGATTCTTTATTTGAATGATTCTTGTATCCGGCAGTCTATTTGTTTACTTTTTTCAGCCATGTTTTTTCTTCGATAGCCCAGAATAATGCTACCTGTGTTTGTCGCATTAATAATCTTGGACTATATTGATCCTTGTACAAATAAAAAAGCAATGAACGGTTATTGTTAATATTTAAATCTTTATCAAATACATTTCTATGAAATTTATCGAGTGTCAGTTAAAGACGATGAAAAAAATTGCACTTAAGATTAACATTCCTTTTTTTAATAAATTGTCTTTAGAAAGCTGTACTGTACATATTTTACTTATGTACCGATGTGTATTTTAAATTATCTTTTTTTATACATGTAATTAAAATTAGAATTTACTGTCAGTTTTTTTTCCCCTCAGGTACAATTTCCGTAATTACTTTCTGTTCAATTAAAATTAGTTTTAAGTTTATACTCACTTTGTCTTTCTGTCTCGTTACATAGTTTATCATGTCTTGTTTACTAGGTATTAAAACTTTATATTTTACCCGTATTGAAAACCAAAACTACCGTAACGGGTCGTAAATCTTTATCAACATTAAATCTACAAAAATATAATAAATTATTCTGCTGTCAAATGTGTACTTCATTAATAACTATAAATTAGTAAGCTTTTCACATTCTTTTCTTTTTCAAGTTTGCAAACACAATCATATATGCTTATGTGTGCAAGCATTATTATTGAAAAGTTTTAAATCATTACAAAATTGATATTTATTAATAATTTAGATGATTTTAATGTTATACACACTATTAAAAATATATTTTTAATGAGCTAATGTTTAGTCTTCAGTAACATTAATAACTTAAATCTGTTATGTCATATTCTAATAAAAGAAAAATAGTTTTTGTATACTTCTCTTTTTCATCATCCCCATGGGATTACTAAAAATTTTCATAATAGCTTTATCATATTAGTACTAGTACCTTGACAGTACATTTTTTTATAACAGCCCTATAGTATCGTTATGAAAAAAGTACCCCCCTTTTTTTTTATTTAGTCAGCCTAAATTATATAATTTTTTTTACTACGTAAAATCATTTATTTCTGCCAAAATAATTATTATGTATATATATTTAAAATATTAAATACGTGAGGTGAAAATATTCTTGGATAACACCAATATCCTTATGAAAGTAACATTTAGAAAATAAGTGAGAATATCCTTTTCTCTTTTAGATAAAATGAAAAACACGTTTAAACCTTGCATGTGAAATATAACTCATTCATTGTTCTCAAAATGCGTATATTTAGCTTTATTCCCCATATTCTTTTTTCTTTGTAGGAAGAGGGGATATTTTCAATGAAGTACAGTTTTAAGATATTTTATTCAAACAAAAAAGTACTTAAGCTTTTTATTTTCATTTTATTTGCTCAGTAACAAGAACATTTAAAACTCATAAATGGTTATTAAATGTTTTAGGAAAACCAGAATATAAAAGATTAAAGATATTAGGTTTAGAAAGCAAGCTTAAAAGCTATCAAGCAAAAAACTTTGAATAAAACACTATAAATTGTGCATCATCGCTTTGTTTGCGGCACTTGTGCCAACTGAATTGTTTTGGGTTTTTTGCAGTTTATAGTGTTTATTCAGTTTTTCACTTATTACTTTTCAACAGTTCTCTGGTGTATTTTTTATTATTTTAAGATTAAAAGAAAAGCTAATGAAAAGTATTAAAAAAAAGAGAAAATTCAAATTTTATTAAGAATAAGCTGTTTATTAAAAGCTAGTTTATTTTTTTTTAATATTGATTTTAGCGACAGATTTTGGCTTAGGCCCGTGCCTAGGGGCGCCTAAGTTTTAAAGATAATTAAAATTTGAACAGTAGTGGCAGTTAAATTTGAAGGACAACCAGTATTTAATAGGAATGAGAAACATTTTTAATTAATTGTTTTTATTTTTTGCCAATTATAAAACACTTTATCAATCCCTGTTTAACACGTTACAGATTTTTAGATAGTGGTTTGAAATATACGAATAGATAGTGTTATTGAAAATTGATTTTTCCAACTGAGTGAAAATAATGCCCGGATCTTTGACTTACACGGTCTAAGATCTTTGACCATGTAAGTCAAAGATCTGGGGTTCGACTCCTGGTCCTGCCATTATTTTCACTGAGCTGGAAAAATGAATTTTCTCTATATATGATTTTCTTCCCAATGTGTTGATTGTGTGATATTAATAAAAAAAGATAGTGTTATATTTGAACGGTTGATCCTCTGGACTAAGCAGCGGCAATATGTAGCTAGGGATGCTGTTGTTTTCTTATGGCGATTAAACGTCCAGCAATGGATTATGCTTAGATCCAGGTAGAGTGTGACAATTTTTTTTAAGCTTATTAAATTCTTAAAAATGATTTAATTTTGAACACAAATCCAAACATTAAGAGCAATCGAATAGATTTTCAGTCGATAATACAAATTTCAAAGCATGATCTGCTCTCTCTGTCATGAGTCAAACATGTTATGATTTGATGAGAGAAATTATTTTCTGAAAATAATTAAGTATGCAATGATTTAAAAATATAAAATATCGAACAAGAAGCTGTAAAGAAACTATTTTTAAACAAATTAACCTACACTGTAAAAAAAATAACTATTACCAGCTGCAAGAAACTCTCTCTGATTGGAGAAAATAATTATTTTCTCCAATCACAGAGAGTTTCTTGCAGCTGGTAATAGTTATTTTTTTACAGTGTATCTACTTATGAATCAAAATAATTTCTATTTTGATTAATAAAAATATAAAAAGAAAGTTAGTCAGTTCTTAAGTGATTAAATAAAAAATTAAATTCTGCTTATTAACATTTTTTGTAGGAGAAACCAAATAAAGTAATTGATTTTTTTCATGATCAGATATGATTATTTATTTTTTACTTATGTAATGATTATTATATAAAGATTGCTTAGAGATTGATATATCTAAGAAAAATATTTCTCCTTTAGCTGTATCATATTTATTGCTATTATTACTATTACAAATGCATAATATACTTCAAAACATGGGAGGGGGAGGGTGCCATATCGAAATGGGTGTAGGGTACAATCTAACTCAAATCCGCCGCCTCTCATTGTATTGTTATTTATTGCTGCAATCATATTGTAAATAAGTTGCTATTGTTAGTATAAATATCAACAAATGCAGGGGTGAAACTTTTCAGGGGCTGCCCCTGAATTCAGGGTTTTTAAAATTTTTGCTGCTTCTGAATTATATGTTAAATTATTTTGTTTTTATAGAAATTTGTCATTTTGATTGTTTGCCTTAAAATGCATTAAGAACCCTTTAAATATTATTTATTACAGGTAGATATATAATATACCATTATTAAATCCCCCCCCCCTCCCCATCTGCATGCAAATAGCAGATTTCAGGGTTTTTGCATATTAGGTAGTTTTACCCCTACAAATGTCCATTTTGACGCCCCCCCCCTTTCAACCTTTCAGCAGAAAGTTTTGAAAAAATAAAAACTGATATATAAATTGATCTCAAACATCTAAAATATTTTTTTTTTTTAACAAAAGCAAATGATGGCATGTTAATAATCAATCATTCAAAAAATAAAAATAATAAGGTGTAACTTAATTTTTTTCTTTTTTTTTAAATCTTAGGACTCTAAAAAAAAAAAATGTGAAAATGATAATATGTAAACATAGTTTATAATTCGGACGTCAAAATGTGCATTTATGTGTATCAAACATTGCATACATAAAAATGTACAGGTACAATGTACATTAAAACTAATCACGGATGCATAAAGTATTCAAATTGTATAAGAAAAAACTAATTTTCTGATGTTCATACTAGTAATTGATATTAATACTAACAAAGAAAATTTATTTATTAATTTAAACATCAATAAGTTAAGTAACTAATATTTAATGAAAAATAAAAAATGATTTATAAAGCACAGGAAAATTTGTTTCCATAATTATGCATTACTTAATGTATTTTTTTAAATTCCGTTTTCACATTCAGAAAAAATCACAAACAATAAATTAGTACTTGTTTTGCAAAAATTTATTTTTTAAACTTTTAACATTTTATTTTGCAGTTAAAAAATGCAAATGATATACTTGGTTACTTTTTTATATTTAAACTCAAAATATTAAAAGAACCAATTTAACAGTTGAAAAATTTCTAAATGTCAAAACAAAATTATAATAAATTGTATAATCAATAATTCTGGAAACAAATTTCAAAGGTTAGGTAGTACTCTTAAGTATTAACCACTTCGCAGGCTGCAGTAATGTGTAGACGACAGCTAGTATAGTGTGCCTCTGACTAGTTGGTCAAGTGGTTAAATGAAGCTTATTTTATTTTAACATGCAAACTTTAATATTGTCTTTCTACTAATTTATATTAATAAAATCAGACTTTTGTTTGTAAATTTCAGAATAAAAAAATTTGCAATATAATTTGCAATTGTTGTGTCCGTAACTTAATTTTTGTCCAAGTATCATGCGAGAACGGCTAAACTGAATTGCAGGAATTTAGGTCTTAAAGCAACTTAAAATTATATATATCAACTTTTACAACATTTTCTCCCCTTCCAAGGGGGCAGGAGGCAAAAACATGTTTTTAAGCATAACTCAGCTCCAAATTACTTCACGATGAGGAGATTGCACATGGAGAGACTAGATTTGAGAACAAAAAGGAAAAAAACTTTCTATGATTTTGAAATTTTTGATTTTTAGGGGGGGGGGGAGGAGAGGGAGGAGAAAATAAATTTTTGGTGGAAATTTTCACGAATTCCCGATTTTTGAGTAGAACTCTACCAAAAATGGTTAACAAAGATGTTGAAAAGAGCCATGTAATTTCCAAATACCCATTTTTGTTTTTTGTAGTTTTTTAGGGATTCGATTTGTGCACAATGCTAGTGCTTTAGTGCTGAATTTGTCTTGGAAAAACTGTAGGAGCTGAAGTCAAGAATTTCAGTGGGTGGATTATTTATATGTATCTGACATCTATAGTAATGGAATTTTATGACCCCCCCCCCTTTCTCCCTGGAGAGCAGGAGGCAAAAACACGTCTGTAATTGTAAGCATAAGTCAATTTCACATTACTTCACGGTGAAGTAATTGCACATGTGGAAAGTATTGAGTATAGAGTCCTGCATCCGGTTGGGTAACCCAATTTTACCTGAACTTGACCCGACCCATGGGTCGGGTTGACAAATTTTTTTCTCTTGCGGGTCAGGTTTAGCTTTCTATGAGTCAGGTTGACTTGAGAACACCTTTCAAAAAAAATTTTACAGTTGAAAGCATAAATTTGTATACATAATTATAGTTTCTTTAACTGATTGTAGACATATGTCGGAGCTCCATATTCCTATACACGGATATCCACCCGAAAAAAAAAAAATCCGTATAAGCATGAGAAAAAAATATTCGTATATGTTTTCTTTTCTTAAACAAATCTAAAACTGATCATATGTAGAAATTGTATGAAAATTTTAAAGTACTGTATAAATTTTTATTGACTATTGTTAATATATATATATAAGAAATACAACATAACCTCACTTTTACGTTTTGGAAATTTAAGTTATTTCTCAATTTACATTTTTTTTTTTTAAGATATCTTTATTTTCAATGAATTTTAATCCTCGCTTGTATGTTAACGAAATTTTGAATTTTCTTCCATTTACATTTGTATATACAGCAAATATAAAGGGAATACTTGTCGTGATTTAATTAAAAAAAGTAATGTAAAATAAACACATAAAGGATACGAATACTATCAAGGCAGATTATATTCTTTATTGTCTTCTCTAGAACGAATAAATAATGCACCAGAAAACTGAAACGAGAAGCTAAGTTGCTGATTATGCGAATTTAAAATGATCAGTGATCCTTAAAAAGCAGATGTTTAACTGCAAATCACATACATGCTACACAAATTATTTTAGTAAAGTAAACATCTACATCGGACAAAAGCAATAAAGAATAATACATCTTTATTTTTTTTCCAGACTATAAGTAATAAATAATAAATTATGAACATTTAAATTGAAGTGCATTTTTTATTTTCGTCTATATTCAATAGAAGAAAGTGTTGGATTCATAAAAATTTTCGACGGATTTACATGTTTTGAGAGGTCTAGAACACGATTTTACCATTTATAGAAAATATCTGTCTGTGTGTGTGTGTGTGAAAAAAAGTTTGTAACGACTGTTCAGAATTATATATGAATTTATATGTAGAGGTACCTTGACCTAAATTAGTGCCTATCAATTTTTGTCAACTGATCAACAGGTGGCGCTGCTATACAGCAATTTCTGAGATTTAAGAGAAGGCTATATCTCAGGTTCTATTGAGTATAATCAAACAAAGCTTGATATGTAAAAAGGCTATTATGAGACATTATGATGATTCAATTTGAATTCTTATTGACCAACAGGTGGTGCTGCTGCACAGCAATTTCAGCAGTTTAGGCGAAGGCTATATCTCAGGAACTACTGCATAAAATTGCATATAAATTTATATGTAGATGCACCTTGACCTAAATTAGTATCTCAACTGTTGGTGTCAACCGCTCAACAGGTGGTGCTGCTATACAGCAATATTTGCAATTTAATGGGAGGCTATATCTCAGGTTTTATTGTGTATAATCAAACAAAACTTGATATGTGAGAAAGCCATAAGGAGACATTATGTTGAATCAATCTGTATGCTAATTGGCCAATAGGTGGAACTGCTATGCTTTAATATCCCTCGATAATGGGAAGGCTATATCTCAACTTCTATGGCATATAACTCTACGAAACCTGATATGTGAGATAACCATTATAAAAACGTACTTTTTAAGATGCTATTTATAGGCAATAAAACTGTCACTTTGGATATTTAGTGTTAGTTGTCTCTAAGATGAAAATCGTTTGCATTCATCCTGTTAGATAATCTTAAAAAATAATATTTTTAATAAATTATTTGCACTTAGTAAAATATAGGAAAGTATAGAAGAAAGTCTTGTGGGGGCCAAAACATACTAGTTTACTCTTGAATTTCACAACTCACATAAATGGTTAAAAATTATTATTGATCCTTTTTTTCAGTTTTAAATTAAACAATTAGTAATTACATTTCAAATTCTTTTTAAAATAATTTACCAACTGTATGACAAGGAAAACTTACCTTATTTTATAATTTTAAAAAGTTTTGCATGATTTTTAGATGAAAAAGTAATTTTCATTTAGTTCTCGGGTTTCGGGTCAAGTGCGGGTTGATGAAAAATTTTTAGTTGGGTTCAGGTCGTTTTTCGCGTTGATGAAATTTTTTTTGTCGGGTTCGGGTTGATATAAAATTCATCTGTCGGGTGCACAGGACTCTTTGAGTACAAGAAAGCATTTTCTGTGATTTTGAAATTTTCAATTTTTAAGAGAGGTAGGGGGGAATTTTTGAGTAGAGTTTTACAAAAAAGTGGTACATATTCTAAAGAAAACGCATGGCTGTTTTCAGTATATATCTCCAAAAACCCATTCATATTTTTGTGACTTTCAATTTTGAGAGTTGTGTTGCAAGGGGGCAAATTCGTGACCCCCCTCCCCTTTCAGCGCTACATTTGTCTTGGGAAATCTAGGTAAGTTGCAGTCATGTATTTTAATGCATAAATAGTTTATATGTATCCAATACCTATTGTAATGAGATTTCCCTCCTTGGGTTCAAGGGGGGGGGGGGGGAGAGAAAAAAAGTTTCCAAGTGTAACTTTGCTCCAAATTATCTCAGTCAGATTAAATTTAATGTGTGGGTTGGTTATGCATACCCAACATGCACTATAATAGGATTTTGTGAAATTTCCCCCTTTTAAAGGTTGGAAGGAAATACATTTTCAAGACTAACTCTGTTCCAAATTATCTTAGGAAAGTGATTTTTTGATGTCGATTGGTTATGCATACCCAATACACACACCACAAAGAGATTTTGTGAAACTACTTTCTACCTCCTCCCATAGGAAGAGGATGGGGGGAGTAAAAAGAAAGTTTTCAAGGTTAAATCTGCTTCAAATTATTGTAGAACAGTAATTGTTTATGTGTGGGTCAGTTATATGTATCCAATATGTAGTATAAAAAGATTTTCCAAAATTCTCCCCTTTTTCCACACTTTAGGATCAGGGCGTGTGCAAAGACACGTTTTTAGCATGATAACTCTGCTCCAAATTATCCGAGGAAAGAGATTTTTTGATGCATCAATTGGTATGTGTATGCAACACACACTCTAAAGGGGTTGGGTTTCGCGAAATTACCCCCCCCCCCCTCATCACACACACATACTACCACCGTCCGTTGGGGTAGGCTCAGCAAAAAACACAGTTTCAAGTTTGAATATGTTTCAAATTTTCATGGAATGGCGAATTTTGGCATATGAGTCAGACAGGGTGGCTAGCAGTCAGGGAATTTCCTTTAAAGTCAGGGAACTTTAACAAATTTTGTGAAAATGAGCTATATTAATCATTAAATTATTAATGATATTTTAAATCACTAAATTTTTTGCTAGTATCGTGAAATTTTCATCGAAAATAAACGTGAGAGTCAGGAGAAAATGGAGAAAAATCTATAGACAGGGAATTTGAAAAGGTTTAAACGCTAGCCACCCTGGTCAGAGATGCTGTTTATGTGCTATAGTGCGTAAATTACGTAAAAAATTTATTATGGCGGGTACAGTGGACACGTAATTTTCATTCTTGAAAAAAAATAATAAATAAATAAACGAAGAAAGAAAAAAATAAATTTTAAAATATATTTCTTGTTTAAAACTAATATTTTCTTTATATTTTTAAAACATTCTGCTCTGAAGAAGGAAAAAAGATCTTTTCCTCCTACATAATATTAGTTTAAGACAATTTCAAAAAGAGCTAGTTAAAAATTCCTAAAAATCTGTTTATCATTTACAATAAAAAAAAAAAAAAAAAAATTATATCTGTAATGTATAAATTCATTCATGTGGGGACCCATTTTTTGAAAAATTGACCCAGATTTTTTAAATTCATGGGTCCCAAGATTTTGAAAGACTAGCGGCATCACTGTGAGTATTGATTAAGAATATGCAATATTCTCTCTGATTCGATTTATTGAAAATTCTGATTTTCCCGCCAGTGGTGGATCGAGAACTTAACTTTTTGGGAAGGGGGGGGGGTGCTTCCCCCCCTTAGATCCGCCACTGTTTACCGCTGTGGACAGGGGAGTAAATCAGTGTCGAAGGCAGTGGGAACCTGAACTCTTCATGCTGCAAGCGAGAAAATCTCTACTGAATGCGACATAAACTTTAACTTAGGTTTCAACTGATTTTAGTATTTTTATTTTTGAGATTTTATAATAATGATATGGAATTTTGAGAATTCGTTTAAATATAGTGTCCAGTGAAGCAGGCAAAGCCTGCTAGTAAGTTATATAGTTCTTCAGAATTATAAAAAGAAATTTGTGATTAATTAGCACAATTATTTCAATTAAAAATATATACTGTATTAAATTAAAATTTATTTAAATATGCAGTCATACTTAATTTTTAAAGTTTTAGTTAATTACGGCTGAATCTGCAGCTGCACAAACTGTTTATAAATTGGAATTTTATAACAATTGATCTGTATTTTTTATTTATAATCTTGCTGGAGATGGAGATTACTGAAATATTCTACATAATATTCATATTAGAGATATACCAAATATTTGGCCATATTACTGATTATTCCATTTGGCCGAATCTGAAACTATTTGGCTAGATGAATATTCAGTTTGTCCAAACATCCAATTATTTGGTAAGCTATTCAATTAGCCAAATTTATAAAACTTCATTTATTACTTTCTTCTACATTTTAGTAGAAGAAAGTATTGTATTCGTAAAAATTTTTGACCTTGGGTTTTCAATAGATTTTGATTTACGCATTTTGAGAGGAGTAGAACACGATTTGACCAGTTTTAAAAAATGTGTCTGTGTGTGATAAATTTTTGTGGCAATTGTATCTCAGGAACTATTGCATAGAATTTCATGCAAATTGGTATGTAGTTGCACCTTGACAAAAATTAGTGTCTGTCACCTTTTGGTGAAAATAGTCTTAAAGGTGGCTTTGCCAACCTGCTTTTTCTAAAGTTTTAACATGGTGATATATCTCAAAATTTCGTGTAAATGTGCATAAAGATAATTACTTTTTAATAATTATGAAATTAAAAAGAATTGTTTATAACAGTGATAGTCAACTGAGGAAAATGTTTTGTATATGTAGGAGCATTGCATCTGTCTCCTGTAAATTTTCATTGTGTACCCAAAGAGCTTTAACTATGTCCTTTAAAACGAATGATTGAACTATAGATCTGTGATAAAAGTTATTGATTTTTTTCATTAAAAGAAAGAAAAAAATGTATTTTTATAAAATGTTATTTGGAGAATAAAATTGATTTTCTTTGGATATTTGACGTTACGACTTCTCTAGAAATGTAAATCATCTGCATTTATCATGGAAAGTAATTTTAATAAATTATTTTTACTGAGAGAATTTGTTTACGAAAATATAGGGTACAACTTCAGTATACACCCACAGCTGAATTTGGCGATTTTTCTTTGGTTCTGTTTTGAACGATAACAATGTCGTTCTGGACTGTTTGCGATATAATATGGCAGCTTATATGTTGTTTATTTTAGATTTGTCATTTTATCATTTATGATTTAGCCATAATCGCCAAATATTGTTGTGGGTGTATACTGAAGTTGTTCCAAATACAGAAGAAAGTCATATAGTGGCCACATGATATATTTTTTTTTTTTTTAATTCCATTTTCACATTCAGAAAACTATTAGTACTCATTTTACAAATTTGAGTTCAAAAATGCGAGTTTTCATTAAGTGCATTTTTCTCAATTATTAGCCATAAAATGAAATAGTACTAAAAATTAAAAAATTAATTTTTGAAGAATAAGTACTAATTTAATGACTGTGAATTTTTTGAATGTGAAAATAGAATTTAAAAAAATACATTAATTAATGAGTAATTATGGAAACAAATTTTCCCATACAATAACTGTCAGTGAAATTAGGCATTATATGCTCGCAACATGCAAAAAACCCTGAAAACTGGTACTTGCATGCAGAATGAATGGCAAAACTTGTTAATGATATATAAAATGGCTGTTATTAAAAATATTTATTTACACTAATCATAAATGATAATATGATATTTGCGAAGTTCTAAGAAATTACAATGCAAATGAAATATTCAAAATGAAAAATTTCTATAAAAACAAAATAACATGAAATTCAGAGACACAACTGAAGCGAATCCTGCAGATAACATACTATTATTAAGTCTTCCTTCACTATTCATTCTGCATGCAAGTAGCAGTTTACAGTTTTTTGCTTTCTAAGCGGTTTTACACCCATCATGTAAATTAAAGCAAATATTTTAAATCTTCCACAGCAATATTAAAAAAGATTAATTACATTTACTATAACAATTAATATTTGAATAAGTACAAATTCTACTATGGTACAAAACAAATAAAAGATATGAGAAAAAACTAGTATGTTGCGGCCATGACAAAACTATGTTCATTTTCCTATAAGAATTCACACAATACAAATAATCTATAAAAAATTATGCAAACGATTTTCATCTCAGAGAAATATAACGCAGAATATACAAAAAAAAAAAAAAAAAAAAAAAAAAAAAAGTAAATTTTATGTTTCGCAAAATAAATCGATTGTATTTTAAATTATCACAGATCGATGGTTCAATTATTTTCTGATCGAAATCTCGTTCCGAAATCATTATATGAGGGAAATAAATCTCCCACATTGATTTCAACATTTTTTCCCGAACACACTAGCTCAAAAAATAAATTAAAATGCAGCATTCAACAAAAAGCAAGGATAGTAAAACGATCATTTAAAATAATAAATATAAAAATGGCGTCGCGAATGTCAACATGTGTGCTACGAGATTGATTCACAAAAGAGTCGTTCTTAACGGGAGCGATAAAGATTCATTGGTGACTGCCGTAACAATAATATTGTTCCGGCTGCCGTAGCAATAGACACTTCGTTTTGTTTTTACTCTTTTCAACACTATTTAATGTTTTATTTTTTTCTGGGTACTTACAGAAATTTTACTTTTAAAGTTAATGGAGGCGCCATAAGCAATATCTGTTTCAACTTTATTTTGATATGCATTTATTGGAAGTAACAGTTAATAAATTTACTTCTACGGGACTGGATTTGTTTTTCACAGTAATGCGATTTTCAGTTATTACTGTTTCGCCTAACATCAACACATTTAAACTGATAATGACGTCATGGAGTATTACATCATTATTTACTACACAAATATTAGATTCACATTCGAGATCGTCAATTTTTATAATCGCTTCAAAAGGTCCTATAAAGGTTCAGTGAAATTTGTCCCGATTCCCTTCAAAATGGAGCTCACTGGATTTAACCCATTAACATCTAGTTTTTCGAAAACACTTTTACGTAGCAGTGTTGCCTCACTTCTCGTATCAAAAATACCAGTAGAATTTATATTATTTATTTTCATAGTTTTAATCAGGTTTCGATTTACACTAATGCACAAGGATTTAACTTTGGGTTTCGAACCCGGGCATTCTGAACTCTTATGCCTAAAACATTTACAAGTAAAACACTTTAAACCCTTAGCTCTATGGTGACAGTTTCTAGATAAGTGATTTTTCCCCCCACAATTATAGCAAATTTTGTTACTTATTTCACTTTTAGGACTGAATTTTTTTATTACATTATTTCTTATGGGTTTCAATTTAGCATTATGCTCGATCTTATTCTTATCAAATCTATATTTAATTCTATCATTATTTTTCTAAATCCTTCATACATTTTAATTTTCTGTTTAAATTCAGGTAGATTCTTTGCTCCATAAAGCAAAATTTTGTTTTCACATTTATCTTTAATGCCTTGGATCACATAGTGCATTATGGCGGCATCATCAATGTGCCCATTTTTACATAATTCTCTAAGTTTGAAAAAATACTCAGTTACTGTTTCTTAAAATTTCATTTTCCTTTTACTCAATATATCATGTAAAGCAGCTGAATTAATTTCTGTCTTGAATTTCTCGATAAGCGCTTTTTTTTTTTAAATTTTTTATACGTAAGCAGCGCTTTCTCTGATTTAATAAAAATCAGATAGAGCATTTCCCCTCAAAGATCTTTTACAAAATATTATTTTTTGCAATTCGTTTAATTTGAACATTTCAGAAATTTCTTCAAATTCAGTGAACCACAACCACTCGATAACATTTTCGTGCGGCTCACCGCTAAATTTACAAATGTTATTTTCAAGATCATTAAACGAAATAGTTGCACTAAGTGTTCCTAAATTCTTAATATTAACACAGTTATCACCAGTATTATCATTATCATTATGGCATTGCACTGAGGAATCAATTTTAGTTGCTATACTATCGTGACTTTCGGTTTCACTTTTACTTTCTGATTTATTTTCAGAATTTTTATTCTGCATTAATAATGTTAAATCACAAAGCATTGAACACAGTCTCTCAGCTACTTCTTTTTTTTTTTTTTTTTTTTCGCAGTCAAAAGGCACATTTAATAAATTACTAATAACTATCAACACATTTAATGTGAAATTTTCATCGATTAATTTTAATTTTTGAACATAATTTTCATCGCCAGTGGCGAAAGCGAAGCCTGAAATTTTTTTAATTCTGCTTCTACTTTTTCCATCACCATCATTGTTGACGATACTTTATGAATGGACTGTATATCAATTTAATAATTACTATTCTTGAAGTTCTTACCTCAAAAAACATTTAATTAAAGTATTATTTACATATGTACAATTAATAGATGACGTATTACTAACATATTTCAAACTATGTTGACACCATAGTCAACTCAAACCATAAAAAAAGGTGAACTATATCACCGAACAAGATGAACAATATTAGATGTTACTATCATGACAAAAAACAATATAACTACTACCGCTAAAAGCGGGAAGGCAGGTGAACAAGAGATGCGCGCCTAGGTCGGCACATTATAGCCAAACTACGGTGAGCGGCAACATACCGGCCCACCTTGAAACATTGTTTCAAAATTAGAGTTCTAATAGAATAATTACATTTAATTATACGAAAATATTACATATGCAATTTGAAAAATAAAACTTATACAAGAGAAATATTAGTAACATTGTAACAATAAATAATACAATAAGCAAATTAAGTTTAACTAGATACATTATTCATTTTCAAACAATTTTTATTTTCTTTGCTAAAGGTAAAAGAGCAATTTTTGAAATGGGTCGTTTATATGTCCCATTTCTTGTTTTAACAGAAACTACTCGTATTTTGTTATCCTTTCCTGGAATAATTTCTACTATTCTACCCAAAATCCAACTGCATATGGGCAAGTTTTTTTCCTTTAATAGTACCATATCCCCATTTTTAATGTTATCCGTTTCAATTCTCCATTTATTTCTTTGTTGTAACGTGTTTAAATATTGACCTTGCCATTTTTTCCATATACCTTGAACTATTTTAGTTAATTTTTGCCAAGTATCTAATCTATTATCTGGAATGCCAGAGAACTCGGGTTCAATCACCGCTGTGATAGGTCGACTAACTAAAAAATGGCCAGGAGTCAAAACGTCCAAATCTTCGATGTCATTTGTAAGGGGTTGAGAATTAAGGATTCCCTCAATTTGACAAACAACTGTTAAGAATTCCTCATATGTCAATTTAGCGTTTCCCACTGCGCGTTTCAAATGAGACTTAAACGATTTTACGACTGCCTTGCCTCCCATAGCTCTCCAAAATTTAGGCCACGGGGTGGCACAAATTTCCAATTAATACTCTCTGAATTAAAAAAATTAGCAAGGTTTTCATCAGGCTAAGAAGCTAATCTATGCAACCTTTTTAATTCATTATTTGCACTAACAAAATTTGTTGCATTATCACTGAACAACGTTTGGGCTTTGCCTCGTCTAGCAAAAAAACTTTTTAAAGTTGCAATAAAAGCTTCGGATGTTAAATCGCTAACTAGCTCTACATGCACTGCTTTAGTAGGCATGCAAATAAAAATACAAATAAAAATTTTGCTATAGATTCCTTTTCTTTGACCCCGATATTTAATTAAAAAAGGGCCACAGAAATCCATACCTGTTCAATAAAATGGATGAGTCACATTGACTCGTTCCTTTGGCAAATTTCCCATAAGTTGACTGACCGTTAAAGGTTTAAGTTTATAGCACGTAATACAGTTACGAAATATTTTCCGAGCTAAAGATCTCCCACTAACTATCCAATATTTTTTTCTAACATGGTATAACAAGGCTTGAGGTCCTACATGAAGGAATTTTTTATGAAAATGTTCCATAATCATTGAAGATAATTTATGGTCGTGAGGCAATAAAAGAGGATGTTTACTATCAAAATTTAAATTAGCATTTTCAAGCCTTCCTCTCACTCTTAGGAGTCCCTGAGAATCTAAAATTGGATTAAAACAATTTAATTTACCTGATACGGGCTTCTTTTTTTCTAAGCAGACCAATTCTGCTGCAAACTGTGTATATTGTACCCTTTTAATTAAATGGACTTCTGCGTCGTTTAATTCCGTGAGCGGAGTGGTCCACTCACTCTATTTACCTTTGCTCTTGCATTCCTAATAAATCTAAAAATAAAACTACATATTCTAATTAATTTACAAAAATTATTTGTGATTGAAAACAAATGATTATAAAAGTCCTGAGAGAAATCCGTAGATTGAATTAATCCACAAAAACACTGCAGGGCTAGAGTCACACTGGGGATTATTTTTCATTTCACCCAACGCAACACTATTATCACATCACTGGGGGACAGACAATCAGAGTCATTGTTTATAATATTATTGGATTCAGTTAGAAAGTCTGGTCCCTGCCACCACAACTGATTTTCCATTAAATCGGTGGCAGTTAGACCTCGAGAAATTAAGTCCGCTGGATTTTCAGCAGAGGACACCTGGTTCCATTGAAAGTTTTCAGAAAGTTCTTGAATTTTAGCAATCCGGTTGCCAACAATTGTTTTCAATTTCCAGGGCTCGGTTTGGATCACGGAAGAAGAGTCTATAGGAATTAAAACTAGATAGGGCAGCGAACGCGGGAATAGACCCAGACAGCACAGAGAACTTGCATTAAGCTATCGTCAACATTGACAACTCAAGTCAAGAAACTTGCATTGAGCTTGACATCTCAAGCCTGTAAGTTTAATGCAAGTCAAGATCAAGAATCCTAGTTTACACTTGTCCCACTTGCTTTAGACTTGATAGTTCAAACATGAATCAAGTAATATGTATCAACCATGCACTAAGTTTGTCACAGCTCATACGAATCAAGTAATATACATCAAGTATGAATTATACTTGCTGCACAAAGTATGAATTATACTTGCTGCATCAAATATGAATTATACTTGATGCAGCAAACGTGAATCAAATTTTACTTGCCAAGCATGTTTTTAACATGATACAGTCGGCAGCAAAAGTGTCCGAGCACTAGCAAAAATTCCTATGTAAAAAGAAAAAATTCACTTAATACTGTTTTGTTAAATAAATTCTTGTCGAATCATGTTCATAGACTGACTAAGAACAGAACTCAACAAGGATTTATTTAACAAAACTGTATTAAGTGTCATTTTTTTACATAGGAATTTTTGGTAGTGCTCGGACACTTTTACAGCCGACTGTACATCAAACGCAAAGGAACTTTCTGCTTATCGTCGCCGGAAGCCAGCTGCGGAGAAATAATTCTCTTCTCTACTCTACAGCATACATGAAGCAAATATTGTTTATCAAGCATGCTTTTAATGGCATGCATTCTTCGCCGACAGCTAAAGCTCATGTTATTCTACACAGAAATTTATTTACAGAATGACTCATAACCTAATGTATTTATTTAAATTCCTTTTTCACTTTTGGAAAAACCACAACCGTTAAATATGTTCTCGTTTTCCAAAAATTTATCTTTTAAATTTCAATAACTCCTCGTACAGAAAAAAGAAGCGAAAAATGCAATTGTTTAATGTTTCGTATTTTTAAAGTAAAAAATAAAAACTTTATTAAACTACTTTTATAAAACATATACAAATTTAAATATTGTGAATTTTCCCAGTATGAAAATGGATTAAAAAAAAAAAAACATAAGGTAATGATTAATTCTATAAATAAATTTCCCCATAGAATAATATGGGTTTTGGCTGTCGGAGGAGATAGTTATTCTACGCTCTTAACCTGATGTAGATAACTTAATACATTCTTATTTCTGAGACGATCAATCACATTTCATGTAGACTTTTGGTGAATTATCCAAATTAATTTTTACAAGAACAGAAAATGATTTTGTCCAGAATTTGAACTTGGGCACTCATGTTAACTTCCAACCCTCTTTCAACTCAGTTCTAGGATGATAACTCACATGGCTCGTTCATGTGAAAGTTAAAAATTTTCAATTTATCTGTTCTGGGAATATGAACTCAGTCTTAGAAGAAAATTATTTATTTTAACTCCATAGCTGTTTGATGGCAATTAGATATTTAGGATAATAATTTCCACCATTTATACAATAATTACTTTCTTCTATATGTAATATAGAGAAAGTATTGGATTCGCGAAAATTTTCGACCTCCGTTTTTTGACGGATCTACATGTTTTGGGATGTCCTGAACACGAATTGATAGTTTTTAAAAAATGCCTGTCTGTGCGTCTGTCTGTCTGTCTGTCTGTCTGTGTGTGTGTCTGTCTGTATAATTTTTTTGTGGACGCTGTATCTCACGAACCAATGAATGAAATTTAACCAAACTTCGTATTTAGTTGCACCCTTACATGAACTGGTGCCCATTAGATTTGGGGATCAATAGCTCAACAGGTGGCGCTGTGATCGCATTTTATGCAAATTTTTAACATGGCAGCATAGGACAAAATTCCGTATAAATGGGCATAATGAGAGTTATTTTAAACTTGTGATTGTAAAATTAATATGAATTATTGATAATAGTAGTAGTTAACTAGGAAAAAAAATTTGTGCATGGGGGGCATCGGTTCCCCCCCTGGGGGGGGAAGTACCCCCCCGGGTGGGTTAAATTTTGAAGATGGGTATCATTCGAAAGATCTCGTCAATACCTTTAAAACGAATGGTTGAACCATAAATCTGTGATAATTTAAAACAAAGTTATCGATTTTTTTTACTTTTAACAAAAAAAAAAAAAAAAAAAAAAAAAAATCGTATTTTTTTTTAACGAAATTTTACCAAACTTGGTATTTAGTTGGTCCCCGACATAAACTGGTGCTGATTATATTTGGGGATCAATAGCTCAACAGGAGGCGCTGTGATAGCATTTTATCTAAATTTTTAACATGGCAGAATAGGACAAAAATTCGTATAAATGTGCATAATAAGAGTTATTTTACACTTGTGATTGTAAAATTAATATGAATTATTGATAATAGTAGTACGTAACTAGGAAAAAAATTTTGTGCATGGGGAGGCATCGCTTCCCCCCTGGGGGGAAGTACCCCCCCGGGTGGGTTAAATTTTGAAGATGGGTATCATTCGAAAGATTTTGTCAATACCTTTAAAACGAATGGTTGAACTATAAATCTGTGATAATTTAAAACAAAGTTATCGATTTTTTTTTTTAATATTGTTAGTGATTGAATATGTATTAATTTTTACAAAAAAAAAAAAAAAAAAAAAAAAAAAAAACCTTAGAAAAAAAAAATCGTATTTTTTTTTATATTGTTACTGATTGAATATGTATAGGAAAATATAGAAGAAAGTCTTGTGGTGGCCACAACATACTAGTTTTTTGGTGTATTGAATAAATAAATTTTTACAGGAGCGAAAAGGGAGACAGCGTCAGGACGTTAACTCAGAGGATCTAGGTCTGAACTTGGCCTAATCCCTTTTCGTTGTTGTAAAACATCGACCAATATATTAAAAATTTATTGCATAAATGATCAAAGTTATTTTTCTAATTACACTGCTCGGCAGGAAAAATGCCTCTGGCACCATTTCAGCATATTCTTATGTAAAATGACCTCCTGAATCCGAATAAGACGCCCATTTTGCCCTATCACCCACAATCTTTTAGGAATGGACCCCTATTTTTATGATTTTTGGTGATTTTGTGGCTATAAATTTGATTTTTAGAAGGTGGGAGCATTATTTTAACCGTTAAATATCTTCTGAGGGGCTACAGAGTTGGAAAATTCTAAAACATGGACATTTGCAACAAGGGATTTTTTTTTTTTTTTTTTGGGGGGGGGGGGATTTGCCACTGAAATTATGTATTACATATCTTATATTTTTTTAATCTGTTATTAATGTTATTTTTTAAACTTTATATATTTTTCGTTTTTAGGTGTTAAATTAATTCTTTTTCATTCTTCAAATCAAATTCATAGTCATAAAATTATCGAACAGGGAAAGAAATTGAGGGGGGAGTCATGTATTTAGAAAACTGTGGGTGATTGGGCAAAATGGGGGTCATATTTGGATTCAGGAGGTCATTTTACACAAGAATCAGCAAAAATGGTATCAGATCTCGATTTTCTTTTTTCAGAGCAGTGTTATTTATTACTATCCAGTAATTATGGAATTAAAATTAAATGAATTTCTATCATGGTGCTGTGTTTGTATTGGCAGAACAAATGTAGAAAAATAAATAAGTAAATAAAATCAAATGTCTTATCAGCAAATCATGCAGGTCAGTTCTCATTCACGCATCGATGCATTCACGATTCTTCAGTTGGTTCAGCGTTTGAATCGTTAATGCAAAAGTCTTAGATTCAAATCCTGACCTAGACGCTATTCATTCTCGTAATTTTTAATTAGATAAATCCATTAAAAACTTATTGCATAAATTGTCGAAGTTATCATAGTAGTTGGACTGGAGACATAAATTTAAGTTGAACTTCTAGATTAAAGTTTTTAACGTCACTCACTGACGTTAACATAATTACTTTTCATATTTTATATAGCTAATAATATAAATTTTATGAATTAGTAGCCAAATTAAGCCTAAAAGTCGCATGTGTCTAATATATATATATATATTTTTTTTTTAATAATGAAAAGAGAGTGATGGGACAGAGCAGTTCATGGAGGGATGGGACATGTAAGAAAAGGAAGAAGAATGAAGATTCTGATACTCTATAAACAGAGAATATCAATAGGCAAATGTATGAATAGATGGAAGAGAAAATGCAACGAAACAAATTCAAAATCATGGAAAATTACTGGTGTGGCACTCACACGAGTTTTGTCTACCTTTTTAACTTTTAAAAATACTTTATTTACCATATATGTATGAGGAATTAATTTTCATTCCTGAGCAGTTTTCCTGGATATGGTAAAATATAGAAAAGAAATTACATTCATCAATTACAGTTAGGATTTCTTGGTAATATTTGTTCTTGAGATATGCTGATAACACACGCAGACTGGCCACTAAAAACCTTGTTAATGTTCAGGGAACCACAAAACATGTAAATGTAACAAAAACCTAATTTTGAATATTTGAACTAAAAACAATACTTTCTCTGCTAGAAGTAAAAAAAAAAAAAAATGATGACCTAATCGAGCATTTGAAAATTTTATTTAAGTGGTACATTATATTCTAATGTTGGATAAAATAGATGTTATTAATAATTAATTAATCTTACATACATAGTGACCCACTGTTTTTGTCATTTTTCATAGTATGCCTGTATATTATGTACTTATTTTAACTTTATAAACCTGCCCCATCACTCCCTCATATAAGGGAGGGATGGGAAAATTTTGACTATGTTAATTGGCTTATGAAATTAATATTTTAATAATACCATCAAATTTATATTTTTAAAATATGTTAAAGTGTTTCAATTTGTTTCACGGAAACTTACAGTGTTGTACCAGTAAAGTAAATTTGTAAAATTATGTTTGTCAAAAGTCTCTCATCTGTCCCTACTTTCCCCTTTATATGTATATGGGATTTGTTGTGTTACTTTATTGATTCATATGTTTTGCAGGCTGTTGATTAGTGGATCTGGTTTCTTTACATTAGTGTATTTCATCCACAGATAAATTTTTTAAAATCTTATTGGTCATTGGTGTTTCAATGACCTTGTATCTGTTGCTTGGCTTCTACTATGCTTAATAGATCATCTTTATTATATATATATATATATATATATATATATATATATATATATTAATAGTAAAAGCCGAGAAATATCTATATAATATAAAAATAATACTTTAAAACATATTTAAATTTTAAAACCTCTTCACACACCATAAATTTTAAGCCAGAATAACCGTTGCTTTTGCCTCCAAAGCAGTAGCACGTGTTTTTTTGCACCTGATGAAGAAAGGCTACGTTTTTTCGAAACCGGTTGTGCTGGCTTAAAATTTATGGTGTGTGAAGAAGTTTTAAAATTTAAATATTGGTTGCACACCAGTTTGTGATTTTAAAACATAGTGAAAGCCGAGGAACAGAAACAAAATAACTGAATATATCCTTTTATTATCAAAAGGATTATATGTATATATTGTATTTTTTCAGGAGTTATAAGACAAATTATCTAGTATTTATAATAACTTTTACTGGATTCAAGCCTTTACTAGTTTGTTAATTGCTATCTTTTTTTTTTTTTTTTTTTTTTTTGTAATTTATGTTTTACTCTTTTAGTTGATATTCTAATCGTAGTTTCTATGAATGAAGCATACAGCAGGGTTCTCAGCAATCATTATTTTGAATACCTTTTTTCTATAAGGCAATCTGTGCATTATTCTTTCGACGATATATATACTACAAATGATTAATAATTTAAAAAAAAAAAAAAAAAAAAAAAAAGTGGTAATCAAATTAGTGACTGCTGAGAGCCCTACATAGAGAAAGTGGATTATTTGTATTTGCAGATTATTTTATTTGCTCAGGATTACATTACATCGCACATCGGAGAAGTTGCATAGAAAAATCAGCCTAAGGATAAGAATAAAGCATTGATTAGCCTACAATAAAACTGACATAAATGTATCTCATGTGGGTAAATTGCGAGATAAAGATATGGTGCTTTTCGTGCCCATTGGGGTACCTCATACACATTTTTCAGTTAAAGGAACTCAATTTTGTTATTTTTGTCTTATGTACCTTTTCTTGCCAATATCTCAATCCAAGGTAATTTTTGCACTTTGATTAGCTTTTAACGTCAGCTTAACAAAGAAAAAATGTCCTTTTGTTTGAAGTAAAAACTGCATTAAAGTCATCTTTTCTTCCTTAAAAAACTAACACGCACGCTTTTACTTGTATCCTTAGTATAAAATTAGTAATTTTAAATGATAATTTAAGATGGTACAATATTATCTAAAGATTACATTGCTTGGCATGAAAATTGCCTTTAACACCATTTCAACATATTCTTATGTAAAATGACCTCCTGAATCCGAATAGGACGCCCATTTACCCTATCACCCACCGATGTTTAGGAATGGCTCTCTATTTTTATCGTTTTTCGTGATTTTATGGCTATAAATTTGATTTTTAGGAGGGGAGTAGGATTATTTTAACCTTTAAATATCTTTTGAGGGGCTACAGAGTTGGAAATTTGTAAAACATGGACATTTACGACAAGGATTTTATTTTATTTTATTTTATTTATTTATTTATTTTTTTTGGGGGGGGGGGGGATTTACCAATGAAATTATGCATTATGTATCTTACATTTCTTTTTATCATTATTAATGTTATTTTTTAAACTTTACATATATTTTTTTTTGTTTTTAGGTGTTCAATTAATTATTTTTCATTCTTCAAATCAAATTCACGGTCATAAAATTATCGAACAGGGAATGAAATTGAGGGAGGGGATGGTGTTTCTAGAAAACGGTGGGTGACTGGACAGAATGGGAGTCCTATTCGGATTCAGGAGGTCCTTTTACATAAAAATCAGAAAGAATGGTATCAGAATTCTTTTTTTTTTTTTTTTTTTTTTTTTTTTTCAGAGCAGTGCTATTAATAGTTTTACATAACAACTTTACTGTTTCAATATTTCTGGGTGTTAAGGAACTAGCAATTAATTAGTTCAAGTTATTTAAGTTTGTGTAAAATTATATTTCCATATTAATCACATTGCATCGACTTTATAATTAAAAGTAAATTTTAATAGCACAATAAAATGTATACAATTGAAATCCCTCAATATTTTTAGAATTTTAATCTCATGTACCGGACTTGATACAGAGAAAGAAAATAGTTCACAACTCTTGGTCGTCATTTCATTTCGCTTTAATCTAGAAAAAAGAAAGGGATGAATAGCGTACATTTATAAATTTCTAAAACCTAAAACACCATTTTGAAAAATAAAAAATACTTAAAGTTCGCATTTCATATTGTACTTCATATTGTACTTGATTTTTTTTTTTTTTTTTTTTTTTTAATTTTTTTTGTTCTGTTAAATATGTATAATATATTCGGAAGTGTACACTTTTTTCCACAAGTATTATATTATTGCAAATTTCAAAAATATGTTTTATTTTCTTTCTGTATGTTTGTGTTTTAGTTTATCAAAGCACAATTGAAAAACGTACTAACTGTCGACCATTATATCAGGGATGGAACACGGGTGCAGAATTCCTACCACTATCAATGAAATAAAATTTTCGTAAATCAACTATATTATAGGCATAGAAATTTCTTGAACAAATACCGGCATGAATTCTGAGCCAGCGTTCCATCCCTGTTATATAAATCAGACTATTTTATTGGCGCTAAAAAAAAAAAAAAAGTAAGTGATATGTACGCTATTAGGAGAGTTCTGTTCTGAATCTTCATAATGTATTAGAATTTTATGACAATTCAAACATATTCAGAGTTGACGTTGCCCTACTTTTCTCCACTACAATTTATAAATTTACATATATTTACTATCAACAGATTACATATCTTTTGTAATATGTTTATTCTATTGAAAATGTCAGATTTTTTTACTAAAATAGTAGCGGAAGGAATAAGGGCAGCAGCAACTCTGTATATATACAAACAAAAGCTGGATGGGACAGTGGAATGAGCGAAGACTCACAAATAAAATGAATTGATAAAAAATATTCAACAATGTTGGGAAGTGTAAAATTAAATTTTCATTCAGTACTCTACAAAAGTATATATATGTATATAATTCTGTAGAGTTTTATTTATATAGAGTAAGAAGAGAAAGAATTTTCGAGGGGTAACGTCCCGGTAATTGCGTTTTCATGATTCTGCCCCTCCCTTCCTCTCTCCGTTACTTTAAAAAAGAAAATTTAGTCTTTTTTTTTAATTCAAAAAGGTTCCTGAGGGGAAAACTCACCTGTGCATCAGAAAAACGTTTACCTTCTTACTTACCGAAAGGAGGGGGGAGGGGCATGCCTGAAAGAAATTAATTTAAAATTCAAGAATGTACTAAGAATCCAACAATAAATTGACTTTTAAACAATTATTTCTAATTTAGAACCTGTCGGACACACGAAGATTTTTCTCTCTTATTTTAAACAGAATCTCTCTCTCTCTCTCTCTCCCCCCCCCCTTTTTTTTATCTTATGAATAATTAAGTTGAGTTAAAATTATTTGTAAACTATTAAAAACCACCCTAAAAGGAATACATTTAATAAAATGGCATCTGTTAACGTAAAAGTAAAGTAAAACTTTAATATTTGATTCCTCGAAAAACACTGTGTCCCAAAAGTTTAGATAATCAATAAAATTTGCATTAACATAAAAAGTAATAAGATACAATTAAAATTCGTGGGATAGGTAATAAACAAAAACAGTTTTGCTGATATACACATATAAATTATGATCAAAGGTTTGAAATTATAAAATGTACATTAATTATATAAAAAGGTGCTGTTCCAAAAGTATAGACACCTGTAAGTGTTTTTGGCTTTACATTTATAAATGTAACTAAAAACTTACTTTTAATATACTTACTTTTAATATTGAACTGTATTGCCACGACACTTTATAACGTGAAATACACGTTGTTCCATAGAATTAATTAAGCATTGAATTACAGAAGGAGATATTTCATACCACATTCTGTCAATTGCAGTTTTTAAGTCATTTACGCATGTAAATTGCTTTCCATTTTCATATATTTTACGAGATAAGATTTTTGAAATTCTGGAAGTTGATGCAATTGCACGCACAGATAAATTATCAACTGAAGCCTTATTTAATAACATTCTATCATCACGTAACGTTGTTTTCTTTGATTTCCGACTCGCTTTCGAGTATTCCATGTTCCACCTGATCTTTTGACTCTATAAATACTGCTCAAAGATCTGTTTGTTCTTCTCAATATTTGTACAGGATTTTGTCCTTGCGCTTTTAATTGTAAAATCTTAATAATTTCATCTTCAGAAATTTCTTTACAACGTGGCATTTTTTATCAGAATACGCAGGAAACGTCTTTTCCGAATCACATACAAATCAATACATTGAGCTCATTAAATTATAATGCTAAATATATAGCAGACGATATTTCAATTAAAGGGAAAAAATTATTCTGCATTTATAGAAGCAGACGACAATAACAATATTTTATTTTGTGAACAAGAATGTAAAAGAAAACATGCAATGCCGTATTGTGTCTATACTTTTGGGGTAGCACATTTTTATATCATTTTATGTACATTTTATAATTTCAAACCTTTGATCATAATTCATATGTTTATATCAGCAAAACTGTTTTTATTTATTGCTTATCTCACAAATTTTAATTGTACCTTATTATTTTTTATGTTAATGCAAATTTTATTGATTGTCTAAACTTTTGGGAAACGGTGTACACATTGAAACATTACTGTTTGCTTTATTTTATTTAGACAAATTATTATAAAAATAAATCATTTACCTTCACTTTAATGTCACCCGCACTTGCGTCGTATTTCGCGAGATGACAACATGATACAACCCTTTCAGCAAGGCTACTATATGCAAATAAGAAGAGCATGCGCGGACAGTTACTTGACGTCAAGGAAATTTTAAGCCAGTAAATATGCTTGATTTGGCATGTGTAGTTTTCCAAACTTGAAGTTGGTCTGAGATATCCTTGAATTAGCAACTTTGCTCTGTCATGGTAAATTCACTTGAAAGCCAACCTTGTTTCAAGGAAGTGTGCTGTGTGGGGAAATTTCCTTTTCCGCATTAATTCAGCCCAGTCCAGGAAAGCGATTCGATCGCCGCCTGGTGTAGTATCTTTGAAACTTATCGGAAGAAAGGGAAAGCCCGCCCCTTCGGCTTCAGTCATCCAACGAACGAACAGCCAGAAATGTAAAAACGCGCTGATTGGTGTATTTTCAAGATTTGGTCGCCCTCTATCTGTAAGATGAAAATTACTACCTTTCCGTAACATTAGTAATACATCCTTCTCTTTTAATCCGTGGTTTGGATCCAGGCAAGAGCTACTCGAGAGTCTGTATAGAGATAAATATTATTGATTTGTAATCTCCAGAGATTTCAAAATTTTCACAATTTGGATAATAAAACACAACCAGATAATTTGAGTCGAGGAATAGAAAAAGTCTTTAGAGAGGAGCAACTTGAGATTTGCTGCTAACCAAATTGGAGACAGTTTCAGAATTATGAATAGACTGGATATACATGGCTGCTCCAAAAGCTGACGACGATGCGTCGGCGAATCCGTGTAAATTTATTTGTTGTGCTTCAGGAAGCAAAACATAGCGGTTTATTCTAATTTGTTCAAAAGCCTTCAACGAAGTGGCGAATTCTAGCCAATTTTGATCAATGCTTGGAATAGGGTCATTCCAGTCTAATTTTAATTTTCATAGTACCTGCATAAACATCTTGACTTTGACAATAACAGGACCTATGAGACCCAATGGGTCAAAAATGCAAGCAATGTCTGATAAAATAGTTCTTTTTGTCATAGACTTTAATTGACTAAAATTTATTTTGAATGTGAAAGCATCTAAATTGGATTTCCAAGCAACCCCTAGGGCTTTGGTTTCTTTATCAGAGAATGTGTACTCATTTAATATCTCTCTAGAAAAGTCAAGTAAGGAAATATGATTTGCATTCAATTTATGTAAATTCATTCCAGCGTTTTTTAACAAGTGTATAAGTTGGTTTTGAAGCTCCCTAGTAGATTCCAACGTTTCTTCCCCACTTATAATATCATCCATGTACGAATCATGTGGCAAAATATCGGATGCTTTCGGATATTTCTCGGCTTCTTCAAGGCCTAATTGCTTCAACGTTCTAATGGCTAAAAAAGGAGCACAAGCGGTACCGTATGTTACGGTATTAAGTTCATAGGTTTCAATTTCGGAGTTCACATTTTGTTTCCATAGAATTAATATTAATAATGACCATCTGCTGTCAGGAACAATTCCGGTTAGACCGCTTCAAAACAGAGACATTAGCTAGCCTTTTTTTTTTTTTTTTTTTTTTTTTTACCATGTTTTTATTAACTTCGATTCTTGTGTGTTTGTGTGTTTGTCAGGGACAAATCTTGCAATCGATTTTTAACTAACTTCCCGACTAGCTAGATATTTGAAATTTTCAGGACAGCTCACAACACGGTGACAATACATTTTTTTAATAATTTTAGTCAACTATTGCAGGTCCCGCTGCCTTCGGCAGCGCTTATATGATTCGACAGAAAATTTATTTAACTAACTTCCCGACTAGCTAGACATTTGAAACTTTCAGAATAGTTCAGAACACGGTGAAAATACATTTTTTTAATACCTTTAGTCAACTGTTTCGGGTTCCCGCTGCCTTCGGCAGCGTTATCAGTACAAAACTTGCAATCGATTTTTCACTAACTTTCCGACTAGCTAGACATTTGAAACTTTCAGGATAGCTCAAAACACGGTGACAATACATTTTTTTAATACTTTTAGTCAACTGTTTCAGGTCCCCACTGCCTTCGGCAGCGTTTATATGATTCAACAGAAAATTTATTTAACTAACTTCCCGACTAGCTAGACATTTGAAACTTTCAGAATAGTTCAGAACACGGTGAAAATACATTTTTTTAATACCTTTAGTCAACTGTTTCGGGTTACCGCTGCCTTTGGCAGCGTTATCAGTACAAGGCTTGCAATCGATTTTTCACTAACTTTCCGACTAGCTAGACATTTGAAACTTTCAGGATAGCTCAAAACACGGTGACAATACATTTTTTAATACTTTTAGTCAACTGTTTCAGGTCCCCACTGCCTTCGGCAGCGTTTATATGATTCAACAGAAAATTTATTTAACTAACTTCCCGACTAGCTAGACATTTGAAACTTTCAGAATAGTTCAGAACACGGTGAAAATGCATTTTTAAAATATTTTTAACCAACTGCTCTGGGTTCTTGCTGCCTTCGGCAGCGTTACCAGTACAAAGCCTGTAATCGATTTTACCATGTTTTTATTAACTTCGATTCTTGTGTGTTTGTCAGGGACAAATCTTGCAATCGATTTTTAACTAACTTCCCGACTAGCTAGATATTTGAAATTTTCAGGACAGCTCACAACACGGTGACAATACATTTTTTTAATAATTTTAGTCAACTATTGCAGGTCCCGCTGCCTTCGGCAGCGCTTATATGATTCAACAGAAAATTTATTTAACTAACTTCCCAACTAGCTAGACATTTGAAACTTTCAGAATAGTTCAGAACACGGTGAAAATACATTTTTTTAATACCTTTAGTCAACTGTTTCGGGTTCCCGCTGCCTTCGGCAGCGTTATCAGTACAAAGCTTGCAATCGATTTTTCACTAACTTTCCGACTAGCTAGACATTTGAAACTTTCAGGATAGCTCAAAACACGGTGACAATACATTTTTTTAATACTTTTAGTCAACTGTTTCAGGTCCCCACTGCCTTCGGCAGCGTTTATATGATTCAACAGAAAATTTATTTAACTAACTTCCCGACTAGCTAGACATTTGAAACTTTCAGAATAGTTCAGAACACGGTGAAAATACATTTTTTTAATACCTTTAGTCAACTGTTTCGGGTTCCCGCTGCCTTTGGCAGCGTTATCAGTACAAAGCTTGCAATCGATTTTTCACTAACTTTCCGACTAGCTAGACATTTGAATCTTTCAGGATAGCTCAAAACACGGTGACAATACATTTTTTAATACTTTTAGTCAACTGTTTCAGGTCCCCACTGCCTTCGGCAGTATTTATATGATTCAACAGAAAATTTATTTAACTAACTTCCCGACTAGCTAGACATTTGAAACTTTCAGAATAGTTCAGAACACGGTGAAAATGCATTTTTAAAATATTTTTAACCAACTGCTCTGGGTTCTTGCTGCCTCCGGCAGCGTTACCAGTACAAAGCCTGTAATCGATTTTTCACTAATTTCTCGACTAGCTAGACATTTGAAACTTTCAGGATAGCTCAGAATACAGTGACAATACATTTTTTTGATACTTTTAGTCAACTGTTTCAGGTCCCTACTGCCTTCGTCAGCGTTTATATGATTCAACAGAAAATTTATTTAACTAACTTCCCGACTAGCTAGACATTTGAAACTTTCAGAATAGTTCAGAATACGGTGAAAATGCATTTTTTAAATATTTTTAACCAAATGTTTTGGGTTCCTGCTGCCTTTGGCAGCGTTACCAGTACAAAGCTTGCAATCGATTTTTCACTAACTTCCCGACTAGCTAGACATTTGAAACTTTTATAATAGCTCAAAACACGAGAGCAATGAATTTTTTTTTTACTTTTATCCAATTGCTCCGGGTTCCCGCTGCCTTCGGTAGCGTTTATATGATTCAACAGAAAATTTAAAAACATGGTATATAAAAAGATCTTTTTATCTTGTAGTTATTTCACTAATTTCTCGACTAGCTAGACATTTGAAACTTTCAGGATAGCTCAGAATACAGTGACAATACATTTTTTTGATACTTTTAGTCAACTGTTTCAGGTCCCTACTGCCTTCGTCAGCGTTTATATGATTCAACAGAAAATTTATTTAACTAACTTCCCGACTAGCTAGACATTTGAAACTTTCAGAATAGTTCAGAATACGGTAAGAATCCATTTTTTAAATATTTTTAACCAAATGTTTTGGGTTCCTGCTGCCTTCGGCAGCGTTACCAGTACAAAGCTTGCAATCGATTTTTCACTAACTTCCCGACTAGCTAGACATTTGAAACTTTTATAATAGCTCAAAACACGAGAGCAATGAATTTTTTTTTTTTACTTTTATCCAATTGCTCCGGGTTCCCGCTGCCTTCGGTAGCGTTTATATGATTCAACAGAAAATTTAAAAACATGGTATATAAAAAGATCTTTTTATCTTGTAATTATTTTTTTTCCCTTAGAAATGCTGTGTATTTTAATTTTTATTTATTTTTTAAAAATTAATCTGCACTAATGTAACATCATTAGAATGATCTTTTAAAACTGAACATTTTTTGTGCTTACACTTTTCCCTTAGGCTGGGATTGCGGTGCCTCGCTCAACACTATCTTACGCGCAAACTCTGTCTTTAGATGTAAACAAAGCGCAAGTTGTATTGCAGTGCCTCACTATCTTACGATAACCTTAGAGCTATCTTAAGTCGAATCGTAACTGGATGCGCGCGCAATCACAATATAGCTCGCTCTGCGTCTCCCATTGGCTGGCTTCTTTCTCGTACGAGGACACGCGGAGGACTGTGGCACCGCAATACCAAGTTAAGATCGTTCTTAACCACGCCCATTCTGCGCAAGTTCGTAGATTTAAGATCAGACTTAAGAATGAGGCACCGCAATCCCAGCCTTATAATCTCAATATGTAAAAAGATTTCAACGAAAGTTTATAACTACCATTGGAATCTCTAAAATACCCGTGGAGGATAAAATTAAAATGTAATATAAAATTCAATCATAGAAATTATGGGCTAATAGCTATTACATCATTTTCTTGCAATCATGATAATACACAAGCGAAGTGATGACAGAAAAAAATATCGCCAAATTATCTGGCGAATATAATTAATTCTTTTAAAAAATTATGGCTATTTTAACGACTCATATTAAGAGGATAATGAATAATAGGAAACAATACTTCGTACAATACATATTAGGCAAATAAGCATCTGTCACGTATATTTTCGTATACCGTTTATGATCGCCAAATACAAAAATCGCCAAGGACGACGGAGTTTTCAAATTTGAAATTAAAAATTTGTCAATTTGACAGCAAAATAACGCAATCTAATACATGCATAAGATAACTAATACATATCCGTACCCAAATACGGAGATTAAAATCGGGAAATAATTTTCCTCGATCTTTAATAATTTTTTACAAAAAAATGCAATGGGCGATAGGAAATATTTTTCTTGCATACACGGCCTGTCAATGACGTCACACTTCGCTTGCATATGTACTTATCTGATATAAACAAACGGTTGATTGTGACGTCATATTTATCAAATTAGTTTAAATAAATAAGGTACCTAAGGTTACTTCGTTACAAATATGGGTTATATACTAGTTCTTAATAATTTTCTCTGATCCTCGGGAATCATTATTTGGCGATACATTTTTTTTATATCGGCCAAAAACACAAATCGGTGTTGTCGAAAGCGTAACATGATTTCATACAAATCTTCATTAACTACACCTTTATACATAATATCATTTAACGATATTCCACTAGTTGTCGGACTCGAAGCATTAAATACAATGCGGAGCTTCGTAGTAGATTTTTCGGGCCTATAAATGCCATGATGTGGCAGGTCAGGTAATAACAGCTAGTTAAATTATCAACAACTTTTGTCATATGATTTAAATTAGTATATTCTTTAATAAAATCACAATAAAAATTTCTCATTGTTGGACTCTTTTCTAAACGATTCCATAACTGCTTGAGCCTTTTTTTCTGCGATAGATTTAGACTCCTCAAGAACATTAACATCTTCCTTCAAAGGCATGGCTACCATAAATCTTCCCGATTTATCGCTCCGATAAGTTTCTAAAAAATGTTTTTCACACAATTGTTCTTCCCGACTAATTGGACGTAAGTCAATTTCAGGAGCTTCTATTTTCCAGAATTTCTGAATATTTTTATCAAGATAATGATTGCATGCAGTAAAACCGCAAAAGGTATTTTCAAATACATTATGGTTTATGGTACCCGCAACAATATGCCCAAAAAACGCTATTCTGAAAGGTGAATTGTCCTATTTTAAATTTATTTGCCTTTAATATTTCATAGAAAAATTCAGCACCGACTAAAGCATTTACCTCAGATTTTTTCCAAAATTCACTATCAGCTAATTCAAGGTCCTGTGGCAGATTTAAACTTCTTATGTTTATATTGTGTGAAGGAATTAATTCTGTTATTTTAGGTGTGATTAAAAATTCAATTGGTTCACTAAATGAATCATCTTTATTGGAAATAATGGTACGAACTGAATATTTAACGTTTGTCATTTTACCGTTAATTTCTGAAATATGAATATCGCATTTCTTTTTTTGTAAATTCAATAAATTAGCGATTTCTCTCTCTAAAATGTTACACTCGCTTCCAATAGCACATATTTATGCGAGTCTAGGAGAAAACCACGACAAAACCCGAACAGCTAAATGGATGAGCTCTAACTGGGATCGAACCCGGCACTTCCTGTCTTCCAGCTTCGACAGAAGAACCTCTCGACCGCTGCTGGGTACAAAAATTACAGTTATCACAAAAATTACTGATTAGAAATAGAATTCGATAAAATCTCTCTAAAACGGCCATCCACTATACCTTTAAATATTGTACCGTACCTAGTATACAGAGGTGGCCTTTTAATAGAGGTTCAAAAAATCTTAATTCTTAAAACAAATTCTAAATGATTTTAACAATTCAAATTTGCATAATTTTTCTATGTATCTTTCTGACAATCATTAATGTAAATTTGTTTTAATGATGAAAGCTTTTCAGGAATAATTTTCTTTTTCAAAAAAACATTTTTCGTACTAGAACAAATTGTTAAACTTTCAATATTATTTATATCATATTCAGTTTTATTTTCATTTCAGTATTATTTTTGTGATAAGTTATTGATAGTATAATGTGGTGTAATAAAAACTTGGTTGTTGAAAGTTATGAAAATAAGAGTATTAAAGACAACTTTTATCTCAAGAATATAACGTGATCGTAAAATAAAGTTTTTTAGGTAAAATCCTAGTGGAAGTACTTACCAGGTTTAAACGTTGTCGCCGATATAAATCATTCAGACACATATCCATACATTCTAATGAAGAGATCTAATTTTGTTCCTAAAGAATATCCTTTATTCATTGTACAATCTTTCCACAAAAACTTCATAGGTAAAATTAATTTTACTTGCATAACAAGAGAAGCAATAACTAAAAAAAAAGGAGAATAACGCGCGAGTTGCCGCACCGATGCCGATCCTAACGGAAAAAAACTGTCGGGAAACGCGGAGCCACGTTCCATGACCTCCGCTGTCGAACTCCCGATGTTCACTGCCGCGCCGCGAAACGCGAACACCGATCAACGGTAACCCCGCATCCGTGAAAGCGTGCGCCGATTGACGGAAACGGAGCATGTGACCAAACGCGGTGGAGAAAATGTTATGCAATATACAATGCCGGGAATAGACATATTTCGCCGAAAATTTTGAAGATATTTAAATTAAATTATGATCGCTGAAAATACGTGATAAATAAATTACAAAATATTAATATGTGGATGTTTTAAAGTAGATCCGGATTATTTAATACTTAAATTGAGGTTTTTTTTAATTGGCTGATATTAATTAATTTAAGAGGGAAAATAGGACATTAAAATTGGATGAAAGCTGGAAAGAATGGTGATAGCTTTTCATCACAATTCCACCCTTTCACAGCAATTTTTTTTTTTTTTTGGCAAGACTGGTGCAGGCAAGTCGCATCCATCAAATCTCCACAAAAGGTAAAGAAAAAAAAAACATTACATATTGAGTTTGCACTGAAATTCCGTACATCATTATGACTAAGTGTTTTGCCAAATAAATGCAATGTAAATAAATTGTATCACCACGAGTTATGAGTAGGTACCATTTTTCAAAATTTTAGAATGTTAAATAAAAAAGTTGTGATACAAGGAGATGTACACCAAAATAAATACAATGTGCTACATGTAAAATAAGAAACATAAAGATACAACACATACATTGTGTAATAAAATAAAGTAATATGTTAGACACATTGCATGCAAATTATACAAAAAATAAAAATATTGCGTGTGATCACACTTAAAAAATATATATCAGTCAGCAGCATGAATATTACATAATTAATCACCTGTGAATATGATTTCAGATACCATGTGGGAATATAGAAATTAAGAATTTAAAACTTAAAAAAATGAAAGAACTGGAACATGTGCAAAACTGAAAAAAAAATTGTGAACTATTGAAATAAAGAACCATGGAATGAATGACAAATGCAAATCTACACAGCGGCTGCAGTCCACAGTGCAAATTCAACACTCATCAGAGAACATGAGAGACAATGAGACGCACAAATAAGTTCGCCAGCGAACAAATTTGGCGACACTTTGCATCATATAGCAGAGTTAACAAAATAAGAAATACTTAAGATTGTAGAAAATTTTGACAGGTATGAACCCAAGATCCCTGAGGCAAAATGAAAATAAACACAAGATTGACTAATGCAAACTGACTACATAAAAAGATTAAATAAAATATATATAATATCAATGCAAACAAATATTGTATTATACACATTGTAAATGTGCATATGAAAAAGTAAAAATATTTAGTAAGGAAAATTTTTAAAAAATGACAGTAATGTAAACAAATATTGTATTATACATATTGTAAATGTGCATATGAAAAAGTAAAACATATTTAGCAAATAAAGCCATATGCAAAAATTTTGCTGAGTACGAAAAGTTATTACTTTTTCCACAGTTTTTTAAAACGTGTTCGTGGTCTCAAGTTGTAGTTCAAATTTGCTTTTAAAAGTTTATTTTGAGACCTTGTAATTTTCTGTGGAGGTATATTCAGATTTTTGTTGGCTTTATGGATAGCGGAGGCAGAAGCATCACCAGATTCAGAGTAACTCCTGTCATTACCTGTATTGCTGAGAATTTCGGTTGTTTGAGGAAACTCTTGATCTGATGAAGCTAATGAAATTTTTGGATTTATCACATGAGGATGCTGATGAACGACAGGATCAGCTGGTGCAACAGAAGATACCGGTTCAGGAGTGAGGACAGGCATCTCTAGAGATACAGCATTTGGGCACTGCTTTGGACTGCAAGGTTGCTGGATCGGAATGTCAAGGGTCTGGTTCCTGTCAGGTTGGGATAGAGCATCATCATCAATGGAGGAATGATGTATCTCCATTTCATCGGATTCTCTAAAACTGTATACAGGGCCTGGAAAATATACCACTGCTTCCTGTGAAGTAGAGTGAAAAGAGTTATTAAAAGTATAGTTAGACAGAGAAGTAATAGGAACATTTAGACATCTAGTATTTGTAGTTTCGGCAGGAGTGTTATGTTTTGAAACAGGCGGGTCCTGTGTGACCAGGTGCTGAGGTCTGGGACGCGATAAGACCAATCTATCAATATGGAAGATAGAGGTTTTTCCTTCTGGATTTCCAGCTCGGCGGATACAACAATTTACAGGGCTTATTATCTTTACTACTTCAAATGGTCCATCTAACTTCTTTGAAAACTTTTTGACTGGTTTTATGTAAACAATGTCACCTTGTTTAAATTTTCTGAGCTTTTTATACTTAGACTGTTTTTGTTGATTGTATTGTTGGGAAAATTGAAGATTATTGTAAACCAATGCATAAATATGATTGATTGCTTTAAAGATTTCATTTAAGGAATGAGACAAATTTAGAACTGGTGTCATACGTGAAGGATCAGCAATATCTGTTACGAGGGAGAGTTCTCTAGCGAAATGTATTTGGTTCGGAGAAAAACCTGTGGAAGGATGCTTCGAGCCATTGTATAGAGATTTATGAAGATCTATTGCATGGAAAAAACTCTTTCCCTCAAGTTGAAGAGCAGAAATTGTGGCTTTTATTGATGAATTTATTCTTTCCGAAATTCCGTTCGCCTGCGGATGTCCTGTAGAACAATGCCTCAAATTTATTTGTAAGACGTCTTTTAAATTATTGAACACGGCTGAATTGAACTGTACTCCTAAATCTGATAGGATTTGTGCTGGCCTTCCGTAACTGCAAATATATTTGAAAATTTTCTCCGCAACAGAACTAGCAGTGATAATTTTGATGGGATAAAGTTCCATGTGTCTTGAGAAAATGTCGGCTTTCTAATTGGGGTCTTTGTATATGGTTCTAGCTCGTATTAATGCAAATTTCGGAGAAAACCACGGAAAACTCCCAAGGACTAGGTTTACATGTGCTACATGGAATCAAACCCGGTACTTTCCGTTTTCTAGCTTCGATAGCAGCACCGCTCGGGTAAAATTAAATTTATCACAAAAATTATCGGTAGGCAATAAAATACAGCGAAACCTTCCTAAGAAGGCCTCCAGCCGTACTTCAAATATTGGACCTTTACAAAGGTTACCTTTTAATAGACAAATTCGGAATTCTGGAAACAAATTCTGAATGAATTTAATTATTCAAATTCACATTGTTTATTTATATAACATTCTGATGATTATTATTAGTGTGTGGTAATTTTGAAAGCTTTTAAAGATTTTTTAAAATTTATTTTAAATAAGAGAATAAATCGTTTATTCATGTTTAATTTAAATGTGAAAATATTTTGATAAAAATTACAAGTATGGTATGGTTTTCAGGTTAAGGCCTATTGTCTGCACTTGGGACATGTGCATACAGGGAGACGGATTCTGTTGGTGATCTTTCAAGGTGGTTCTAGACCATGAATTTAGGAGAAAACCATGGAAAACTTTGAACGGCAAGACTGGCAAGTACTACATGGGATCGAACCCGGCACTTCCTGTCTTCTAGCTTCGACAGCAAAACTTCTCGGCTATTGGAGAGGAGTAAAGTTATTATTTTTTTTTTAAATAGTATATATCATTAGGCAATAAAATACAGCGAACCTTTCTAAAAAGGACACCAACTATACCTTCAAGTATTGAACCGTTACAAAGTGGTCTTTTAATAGAGAAAATCGTAGTTCTGGAAAACAATTCTAAATGATTTTAATTATTCAAATTTACATTGTTTATCCATATAGCTTTCTGATAGTAATTATTATTGGTAATTTAAAAAACATTTTATTTATTTATTTTTTTTAAATATATTTTAAATAAGGGAATAAATCGTTTACTTATGTTTAATATAAATTAAACATGTTTTAAATTAAATAACTATTAAAACTTATGTCCACACACATGCACGAAAGCAAAATGAACAAAATAAGTAAATAAAAAATCAGTTAAACAATATTTCCCCCTTAATAAAAACTTAAACAGTTTTTTTTTTTTTTCTAATGGTGTTGATAATTGTTTGTCTGCACCATAACTCCTGTGAATAATTTTTTAGTATTTTTGAGCTGATATTACCTAAAAATATTAATTTAATAAACAAAATAATAAAGATTTCGTATTCAAACAAAACGTTAAAAGGACGCAGGTACCGATACTAGCGCCACGATGCAGCGAAATGAATTTAGGACTGGTTTTGACTCTGAAACGCCATAGAAGATATTTCTCCTTCTCTTTCTACCTTCATGCAGGGGGGTGCCATTTCATAGATGCGCGAATTTTTAGCTATTTGAGATTTCTCGCGCACTACGTCATAAGGCGGATGGATCAAATCTTGTAAGGCTCCTATATATACGAGCTTGCGCATCAGGCATTTTGTTGCCTTAGGGTTGCTACATGTACCCAGCGCGTTTCTCTGATAAACAAACGACAGACTTTTTTGTAATCGTCTTACGTTACTTTAGAGTAACTTGTTTTCTTATATTTCATAATTTTAGCTAAGTAAACTATGATATGGAAGTTTGTTTAGCGATAAACTGCTATAATCATTCAAGAAGTGAATTTGGCGACATTTTGTAAAAGAAACAGAAACCGCCCTAACAACACATCTTACCCGAGTACATCCATAGGATATTCTCAGAATAAAATGACATCCTGAGAATGTACTGTGAAAAAAATGTATTTTTAGAGATATTATTGTTGCTTATTGCTCTTATCTTGACCGGATTAGCTTCAGATCAAGATTTCTTAAAATCATTAGGGAAGCGATAAGGACGCCAAGCGGGAATGCTGTCCTCTTGTGAGGCAAAAAAATGGCGGCGATGCGCCGGCCTATTATTTTATTTAGGGGCTCTAAAATCTTGTATACATTTGAAATAACTGTGTTTAAATTGCGTTTTTATGATTTAATTTTTTTTTCTTTTCTTTTAATCGAATTTGTTTAAATGTACCGTGTGATAATCTTAATCTACGTCTTTTGTTGCTTCTTTGACATGCTCCGTATTAGAGCACATAATTTTTTTAAAGAATAGATTATTGAAAGTGATAGAACATTGATGAAAAACTGTGATGTATAATAGCAATAGATAGGTTGCTCATAAAATCAAATCATGTAAGTAATATATCATCATGTATATTATATCATACATTTTCAAGATCAGAAGTAATAAATCAAAGGGATATTAAATTAGCAATAATCATGTAATAGTATGTTTGTCAAATGTTTATGCTACTTCCCTTCGATTTTCAAGTATACTCTTTTGAAAGCACAGTAGGCAATGCCTGTTGTCTACTGTCAAAAGTGACCTTTTTTTTTATTCAAATAGGGATATAATTAAGATTTTGTTAAAATTTATTATCTTTATGAAACATGAAACAAATTGTGGTATCTCATAATAAACAAAATGTTTAAGTTATGTAGTGGATAAAAATGAGTACACACAAAAATATTTGTGCACTTCAAACTTAAATTTGCAGTTAACCCCTTAACGCGCGGTGTCCTCGCCACGAGGACGCAAAATTTAAGAGCCAGCTGCAAAAATTCATCCCGGAAATATTTTAGCAAAAATTCACGTTTATACCATATCAAAAAAGGCCGGTTTTTTAAACCTCAAAATTTAAAATTTCTTTTAGTTTAATTTAGTTCATGAATTTCGGTGGCAGTATAATTTAAATGTTTCAAATTGTCTTGCGCCGCAAAGGGTTATTACAATTAAAATGAAATAAACTTGTGTGTAAAAAAAAAAAAAAAAAAAAAAAAAAAAAAAAAATCTTAGGTACTTTTTTTAATTTTAATTTTTTTTTTTCTTTAATCCTCTGTAGAAAGTATCTGGATAATTGAAAATTTTATGAAATTGTTTTTATGTAGTAACACATTTCAATGTAACTTTTGTAATATCATGTTAAAAGTGTCAGTGGTAGCACATTTTTTCCAATGAAAATAGTTTTAAAAATACCAACAAGCCAACATGAGCAAAATGTTTTGAAACAATTTCTGTCATACCATATTTAAATAATGAATATAATTTTTCTTTTGTAAAAAAATGTTGATCATTGCTAAAACATTTTGGAGTATTATATATATATTAAAAGAAAAAGAAAACCACAGAACTGAGGTTTAAAAGTAATAAGTACATAACTTTGAACTCAGACATCTTTTGTGACTCTTTGTTTTTACTGTGCTGTCATAATATTAGAACCACCACACATATAATTTTTTTCTGGATTGTGTTTTAACAACTGCACTTCCCTCTTTTTTGACTAAAAGAAAAAAAAAGTGATTATGAATCCATTCTCATATGAAGCTTTTATTACATTCATATTGCTTACCGCTACAGTACTGCAAGACAAGTTAGCTGTATCCAATGATCTTTTTTTTTATCAGGTACTGAAGGCATATTGCTGATTACATATATGCATATGATACATACATGCATATTATTATTGATTGCTGACGTACAAAATTTCATGTAAAGTGAAGTATAATCATCTCTCAAAAATCCACAATTCTCTGAAATCTGCATATCATTTGTAATATAAACAAACATGGTCATAACTGATTTGTTGATTAGTGCATCGCAAAAATTCAGCTGTATTAGGAGATAAATCAATTATTAATTTGTGCTGGTGAATCACCAATCACTCAGCATGTTGAAGTATTTAAAAGGTAAACAAACATATCATAATATTACAGATAACTTAATATATTATGTATTTCTTTTTAAATTGAAAATTATAAGTGTTTTATTTTGAACAAAATATTTTAAAGAATGTATTTTTATTTCATTTTTACTCATAAAATTAAAATTCATAATTTTACTGAAATATCTGAAATGTAAACAAACAAATCACGCTAGTACAGCAAAATTTATATATTTTAGATTTTTTTAAACAAATATGTGTGCTTTCTTTTGAGCAAAACATTTAAATAACTGCATTTTTATTTCATTTTAATATAATTGAAATTTATGTCTTACTGAAGTAATTCATTACAATATTGAAGTATTTAAAAGGTAAACAAACATATCATAATATTACAGATAACTTCATATGTTGTGTATTTCTTTTTAAATTGAAAAATATAAGTGTTTTATTTTGAACAAATATTTTTAAAAATGTACTCGTATTTCATTTTTACTCATAAAATAAAAATTCATAATTTTACTGAAATGTAAACAAACATATCGCGATCGTACAGTGAAATGTATATATTTTACATTCTTTTAAAAAATATATATATGCTTTCTTTTGAGTAAAACAATTAAATAACTGCATTTTTATTTCATTTCATTTTAATATAATTGAAATTCATCGTTTTATTGAAGTATTATAAATGTAAACAAATGCATAGCAATGTTGCAGAAAACGCGAAAGCTTTATAATTTTTTATGAACTTATATGTACTTAAAATAAATATTTTAACGAATGTACTTTTATTTCATTTAATACCGTACATGATTTTCGTTTTTGGGTAATATTTATGTCAGATTATAGGATATATTTTTTAGTAAGTAATAGCTAGCTGGACTGGGCTAAGAGCTGTATATTTGTATCGTAGTTTGTTTCTCTCTTTCGCCAATTGACGTTTCACTTCTGCTTGCTTCTGATTGGCTACTCTTCAAATGGCCCAACCTTATTATAGAAGAACCGCGATTTATGAAACAATTTCAGCGACGAAGATTAAGCAAATACAAGGCAGCGATTGGTCAGACGTAATTACTGTAGGAGGAGCCAAAGCTGACAATTCAATGAATCGTTCTTTTCATGAATCATGAATCTATCAAATCAACACAAACATGGCTAATCTGTGGCTCCGTCTTCGTAGACTATCGGTAACACTTACAAATACAAAATAAAACGTTAATTTGAGTACAGCGGTTTTATTGAATTTCTTAAAAATTCTTATTTCTACAGCACAAAGTTGTTCAGATTAACTGTATTAAATTTTTGAAATATGTAGTAATTATTGCACTGTAATTAATTATCACATATATGAGTTGAAGCGGTATTTTCCATTAAACATAAATATACCATATTTTATTAATCCTGTATTTTGGTTGGCTTACTTATTTATTTACATTTATTTAGTCACTTACATAAATAAAATGATTCATTAATATCCAGATTAAAAAAGATTGTCATAAAAATACTTTCATGCTTTTTATGATAACGTTAAAAAAGCCAGCCTTAGCCTCCTCTTTTTTTTAATGTGCATTAAAATATTTTATCTTGCCATGTGTTTGTATAACTAAAAGGTAAAAAAAAATCTTACCTGGTATCTTGTGGAAAAATATGTACACTGAATTTCATATTGAAAGTTCTATCTCAATTTCATTAGTAAATATTTATTTTTCATAAAATTATGATGATTTTATTTTTATGAAACATAGTGTATTGCATGTTACTTGTGACTTTTTGAAATTCCTGAAAAAATTAAAAAATGTCCTAAAAGACCCTAATTATAAGTTGTCTTAAATTCCTAAAATTTTGTAGATGTTGTGCTACTTATTGTTATTTTAACAACCCAAATCAAGCAATGAAATTCCAAACCCATTTTGTAATGCTGCACTGTATTTGCTAGAAAAAAAAAAAAAAAAAAAACTCAGTTATGCTCATTTTTTTTTTTTTTTTTTCATTATTATTTTATTTTATTTATTATTTATTTATTTTTGTCTAATTTTCAGAATTCCGTGAATTTATTTCTTCAATCTTTAAAAAAGTCACGGATATCGTTCATTTTAAAAATAGAACGATCGGTGATCAAATGTTCTACGAAAGCTCTCAATTTCCAGTCTTGTACCATCTACAACATAAATGTCAATATTCGTTTGAAACATATTTTATGAGATTCTAGAACCTGTAAAGAAATAGTATTATTAAATATTTCTTGCTCATTTAATTATTTCCTCCCCCCACCTTCAAATTTATCTCCAACTAACAATCGGCAATCAAGTGTTCAGCAGAAGTCTTTTATTTCCCAATCTTTATGTATCTGTAACATAAATGATAATATTAATTTAAAAGTTGTTTTATTAAATTCTAGAAGTAGAATTGAAAGAGTTTAATATTTCTTACTCTGTAATTATTTTTCTATCCCTCCTCCTTTTCCAATCTCTGGAAAGTGAGCAACTCTAAAATCTATAAAGCAATAAAAGTGAATATTACTCACATATGTAATTATTTTTAGACTTTATTGCTGATCTTAATCAATCTATTTATTTTTCCACAATTAAATTAAATATTTACATGTCATATCTATAGGATGTGGAAACATGTGGAAAAAATTAATAGGTTTTTCAGGTCAGAAACATTTCGCCAAATCAATGTATGCATGTAAAAAAATCTGGTGTGAAACAACCACACGACTTCCATTACCCACTATTACACATATTATATGCATTTTTGAGAGATAATGCGATCAGAAAACATAAAAGTGAACTAAAGAGAAAATCGTTAGAGCCGTTTTTGAGATACCAACTTAAAAAAAAAAAATCAATTATTGACCGGAAAACAATAATTACATACAAAAGGATATTTAAAAGTGAGTTAATATGGCGAGTTTGAAAAAAATCCGTACAGCTGTTTTTAAAGGAACGCCCTTGGGAGACCTGAAATTGAGCTATTTACACAGGACGCCTATCAATTTTCCTGAACTAACCAACTATATCATTCGAAAGGACATCTAATAGAGTGTTTATATAGCAAATTTGAAGAAAATCGTTAGAGCCGTTTTTGAGATACGGACTTACGGTCCCACTTCCGGTTTCCGATGTCCCACTTCCGGTTAAACTCAATTATTGACAGGAAAACAATAATTACATACAAAAGCATATTTAAAAGTGAGTTAAAATGGCGAGTTTGAAAAAAATCCGTACAACCGTTTTTTAAGGAACGCCTTTGCAAAGCCTGAAATTGAGCTATTTATAAGGGACGCCTATCAATTTTCCTGAACCAACCAACTATATCATTCGAAAGGACATCTAATAGAGTGTTTATATAGCAAGTTTGAAGAAAATCGTTAGAGCCGTTTTTGAGATACGGACTTACGGTCCCACTTCCGGTTTCCGATGTCCCACTTCCGGTTTTTCAATTTTCACCAAAATTTGGAAATTTCATCTGTACACCAGACGTATTTCAATTCTAAAGTTTCGTAGCTCTATCTTTATTAGTTTCTGAGCTATAATTGCCAGAAGATTCTCCACATACATACATACATACACACATACATACACACTGACCAATTGCCAAAAACCACTTTTTTGGACTCAGGGGACCTTAAAACGTGTAAATCAGGTGAAAACCCGATATCGAATTTTCAGACCGAATACAATACTTCCATTACCTACGGTAGTAGGGTAATGGAAGTAAAAATTGTTTCAGTATGGTTAGAATTTAGTATAATCTAGCAGTATTTTAAATTTAGTATGTTTTATTTATTTATTATTATTATTTTATTCATATGTATTTGCAATAAGAAGAAAGTCTCTAGATACTGTAAAATTTCCCTTTTATTTGCTCTTTCTATTTCCAACAATTACTATACTATTAAAATTCTATTTATGGCATAAATTATGTCGCATACAAAATCTCTCTAATTTTGATTCTCAAAGGTTGGCAGCTATGCCTTTGGCAACAACTTATGCACTTTTTACTCCCCGCTTCCCAGTTGGATAAGTTAGTAATAATAAAATCCCACCAAAGTGCATATTAGGGATGCACCAAATATCAGTTTTGGCCAAATACCGAATATTCGGCCAATGAAATACTAACTTCAGCTGAATACCAAATATCCTTTAAACTAAATAGTAACTATTTAGAAATTTTTATTCGTGAATTCATCAACCGTGAATATTTATTTAAATCAAATTGGAGTGTAAAGGTTGATATTTTTATTTATTAGCAACTATGCAAAATATACCAGAGCCGGGAATCAAACCCGGGCACCTCCGCTTAACGCACGGATACTCTACCACTGAGCTACCCTGGCTGACAACCACCTAGGCACTTCTCGCATAATATTCATTGGGAAAGTCACCGAGTCTGCAAACGCAGATATATCAGGTGAGACAATAATAATCGTAGCACAACTCCATAGACCAAGAAATTTCAATTTAGAAATTTTTATTCGTGAATTCATCAACCGTGACTATTTATTTAAATCAAATTGGAGTGTAAAGGTTGATATTTTTATTTATTACCAACTATGCAAAAAATACCAAAGCCGGGAATCGAACCCGGGCACCTTCACTTAACGCATAGATGCTCTACAACTGAGCTACCCTGGCTGACAACCAGCTAGGCACTTCTCGCTTAATATTCGTTGGGAAAGTCACCGAGTCTGCAAACACAGATATATCAGGTCAGCCATGGTAGCTCAGTGGTAGAGCATCATTGCGTTAAACGGAGGTGCCCAGGTTCGATTCCCAGCTCTGGTATTTTTCGCATAGTTCATAATAAATAAAAATATCAACCTTTACACTCCAATTTGATTTAAATAAATAGTAACTATTCCGTGGTTCATACACTTAGGAGTAAAAAAAATTCAAGGAGTTATCAAGTACTTTTCAACCACTTCCCAGGAAATTTTCAAGCACTTTCAACCAGGATTTTAGATTTGTCCACACTTTTGTTTTTGAGGGGGGGGGGGGATGATTAACTGCATAAAAAACCTAGTATCAAATATGTTTATTATTTTTTTTAAACATAACTGGGGGGGGGGGGGTTCCTGCCTCCTCACTCCACTCACCAATCCTTGACTCACTTTGCTTTATTAACACCTGCGGGGTTCTTCCTACCTCTTTGCTGCTTTTCCATGCAATAAATATGAATATAAATAGTGCATTTCATAAGACAAAAGCAGAAAAATATTATAGAAATCCCCATATCCAATGCTGGATAGAACAACATAACATTTAATAGCATTTAAAAAATAATACGACAAAATAAAATGTGTTAAAAATCAGTAACTTATTTTTTAAGAATAGAAGAAAATTTGTTATATCTAGACCACTTTGTGCTACAGATTTAGTATGATTCCCTTTGGCGACATTTAAATTTTTTTCACTATTTGATGACGACTTTTTTGATAATTGTTTTTTATAAAAAATCTAGTACATACTTTTTCTAATGCTTATAACTTTCACTATTGAATTTTTTAGTTAATTTAGGGCAATATATAACACTCTATATGTATATTTCTAATATACAGTTAGGAAATAATTTCATTATTTTCATTTTAAGTTGCAAAAATGCCCCACAGCTTCAATTTTCAATTCTTTCCTGCTTATTTCTCAAAATAACGAAGGATACTCGAGGAACAGATTTCATATTTGTAGTCCTTGTTAAAAAAAAAAAAAAGAATATCTAACTCTGTAAAGTTAAAAAATTATCATTAGGATATTAAAAGATGCTTCATATGAGTTTGAATTTGACTAAAATGTTTTTATCCCAAAATATATTATCCGGAGTATATCCAAGGTAATTTAAAATATGTTTTTAAATAACAAGATACAATAAACGACATATGTATAATAATAAATGGAAAGGTTTGTCTGTCTGTCAGTCTGTCTGTTCTTTTATACGTTCAGCCCCTACTGAACGCAGAAGTACAAGAATTGACATACTGATGCTATGGAGCCTTTCCGAGGGCCTCCTGAAAACAGAATTTAAAATTTTTAACTAGTTGTGGAGATATTAATTAAAATGTCGAATCATGTCTAATCTCAAAGCGATCTCAATGAATGAGAATTCACCGCCATTGCATAAAAAAAGATATTTTAACGGAGTTAAAAGCAGAAAAAAAAAAAAAAAAATTAGAAATATTTGTTCTATCGTTACAATTTCGGTACCAAATGAAAGGGGAATTTTTTCTGAATCTAAGTGTACAAGCGGCTTATCGGTACAACAATTAAATTTTTAAAAATTTTTAATTGTTGAATGAATGAATTATATTGAATGAATTATGTTGAATGAATGAACAGTATGAATTTTTTGTGGCAACATCATTTCAAATGCCAGACAACCGTCTGCCATGAAAAAGGAAATGATTGTAACAGATCAAGATGTCACGTGATTTATAGTGGAGGGGAAAATTGCAATTTTCAAACTTTTTCAAATTTTCATTCATGTTACATTTGAATTAATATTCGGGCTAGACAGCATATTATAAACCTAGTGTTCAATTTCCATGAAAATATGTGGACAAACAAAAAAATTAGATTAAATTGTTTTATATTTTGCAGTACATATTTTAAATTGAGATATGCCGTTGAAATTTTGCAATATTTGGTTTTAATGCCCGATAATTCGATTCTGAATATTTTTGAAAGTGTAGAATTATTAGGAAGGGCTTGAGGGGGAGGGGGGGGGCGAAGGGAAAAAAAAGTTACAGCGTTTGAAATTGGTATTATTAGGTTTTAAGGAAAGATAAATCGATTGCGGATATTTTCAAGTGTAAAATTATTAAGAGGGACAGAAAGGGGGGAGAAGGGGCAAAAACGTAGAAAAAGAACGGTTGTTTTGGAGAAAACAACGGAAAACCGAGAATGCCTTTATTCTTTTATATTTTGCAGAGTTTAGAATTCTGATACCCCATTCACATTTCATACTATTGATTTTTAACAGTATTTAACCCGGAATTACGCAAGTTTCGGAGAAAACTGCGAAAAAGTCAGACATAAGTCGTTTTATAATGGTGTTTATATCATTTTTGTATCTCAGCTTCTAATTAGCATAATTTCAAAAGTAATATGTCATTTTGAAACTTATTTGAGTTGAATTTCAAGAGTAGACAAGACGCCACAAATTTCTGTCACCTTCCGTTAACCAACTACTGTAAGTAATGAAATTCGAGATTTCACGTTATTTCCACGTTTTAAGGTGTTCTGTTTAGGTTTTTTTTTTGTATCTCAGCTACTAATTAAAATAATTTTATAGCAATACATTATTTGAAAGCTTTGTTGATTTGGAATTGAACAGTAGATCCTACAGACTTTTCTACCGCCAGATGGCGCTGTAATATATTAAAATTTCAATATTTCGAATTCTGAATATGATTAAATTATTTTTAATACATCATTCGAAAGATATTTTAAAGAGCTTTTATATTATCGAAAGTGAAATTTGAGATTTCACCAGATTTACACGTTTTAAGGTGACCTGATTAGGTTTTCTTTTGTATCTCAGCTACTAATTAAAATAATTTCATAAGTAATACATCATTTTAAAGCTTTGTTGATTTAAAATTAAACAGTAGATTACAGAAATTTCTACCGCCAGATGGCGCTGCAATATTTTAAAATTTCAATATTTTGAATTCTAAATATTATTAATTTTTTTTAAATACTTCATTCAAAAGTCATTTTAAAGTACTTTTATATTATCGAATAACCTACATTAAATTTATCCAATAGAGGGCACTAATCGAAATTCGAGATTTCACCTGATTTATATGTTTTAAGATATACTCAAGGGGGCCAAAAAATTATTGAGTTAGACCGTTCGAAATTGGAATATATAGGTTTTGAGTGCCTACGAGTCGAATGAGGATATTTTCGAAAGTGTAAAATTAAGGAGGGACAGAAAGGGTGGTGAAGGAATACGTGCGCACAGCAAGCATATATATGAATTCGTGAGCACTGCGCACACACGGGTCTACGCTGACGAAAGCAGAGGGGACCCGGTGTGACTTTTTACCCGATTAGAAATGTTTTTTTTTTTTTTTTAATTCCTTTTCATAAGAATAAAAGTTTATGAGTAATAACATGGAATTTTGAGAAATCATAAGGGTGGTGAAGGAATACGCGTGCGCAGCGCTCATATATATGCATTCATGCGTGCACATCGCGCACGGGTCTACTCAGAAAATGACATAAAAATAATTACTGACATACAATAGATAATGCATAGGAAAATCAATTAAATGTTAACCAAAAAAAATTCATTTACAATGTTATCGCCATTGAAAATCAAAGTTTACATTGTTTACATTATTCAGTCTTTTATAACAAAAGACAAGTTTTGATGCGGTTTCTAAACCTAAACGATTTTTCAATTTGTGATGCACAAATGAGAAATTTGAGAAGATTCTCTCAATTCCAGCAGATCTAACAGGCATTGCCATCAAGTAACAAACAAGATTTGTGAAAGTTTCATCTATTGCACATTTTTTAAAACTGGACCACTATGCAGGGCTGCCAGTAGGTCCCTATTTCCCTAAAAAGTCCTTATTTTTTACCTTGGTCCCTAAAAGTCCTTTTTTTCATTAAGAGGTCCCTAAAAGTCCCATTTTTTCACTGATGATCAAAATAAAGAAAAAAATTCAGATTTTCTAAGTTTTATCTTAAAAATCTAGATTTGTTTCAAATTTTATGCCATAGATGGCAGCACATTACTCTGCATCCATAAGGAAAATGCACCAATCAGAGGACATCTTAAGTAAGAGCCAATCATTGGCAGCCTACTATATTGTAGGAAAAAAGTTTTCTTCTTGATTCTGTGCTTCTTGAGAATTTTTATTTTTTTGTCTTATGTTCATATAAGAATTTTATTTTATTTTAGTAGATGGTATATTTTTCTTGATTCAGACTGCAGTTAGTTAATGTTAGTTCACTTTAGTTAGTCTCTCTGAAGTAAAAGAACTTGTTGATTTTGTTCTTTTTTTCACTTGTTAAGAATTCATGAAATAATTGAACAGCCTGAAGGATATAATTAGGTAAGTTTCTTTTATTTATGTAATATATTTTTCTTTTGAATGCACATATGTTATGATTATTAGATGTGAAATTATACACATGTAATTTAGTATAGCTAAGATGTGTTTAAAAATTAAATATTGCATGCAGATATTTTATCTTTTTGCATCTTCTGAACTAAAGACACAAACTCTTCCATTTTCTTATGTTAAAGATTACAACATAATTACTTACAAAATTCACTGTTATCTTTAATGAATGTACCTTTTTTTGCTTATTTTCTCCCCCATATTAATATATTATACATCCTTGAAATTATAATCAATCACATGTGGCAGTTAATCTTATATCATCTTGATGTAAAACAAATTATTTTTGAATAATATTTTGGTTTTAGAACCTTACAGGTATCAGTACTAATCAATTGTTATTTTCAATTTACACAAGATTTTCCTTTAAAAATGGAAGAAAATGTATACTATAGGTAGTTGTTTGCCATTTTGTTTGTGATGACAATCCAGTTGTATTTTACTTGGCTGTAAATTTTTACATATGAGCCTAGGGTGATTTTGATAGTTTAGAAATTCTTTTAAGTTAATTTATCTTTTTCTTTATTTTAAGAACACATTGAAATAAGAACAGCTGTGCAGCATAATAGGAAAAAGTGGGGGCATGTTGGGATGAATTTGTTAACAATTTTTATAATTTTTTGTATGCTTTCATTTACTTCCAAATTTTGCATGCAAAGAGCAAAAGCATTTATCAAGGATGAGATTTTTCAGCTTTTTTGTAGATCAGGGATAAGTTTTTTCCACATTTCTGTAGATTTATTTTTTGTTCTGTAGTAATGTATTTGTGAAAAAACTGGTAATTTTTGATAAGTATTCAAATGATTTATTTGCCATTGTCAATAAAACATAATTTATTGTTCTTTTTTTTGCTTATTAGAGATTAAAAATGTTAAACTAGAGTTCTGTAGTGTTTTTTTTTTTTTTTTTAATCTGAATTTTAGTTTATTTCACTATTGCACATATTTTCAGTTTTTTTACACTTTTGTCAATCTCATCCCTGATTTATTAATCTACTAAAAAGAAAATTATATTAATTATATACAATAGAGAAACTGAAACTTTAATTTTGGTAAGGTAAACTTTGGCCCTTAAAATGTGCTAAGGTGCCCCACCTAGTGGGGCACTTTGGGAAAGTCAAAGTTAATTGGCTATCTTTCAGTATTTTCTTGTTAGACAGTCAAATGTTGACAATCATGTCTATTTATGTAATTTATTTAATAAAAAACTGATTAGGACTTGTTTATATTACTGATATTTTTGTCAATATATAAATTTAAGAATTTTAACAGAATTTACATTTGATAAAATGCAGTCTATCTTCATTGAATTTTAAATTTAATGAACATTGAATTGTTTGTTCAGGGCTGGTTAACTTTACAAGAACATCATTTGTATCAACAAAAGATCTATCATCTTTTGCGGCGTAAAAAGGTGTCCCAAGGTGCCTCACTATGCATGTTACTTATTAAAATAATTTCGTGTGGTTAGGCTCAACTATATCATCACATTTTTAATATTAATTTTATTGGATATGTAAAATGGATGTATTTCTATCAAAACAAATAAGATAAAGTAGTTTTTTAAAGCTAAAATATGATTTCTAAAAACAGCATAAAACATTTTCAATGCCTTTTGAAAAGTAAAAATAAATATTTAAGTGTTTCTTCCAGTAATCTTAAAGTACAGTAGTAGATTGATAGTGATGCTACATATGAATGCCAGATAACACACTAAAAAAATAAAGCTAAAAATTATGGTGTCCCAAGGTGCCCCACTTCCCCCGCTCCCAGAAGCAGAATTTTTTTCAACAGTCTGCAACGGCATTCAAAAATCCAAAAATAGTCTGCGAAGTAAATTGTTACAGAATGAAAGATTGCAAACAAAATTTATATTAATTAAGCACCAATATTAAATACAGTGTAAAATGTGGTACATAAAAAATACTGAACAAAAACAGAAGATAATATATTATTTTGAAATAAAAAATGGGAAATTTTGATATATTTTACATGTTTTTTTATTTAAAATATGGTAAACAACCAGATCAAATATCTAAAATTTTGGATACAACTTTTGATTATTTTATTTCTAAAAGATTATTTTTGTGGAAAGTTTGCTGACTTATTTGAGAAAGTCCTCAGACTTTCTCAAAAATCTCTTTTTCATATTAATCAAAAAATAGTCTGCAGGTATTCTGTAGAGTCTGTGACGTACGTAGCAGCGTTTCACTGTTTCTGCTTCCGGGCCCCCGCTAATAACAAACTGGCAGAGCCGCCTGTAACTACTGACTTTCTTTTTTAAGCAAAAGTAAATAAGTAAACATTTTCAATCTAATCTTAATTAAAATCAAGTTTTGTTACTATATCCTTGTAAGTAATCAAAAAATGATAATTACTGTATAATGTTATACTGTATAATGTTATTAACTAGATACTATTACCAATCAATTTGTACCTTTCATCTTATGCTGACGCGATGATTAACGGCAGAGTTAGCTTGGGAAAGGAATTTTTTTATTGTTATTATTTTTATTTTTTTTTTATTGATGACTGTATCTATGATTTAAAAGGTATGATATTGTTAAATAATTGTAATTATTTGTAAAACTAATAATTACAGTATTTTGAAATATAAATTCCTGAAGCAGTTTGCACACTGTAAAGAATTTTTCTAATTTGTTTGTATGCAAGAAAAATATGATGATTTCTTATTCAGTGATTCTGATTATTTCTTTACTGTCTGAAATCTTCATTAAAAAAATCAAAATGATACAAAAACTTGCTGAAATTTATGAACAATATCATAGCCAATTTACATGTTTTCATGTAAGCTGCTTCAGTGTAAATCTTATCTGGGTTTGTGTCATTCTCTTCATATTTATCAATAATACATAAGACATTATTTATAATAAACCCATCCAGTTAACTTTATCTAGTCAAAATAGTATCTTTAAAATATTAAATAAAAGTAAATTATCAGAATTAGCATTGTTTTAAGATAAATTTGTAGGTACATTATTTTTAATTTATTTCAGGTGTATTCTGTGGCACAATGGGAATATGCCATTTTCAAGACAAATGGCTGGACAAACAGGATTCTAATGGCTATAAAGTGTCAGATTGGCTACAAAAAGCCAATCAAGATGAGGCTCTTTGCCGTGTTTGTTCGAAAACATTCTCGATTAACAAAGGATTCCACACAATTATCCAGCATGCTGATGGTAAAATACATCGACAAAATTGCGCTGTTAAATTGAATTCATTGAAATTAGTTTCCAGTTCTAATAATACAATTAAACTCTACAATGCTAATGAACGGGCACGTATAGCTGAATTAACATGGGCTCTTAAAGTTGTTTCTTCAAACTTTTCTGCTGTGTCATCTGATGATTGTGGAGATGTTTTCCGCAAAATGTTCCCAGAAGCTGTACCTGATAATTTTTCTCTATGCAGAACCAAACTTAGTTATTTGTTAACTGATGCTTTGGGTCCTTATTTTCGTGAAGAAATGTTAGATGAAGTAGCTTCTGCTTATTATTCTCTTATTTATGATGAGACAACTAATAATGCTGGTAATAAAGTACTCCAAGTTAGGATAAATTATTGGTCTGACAAGAACAAGCAAATAGTTTCTCATCATTTACAGAGTTTTTTTATGGGCCATGCAACTGCAGAAATTCTGAAAGAAAATATTCTTAAGAGCATATCAGATGCAAATTTGCCTCTTAAAAATTTGATATCTATTGCTAGTGATGGCCCATTTGTCAATAAGAAAGTATTTAGATTGCTTGATGAAGAAATACTTACAGTTAGAAAAAAAGGTATATTGGACATTGGTACATGCACAGTACATACTGTGCACAACTGTTTTTTAAAGGGTCTCGAAGAGTATGGATCTGATGCATCTGATTTTATAATATCAGTTTATAATTATTTTGATGATTGGCCATCAAGGTGGGAAGACTTCAGTAAAATACAGGAAAAACAAAAGGTTCCTACACATCGATTTATAAAACATGTGTCAAGTAGGTGGCTAACATTAGAACCTGCAGCAATTCGGCTGTTAGAGCAATGGGATTGTCTAGTTAAATATTTTTTACGATTTATGCCATCCAAAAAAGAAAAGAAAATGCTGAATACAGCAAGCTATAAAAGAATTGTTGGATATTTAAATGAAAAAACAATGAAATGCCAAGTATTATTTATTCTATCCAGTGCCAAATTATTCACAAACTTTACTTCGTTTTTTCAAAGGGAAGATCCTTTGATTCACTTAATTTATGATGAAATTTAAGACCTTATAATTAAAATTGCAGGATGCATTTGTAAAGAAGAAGCTATCAAGTCTTTTAAGGTTGACATTAATAAAAATCCTTTTGAAAATAAAAATTTAATTTCTCCAAAAGACATAATTTTCAATGAAGAACTTCGAAAGGAGTTACTTAATCTATCAGAAAAGGATAAAGGTTATTTTTTGAGAGATGTGCAGATGCATTTTATAGCCTCAGGTACGTACCTTTTAAATAAGGATATTTTACAAAATAAAAACTTAAAATATCTCCGCTGTTTGAATCCAAAATTTCAAAATACTCCAAAAAATCTAAAAGTTTTTGCTAAACTTGGTCAACACTTGCCCATAGACATTGAAATTGATGCTCTCTTAGATGAGTGGAAAATCATCAAGCGGGAGTTCAATCATGGAACAGAAAGTGATCGAATAGATTCATTATGGTCAACATATATTACTTCAAAAGGAGAAAATGGAGAGTTAAAATATCCTAACCTCTCCAAGTTTTTAAAGAGTAGCCTAAGTCTGTATCATGGCAGTGCTGATATAGAGCGAGGATTTTCCATTTCAAATAATATTCTTTCTGAAGATAGAACTTCGATGAAAGAACGTATGTTAAATGCAAGGTTAAACATCACTGATGCATTAAAACATTTTTCAAATCAAGCTGCTCTAGTTCCCATAACAAGTAAAATGATAAAAAAAGCTAATGTTGCATATCAGTCATACAACAGCTATCTAGAAAATGAAAGGAAAATAAAAGAAGAGAAAGAGAAAAAAGAATTAGAGTTGCGGAAAGCTGCAGAGGAAGAAGAAACTAGAAAAGAAGAAGCTGAAAAGAAAAAGAAACAAATTGCTGACCTTGAAAAGCAGTTGGAAGATATAAACAAAAATGTAGAAGAAGAAGAAGCAGTCTCGGATAAATTAATTGCTGAAGGCAATGAAAAATTAAAAATTGCGTTAAAAAATGGTAACATAACTGATGCTAAAGTTGCCCAAAACATGATTACAGCTGGTGTAACAGCTAATGAGGAAATAAAAGTAAAAAGGGATGAAGCTCATAGCTTGATTAATATTATAAATAAAAGAAAAAATAATTTGATTACAAATTTTGTAAATAAAAAACCTAAAAAAGGTTAATTTGTAAAAAGTTCTGAAGTTGATGTAATAAAACAAGATTTTAAAAATATAAAATTGGTGTACTCTTTTATTATTGAAATTTATTTGATATAATACTTTATGTAAATATTTTTTGTGTTTTTCAGGTCCCTAAAAGGTCCCTAATTTTTAATTTTTAGGTCCCTAAGTCCCTAATATTTTGGTCCAAAGTTGCTGGCAGCCCTGACTATGTAAATAGTAGCTGGGGTAGTTGCCAAAGTAGCTTAATTCAGTTATGTTAAGAGTTAAATGAATGAATTTTAGAGTTTGAAATAATAAAAAACTAAAATCTAGTATTTATGTTCATTATTTTATTTTATTCATTATTTTATATAAATATTTGATATACTCTTTATATTTAATACTAGCAGGCTTCGCCCGCTTCGCTGGTCACTATTTTTTGAATGAATCACTATAATTAATGTATTCTCAAAATTGCACTGATTTTTATCATGTGAAAAAAAAAAAAAAAATCTGATCAGGAAAAATGTCACTCTGGTTCCCCACTGCTATCGGCAGCGTAGACCCGTGTGCAGTTATTTTAATTAGTATCTGAGATACAAAATAAAACCTTACCAGGACACCTTAAAACAGGTGAAATCTCGAATTCTAATATAAAAGTACTTCAAAGTATAAGTATCTTCTTTATGATGTATTAAAAATAATTTAGTCATAATTAAAATTTAAAATCTATATGCAAAGAAGAAAAAAAAAAAAAAAAAAAGGATTTCTCTCTTAAAAGATTTTGAGTTATGAAATGTTTTGTGAAAAAATTTATGTTTCATAATGTCTGACTTTTTCGTGGTTTTCTCCGAAACTTGCATAATTCCGGGCTAAATACTATTAAAAATCCATAGTATGAAATGTGAATGGAGTATCAGAATTCGAATCTCTGCAAAATATAAAAGAATAAAGGCGTTCTGGGTTTTCCGCCATTTTCTCCAAAACAACCGCTCCTTTTCTACATTTTTGCCCCTCCCCGTCCCTTCTAATAATTTTACACTTGAAAATATCCGCAATCGATTTATCTTGCCTTAAAAACTAACAATACCAATTTAAAACGCTGTAATTCTTTTTTTTTTTTGCCCCTACAAATCACCACAAAGCAGTTTTTAAAGAAAATTTGGTATTTACGTGTTAACTGCATGTCATTGGCAGGCTATTCATATGCATAAATACAAATATGTAAGAAAGTACAATATATTTTATAGGATTACTTCTATGATAATTATATGTAAATATATATCTTACCGTTAAAGCTCGAAATCCATTAATGTGCAGATTACCTAGCTAATCTGCAGATTAACTAAAATGACCCGTTAAAGTGTGGAATCAAGAGTTTTCCGCATTTTAACTAGGTAATCTGCAGATTAGCGGCTTCTGTGTCGTTAAAGTTCAAATGTTTGTTTCGAGCCTTAGTTTTTTTTCATTCACTATGACATCAAACAGTCGTGTGATACAGATACACGAATGACCTTCAAACACAAACCAAAACTTTCATCCTTTCCGCTCCGCTTCCGCTATGACAATTGGTAAACATAAAATGTGGAGCATCGAAGACAAGATTATTATAGGTTTCTCATTATGACCAACACAAAACTTAAAGTAACAAGTAAGTTATAATTGTTTTAACTTTGATTTTATTTCTTCTCTTTTTTAATTCTGTCAATATAAGTTTGATAAGGGTCTGCACTGCATTTTATTATTGAAATCTAATCTTAATTAAACGCTGTATCTCCTGAAACTTCATTTTCAATTATGAATATTAAAATTTACAACACAGTAAATTATTTCCTCCCGAAATAAAACTATTAAAACACAACTTTTTAAAACTAATTTATTTAAAAATTGATTTAAATTACTATTACTTACTGAAAAAAAAAAAAAAAAAAGTATTAATTTTTAACTCTGAAAAATATGACATTCAATATTATGGCTTTCTTTAATAAATACTTAATATGAAATTTTTATGCATTTTTTAGCATTTCATTACATTTTGTTGTTGTTTTCAATTTCAAGTTTCCTTTATATATTTTATATATCATGATTACATTTTTATTTTTATTTTGTTCGCTTTTTCAGATAATTTCGTTGTAGTTTATCACATATAAAATACGTTAATAAAGTTTTTTTTTTTTTTTTTGTAAAATTAATATATTTGCTAAACTTGTACAGATATATGTATGCTGCAAAATATAGTTTAATAAAGCATTGGAAAACAGTCATTTTAATTTTCATGCGTTCTAAAAATTATTAAAGCCGTTTTAATTATTTGAAGTACTTCTTAAATAATGCTTCTGATTTGTCTAATTTAATATTTCTTTATCAAATTAAAAATTGGTGCATAACTTAAAAAAAAAAAAAAAAATAGTAATAGCAATATAAGTTGTTAATAAAACTTTTTTTAAATATTTATTTAAATGGTTAAATATTTTTATTTTGAAAAGAAATCGTTACTGTTCTAACATTCATTTATAAAATAGAATTTATTGAAAGCTATTAAAGTTATATTTCATATTAAAAAGACATACAGATTAAAATAAGTAAAGAAAGAAAGAAAGAAAACTATTTTTTTTCCCCCAAATGAAAAAAATAAATACAATACAGCGTGCTGTAAAACTACAACAACAGAGATCTTATTTTCACTTTAACGAGTGCCTAGTAGGTAATGTGCAGATTATCTAGGTAATTCGCAGATTACCTAGGTAATTTGAAAAATGAAACAATTTTCCTTACTTTAACGGATCGCTCTAGTTAATGTGCAGATTACCTAGCTAATCTGCAGATTAACTGATTTCTGCACTTTAGCGGTAACATATATATAAATATTGAAATACATATGTAATATATATTTTGTATTAACCACATGCCAGCAGTTAATCTCTGGCAGGCGGTTAATACATAAATACTGAAATTTTCATTTAACTAGTATGTTGTGGCCACCACAAGACTTTCTTCTATATTTTCCTATACAAATTCACTCAGTAACAATATAAAAAAAAAAAAAATTCCCTTTTTTTTTTTTTAGTTAAAATAAAAAAATTCAATAACTTTGTTTTGAAGTATCACAGATTCATAGTTCAACCATTCCTTTTAAATGTATTGACGGGTCCTTTCGAAAGATACCCATCTTGAAAATTTACTGCCCTCGAGGGGAGACTTCCCCCCCCCCCCAGGATGGGGGGGGGAGGCGAGGCTCCTACCCATACAAATTTTTTTTCCCAGTTGACTATCTCTATTATAAATAATTCTTGTAAATTTCATAATGATTACTAAAAAATAATTCTCTTTATGCACATTTATACAAAATTTTGTCCTATATCACCATGTTAAAATTTTAGAAAAAGCGGGATGGCAACTCAACCTCTAAGACAATTTTTACCAAAAGTTGATAGGCACTAATTTATGTCAAGGTGCAACTACATACCAATTAGTGTGAAATTCTGTGCAGTAGTTCCTGAGATACAGTTGCCACTAAATTTTGTCACACACACACAGACATTTTCTAAAAATGGTCAAATCATGTTCTACAGCTCTAAAAACGTGTAAATCCATCAAAAACCAGAGGTCGAAAATTTTTACGAATCCAATACTTTCTTCCATTGAATATAGAAGAAAGTAAAAATAACAAAATTATAACCAACTACAATTAAATAAAAAATTTAAATCATTAAATATATATGATTGAACAATATAAATGCACAAAATCCCAGTATGCAGCAGTTGTTATTATGCATGTATCTATGCTCCATGTACATTAAAAAGAAAAAATAACATTGGTTACTGCTACCTCACTCTGCACGAGATGTTCATAAAATGCATCAAATAACATACTGCAGTAATTACTGTAACATATGTATTAGTGCTTTGTGCACATGAAAATCAAAGCGCCCATTACAAAAAAAGACAGATTATACAGATGTAAAAAAAATCACCTTTTAAATACAAAATACATGTACAATAATGTATGATAATTTAAAGCAGCAGATAATTTCAATATTAATTTACATTTGTATATAATCTTCCCCTTTCAAAATACTCTTGTTCCAAACACACACATCTTTAAAATGAAAAATATCTGTTATTTACACAATATTTATTTAAACATTAATTTTAATTCACTGAATAGAATAATATTATTAAATAGGAATTAAAATTTATATAAAGAAATTACTTCTAAAATATTCCATGTTTGCAGTTATTATGACTTTTCAAATTACTACTAGAAAATTCCACAATAACACAAACAAATATCTAAATAATTCAAATTTTCATTATATTTCTGTTATTTACCTCAAAATTCACATTTCAGTAAAAATATAAATCAAATCAATTTATGTGAAATGATTGTTCTCAAAATATTTTATTTACTTTTTACAAATATCCAAATAAAATACATAATGAAAATCAAGATTTATATATTAACGTCATATATAATTAAGAGATAAAGTTGATAAGAAACAGATTATTTCTTCAATAATAAAAATATATACTAATTCAATAATAATTAAATTAATGAATCTCTTTAACTCACCATTGAAGGTTATGGTTAGCATCTATTTTTTTCCCTTAGTGGCTGGAATTTCCCTCGTAAGATGCAGGTGGATACTTTCATTACATGAAGTCTTCAAGTTGTTAATAACCGAATCGATAATACCTTTGTACGTACATTTTTAATAATCACATACATAAGGCAATATTAATTCAGTTGAAATAAATGTTTGGATTCTGTGAAATAAAAAATGAAGTTTATTTTCTTAGCTAAGCATAGATATATGTAATGATAAATAATTGTACACACATAGAAAGGAAATAAAAGTAATAAACTATAAAAATTTAAACAGACAGCCTGCATAACTAACACTTTCAAACATTAACAGCCACTAACAGCAGCACAAATAAAAACTTTATATGCAGCAACTAATTACATTACATTAAAATTTTGATAACACAAAAGCAAATTTTATCTCTTATTGCAAAGAAACATGGATATTTTTTATCCCAATTTATCTATTCAGAATCTTTAAATCTGAAATAACGCTAAATTATTTTTAAAACATGAATATATTCGTAACAAAACAAATGTATATTTACATCAACGTTAATTTTATAAACGTGGCAAACAAATTTCGAACATGTTATTTATATTAGCAATGTTTTTCAGCAGGTAATGACATTGATATCTAATTGTATAACTAATTCATATCTATAAATCTCGAATGCAGTAAGTAATTTTTATTGTTTACCTTAGTTTTGCATTTACATTACACAATAGATTCGTCGATTGCAAGTCTCCATTAAATTAAGATGGACGTTCGCGCTTGTTTTCGATGTTCTATCGTTCTATGTATATAAAACGAGTAGATTAAGAAATTTATGTTTAAAAATAAGCTTACCAGGAAAAATAAGTGAAAATACCTTTTCTATCGAAGTGCCGATCCATAGTTCGTGAATCGTGATTCATTCAACATAAACTCCTCCTTCGGTAGTGACGTCATCAAACCACACCTCAAATGGTCGTAGCTAGGAGTGTTTCATAAATCGCAGAAGAGCGAACCTTGCCTTCAAGAAGGTCTATGGTTTTCATACGTCTTTTTAACATTTTGAAATGGCAACATCTAAATATATGTTTGGGGTGAAATTTAAATGCTGCTTTGTTTTTGGTTTAATTTTTTTAACAGTGGTATTTTGAAATAATTGATACAAAATGAACTTTTAAAAATTTTTAAATGAACATTTTATTCCAGTTTTATACGTGTTGAGATATCGTCATTCTAAGGTAACGATATTATATTCAGTTTTTTTTTTTTCGTTCATCGTTTATCAGACGTTTGCTTTTAACGATTTTATATTAGATAATAATGGGATCATAAATCTGTTTATTATTCTTTATTGTATTCGATTTCGTTTTACTTTGCTAAATGATAAGAAAAATTCTCAATTTATAGTATAGGCTTTTTATGCTTAAAACTGTGTAGTATTCAAATGTTGGAAATAAAGATTTAAATTACGTATTAATCATTACCGTGAATGAATCAATATGTGTGTTATTCTATAGAATTTAAGGTCTAATTTTAAGTAAATATTTGCTTGTTAAATTTGTTATTTTGTGGTAAAGGGTTTTCGTTATATATGTAGCGAAAGTATTTAGAATTTCATTTTGAAATTTTTTACTTTCATAATGAAAGTTGTCATGGTAACTTCTCAATTTGTTATTCATACTAATATTTGGAAATAGATATGTATATCTTATTGTTTCAGCTGGTATTTTGCAATATCTATTTGTATGTTCTAAAGACATTTATTATCGTACTGTGATTTGTTACTGTTCTATATCTTTCCTATAATATAATGTAATGATTCTGTCTGAGTAATTTTCTGAGCTTTAGGTAAAAACATATTTAATAAGTACTATTGTGGTTTTCCATCCTGGTTTCTGAACATTATAATGAGAAAATACTATTATATTATGGCAATTAAATTAAACATGCTACTTTTGCACTATTAATTTAAAGGTCTTTTTTTTTTTTTTTTTTTTTCCCTGTCTGATTTTTAAATTTTCTCTTTCATAGTGAAACTTACTTTTTTAATGGTAAATTCACAGTCTGATTACTTTTTAATCTATGTATATACAAATACGCAAATAGTGATGTAGAATGGGTAAATATCTTTTCGGTATTTACTCAGGCATTTTCCTGATGCCTGGGTAAATACCTGAAAACTGGGTATTTTGAAAAATAAAGAAAGTATTTGTGAATGAGTGATAATTTTTTACTTTCTCTTACCCATAAGGTAGAGAAAGTATTGTTTTTGGGTCAAATTTTCGAACGTGAGATTTTGTTATATTTACATGTTTTGAGGTACCCTGAATACGAAAATCATGTTTTTAGCAAATGGTCTGTGTGTCGTCTGTTATCAGCATATCTCAAAAACAAATTATGGCAGAAAGTTCAAATTTGGTATTCTAAATGTGCATCATATAGGGATGCTACAGTAAGCTTTTCGTTAAGATCAAGCAAATGGTTCGTGTACAGGGACAATCAAGATAATTCTAATACATTATGTCTATGGGGGAAATTGCAGGAAAATAGAGTTTAACGTCTATAGACTGCACTAAACCAAGTGAAACAAATAAATATATATTTTTTGTAATAGAGACAGTTAACTGGGAAAATTTTTTTGTGTATGTAGGAGCCTCGCCTCCCCTGGGGGTGGGGGAAGTCCCCCCTCGACGGGAGTAAATTTTCATGATGGGTATCTTTCAAAAGAGCTCGAAAATACCTTTAAAACGAATGGTTGAACCATCGATCTGCAATAATTTAAAACAAAGTTATCGATTTTTTTTTTTTTAATATTGAGAATAAAATGGACTTTTTTTGGATATTTGGTGTTAAACTACTTCTCTAATATGGAAATCGTCTGCCTTATCATAAAAGATAATTTTTTTAAATAATAATTTTAATAAATTATTTTTTAAAAAGAGAAATATTTTTTAATAACCAAATTAAATTCTATATAAATGTAGGTGCATTAATGAAACGGGGGGTTGAGGGGGGCGGTAGCCCCCCTCACACAGAACTAAATATCATATAAAACTCTTCAGAAGCCTAATATGAATTGTTTAACATAGGTTTACAGAACAGTACTCATTATCTTACCTCTTAATCTCCAACCTGTATTTATAGTATTAAATTTCAGGGTAAGAGAAAGTCGTGTGAGTGACACACCAGATTATTTATTTCAAAAATAAAATTTGTATGGGGATATGTATATTGCATGCAATAATTTGGGTAATGAAAATGATCCTGAAGAGTGTTGATTATTGTGTTGCTTTCATTGTTCAGTCTGAATTTTGTTTATTTTTTAAATTTCATAAAGGGACTTTTACTTATTAAATGGTAACGTAATATTGGATCAATTTTTTTCTTCCTGTGATATTTTACATCTTTTTCTCTGACGTGTTTGAAAAAATGTTCACATACAATATATATCATATATATACAATTGTTTATAGTAATTGTTTTTTAATTAAAAGTTTTGATGAAATAATTTAAAAAAATCAAAATTTGCAATATACCAGTATTATATTTTACTTTTGAACTTATTACAGAACAATAGAATTTTATTACTTTCAGAAAAATAACTATAAACATATTAAGTATAGACCCAATTTTTCTTCTTTATATATATATATATATGTTATTTCGGAATTGTTTTAATTTTAACAAGTTTGCAAGCAACTCTGCAATAATTCTTAGGATTTTTTTAAATAGTACTCTTCCCACCTGACGTCAGAGGTCACATGATATTTGAAAAACAAACAGCAGACAAAGTCTTCTATATCTGTAGTGATTGCTGAAATAACATATTTTCTATTCTTATTTTTGATCAATCATATTTAATCTTTTTTATTTTTTTGTACATCATTTTTAATCCTTTTTACCCTACCCTGAATTTGACTTTTAGGAATGTAAACATCCAGTATAATAATTCAACTAATTATTTGGGCTGCATTTTTGATCATGTAGAACATTTGAAAAATAAAGCTGTGAGGAGTTTGTCTTAGAGTCCTGCATCGGGTCGGGTAACCCGATTGAACCCGACCCGACCCGCGGGTTGGGTTTGACAGAATTTTTTCTCTTGCAGGTCAGGTTCGGGTCGGGTTGACTGAACTTTTTTTCGTGCGGGTCGGGTTCGGGTCGGGTTGACTGAATTTTTTTTCTTGCGGTTCGGGTTCGAGTCGGGTTTGGTTTTCAACAAGTCGGGTTGACTTGAGAACACCTTTCAAAATATTTTTTACAATTATAAACATAAATTTATAGGCATGTTTACAACTATGTAACTATTTTAAACATTCTGCACATACTAGACATGTATCAGTTGGTTAGAGGATTTAAGACCGATTGACTCCAGATGTGTCCTAGGCCTATAGGAGGATTGCCCTCCGTTTGAGTCTTTCTAAGGGGTCTTAGCCCGTATTTACGCTTGTTTAGGAGGAAACCACGGAAAACTCCGAACGGCTAGGTCGATGAGCGCGACCTGGGATCGAACCCGACACCTCCCGTCTACCAGCTTCGAGCGCAGAACCGCTCGGCCGCTGGTGGGTAGACATGTACCGGAGCTCCCTATTCGTATCCGCGGATATCCGCCAGAAAAATAGATCCGTATTTGTATCTGCATCTGTTTTCTTTTCTTCAACGGAACTAATATGTATCTTTTGTAGAAATTGTATGAAAATTAGAAAAGTATTATAAATCTTTCTCGACTGTTGTTAATATATAAATTAAAGAAATACAAATACAGTATAACCTCGCATTTGCATTCTGGAAATTGAAAAGATTTCGTAGTTTCCAATTTTTTTTTTTTTTTTTTTACTTCTGTATTTAGTAGAAGAAAGTATTAGATTCTATCAACTTTTGGTGTCAACCGCTCGACGGGTGGCACTGCTATACAGCGATTTCTGCAATTTCAGGGGAGGCTATATCTCAGGTTCTGTTGCGTATAATCCAACAAAACTTGATATGTGAGAAGACCAATATGAGATATTATGCTGATTCAATTTGAATGCATATCTATCAGTCAACAGGTGGCACTGCTACACAGCGATTTCCGCAATTTAAGGAAAGGCTATATCTCAAGAACTACTGCACATAATTTCATATAAAGTTGTATGTAAGTGCCATTTAATATATATTAGCACCTGTCAACTTTTGGTGTAAACCGCTCAACAGGTGGTGCTGCTACACAGCAATTTCTACAATTACAAGGAAAGCTATATCTCATGTTCTATTGTGTATCATCAAACAAAACTTAATATGTGAGAAGGCGAGATTATGAGACATTATGCTGACTCAGTTTGAATTCTTGTCGGCCAATAGGTGGAGTCATTTTACTGCAAATTTCATCGATAACAGAATGGCTATATCTCAACTTCTATGCCATATAACTGTACGAACAATGATATGTGAGATAACCATTATAAAAACGCATTGTTTAGGAAGTTATTTATAGACGATAAACCTGTCTCTCTTTGGATATTTAGTGTTAGATTTCCCTAAGATAAAAATTATTTGCATTCATCACGTTAAACTTTTTAATAATAGTTTTAATAAATTTTTCGCACTTAGTGAATTTGACAGAAAAATGTAGAAGAATGTCTTGTGGTGACCACAACATACTAGTTTTTTTTATAATTTACCAACTGTGTGACAATGAAAATTTACTTTATTTTATATCATGTTATATCATTTTACCTTGTTTTGCATGATTTTTAGATTTAATAAGTAATGTTGATTTATTTTTCGGGTCGGGTTCGGGTCGCAAAAAATTCTCTGTTCGGGTCGGTTTTCGGGTTAATGAAAATTTGTTTGTCGGGTTCGGGTCGGGTTTCGGGTTGATGAAAATTTTTTTGTCGGGTTCGGGTCGGGTTTCGGGTAAAGGGCAAAACTGGAAAAATTCATTAGTGGCCAGTGGCCGGTACTGTCAGTTTAATTAGTAGCCACTTTTTTAAGTTAGTGGCCACTTTTCACATGATAAGACTATTTCTTTCAGTCTGCAAAAAGCATTTTTACCATTTTGCGGTATAATCACCACAAGAAAAATATGGAAAATAAGAAATACATATAATAATAAAATTAATACAGGGACACTGAAATTGTAATTTGTAATTACGCTCTTTTTAAAAATCCTAAATTGCTCATCCTAAATTAAAATCTGCTTAGGGGCTGTAATAATAACAGCAAAAGTTTTCATCTTTCAGATAATTCAGTAGTACTTTTTTTTTTTTTAAATTTTTTAAGTGAAATAAGCCATTATCATTCACAGTTCATATTGATATTTTCTAGTAAATGAATCAGCTGATTCATCATCATCACAACCTTTTACATGGTCATGTGTAAATACAGTTAGCAGTTTTATTATTGTTTCTTATTTCTAAAAACACACTTTTTTAAAGGATTTTATTTCAATAGAGTTAAAATATTTCCTCTTAAAAAGTATAGATATGGAAACATAGCTGCTTCATTAAAAATAATTTACTTAGCTGCCAAATTTGTAGCTTTAAAAATAGGGATATTTCTACTTTAAAATGGGAAGGAAAAAAAAAGATTTCTACTCAAAAGAAAGCAAATAGTACAAAAATTTTTGAAAAATACACATTTAAGCCAAATCTAATTTTGATACACACATTTGTCAAATATCTTAAATGGGTTAAATATACACTGAATACTATGGAGAAAATAATGGAAAAAGATTGTGCTTTGCAAGGACATTTGATCATTAACTGCTAGTTGAAATGGAGTGCACATGTGTGTGTGTGTGGGGGGGGTGATACATCCATATACTTCTTTATAGGTTCTAGAATCTAATCAAGAAAGTTTAAAATGTATATTTACATCTATGTTATTTATGGAGAAAGATTGTAAATCACAAGGCTTCAGTGGAGCATGTGATTGCCAAACGTTGGAGGGTAGGAGGGGGGGGGGGGCTACAAGAATTATGAGTAAGAGATATTAAACAATTCTACTTCTTTACAGATTCTAGAATCTAATAAAGTAAGTTTAAAATAGATATTTATATTTTTGCAGCAAATGGAGAATGATTAGAAATTATAAAGCTTTCTATAAGCTGTGTGATCACAGATCGTTAGGGGAAGGGAAAGGAGGGGGGGGGGGGTCCACAAAATTATATGGGTGAGACATATTAAACAATTCTACTTCTTTATAGGTTGTAGAATATAACAAAGCAAGTTTAAAATGAACATTGACATTTATGCCATGGATGGAAAAAGATTGAAAATCACAAGGCTTCGATTGCCTATCGTTGCTCGATTTTTAGAATCTTTTAATGATCACAAAAAGTGGCGACTTTAGTGGCGATCGATGCATAACTTTTAATCGCCATATTTTTTTATTTAGTCGCCACGTGGCCGGTGGCAACCGTTAATTTTGCCCTTTAGTTTCGGGTTGATTTAAAATTCATCTGTCGGGTTCGGGTCGGGTTTTACCCGACCCATGCAGGACTCTAGTTTGTCTTAAAACATCTAGCCGGTGCAAGATGGGGTTGTAACAGAGAGAATTTAATATCTAATAAATTATATATTCAACCAATTATTGGTTATTTTAGTGAGATCTTGATCACGGCTCTAGATTCTGTGACTCAAATTCACGAAGTTTTCCAGAATCAGGTGTTGCGTATAATTACTGGAGCGGTGAGAACTACTCCTGTACTTGCACTGCAACTTTTAACTGGTTTGGAACCTATGCATGATTTTATTAAAAGAAAAGCGATCCTATTATATCAAAAGCTGGTACGTTTACCTGATAACTCTTTTTGGCAGAATTATAAAACCTAGTATCGCCCAGTGGTCGAAACTCGACCACTTTTTTGCAAAACAAAGTTATTGCCTTGTCCTAAACGGAATTGAATTACAACACAGCTGCAGCAATTGTTTGTCGATATGCATTCTAACTGAATCAGCAGAGTTTTACTTAATATATTTCTCTAAGTTTAATACACTATAGATGTTGAGCCTTTCCTGAAATGAAAGAAAATTGCAAAGTGGAAATATTGGGGTGATACAGCCCAAAAGCTAATCGGTACCATGTCAAACCAAGGTTCAACCAAATATGAAATTAGGTTAAATTAATTCCATTGGTTCGTAAAGTGCAGTGTTTGAACTCAAAAGGAGATATTGTGCAAAAATGGTTGAATTGAGTTCGGGAAACCTCAAAACGTGTAACTTCATCGAAAATCTAAAATTTTTCTGAATCTTATACTTTCTTATATATGCAGAGGAAGGAATAATAAATCCACTTTTCAAAAAATAAGTAGTCAATTTCAGTTAACTGAAATGCAAGGAAATCTCAAAACATGTAAATTCATTGAAAACCAGAAATCAAAAGTCTTTCTGTATCTTCTACTTTCTTCATATACATGCAGGAAGCTAAGTAATAAATACACTGTTTTAGCTAAATTTAATGCTTTCATGACTGCTGGCGTAGATTCACATCATTTAAAATCTGTAACTCCACCAGTGGGCGTTTCTTTCACAATTTGTATGCTATGTATTTCTTAAATGTATAACCAATATTCACATTTTTACAATGAAATATACTATGGATACAAATACTTTGATTAGAAAGAATATAATTATAATGTATATATCCATTTTTAATATAAATGACTGTGAATACAGAAAATTTTGTTGTAACATGGGAGAATAACGCCCACAGGCAGACCTTACTGTCAAAAATTCAAAATCATGCTGTCACGAAAGTGTTAATATGAGATGATTCTCGTGCATAAAGAAATACAGTGGAGCACCGTTTATACGTTTTTCAAGGGACCGTTCCTAAAAAACGTATAACTGAAAATACATTTTAACATTAATACACAATAAAATATCATATTAATAATAAGAGTCTAATCAATTTTCATGATTTCCTTTACATTTATTCGAATAAGATATATTTTAATTATATTTAAAATATTTTTAAAAGGTTGAATAAAAATTAAATAATAATTAAAAATATAGAAATTCAGAAGTTTTTTTTCAAGATTTTGATTTTAACCTTTAAAGACAGAGCCTTTTGTTCTCTAAATTAAGATGACATTTTTGCAAACGATTAAAAGGAAGGAAAGAAAAATAAAAATGTTTATCCAACCGTAATGTCAAATAAACACAATAAGAAAATCTTCTACGGAAGTGAGTAATAAATCTTCAAGTTTACAAAATGCCTATAAAAGTTGTGGGCTTTTTTCCTTTCATACCCCATTCCTGGAATCAATTAAAAGAGAAACTGGGAGGTCTTCAAGTGGTTACTGGCTACTTGGCTCATCTCTGAAAATTTCTCTAACCCCCCTTCCCCCCACAGCTATCGATGCAAGTCGCATTTTGTTCTATAGCCGCACTTTGTTACCATAGTTCTAAGAAAAAATAATCGAAAAAAAAAATAAGAATAAAACATAAAGAGCATTCTTCTTCTTTTTTTTTTTTTTATCCTGGAATGAAACTCAAACTTGACATTCTACAAGGAGGAAAAAAAAACGTATAAGTGGAATTAAGAATTTTCTTGTGTCGTATAAACGAAACATTTTAACATTAGAATTCAATGGAATTATTTGGGACCAAAGTCGAAAAACGTATAAATGAGAAAAACGTATAAATGAGAAACGTATAAAAGGTGCTCCACTGTATAATAAAAAAGTTTCAAACTATTTTTCCAAAAATAAAATAACTTGGGATTTGGGATACAAAGGGTTAATAAATAACATTAATAATTACGGGGGGGGGGGGGATCGATTAAGAGTTTTAACTGAGTTAATCATAGTTCATTAATCAGTCGATTAATCAGATTTTACCATGTTTTTATTAACTTCGATTCTTGTGTGTTTGTCAGGGACAAATCTTGCAATCGATTTTTAACTAACTTCCCGACTAGCTAGATATTTGAAATTTTCAGGACAGCTCACAACACGGTGACAATACATTTTTTTAATAATTTTAGTCAACTATTGCAGGTCCCGCTGCCTTTGGCAGCGCTTATATGATTCGACAGAAAATTTATTTAACTAACTTCCCGACTAGCTAGACATTTGAAACTTTCAGAATAGTTCAGAACACGGTGAAAATACATTTTTTTAATACCTTTAGTCAACTGTTTCGGGTTCCCAAGCTTACAATCGATTTTTCACTAACTTTCCGACTAGCTAGACATTTGAAACTTTCAGGATAGCTCAAAACACGGTGACAATACATTTTTTTAATACTTTTAGTCAACTGTTTCAGGTCCCCACTGCCTTCGGCAGCGTTTATATGATTCAACAGAAAATTTATTTAACTAACTTCCCGACTAGCTAGACATTTGAAACTTTCAGAATAGTTCAGAACACGGTGAAAATACATTTTTTTAATACCTTTAGTCAACTGTTTCGGGTTCCCGCTGCCTTTGGCAGCGTTATCAGTACAAAGCTTGCAATCGATTTTTCACTAACTTTCCGACTAGCTAGACATTTGAAACTTTCAGGATAGCTCAAAACACGGTGACAATACATTTTTTAATACTTTTAGTCAACTGTTTCAGGTCCCCACTGCCTTCGGCAGCGTTTATATGATTCAACAGAAAATTTATTTAACTAACTTCCCGACTAGCTAGACATTTGAAACTTTCAGAATGTTCAGAATACGGTGAAAATGCATTTTTTAAATATTTTTAACCAAATGTTTTGGGTTCCTGCTGCCTTCGGCAGCGTTACCAGTACAAAGCTTGCAATCGATTTTTCACTAACTTCCCGACTAGCTAGACATTTGAAACTTTTATAATAGCTCAAAACACGAGAGCAATGAATTTTTTTTTTACTTTTATCCAATTGCTCCGGGTTCCCGCTGCCTTCGGTAGCGTTTATATGATTCAGCACAAAATTTAAAAACATGGTATATAAAAAGATCTTTTTATCTTGTAATTATTTAATCTATTTTCATTTTTCTTTATATAATTTTATTTCATTGATGAATAAAACTCTCATATTGTGTATATGTATATATATATTATTCATAAGTTTCACTGAAAAAAAAATTTTGTCTAATCAATTATATCTGTTTCATAACTGAAATTTAAATCAATTTTCAGAGTAATAATTAATGACTTTAAGTGTTAATTTTATATAAATTTTTTCACTTATTTATTTATTTTTTTAAATAAATTAATTTTTCGATGCATTTTGAAAGAAACATTAAATGAATTTACACATATTTTAGTTTTATATTTGCAGGCCTTGTCCATCTCGCTTGTCACTATTTTTAAATTAATTCTCAAAATTCCATATCATTATCATAAAAATCTCAAATTTTTATAATTTTAGTTCTTTGTCCCTTCGGACTAGAACACAGAATGTTATTTTCTGTTCTAGTTCAATAGTTACATTCTGAACAGACAATAAACACTTGGAGATACTGTGAAACTCTGTTGACATTTCCTCCATCAGAGGGATAGTGAAAATCTCAATCCTTTTTTTTTTTTTTAATTTTTAGCATTTCCATTTTTTGAAAGCTTCTTGTTTCTGAGAATACTATTACCCTAGCCAACACTTTCTGTAGAAGGCTACAGACAGGTGGTGTTGCTCCAGCATGTACATGAAGCGGCATTTTGTTTAATAACTGTCCCCCCCCCCCCCTTTTCTCTATCAACAAAAGTGCAACAACTACTTTTGAGAGGTTTTATTTTTATTTATTTATTTAATTTAATTTTTTTGCATTTTCATTATTTGATGGATGTTTCTTAGAATGTTTGTTAGCAAAATATGTGAAAAAATATTTTGTAGGCAGAACAACATTTTTACTTTAATTTGTAGTTTGAAAATTTTAATCGCATTTTGAAAATTTTTAGTCAAATTAATCGATCTGATTAACTCGATAAAAAAAAAAAAATGATCAGATTTAAGCATTGATCAATTAATTGGCACAGCCCTATTAATAATAGATTAAAAAATATAAGAAATGTAATGAATAATTTCAGTGGCAAATCCCCCCCCCCCCTTCCCTAAATTTTCCCCTTGTCGCATGTGTTGATGTTTTAGAATTTTTCAACTTTGTAGCCCTCGAAAGATATTTAACAGTTAAAACAATCCCTCCCCCCTCCTAAAAACCAAATTTATAGCCATAAATTTACTGAAAAGTGATAAAAATAAAGGACTGTCCCTAAAAAACATTGGGTGATAGTTATACGGCAAAATGGACTTCATGTTCGGATTCAGGAGGTCATTTTACATAAGAATTTACCAAAATAGTGTTGGGGCAATTCTCATGCCAAGCAGTGTTATCCATGTGATGCATCGTAGGCTTGAAATCAAGAGAAGATTGCTTTTCTTTAGAGAAATATGTTTTATTTCTCATTTACAAACACTATACGACACAACACACATACATAAAGGATAAACGAAAACACGTAGCACATATTGCATAAAATGGTCGCTAAACTTTGGACCGAAATAATAAAACATGAACGGCACTCAAACCAGGCATCGCTTTCGCTATTCTCGGCGTTGCATCATTTCTTTTTCAAACAAACTCACAACTAAAGTCTCTCTTTAATTCGAAAAACTTTTCACCGTGCTGAACAAACAGCGCCCTCTCGTGAGTCTTAAAGTCATTAGTCTGAAGTCATTACAGACCTCCTCCCTTCAGGGGAGAAACTTTTCACTATTGTAGAGGGAAAAGTTTGGTTAAATGATACTTCATTAGGATAAGTCTATATTCAAAATCAATAGTCACAATGTTCAACATATTGGTCCATTTTCTTAATATCGTAATTAATTTAAAACAAGTAATAAATTAAAAAAAATATGAGCAAGCACCAATTCTATGCAGAAACAGTACCTGGTTATATTTAAATGCACCAGACTTATCCCTATTTCAGATTAAATACACTATTTTTAAATTAATTAAGAAAAACGAAGTTATACTAATACATAATAAATATAAAATAAACCTATCTTTACTTCACAGTCGTTCTGAGATCTTTCAGCGCCGGGCACCCGGGCCTCTTCGGAGAACGTTAGCACTGTGACGGAGTCTTGGGTCTCTGGTTGCTTCCTTGTTGATCTTTCAACAGGTGGTTCCATGCCCTATTTGGGGCTACCGCGCCGCTTTCGTTACAGGTGTCGTCATTGGTTAATATTTCGATTGATTCGCGATACATGGCGTATTGATAGTTATTATAATCGGATAGTTTAATGGTTTTATCGAATTCTATTTTGATATCGTTTTCGTTATATGTTTTGGCTAAGGCTGTGTTGGATTTTCCAGTTTTGATGTCATGTTTATGTTCTTTAACTCTGGTTTTTATTTTTCTTTTGGTGATGCCAATGTAAGAACCGGGTTTATTGTTTTTATCTGTATAAGGAATTTTATATATGCCTGCAGTTTCAAGTGGGGGGATGGGATCTTTGTCACTACGGATTAGTTGATAAATATTCTTGTTTGGTTTTATAGGAATGTTTATATTGTATTTACTGGCGATGTTTTTTATTTTATTTGCGGCCCCGCGATCAAAAAGAATGGATGAAGTGAATTTAACAGGTTGTTTTTGATAACTCGGTATATGTTCTAGTTTTTTAAGTCTATTTTTAATTAATTTATTTACGATTTTATTCGGATATCCTGCTTTTCTTGTTAGGTATTTAATGAAATCAAGTTCTTCCTCTAGGTCTTTAGGTTCGTTGCAGATCAGAATGGCACGATTGATGTAAGATTGGATAGCGTTGGTTTTGTATCTGAAGGGTGTTTTACTTTCAAAATGGATAATTTCATTACTATTGGTTGGTTTTCTGTAGACAGTGGTTTTAAACTTATTTTTAATTCGGGTTATTGTGACATCAAGAAAATTTAGTTTGGATTCTTTCTCTTCTTCGTAAGTGAATTGGATGTTTTTATCGTAGTTATTGATATCGTTAAGGATTTCATTGACATCGGTTTCCTTATTAACTATGGCAAAAACGTCGTCGACGTAGCGATACCAGTACAAAATGTCGTTTTTTAAGTTTCTTATTATTTGATTTTCTAGTTTTCTTAACTTAAATTCTGCTATGAAGCCTGATATGGGTGACCCCATGGGCACGCCTTTAATTTGTTGATAAATTTTATTGTTAAATGTGAAGTAGTTTTCCCTAAGTAAAAAATTAGTGGTGGAGTATAATGTTCGGGCTATTTCAGGATCAGTATAATTATTGTCAATGGCTTCTTTAACTATTTCACAAGCTTCTTTAATGTCTATTGAAGGATAAAGGTTTATGACGTCGAAACTAACAAGGTGATAATTATCGTTGTTTTCTATTTCTCTTAATTTACTAACGAAATCTTCAGTTGATTCTAAGCAGTGAGGTGAGGGGGGAATGATTCTTTGATAAATGTCTGCCATGTATTTCTCTAAGGAATAGGTTGGTGCTTCATTTTTATTTACTATGGGTCTGAGTTTAGGGGGGGTTTTGTGGTCTTTATACCTGCCGAACATTCGTGGGGTATTAGGTGCGTGGTTTATTATTTTGGGGGGGATGTTGTCGGGCCATTTACCATCTTTAATAATTTTGCGTGTTTTCTCAATTAATTTGTTATTTGGGTCTTTTTCAATGATGTTGACTCCTATTTCATTTATTGTTTCTTCCATTTTGGATATATATTCGTTACGATTGAGGATGGCTATTTTTCTGGTTTTATCTGTTAGTGTGCAAGTGATTTCATTATTCTTTTTCAGTTTTTTTAATTCCGCTAAATCTGCTTTATTGATATTTTTGTTTTTAGTGGATTTTTCAATCTCGGCTACGGCGACGTTACAGATTTTATTTTGGTTATTTTCTGGAATTTTGTTTAATACGGATTCAATTCTGGCAATGCTGTGCTTAATATTGACGGGTTGATCTAAAATATATTTGTGTCCTAGGTTTAGCAGTTCATGTTGGTGATTGTTAAGTTTGGTATTAGATAAGTTGATATAAGGTATTTCATTTTTTGAGATTGGTTCATAATTTTGTTTTCTAAGCCAGAATTTTAGTCTTTTATTGTGTTTATTAACGATCGCGTTTTTCTCAGTTTCATAGTATTCGTTGATTTTTTCTCTGTAGATAGTCCATAGTTTCGAATCAGTTGATTTTTCAAGTTTTTCTGCTGTTTTGTTCCATATTTCTTTGGTTTGGTAAAATTCTGCTTTTCTTTTTCTAATTAACTTATTTAAGACTTTTTGTTCTAATTCACGAACTTCTTCTCTAAAATTATCTGTTAAGAATTTATTGCTGACGCGGATAAATGTTGGAGTGAGTTTAAAGTATTTACAATTTTCTAAGAAGTTGATTTTTTGTTCCGTTTTAGCGAGTTTCTTATTTACATTTTTTAAATCATTAAAGTTTCGGTTATTCATAGTTAAAATACGCAATATTAAACAATTTTACAAGTACGTATAGTTATGGCAAAATTAAATACCTACATTAATAAAAATAATGTCAATTAATTACGTTGTATAAAGCGAACTAAAATTTATTTTAAATAATTACGTCCGATTATCGATTGAGGAAACGTGAGAAAAAAATTTTATATTACGAAACATATGTTATAAAATATTTAAGAAAAGTTTATTAATTAAGATATCGTTGTATACTAACGTGTCAATAAACATTACCTATCAATTTAAACGAAAAGTTACAAAGATGAATTAAAAGAAAATAACCAAAATAACCAGAAAATAACCAAAATAAAATCCGTAACGTCGCCGTAGCCGAGATTGAAAAGTCCACTAAAAACAAAAATATCAATAAAGCAGATTTAGCGGAATTAAATAAACTGAAAAAGAATAATGAAATCACTTGCACACTAACAGATAAAACCAGAAAAATAGCCATCCTCAATCGTAACGAATATATATCCAAAATGAAAGAAACAATAAATGAAATAGGAGTCAACATCATTGAAAAAGACCCAAATAACAAATTAATTGAGAAAACACGCAAAATTATTAAAGATGGTAAATGGCCCGACAACATCCCCCCCAAAATAATAAACCACGCACCTAATACCCCACGAATATTCGGCAGGTATAAAGACCACAAAACCCCCCCTAAACTCAGACCCATAGTAAATAAAAATGAAGCACCAACCTATTCCTTAGAGAAATACATGGCAGACATTTATCAAATAATCATTCCCCCCTCACCTCACTGCTTAGAATCAACTGAAGATTTCGTTAGTAAATTAAGAGAAATAGAAAACAACGATAATTATCACCTTGTTAGTTTCGACGTCATAAACCTTTATCCTTCAATAGACATTAAAGAAGCTGGTGAAATAGTTAAAGAAGCCATTGACAATAATTATACTGATCCTGAAATAGCCCGAACATTATACTCCACCACTAATTTTTTACTTAGGGAAAACTACTTCACATTTAACAATAAAATTTATCAACAAATTAAAGGCGTGCCCATGGGGTCACCCATATCAGGCTTCATAGCAGAATTTAAGTTAAGAAAACTAGAAAATCAAATAATAAGAAACTTAAAAAACGACATTTTGTACTGGTATCGCTACGTCGACGACGTTTTTGCCATAGTTAATAAGGAAACCGATGTCAATGAAATCCTTAACGATATCAATAACTACGATAAAAACATCCAATTCACTTACGAAGAAGAGAAAGAATCCAAACTAAATTTTCTTGATGTCACAATAACCCGAATTAAAAATAAGTTTAAAACCACTGTCTACAGAAAACCAACCAATAGTAATGAAATTATCCATTTTAAAAGTAAAACACCCTTCAGATACAAAACCAACGCTATCCAATCTTACATCAATTGCGCCATTCTGATCTGCAACGAACCTAAAGACCTAGAGGAAGAACTTGATTTCATTAAATACCTAACAAGAAAAGCAGGATATCCGAATAAAATCGTAAATAAATTAATTAAAAATAGACTTAAAAAACTAGAACATATACCGAGTTATCAAAAACAACCTGTTAAATTCACTTCATCCATTCCTTTTGATCGCGGGGCCGCAAATAAAATAAAAAACATCACCAGTAAATACAATATAAACATTCCTATAAAACCAAACAAGAATATTTATCAACTAATCCGTAGTGACAAAGATCCCATCCCCCCACTTGAAACCGCAGGTATATATAAAATTCCTTATACAGATAAAAACAACAAACCCGGTTCTTACATTGGCGTCACCAAAATAAAAATAAAAACCAGAGTTAAAGAACATAAACATGACATCAAAACTGGAAAATCCAACACAGCCTTAGCCAAAACATATAACGAAAACGATATCAAAATAGAATTCGATAAAACCATTAAACTATCCGATTATAATAACTATCAATACGCCATGTATCGCGAATCCATCGAAATATTAACCAATGACGACACCTGTAACGAAAGCGGCGCAGTAGCCCCAAATAGGGCATGGAACCACCTGTTGAAAGATCAACAAGGAAGCAACCAGAGACCCAAGACTCCGTCACAGTGCTAACGTTCTCCGAAGAGGCCCGGGTGCCCGGCGCTGAAAGATCTCAGAACGACTGCGAAGTAAAGATAGGTTTATTTTATATTTATTATGTATTAGTATAACTTCGTTTTTCTTAATTAATTTAAAAGTTTTAATGTCGAACCTGGACTTTACAAGAGTTTACCTGTGGAATATGGATTCATTGGGAGCTAACTGCGTCCGCAAATGCTAAAATACGTCCTTTTAATTCATCTTTGTAACTTTTCGTTTAAATTGAAAGGTAATGTTTATTGACACGTTAGTATACAACGATATCTTAATTAATAAATCTTTTCTTAAATATTTTATAACATATGTTTCGTAATATAAAATTTTTTTCTCACGTTTCCTCAATCGATAATCGGACGTAATTATTTAAAATAAATTTTAGTTCGCTTTATACAACGTAATTAATTGACATTATTTTTATTAATGTAGGTATTTAATTTTGCCATAACTATACGTACTTGTAAAATTGTTTAATATTGCGTATTTTAACTATGAATAACCGAAACTTTAATGATTTAAAAAATGTAAATAAGAAACTCGCTAAAACGGAACAAAAAATCAACTTCTTAGAAAATTGTAAATACTTTAAAAACTCACTCCAACATTTATCCGCGTCGGCAATAAATTCTTAACAGATAATTTTAGAGAAGAAGTTCGTGAATTAGAACAAAAAGTCTTGAATAAGTTAATTAGAAAAAGAAAAGCAGAATTTTACCAAACCAAAGAAATATGGAACAAAACAGCAGAAAAACTTGAAAAATCAACTGATTCGAAACTATGGACTATCTACAGAGAAAAAATCAACGAATACTATGAAACTGAGAAAAACGCGATCGTTAATAAACACAATAAAAGACTAAAATTCTGGCTTAGAAAACAAAATTATGAACCAATCTCAAAAAATGAAATACCTTATATCAACTTATCTAATACCAAACTTAACAATCACCAACATGAACTGCTAAACCTAGGACACAAATATATTTTAGATCAACCCGTCAATATTAAGCACAGCATTGCCAAAATTGAATCCGTATTAAACAAAATTCCAGAAAATAACCAAAATAAAATCCGTAACGTCGCCGTAGCCGAGATTGAAAAATCCACTAAAAACAAAAATATCAATAAAGCAGATTTAGCGAAATTAAAAAAACTGAAAAAGAATAATGAAATCACTTGCACACTAACAGATAAAACCAGAAAAATAGCCATCCTCAATCGTAACGAATATATATCCAAAATGGAAGAAACAATAAATGAAATAGGAGTCAACATCATTGAAAAAGACCCAAATAACAAATTAATTGAGAAAACACGCAAAATTATTAAAGATGGTAAATGGCCCGACAACATCCCCCCCAAAATAATAAACCACGCACCTAATACCCCACGAATATTCGGCAGGTATAAAGACCACAAAACCCCCCCTAAACTCAGACCCATAGTAAATAAAAATGAAGCACCAACCTATTCCTTAGAGAAATACATGGCAGACATTTATCAAAGAATCATTCCCCCCTCACCTCACTGCTTAGAATCAACTGAAGATTTCGTTAGTAAATTAAGAGAAATAGAAAACAACGATAATTATCACCTTGTTAGTTTCGACGTCATAAACCTTTATCCTTCAATAGACATTAAAGAAGCTTGTGAAATAGTTAAAGAAGCCATTGACAATAATTATACTGATCCTGAAATAGCCCGAACATTATACTCCACCACTAATTTTTTACTTAGGGAAAACTACTTCACATTTAACAATAAAATTTATCAACAAATTAAAGGCGTGCCCATGGGGTCACCCATATCAGGCTTCATAGCAGAATTTAAGTTAAGAAAACTAGAAAATCAAATAATAAGAAACTTAAAAAACGACATTTTGTACTGGTATCGCTACGTCGACGACGTTTTTGCCATAGTTAATAAGGAAACCGATGTCAATGAAATCCTTAACGATATCAATAACTACGATAAAAACATCCAATTCACTTACGAAGAAGAGAAAGAATCCAAACTAAATTTTCTTGATGTCACAATAACCCGAATTAAAAATAAGTTTAAAACCACTGTCTACAGAAAACCAACCAATAGTAATGAAATTATCCATTTTAAAAGTAAAACACCCTTCAGATACAAAACCAACGCTATCCAATCTTACATCAATCGCGCCATTCTGATCTGCAACGAACCTAAAGACCTAGAGGAAGAACTTGATTTCATTAAATACCTAACAAGAAAAGCAGGATATCCGAATAAAATCGTAAATAAATTAATTAAAAATTGACTTAAAAAACTAGAACATATACCGAGTTATCAAAAACAACCTGTTAAATTCACTTCATCCATTCCTTTTGATCGCGGGGCCGCAAATAAAATAAAAAACATCACCAGTAAATACAATAAAAACATTCCTATAAAACCAAACAAGAATATTTATCAACTAATCCGTAGTGACAAAGATCCCATCCCCCCACTTGAAACCGCAGGTATATATAAAATTCCTTATACAGATAAAAACAATAAACCCGGTTCTTACATTGGCGTCACTAAAATAAAAATAAAAACCAGAGTTAAAGAACATAAACATGACATAAAAACTGGAAAATCCAACACAGCCTTAGCCAAAACATATAACGAAAACGATATCAAAATAGAATTCGATAAAACCATTAAACTATCCGATTATAATAACTATCAATACGCCATGTATCGCGAAACCATCGAAATATTAACCAATGACGACACCTGTAACGAAAGCGGCGCAGTAGCCCCAAATAGGGCATGGAACCACCTGTTGAAAGATCAACAAGGAAGCAACCAGAGACCCAAGACTCCGTCACAGTGCTAACGTTCTCCGAAGAGGCCCGGGTGCCCGGCGCTGAAAGATCTCAGAACGACTGCGAAGTAAAGATAGGTTTATTTTATATTTATTATGTATTAAATACACTAGTTAACTATTTTTAAAATATACAAAAATATATATACCAAATAGAAAATTAAATATTATTACACAATATACCTGTGACACTAAATAGATATGCAAAGTAATATATAGATAATGAAAACAAATATGTACCACATATATATATATATATATATATATATATAGCAATAATTAAACAAATACGATATATAGCAATAATTAAACAAATACGATATATAGCAATAATTAAACAAATACACAAACTTTTTTTTTTAACTAAGGAATAAGACTTAATCTATCAGCATTCTGAGATTGTAATTCTATACACTAAACCTCATAATTAAATAATACTGCATAGAGTTCCCAAAGTAAAAGTCTGGGATTTGGTCTTTTTTTTTTTTTCTTTTTCTCAGGAACATGAATAGCTTTATACAATTTTGAGATAAATTCTCCTTTAGTTCTTCAAATGCCATTTGGCAAGAGCTATTCCAGTCAGTGGATTTTAGAGTCCAATCCTTTAGTAAGTCTGACAATAAAGCTGCATTTTCAGAAAATTGAGGAATGCATTTTTGATAGTATTCAGCTAATTTCAAAAAGGCTATCACGTGAGTCTTAGTAGTATGAGACGAAGAATCTTTCTTGTCTCGAACCTTCATTTCATTTGGAATTCTCAATCCTTGGCCCACTAAATGTCCAGAAATTTTCACATGAGCCCGAGTAGGTTGACATTTAGAAGGTTTAATGTGCAACTTAGTAGTACTTATCTTGAAGGAAATGTCATTTAGCTGTTTTACATGATTTTTCCTTGTTTTAGGAAAATTGGCGACTTTCTCACTATATGGCACTGGACACTTTTCACTGTCTTTAAATGAATTTGTCATTAGTTGACTAGAATCTTTAGGTAGATTTTTCAAGGGACCCAAAGTAGTCGCAGAAAGTTCTTCCTTCGAGTAATTTTGTTCCTTCAATTGTTTTTCATAAATTAAGCATTTTTCAGATAATTGCATAAGATCTAATTTATTCTTCTGCAATTCAGCTGTCAACTGATCCAATTTAGCATTAGAAATTTTTTCTTTCTCTTTAAGAATATTAAACAGGTAATCTAATTTGGAATTAATTGCACTAATTTCATTTCTTTCTTCAACAAGCTTTTCATTTTTAAGACAAATTTCATTTTCTTTACTTTTCATTCTTAAGAGTTCTTCTTTAATTTTGTTGATTTCATTAGACAGTTTAAGATTTTCAGTTTTCGTATTTTCCAGTTCTTGTTTGCAATTATTCTTTTCAACATTCAGAATTTTCAATTGATTTAGATAATTCTTTTTTTCACTTTGTGAATCAAGACGAAGATTTTTTAACTGATTTTCAAACTTTTCTTTCTCTTGAATTTCTTTATTTATCTTCTTTTCATATTCTAAGCACTTTTTATTCAGATAAGCATCTATTTCAGCTTTTAGTTTTTCCATTACAAAATTAGAGTCTTCATTTTTTTGTTTAAGGTCTTTTAAGGCATTATTTAGTTCCGAAATATTTTTCGTAGTATGTTCCAACTCTTCAGTAAGTTTTTTATTTTCAAGAAACAGTTCTTGTTCTTTAATTTTCTTTTCTTCCATCTCCCCTTTTAAACATATTATTTCATTTAACAATCTGAAATTTTCAATTTTGAGATGGTCAAAATTTATTTTATCTTTAAGAACAACTTCATTTTCTATTCTATTTTGATTTTCTTTGATATCTTGCAGTTCTTCAACAAACACTTTTGGAGAGGTTTTATTAAGTTCTGGCCATGAAAATTCTGGCAGGATTTCTTCTACCTCTTCAGTTTTCTTTTCATCTTCAGATTTGCTTTCAATCAACTTTTGGTCAAAATGAGCAAAATCTTTATTTTGAATATTTTTCTTCATCTTTAAAAATTTCTTAGGATTTCTTGTTTGTACACAATTTAACTTAGACACTTGTACATTTTCTTTTGATTTGCAATTTTTGAACATTGCAGCAGTTTTATTTCCTAACAAATACTTGTCACCATAAAAAGAATTTTGTAGGACAGCTGCTTTAGTTTTTAAGTGTCCCATTTTACAATCCAATTCAATTTCTGCAAGTGGTAAACAGATAGGATCCACTTCTAATGGATTTCTAATATACACTTTCTCATTTGTGTACATATGTGGTTTCACGTACTTGCTACAGATCAAATCACATGAAGCACCCGTGTCTCGAATTATTTTCATCTCAACACCATTCACTTTACCTATACTAGTATAAGGTGTCATTGATTCATCAGAACCTGCCTCAGCTATAATATGTGAGATAAATTCTTCCTTTTTCTTAAATTTATCACACTGAGGTCTAAGATGATTAGTAGAACCACATTCATAGCAACAAGCAATTTTTCTTTTATCAAATTCTTTATTTCTCTGATTTTCCTGGGATGTTTCTTGTTTTGCATGAAATTTTGGCCCAACATCTTTATTAGTATCCTTAGACTTATCATCACATAAGTTTCCACTTTGATTACGAAAGCTGGAAAAGTTCTTTTTGGGCAAATCCCTCCTTTTGAAACTTTCCCTAATACTCTCAAACTCATCTAGTTTTTCAGCTAAGTCCATAGGTGTCATGAATGTAAGCCAGTTTTCTAAAAAATGATCTCTTACATCAGCAGGCACTCGAAACTTCAACTGCTCAGTCACTATTAGGTCTTTCAGCTGTTGGAAATTCTCTATCTTTAATTCTGTGAGCCATTCCGTAAAATAACTAGAGAGCTCTTGGGCATAATTTCTCCAAGATTTTTCGGACGATTTGTGGTGCTTATAAAAACATTGTTTCAATTTTTCACTATTTAATTTATATCTTCTCATAATGATATTTTTAACAAAATCATAATTTGTAGCATCGGCTGGAGACTCTCTGGCCAACATATTGGATAGTTCTGGCAGTAAAACTGCTAACAGGTAGGCCACCCAATCCTTTTTTGGAACTCGTGCCATCTCCGCTCTTCTTTCGAAATTTATTAAATATAAACCCATTTCATCATGTTTTTCATCAAATCTTGGGGTAATTTGGGTTAACTGTATTCTTGGAACCGATTCAGCCAATGTTTCTGGTTCTAATAATCTTTCAGGATTTTCTTTTGAAATTTCTAATTTCTTTAATTCAAGTTCATATTGTTGAGTTTCTCGGGTCCTTCTTTCCTCTCTTTCTTCTTGTCTTATTCTCTCTTCTTCTTGGATTTTTTTATCTTCAAGAAGCCTTTCCAATATTAATTTTACTTCTTCCTCATTATAGGACTTGCTAGATAAAGTTAATTTCTTGATGTCAATAACTCTACTGGAAGTATCTACTTCAACACCGATTTCCTCACAAATCTGAATTAATTCATGTTTTCGAGCTTTAGCTAAAAATGCCATGTTTGTAAACCCCAAACAAAACCAGAATGCTCTCAAAACGATAATAAAATATAAACAAATAAAATTATCAGAAAAATTATTATTTTCTTTTTTTTTTTCTATTACCCCTTTTTTTTTCCAAAAATCAATCAAACACGCAAATAAAATAAGATAATGAGGGTAATTAAGCTTTGTAATTAATTAAAAAATAATAATATCCAACCCAATTAATGGAATCTATAACTTATGAAAAATACCTTATTTTTCTCTATTCAAGAGAACACTTTTTTTTTAATATATATATTTCTTTCATAAAAAAAACCACGTGTACAGTACTTTTCTTCTTAAAGAACAGAAAATATTAAAATTTTCTGTCACACAAATTTATTTTATTACATAAATCGTATATTCAAAAAGAATACCCAAATAAAATTTTTAACCAAGTATGTTCTCATATCAAGTACTACATTTCCTACACAATCATCATTTCAGTTCAAAACAGAAATAAATTAATTTAGTTGCAAAACTATTTGATTCTTTTTGCACACATATTTCTCAGGAAACAGAATAATTAATATTTTTCTTCAAACCCCCCAAAAAAAACAATAGTTTCGTTTTTAAATCGAAACTCTTTTGCTTTATCAAAAAAAGAGCAATTTCAACCAAATTAGATTTAAATAACATAAATTACCATAGTCATTAATATTAATAAATAAAATGAACATCTAATCGTTAAACACTTCATTTGAAACAGAAACTACTATTTTACTTCAAATCGGAACGAAAATATTTTGTTCCAAACACGAACAAATTCATTTTACATGAAATCGAAACTAATTTCTTTTTTATTTTTATCCTTCATTCACTCTTTATTTACCCATTTATTTTTGTATTATTAAGCAAAGAAATACCAAATCAGTAAAAAGAGACAGAAAGAAAAATAAATCCAATAAAATATCAGAAAAAAAATGACCTGAAATGCACATTAATATGAATCATTCAACATTTTTCTTTTTAATTCGATAATAAATACATTCTTTTTTATTTTTTATTTCTCAAAGCCCTAAAAAAGAATATCTATTTTTTATTTAGCTTTAATTACAGAACAGATACTTTATTTTAACTTGTTCTCAAATTTTGCAATTCCGTTTAAAACCGAAATTCTTTTCAAAATGTACTTACTCTATAGTAAGTTTTTTTTTTTTTTTTTTTTTTTTTTTTATTATTATTATTATTAGGAATATACCATTAAACAAAAGAAAAAACATATATATTCATTTATTTCTTACTGATTCATCAACTTTATTTTTTTCAAAATACATCGACAAAAAAAAATTGAAAGATTTTCTTCTTTTTTTTTTTTTTTTTTTATTTCTTTTAACCAACGGATAAATCAGTTTAATATATATATATTTTCTCTACAATAATAATTTATCTTAAAACAATACTTTTACTAAATGAATAGGGATAAGCAGTGCTATATGATTCATGATTTAAATACATAATCTGAATTAAAGTACCCCTTTTAAAAAAAGAATATTTTCTCACGTTCTAATACAAGAACTGAGGTATTTATTATATTATTTTTAAATCAAGGCACTGTTTCATACATAAAGGCACTTACCCCTTTAGTAGCGTGAATTCTTTGTAGCGTCGGACGTATTCCTTTAGCTGCCACCATAACAGTAGACTGTGATGCATCGTAGGCTTGAAATCAAGAGAAGATTGCTTTTCTTTAGAGAAATATTTTTTATTTCTCATTTACAAACACTATACAACACAACACACATACATAAAGGGTAAACGAAAACATGTAGCACATATTGCATAAAATGGTCGCTAAACTTTGGACCGAAATAATAAAACATGAACGGCACTCAAACCAGGCATCGCTATTCTCGGCGTTGCATCATTTCTTTTTCAAACAAACTCACAACTAAAGTCTCTCTTCAATTCGAAAAACTTTTCACCGTGTTGAACAAACAGCGCCCTCTCGTGAGTCTTAAAGTCATTAGTCTGAAGTCATTACATCCATTGAATTTTTTGTAAAAAAATATTAAAAATTAAAGAAAATTGTTTTCCAATTTTAATCCCCATATTTGGGTATAATCTTTATATATATAGTTTGCAAATGTAATGACGATTCCGGTTCTTACTCATCTATATAGCAAGTTGCGACCTAATTTCCATACTTTTGTTAATTTTAAAAAATCTTATTGTCCGATCGATAAGCTGTTTAGTCCGACGGATTCAGAAAAAAAGCCCCTTTCATTTTAGTACTTTATTTGTAACGAAGTTTTGATTAGATTTTTTAAAATTAATTAAAATATGAAAATAATAACCTGGCAATAACTTCAAATTTGGACATTTAAATTTATATTTGTTGCCAAAAAAATTTACCAATCATTTATTCATTTATTTTCTAGCATAAAATGAAATATGCTTTCACGCGAAAACTAAGAAATTATAAAATAATAGCAAACCCGTGCGAAACTTTCACACTTTATTTCGTTTCTTATTTACCTTTAAAATTTGAAACTCATAAGCCTTAAGTCAAATTTCCTACCTAATTTTAATTCCTCAGAAGCTAAATTATTATTAAAAGCCAGGGTTGGGTTTTTCACGTTAAAAAGTGGTTTTTGTCATGACAATGGTTAAAACCATCAGAAACCTCTACCGTCAAAAACCTGTATTGTCAAAATCTATAAATGAGCTAGAATCAGGTTAGAAATAGGATTTAGTAATATTTGCCATATACAAGTGAATATCTAAATATTATGCTGTTTATAAATTAACAAATCTTAAAACAATTTGTAGAGAAAATTTAGGTAAATTAACTGGTTTATAACTTAAGAAATGTATACATAGACATATTTTGTATGCATAGACATATTTTGTATGTTTATTTATGTTAATATTTATGAAATTCTAAAATTCCAATGTGAATTTATGAATTTTCACATAAGCCATAAATAACACAGGAATACAGATTTTTTTTTTTTTTTTCTTTAAGTAAAACATAATATATGTGGGCAGTAAATTAATATGAATTTGAAAATAATTATATTTATAATCTGTATTTATTAGTGATGGCACGAAGCGCAGTTTGGCCGAAGCGCCGAATACCGAAGCTTCGGCCAACTTATTGCCGAAGCTTCGGCTGAAGCTCCGGCATCATTGTGGGATTGTTTTGTAGAAATCACAATTTATGAATAACTCACAGAACACTCTGAAAATTTATCGGCTAAAGAGCTGGAAGTATATATAAATAATCCGCTTTTAAATAGAACACATTGTCTGTTGGAATTGGTGGAGATGGAGAGAGAATAAAAAAATATTTCAGATTATCTGATTCGGCCAAACGCTATTTATCTGCTCCAAGTAGCAGTATATATAGTGAAAGGTTATTTATTTTCGGAAGCTGAAAATGTGTATGAGGAGAAGAGGAATAGAATTCTTCCTAAAAATGCAAAAACATTGATTTTTTTTTTTTTTTTTTGCATCATAATTTAAAATTGTGTGATAAATGATAAAAGGAAGTGTAATATGATGAAAATAAACATAAAAATCAATTTACAGTATGTCAGTTATTAACCTAGGAAACCTTTTATCATGTGATAACTAATCTAGAATAAATTTTATAACTTTAATTATCTAGAATAAATATTTAGAATTTAGATCTAGGGTGGATGTGCAAGTAATAGGCACCCTCCTCATATTCTGGTTTATAAAAAATAAATAAAAATTCAGCTTTTATTTATTTTTCAACAATTCTCTGCATGTTTTATAATCCTAGGTTATTGTTAATCTTGATTATTGACTATATTGTTAATTTTGATTCATGACTATGACTAAGTTTCAAAGCTAGAAATATTTAAAGAATGTTTCTTGCAATATTTTAATAGCTTCATTTTAAAGCAACTAAAGCTGTTCGTATAATTAAATTATTAACTAAATATATTGTAATGTAACTTATTTCTTAGCAACTTCCAATTTAAATAGAATATATTATTAATTGTTGTATGATTTATGGTTCCAAAGGGTCAATGCACACAAACTTTTAAATTAAATATAAATTTCTACTATGTTTTATTATAAGGTACCATTGTGCATAACTTAAATGACAATATTTTATATAATAATAATTGTTAAAAGAATATTCACAACATAAATTGTTACAGGCCGAATCGGCCGAATCACAGTCATTATTCGGCCAGGCCAAAGCTTCGGTAAAGTGGCCGAAGCTTCGGCCTTGCCGAAGCTTCGTTCCATCTCTAGTATTTATTACACTTTATCATTTACTAATAAATTTTTATCTATTTATTATTATTATTGATTGTATAAATATTTGTACCTGTTTATAGCTTGGACTATTGGTGTTTTGGGAATAAGGCTGATTGACTGACTACTCTAGGGTCTTAGGCCTAAGGGGGAGTGTCCTTCGTAGGGGTCTTTCTAAAGGGTCCTAGCCCGTATTTATGCAAATTTCAGAGAAAACCAGGAAAAACTCTGAAAGTCTAGGCCGACGAGCGTTCCCTGGGATTGAACCTGGCACCTCTTGTCTACCAGCTTTGAGCGTAGAGGTAGAACCGCTTGGCCGCTGGTGGACCCTACAGCTTAGACTAATAATTTTTTTAAGAATCTGTACGAGTAAATATTAAATTTATTGCAATTTATACATGTCCAGAAAGCATTCCTATTTTTCTTGTCTCACGGTAATTATAAGAATTTCAGACGCAATTCAAGCTTGCTTAATATTCAGAATTATTGCTTTTTCTTATAAACTTGCAATATCAGCAGTCATTTTAAAAAAAAAAAAAAAAAGTTATATTTTTCTATAAAATATTTAAATACAAAATATTAGGCTATGCATTTTTATTTTAAGGATTAAATTTATAATACTAAAAAAATTAAAATATGCAATGTTATATTGCAAATAAAATGATTTATCAATAAAAATGATCTGTCAATGTTTTATAAATCATGAATTCTTAGAAGCCTAAACTTTTGTTTTTATATTAATCAAAATGTTATAATAATGCTTCTCCAAAAACATTAATATGTTTACCTTTAAAAACATACTTTACTTATTAATAATATCTTATTAAAAACAACTATATTTTTAAAGTATCACATAACTAACTGTAACATATACTATATTAAGCATAGTTATAAATAAATTTCATAATATATAAAAGTATCACAGCATATTTTGAATGAACATAGAAATAATTCATAATAAAATTTTAAAAGTCTAAAATTTTGTTTTTTGTATTAATCAAAATGTTGTAACAATGTGTTTTTCACAAAACATCAATCCATTTACTTTTCAAAAAATCTTTATAAACTATATTTTTTTTAACTAAGTTTTATTTATGACAATTAAATTATAAATATAGGTTTTTGACATGACGGTTTTAACCATGGTTTAAACCGTCAAAAACTGTCACGTGTCAAAAACCTGCCAACCCTGTTAAAAACAAATTAATATTGTGAGACGAAGTGCTAATGATAATCAAACTAATATCATTCACGAAGACTTGAAAATAAAATTCATGTTTAACGACCTAATTTTCATACTTCATGAGGCAGGACAGATTTAGTATAAGACCCTCATGGCGATTTTTTAATTTTTGTCACCATGTTGGCGATACATTTTTATTAATTTATTTATTTTTGCAAAATTTTGTGTTAAAAAAAACTTAGTACCTATTTTGATTATACTTTTTATTATTGTGTTTTTTAATCAATTTATGACAAAAGTTCATATGGGGATTATATCATTAAAATATTGCTAGATTTAAAATGAAGATTGTAAAAATGCAACCTTTAAAAGTAAATTTTTTCTATAAAATGATCTCATTATACAAATATTGTCATTTTTTATTTGATCATTGAACTGAGTCCGCATGCTTAAATATTGCTTATGTATTATTTTTTATCCTCGCGTATTTCATTAAATAACTATCGTATTGTTTCTAAAAAATAAAATAATCGTAATTGGACCACGTTAGAGAAATATTATATATATTAAAATTTACTTATGCATATGAAAATATGACAATGGAATAAAAAAACAATAACCTTTTTTAATATATTTCAATTTTAGACATTTTTCTTTTTTGTTTTGTTTAAATAATGTTGTTTATACATTTTTGGCACAGATGAATTGCGCTTGGCATGAAAGCTAATTCATTGACTATCCTGGGTAATATTTTAAAATTTTGAGGCTGAAATAGATCGGACATTTTTCGCCAAGAACTCTCATTTTGTGAAAGCCACTTTAAGCCAAGTTAATGCATCAAAAATATAAATAAATTATAAAATATTGAAAAACAGAAAAGAAAGAAAAAGAATAGAAAGAGAAAAAATAATCACATAAATTATGTATTTTTGTCTAAAATGGCGATAAAAATTCAAAAGTCGACAAGGGCAGCTATATTAAGGCTGTACTATGATCAGATTTACAGATTTAATTATTTTTCTACATACCAACTACTATTAACTAACTCAACTACTATTATAACCACAAAAAAATTGTCTCATGTGATAGATGTAGCTGATCATAGCATATTGTAATATTATATTTGGCGTGATATTGTTGTCATTTTATAGTTGATCGAATAAATCAAATAAGTGTAGAAAATAATGTGAAAGAAAATATTATGACACCATGTATCGTGTAGTTCATATGTAACTGGGATTCAAATATAAAATAGCTACTTCAATTTTTTCGATACTGTCCGTTTCTAAAGTGTCATCTGATAAGCACCCAAATGGAAGCCCACTGGTAAGCTATTGTCACAGGCACCCGAGAGTCTGCGAATGAGTGGGTTGCTGCCGAAGGCAGTGGGGACAGAAAGTGAGCTTTTGAGCAATTTCATGATTTTTTTAAAAAATTTTGTTTATAAAGCTATATAAAAGAGTTTTCTTTCAATGTAGTGACCAGCGAAGCAGGCAAAGTCTTCGTTGATTTACTACGTTCATTGATTTCACATTCCGTCATTTTTGATGGGGTTATATACTAGTTATAAATTAGTTATCATGCATATGTGTTAGATTGTTATTTTGCTGTCAAATTGACAAAACTTTAATTTTAAATTTCAAAACCCTCTCATCCTTGGTGTTTTTTGTATTTGGTGATCAAAAACGTAATACGAAAATATGCATACCAGATGTATATTTTCATAATATCTGTTGTATAAAATATTGTTTCATATTATTGATTGCTCTCTTATTATACATTGTTAAAATAACTATGATTTTTGAAAGGAATTAAATATATTCACCAGATAATTTGGCAATTTTTTTTTTTTTTTTTTTTTTTTCCCACCAAGAACGACAGATATCTATTCTGCTGCAAGCTGCAACATATTAGTATCTTATATCAGATACTTTATTTAGACATTTGGAAACAAATTTAAATTCAAATTATGATAGAATATTTACCATTTTCCTTTTATTTAGTGTATTAGTTGGATATTTCTTCTGTAAATATCACCCTTTGAAATTTTAAATTAAAATTTTATCAATTTTATGGCAAAAATAATTATAAGATAAAAAACTATTTATAAACCATGTTTTAAAATTTTCTGTTGAATCATAGCTATATAGAACTGACTACATTAGCACTTTATCAATGTGTATTGTTACGAAATTGTAAATAATACTATTTATTCTGTATAAATTCTTTCAAAGAGGCTTAGTAAGTTGATAAAATGCCAGTTTTCTGCATTTCCAGCTGTTTTTTGCATTAAAATAGCTCTAATAGGCAGGTAATGGATTCGGTGCCAAATTTGGTGAGTTTTTGCACTTGGCGAGTTTTTTGGCAAGAAAATCCTTATTATCGATATTCCAAAGATGAGCATTCTAATGTGATTGGTTAAAGAGTTACAGGAAATTTGAATTTAAAAAAAAAAGTTAGTTTTAAAAATAAAATATTAATCCTTTCCAGGGAAGATTGCTCTATTCTGCTATGTTGGGAAAATCTTAAATTTCAAATAACTTACGAAACTTTCAAATTAGAGTAACGGTGATCAATTATGTTTAAGCAAGTATCATAAATGATATTTTAAATGTCAAATATCCGAGTTTGAAATTTTCAAGATTATTTAAGTTCTCCATACTTATAGTATGATGGGAAATTAAAAACCTATATTACTTACATCTATAAAAAAAATTGTATTTTAGAAAGTTTATGTGTAGTTCAGAAAATTTTGTTTTACTCAGAATCATTTTTGATAAATTTAACATTTAGGAAAAAATGTTGATTTTATTTATTAACTTTTATTTTATTTGTTTAAAATCACGGGAAAAAATTTATTTCATTTTTCTCAGTACATTGTTGCAATTGTGACGCCATATTTTCTGTTAAATTAAACTTTTTTTTTTTTTTTTTAAATCAGATTATTATATTGTTTAAAAACATGATTAAAATTTTATTATATTTTCAGTGATCTTTTTATTATCGTTTGCACGTGACATAAGCATCGGATCATAAATTTTTGCAATGAAAGCTATAGAAAATGTCGGACAAGTCTTTTAATCAACAGTATAATGACCGAAAAGCAACGCTGCTATAGTATTACTAATTTACTTTCTGCAATGTCCCATATTGCTGTAACTCAGCATCTATGGCTTAAAATTACGCCAAACTGCATAATTCAAAATTAAAATTTTAAATTATGCAGTTCAAACTGTACATTTTTTATTAAGAAAAGTTATGTTCATACTATCGGTCATTACAATACGTAAATATGCATAAAAACTTTTTTTTGTAAATATATGCATAATTGCTTTAGAATTATAAAAATATGCTTGCAATGTTGCTCCCTGCAAACAATTCTTTAATTTTGAGTTTTAAAAAATATTTTAAATATGTTTGTGTACTACTTTGTGAATTTATTGATGAGTTAATTTTTATAAAACATTTTTATGTTTGAATACTAAATTTTTGTCTTAAATTTCAGCATTCGAACATAAAAAAAAGAAGGCTTCTTAAAAAAGCTCTTCAAAAATTCTTAGGATACTGTGTTGTCAATGAAAAATTTTCTTTTATCAATTGACATCTTTTCTACTAATTATCTGCAAAAATTAACACTCCGGACCTTCGGGGTATCGAACGCTCTAACCACCTGAGCCACGAAGAGACAAATGAAAAAAGCTTATTTTACCTTAAAATGGAGGCACATTTTTTATTAGCTTGAGATTCACAAACATACTGTAGTAAATGACAGTAAGTGCATAAAAATTTGGGGGAAAAAAACTTTTTTTTTTATTAAATAATATTTTTTGTTTTATTATTTCTCTACTGGAAATTGTCTACTAAAAGCATGATAAAAAGAAAAAATATTTAAAGTTTCGTACACCTTGTAGTATAAAAAACATAGAATTGGACAGCAAATGGCACGAAATTTTAAAAATGACCCTATTATTGTGTATGTTCTGTTTTCCACAAACATATTTATTAGTTTTATTACATTTCAGATTTCACGTCATGGAGCCTAGTGAAGAAATTTTAAAGGCACTTGATGAAATTGTAGATGTTAAGTAAGATCTTAAGATATTTATTTTTTTCTGATACATAAATTTTATCATTAATGTGAATACATGAAGTGTTGTAAACATGCTCATTCTGAGAATGCAAGCAAAAATCTAATTTGGTGCAGTAACTCTAACCCAAGTATGTGTATGTTTCAAATATTAACCAAAGCCCCCCCCCCCCCCCCCAAAAAAAAAAAAAAAAAAAAAAAAAAAAATTTTTTTTTTTTTTTTTTAAACCCAATCTCCACATTCCCACCTCCCTCCTGTATAAAACCTGGGATAGGGGAAAGGACTGATATTTTCAAGAAAAGTTTTTATTATTATTATTATTTTTTTTTTAAGACAAATTTTTAAAATGAGGAGCCAAAATATATTATAAAAAATTAATATTTATGGTATATCTACATAGATTTTTTAATAAATTTAACTTTTAGAAATATTAAAAAATAAAAAAACTATGTATTTACTATTTCTTTTTTCAGTTTAGCAGTAGGGATGCACCGAATAGTGGTTTTGGCCGAATACAGAATATTCGACTGATTTTTTACTTTTATATTCAGGCATCAATGGCCTAATTTTTCTTACTTTTATAATATCACCATTTACATTTAGTGATATTTTGTTTTTCAGTCATAGAAAATTATTATGAGGTGGTATGTTGTGGCCATCACAAAACTTCTATTCTATATTTTCCTATTCAAATTCATGTGGCACAAATTATTTATTAAAATAATTTTCCATGATAAATGTAGATAATTTTTAACTCAGAGAAGCATCATAGCACTAAATGTAAGAACTAAATACATAACACTAAATGTAAGCACAAATATAGCAATTTTACGATTGGGGTAAAATTATCATTGTGCAAATTTGTACGAAATTTCTTCCAAAACTGTCATATTAAAAATTATGAAGAAGTGGGATGTCAACACCTTCTGTTGCACGATTTTCTCCAGAAGTTGATACAATCTAATTTATGTCAAGATGCAATTGTGTACAAATTTATATAAAATTCTGTGCTATAGTTCTTGAGCTAGAGCTACCACAAAAATTTTGTCTTGCACACATGCAGACATTTTCTAGAAATGGTTAAATCGTTTTCAGGACCTCAAAAAGTGTAAAGCCATCAAAAACGAGAAGTCTAAAATTTTTATGAATCCAATACTTTCATCTTTAGAATATAAAAGAAAGCAAAAATTACTCTTCAGAAACAGTGGTGTATTTAAATGTAGAAAAATATTTAACAATATTACTATATATAAATAGTGGTGTGATGCTGAGTTCACAACAAAAGAAATTACTAACAATAACAATTAGATTTCTTAATAAACACATATCATTTTTTAGATCTCACCATCATGCAGTCTTTGATTTCTTGATGCCATTGTATGGATTACGCACACTTATTGATTCTACTCTAAAGACATACATATAAAGAATAACTTTTATGTCAGAAATTTTTCATTAAAGCAATTTTCTGATTAGAAATATAGAAAGTTTCATTTATTAAAATCAAATCAATATATTGACTGAGAATTGAAGAACAACTGTTCGTGGATGATATGAATTGTTATCGTTATGATTCATGTAACATAATTTTCCTTAATGTTACTTTAAAAACTATAAAAAGAGTTGTTCTTATTTAAATATACAGTCGGACCCCGATTTACCGAATTTCGCAATTTAACGAATTTTTAACGAAAATTAACAAAAATGAAGGCAAAACCCCCTATTTAATGAATAATAAACCCCGAATTAACGAATTATTTAAACTGCCAAATTTTTTTTTCTTCTTAGTTAGGTTAGAAAAATTTTGGATTGCTTTCCAAATGACATAGCCATCTTGTCTTTAATAGAAAAAATTTGTCTTATGATCATCAATTTTCAATGGAGAAGTGCTTAGCCTCACAACTGCAGACGAGTCATCACAGCTGCAGATGTCTGCTCGATGATGCAATCTGTCGCATGGTTTTCATGACAGGAAATTCCTTTGTTATCTCTACCCACCTTATAAGGCAGGGTGCACAGTTTAAAAATTTTTTCCTACCAATTGTTTTCTTTCTTGAGAGAAGTGAGGTGTATTGGACGCTTGGCTTGAAGAACACATTTGATTATTAAAACTTAGTGAAGCATGGCAGATTGTCGGAAACGAAAACGTGTTTCGTTCCGAGCGAAAAGCTAAACATTTTACGCGAATATGACAAGAACATTGGGCCACAAAACGCTTTAGCAGAATGCCTTAAAATCTCCACGTCCACACTAGCTACAATTGTGAAACAACGAGCAGAAATTGAAAAAGCATCAGCTGAATGCGGTGAAAATTCATCGAAAATAAGAAAGTCAATGAAAGTCACTCCTCTTTCTGCTCTAGAAACTGACTTATTAGAATGGTTCAACATCGTTCATTCCAAGAAAATAGCCATTAGTGGGCCTCTGATCAAAGGTAAAGCTCTTCAACTTGCCGAAAAGCACAATGTGAAAGACTTTTCTGCTTTTAATGGTTGGATTGACCGTTTTAAGAAAAGATATAACATAGTCCAAAAGAAAGTTTGCGGAGAAAAGGCGGATGTAAACGAAAATGTAATACAAAATTGGAAAGAAAAATTGCTCAGCCTGATTGAAGGGTATTCACCTTCCAACATTTACAACGCAGATGAAACAGGATTGTTTTATGACTTACAACCCGACAAAACGCTTTGCTTTAGAAATGAAAAATGTTTTGGCGGGAAAAACAGCAAAATGAGGCTTACGGTTTTGCTTGCGGTTAACGCTGATGGAACTGACAAGTTGAAGCCATTTGTGATAAGAAGGGCAATCAAGCCACGATGTTTTTAAAACGTAAAGACCTTACCGACAAGATATGCAGCAAACAAAAAATCTTGGATGACTTCTTCCCTCTTTACAGAATTTTTGACATCTTTAGATAAGTCCATGAAGATACAAAAGAAAAAAATTAGGGATGAAACGGATAGTGATTTTGCCGGATACCGGATATCGGATATCCGGAGCTCCTTTGCCTGCCGGATACGGATATCCGGCATTAGTTTTGTTTTTTGTTGTGTTGTATATTTCTTACATATTTCATATACTATTCTTTTAAACACATTTTAAATATAATTTACTTAAGCATATTTATTTAGCATTGTATTTAATTGTGCAATATTGCGATGAAGAATAAAACTTAAGTCTAACACACTCATTCCTATTCCTACACTTGCAATTTGTCACAAATATATAGGTTTTGTTCAGAATTATAAAACAAAAACTTATCATTTACACATTTTTTACAGTACTAAAAAATGTGTGTGATATGTATTACAAAAAAAAAAAAAAAAAAAATTTTACTAATATAATCATAGTTGAAGGGTTGATTATTTTCATAAAAAAACGTATTTATTGTGGCCATCACACCACTTGCTGTTTAAATTGTGCAAAAGTTTAACCATAGCTTCACACAATAAATATTTTGATATGGAGTTTGGTGCAATTTTAATCAACAGATGCTGAGATATAGGCTTGTGAAAAAATCATAATAGCAGATCCACTTGTCAGCTGATATACACCTAAATAAAGCTGACATCAGTTGAACGGAATTTTAGTCACACACACAAACACAAATTTTTAAAAATTGATCAAACCAGGTTCTGGACCTCTTAAAATGTGTAAATCCAGCGAATACCAGATGTAGAAAATTTTTATGAATCCAATATTTTCGTTTGAGACATTTATAAGAAAACATAAAAGAAAGAAGAAAAAAGAAAAAAAAAAAAATCTAAAAGCTTCAATGACTTAGTATGTTATGCCATTACAAAACTTTCTTTTATATCACTCTACACAACAAAGCTACACGCTGTTTAACATGCACAGAAGAAACTTAATAATAGCTTCGCACAATAAAGATTTTATATATGGAGCAATAAGATATGGAGCTATAGTGCAATTTTAATCAAAAGATTGTGAGATGTAGCCAAGTGGAGAATCATAGAAGATGCGGAACAACTGCGACATCTGTTGGTCAATATACACCCAAATTAAGTCAGCTTTCGTTCTCTTATTATTTATCTTGCATATCAAGTTAAGTGCAGTTAAATGTTATAGATGTTAAGATTTAGCCTTCCCATTCACAGGGTAAATTGCAGCATAGTATGGCCACTTATCGACCAATATGCACCAGAATTGAATCAACATGATGTTTCGTAAAACAGCCCTCTCACATACCAAATTTTGTGTACTTATACACAAATAAATCCAAGGTAATTTCTCCATTCTCGGGAAAATTGCAGCATAACAGCATCGTCTATTGGCCGATATGCACAGAAACTAAATAAACATATTTCATAATAGCCCTGTGACATACTTAGTCTTTTTTTAATTATACACAGTAGAAGAGATATAGTCCTCCTTTAAATGGAAGAAATCACAGTATAGCAGCACCACCTATTAAGTAATTTGCACCAAAAGTCGATGGGCACCTTTTTTTTTTTTTTTTTTTTTTTTTGTTAATGCGCAACTATGTATAAATTTATATGAAATTCTGTGCATTAACTCTTGAACTAAAGCTGCTACACAAAACTTTTATCAGACAGACATTTTCTAAAAACGGTCAAGTTCAAAATTCTGGTTCACTGAAAATGCATAAATCCACCAAAAACGGGAAGTTGAAAATTTTTACGAATAAAATGGTTTATTCTATTGAATATAGAAGAAAGTAATGATTCAAAACAAATTTATATTTTTGTTTCTTTAAATGCTTTTAACTTATTTTATATTTTTATATTCTGTACAGATAAGAACAAAAAATTTAGATTATTTATTAAAATTCTTTAATTAAAAGTAAGTTCAGTTTTTCTAATGTACAAAATCATAAACTTTAAATAATTGAGCATTTTTTTTTTTTTTTTTTTTTTTTTTTTAATTCTTTAACAATCTGAAAATGAAAATACAGACTTCCTGAAAATTTAAATATTACTTCTATTTGAAGTAATTTTAATTTTTGGGACTATATCTATGCAGCGCAATGGGAAAGTCTAAATTCAGGTATTTTAGCAAGATATTACATTAAAAGTGCACATTTATATAAATTGCAGTGCTTATTTTTTAAAATCCAAATCGAATAGGTAGATGATATGTTTAATTGAATAGGTAATGGCACAGACAATGATGCCAGAGGGTCTGCTAGTATAAGTATATGGTCACAAAAACAACTTTCTTGTGTAGGGAAAAGTGGATTGTAAATAAACAGGCAGGTTCTAGTCAATAAATGCACATTATTTGACTCATTCTCGAAACAATCTAACAACTTTTACTTCCAAGACTAACAATATTACTGAACATTCTCAACTTATTAAACAAAAGTCATGAAAACAGAGTTATATGCACTGCAGAGGATGAATATTATTTGTTCAGGAACAACAATGAACAGCTCTTTTTATTGTTATGGAGAAGATTAGGGGGAATGTTATAGATCACTCTGGAAAACCCTAGCCAACTCTGCACAAAATTAAAAAAGGCTGTCTATATCTCTTAAACCTGAAGCTACTTTTTGCTAAATTTGTTTGCTAAAGAGGCCAAATTCGACTTTCGCAATTTTTTTTTTTTTTTTTTTTAACCTTTACAAGCTATAACTGATCTTAAAAAAAAAAAAAAAAAAAAATGTCGCAATTTTTTCATCTGAGAGGAATTTAAGCTTGAATTTTCTTCTCCGGATATCCGTATCCGGACTGCTGATATCCGGTACCCTGTCGGATATTTAAAACTCAGCCGGATAGGCCGGATACCGGATAGTTACCGGATATCCGTTTCATCCCTAAAAAAAATCCTTTTGTTTATTGATCAATGTCCCGCTCATCCTCCAATTTGCAATTTAGAAAACGTCAAAGTTGTGTTTTTCCCGGCAAATTGCACAAGTGTACTTCAGCCACTAGACCTCGGTATCATTCGTTCTATGAAAGTTAATTACAGAAAGTTGCTTATGAGAAAAATTACAGCATCATTGGATGAAAATGAGGAAAAAAGATACAAAGCCAATGTTTTAGATGCTTTATATTTTGTGAGACAGTCTTGGGACCAAGTTTCTAAAAATACAATTGAAAAATGCTTTCAGAAAGCGGGATTTCCAGGCACACAAGAGGAAAGTGATGAAAATGATGAAGATATCGCCCCATCAGAAGAAGTTGCTCCTGGGATAGACTTTAAGGATTATGTTACATGTGATGACGGACTGTCTATCTGTGCAACTGAACTTAGTGAAATTATTGATTCATCGGAAGCAATGAATAGCGATTCTGACGCAAAAATCGACAATGAAACTCCTATTGAGACTGTTACTTTTTCTAATGCTTTACATGGTTTAGAAACTGTGAAAACATACCTCATGCAGCAGGACGTAAATGACGCAGTATTTTCTTCTCTACATAAGGTAGAAAAAGAACTTTTTCGAGTCAGGAATCAAGGAAACTTTCAAACATCTCTGACTCAGTACTTTAAAATTTCAAATTAATTAGTGCATAATTAATCGCTGTGCATTTTTTAGCTGCTGAATAAAAAATATATAATTTCTCATGATGAATATTTGTGTAGTTGCTCATTAGGACTTCTCCATTAGGTGAGTGAAGAATTTTTTTATTTTTTGTTTCGGACCCCGATATTACGAATAACCCTGATTTAACGAATAAAATTTTCGGTCCCGATGAATTCGTTAAATCGGGGTCCGACTGTATATTTCTTAAACAGGGTTCATACTCCTCAGGGAATTTGGAATTTGTTAAAAAAAGTCAGGGAAAATAATTGAATAATTATTCAATTCAAAAAGAAATAAATAAACAGACCAAAGAAATTATGATTTAATGGTTTTTAAACATGTATAAAGCTAGAAAGTTATGATAATTTTTAATGACTGTTTTGCATGCATAATGGTTGAATAATTATGTAAATAAGATGTCTGTGTACTTTCTGTATCTGTCAGCCCCCAGTGCCAACAGTTGAATCCCACTTTATTGTATAGGGAAAATTATGAGAATTAATGTTTTTTTTTTTTTCTAAATTTTATTTCCATTATTAAAAATTCTAGAATATTTAAATTGGCCTTTGTTTTTCTCAAAATTATTTCTAGAATTTTTAATATTTCATTTTGAAGCTATAAATTGGAAAAATTGTACAAAGTGCATTTTTTTACACTTTATTGCTTCAAAGTGAAACATTTAAAAAACTGTTTTTGAAAAACAAGAACAAATTTCACAATTGTGAATTTTCTGAAAGTAAACATAGAATTTAAAAATAATAATAATAAAAATAATGATTAATTCTCATAACAAATTTCTCCATAGAATAATATGGGGTTTGGCTACCAATAGCAGAAAAGTTGTACAAGATAATTAGCAAGGTATGGCTCGGACCATGTAAATTCTTTTGATTTTTATTCATTTTTGCTTTTTTCTATTTGTTCTATTTTTAAGCATAATTTGTGAATACACAAAATCATATTTTTTAACAGTTGATAATATTGGATGATGGATGTAATCCTCTATATATATATAAAAAAAAAAAAAAAAAAAAAAAAAAAAATCTGAAAATTTGAGATTTTTTTTCTTCTTTTTTTGCAATTTTAAATGTAACACCCACTATGAGGTTTTTCAGGTACAATTCAATTATAGATATTTTAAGCAAATAAAGAAATATTGAGTTGTTTCAATAGGATCTCCAATTACAAGTTATGACGTCATTCATTTTATCTGTCAGACTTCTTTAAATTTTATTAAAAATCATGCTCTTTATTTATTTAGGCAATTAATTGTATTTTCTGTTGCTTGCATAAAAAGTGATTTAAAAAAGCAAAATTGTGTTTTTATATGTAAGATTTTTCTCTAAAATTTTTAAGAATGCCAATTTTGTGATTAAAGTTATTTTTTAAAAAGTTTTGCCTGTTTTTTTTTTTTTTTTTTTTTGAATAATTAATGAAAATTATGACAGTGTTCTAACTGTCCACGTCATTCTCAAAACCAGATACCATAAGATGACTTAAATCAGAATTGCTGCCGATTTTGAAAAGCACTGCCGTATTATTTATAAAAAAAATATTTTGAAAAACAGATACCAGTTCAGCAGTACAGTAGTGCATTAATTTATCAATGTATTATTTTTTTTATGTTGCCAAATGCTTTATAATTTTGGTTACACAAACTTATTGAAGCAACATTCAAAATTCTGATTAGCAACAATAGATCTCATATTATAAAAAATAACCTTCTCTTTCTTGAACAAGTTGCTGAAATCATATATCAGGTAGCATTCTAAATGATGTCTTTAATCAAAAACTTTTGTTTTTCACACTATATCTGACATTACTGTAACTAATAACTGTATTCTGAAGGGTACGGCATTTGTTGTCTCAGGTAATAGGGACATGGACCTCAAATATTGCGGGTGAGGCAGAAGCTGCTGCAGGCAGCAGGGAACCAGAGCATGTTTTTGAGTGATTTTAATTTTTTTTTTTTTTTTAAATTTTTATTTATGAAGCGAAAATGATACTTTATCATCATGATTTTTCATTTAAATGTTGTGACCACCATTCATAGTGGTCAAAGCCTATTAGTAAACTTATATGTATATATCAAACTTATTATAACAAATAAATTTCACTATTGGTAATATAGCGCTTTGTAACAGTTGCCATAATTATTTTAGCTGATTACTCTTTCCAAGCTTATTGAAATTGAAACACTTATTAAAAACAGAATATTTTCCCAATACAATGCTATTTTACTTAGGTTTCATTCAGGGTTCCCATGAGTCAGGAAAAACCTGGAATAGTCAGGGAATTTGAAATTAGTGAAAAAAGTCAGGGAAATGGCAAGTATTGCCCCAAAACCTGGAAAAATGATGTAAACATGGAAAATGCTTTTTGAGCATTCAGTTTCTGTTGCAAGCCGTGTTATTATGTTGTCATTTCTGTTGCAAACTATGTTATGTTTTATGCCATGAACTATTTTTTATGTTACGAATCAAAATTTGTGACTGGAATTTTCTAAAAATAGACTTGGAAAAGTCAGGGAATTTTATTTTTGAAATTGAGTGGGAATCCTGTTTATTGTATAAAAATGAAAATTATATTTTTTAATATTATAGTGTTTAGAATTTCTTTTAAAGTCTTACTTTAAATGAAAGATTAATAATTCCTGTGTTGTTATTTTTATAATAATTACAATATTTATAATATTAATTGTAAAATGATTATTTATATAGTCTTGAAGAAGTTGGAAAAAGAAGAATAGGGAAAAGATCTTCTGTAAGTTAATAAATTTGCATTATTATTTTACTTTACAGTAAAAGTATAAATGTTTTTAAATTATTTTCCACAGTAACAAAAAATAACAGCTTTATTTGGATGTTTCTTCATTTTATTTATTTTTTTTAATTATTTTCTTAAATAATTTATATTTCCGTTCATGAAATTTTTGTGACAAATATGATCTACAACACTTACTCTAAGTGAAGGCACGAAATTTCCACTCGCCAGCTTGCATTGGCGAGCAGGATTTTTATTGTTGCGAATAAAAACTGGGTCAAGTTATAGATGGAATTATTACACCATACTGTGGCATCAAAAAAGGAAAATATATATTGATTTCGAAACGGCAAACTTGTCGATAATTTTGGCTATAACCTCATGTTTACCTCTTCTTTTCTGCTTCGCGAAGTGTCGAGTCTCCTCTGTGTGTGCTGCCCGACAATTAGCCCATCCTCTTCCTCTGCCTCCCAATACAATACATAAAAAATTGAATATATACCAACCTCGAGTGGCAGAAACAATGCGACACGGCAACATAGTCGCAGATACAGAAAAACGGCTTGCAGACAGTTTTTGTCTGCACTGATAAAAAAACTTGTCTGCAACTTTCGAATAACAATTCACCTAAAAAAATTTCTGTATCAAAACTAAAAATAATACTTTTATTATTTATAATTATTTATATTGTGTTGTGTCTGTTGAAATTGTTTCACTTGTATGTGATTATATTTCCCAGGTAATACTGATATATTATTTCTACATAATTAGTAATTTGTGGCAACACGTACTTTTGTATAAGTATTGGCAATAGTAGTTAATAGTTGTTGTCTTGTCGTTCGTTTTGTAAGCGGCGTGTGTTGCAGTATGTAAATTATAACTTACTTTCTTTAATTAATACATAATTCACGAATATGAATATACTTGTGCAGCTTTATTTATTCCACTAAACATAACAGGTTATGGCCACCAGTTCGTTAAAGCGGCGATACATAAGCCTAGTTGCGTACGTACACGTGATAACTTCGATAGATCAGAACTTTGTAAATATTTCTAAAAATGGAACAGGGAAAAATCCCAGTTAAGCCATTATCAGGTAAAAGTGACTGGTCTATATGGAAATATAGAATAAAGTTCGTGTTAAATTATTACGCAGATGCTTTGGATGTCGTCGAAGGGAGATTAGAGAAGCCAGAAGAACCAAATATAGCAGATGCTGAAGACATCAAGAATAAGTACAAGAAAGACTTGAAAGATTTTAAGAAAGCAAATAACAGTGCTATGATGGTTCTAACAAACTCCATGACTGAAGATACTTTGCAAAAAGTAATGAGATTTGATTCCGCGAGAGAAGTCTGGCTTGAGTTGCACAAGATTTTCGAAGATTCGTCGGACAACCAATTGTATAATATTTGTTTACAATTCTTCAGGTTCAATTGGTCTGATGGTGATATGTCCGATCATCTATCAAAACTGAAAAATCTGTGGAATGATTTGAACAATGGACTTGAAAATGAAAATAGGCTTCCGGAAATGTTATTAATTTGCAAGATATTGGATACACTTCCTCTGAGTTATCGAAATTTCAAGTCAAGTTGGTTACTTTTAAGTGATGAGAAAAGAACATTGGATGAATTAACAACACAGTTGTGCACACATGAAAGAGAATTAAAGAAAGATCCAAAACTTACAGAAAGTAAAGATCAAGAAGCTCTAGCAGTTAGTTTAGATCAAAAACACAAGGCATTTTCAAGCAAGAAAAATAACACTAAGTGTAATTACTGTCATCAAAAGGGCCACTGGATAAAATCATGCAAGAAATGGATAGCAGATGGAAGACCTCCTAAACCAAACTATCCAAATACCAGTAAAGGTAATAACAATTCTGCTGTTAATATGACACTTTTAGCTGTAGATGATGAAGTATTTTCTATGGAAACTAGTACTGAAGACTGGTTCATTGATAATGGGGCTTCAAAACATGTCACCAATAACAACAGCTGTTTTATTGATTTTGAAAAGTTTGAAATACCCCATAGCATCACAGTAGCTAATGGAAAAAGGTTATCAGCTATTGGAAAAGGAACCATTAAAATAATTACAACTGTAAATGGGAAAAATCAAGTTAAATATTTAGAAAATGTCTGGTATGTCCCAGAAATCAGTAAAAATTTATTTTCTGTTCTTGCAGCCCAAGATAGAAACCAGAATAGTATATTTGAATCAACATTCAAAGATTGTCATTTAAAGATTGATGGCGAAGTAGTTCTACATGGCATAAGAAATGCTGGAGGTGGTCTCTTCAAGGCAGTTATGAAATGCTTAGTTCCAGAAACCCAAGTTGATGTTAACATGACTATAAGTGATGATTCAATACTTCAGCTTTATCATGAAAGATATGGACACCAAGATAAGCAACATATAAAATCCATTATTGAGAGAGAATTAAATGTCAAAGTTAAAGCTGATATAAAATTATGTGAAGCTTGTGTTTATGGTAAAGCCCATCGTTTAAAATTTGGTACAAGAAATAAACCGACAAAATCAGGAGAACTAATCTCAACAGACATTTGTGGTCCATTTGATGAATCTTTCCAAAAGTTTAGATACTTTGCTGTTTTTAAAGATAACTACACTAAATTTAGGTATGGTTTCTTCTTGAAGCAAAAATCAGAAGTAAAGGATGTACTGGAAGACTTCATAGTTCATGCGAAAAATCTAGGCCATGACATTATAAAGAAATTATCAGTGATAATGGTGGTGAATTTGACAATGAAGCAGTTCGAAAAATTTTGAAGAGATATGGAATAACTCAAAGATTATCAGCTCCATACACACCTCAACAGAATGGCTGTGTTGAACGTGAAAACCGAACCATTGTTGAGATGGCCAGAACTTTAAAATATTCGAATGAAGAAATAGAATTTCCAGCATCCCTATGGGCAGAGTTCATCAATACCTCAATTTACATTCTGAACAGAACAGGGAAGTCCTCAGTACCAAATGTAAGTCCTTATGAACTGTGGATGAACAGAAAACCAAGAATAAAGCATATGCGCATCATAGGATCAGTCTGCTATGCCCACATCCCAGCTCAAAAGAGAAGAAAAATGGACAGAAAAGCGACAAAAGGTTATCTTATTGGATATGATGGAGATGAGAGGTACCGTATTTACATCAAAGAAACAAAAACTGTAATTTGTTCGAGAGATGTAGTATTTGAAGAAAAACCAGTCATGACAGAAAATATAATAACACTGCCTTCTCAGCAAGATGCAGATGAAGATCTACCTGTAGGTGACGAGAAAGATGTTGTAGATGAAAATCCAGTAGAGAATGAAGTTGAGAAGACATATCAGACTGAAACTAGATCCAAAAGACAAACAACAGCTCCTAAGTGGACCAAGGATTATGTTATGGGCAATTCAGAGATGTTCGAAGAAAATTTTCCAGAAATAAACAGAGTGGCAAATGAAGAATCCAGCTGACAATCAACGCATGACCCAGATGTATCCAAGAGGTCTTTTCAGAGTGATCCAGAAACTTTAGAAGAAGCTTTAAATAGTCCAGACGTAGAAAAATGGAAGCAAGCTATGAAAGAAGAACCGGATAACTTACAGAGAAATGACACCTGGGACATAGTGTCTAAGCCAAAGGGGAGAAAAATTGTAAAATGCAAATGGGTGTTCAAGAGGAAATTTGATAAAGATGGACAAATAGAAAGGTATAAAGCAAGATTAGTCGCTCGTGGATATACCCAAGTAGAAGGAATAGACTATCAAGAAACCTTTTGTCCAGTAATAAAATCAAAGTCAATTAGAACATTATTGGCATTTGCAGTGGAAAGAGATTGGCAAGTTCACCAGCTGGATATTACCGCAGCCTATTTAAATGGAAAATTGCACGAGACAGTCTTCATGGAACAGCCACAGTTAAATCTGTGTGAAAAACCAGGTCAAGAAGTCTGTTTACTGAAGAAAAGTCTATATGGCCTTCATCAATCTGGCAGAGAGTGGAACATATGCCTTGATAGTTTCCTAAAATCAGTTAACTTGACAAGATCAAGAGCAGATCCATGTGTCTATTTTAACAAGGAAAGAGAATTAATTGTAGGGGTTTATGTGGATGATTTACTTGTCATGTCTAGCACATACTCAACAATTCAAAAATTTAAGAATGACATAAAAGCTGTTTTTGAAGTCAAGGACTTAGGAGAGATACATCACTTACTATCAATTAAAATAACCAGAAACAAGGATGGTTCTATGACTCTCGACCAAAATGCTTATAGTAATGAACTACTAGAAACGACTGGTATGTTAAATGCTAAAGGAGCTTCAACGCCATTAGATCCAGGAGTTAAATATTTGCAAGCATCTGAAGATAATATGTTGAGTGCCGAAGGAGCTTTGAAGTACAGACAAGCTGTTGGAGGTCTCTTGTATTTATCAGGGGGAACAAGACCTGATTTAGCTTTCGCTACAACTTATATGAGTCAGTTTAACAGTTGTCCTAGCAGAGAACACTGGACTGGTGTGCAACATATCTTACGTTACCTAAAGCAGACCAAGAATTCAAAATTAACTTACCACAAGACTGGGAAAAATTTGGAAGTATTTTGTGACTCTGACTGGGCAAACGACAAGAATGACAGGCGCTCATTCAGTGGTTATGTAGTATTACTCGCAGGTGGAGCTGTCTCATGGAGCAGCAAAAAGCAAAGAACAACTGCCCTCTCGACTGTTGAAGCAGAGTATTTTTCAATGTGCCACGCAGCTAAAGAGGTACTGTGGTTTCAGAACTTCCTACAAGAAATAGTTAATGTGCAATTTTTAAATTTTCCACAAGTCATGCATGTTGACAATCAAGGAGCAATTGCCTTAGCCAAGAACCATGTCACTTCTGAACGAAATAAGCACATTGAACTTAGACATTTTTTCCTACGTGAAAAGGTAGAAGAAAAACTGTTAACGTTTACATATGTACCTTCTGGGTCAAATGTTGCAGACATGTTCACAAAGAGTGTGCAAAAGAGAACTTTATGTGCCCAAAAACTTAGTGTAGGACTAAATTAAAATAAGGGAAATCTAATCAAGGGGGGGTGTTGAAATTGTTTCACTTGTATGTGATTATATTTCCCAGGTAATACTGATATATTATTTGTACATAATTAGTAATTTGTGGCAACACGTACTTTTGTATAAGTATTGGCAACAGTAGTTAATAGTTGTTGTCTTGTCGTTCGTTTTGTAAGCGGCGTGTGTTGCAGTATGTAAATTATAACTTACTTTCTTTAATTAATACATAATTCACGAATATGAATATACTTGTGCAGCTTTATTTATTCCACTAAACATAACAGTGTCAAACATTGCTATAAAATATTTAATTCAATGAGATGAATGAATGCACACAATTGTTTATTCTGTATTATTCTGCAGTAAAATTGTATTCATGTATTGTTGCACAAGATCGCCACTGATGTTAAGCGCCCCCTCCCCCTTCCCAATCAGCTTTCAGGCTTTTTGAGTGTAAGCCATTTTCACCCCTAATTACACGCAAATTTTGCAGACAGATTATGAAATTTTAAAAGCCTGTTGCAGACAGCTACAAAACTTTCTGCCACTGGGTACCAACCGTATTTTGTGGTAAATAAATTTTTTCTTTGGCAAGTGTAATCCGAGATGAAATTTCGCGTCCTGCTCTAAGTGTATTACGGTATACTAACAAATTAAAAGCCTGTATCATAATGCATATAGAGAAGGATTTGCTCTTAATAATTAAAGTTATTCCCTATTTCAGTAGAAAACAGAAATTTGTGTTACATTTAAGAATTCGTCGACAGTTTATAAATAATATTAATATTTTTATAATTAAATAGACATAGTGTATGTAAATTAGAAAATGTGTTATTATTAAGTGACATCGTCATGCAGAAAATCTTTGCATGAATGAGGCTTGTCACAGAAAGCATAAAAATATTCTACCACATGGCCCTGTGCATCAGGGGTGCAGAATATGTCCAAACGCCCGAACGAGGTCGGGGGAAAATTTAAACTGACTGGGGAAATTTTGAATATTTTTTTAAAAGAAAATAAAAATGTACATCAAAAATAACTATTTGCTACTTTGAAGTGCTTATAATATACTCTAACAGCGATATTTTTATGTTACACTGTATACTTATTCGCTTAAAGATTTATTACATAGAACAAATGACTTTGTGTAGCAAAGTAGATTTTTGCATTATTGAGGGAAATTTATACTGTGTTTGGGGGAAATTTCAGAGGTCTGAACATTTTCTGCACCCCTGCTGTGCATGAACTACTGTCTAACCACCGATTAGGTGGAAAGGTAAACTTCCGGTTTACAGGCAGAAACCGACGAGTCGATTTGTTGGAAGGGGTTCAAGCTGATGCTTGCCACTGAATCATTCAGATGCAGATATTCAAGAATAATTTGTTCATTTTCGATATAATTAGTTTTCAAAAATTTATTATTCTTTTGATTTTGTGCATTTTTTAAAAATAATTAAATATTTATTTTATTAAATAAAATTTAATATTCGTTTAATTATTTTAATGAAAGATTAAGTATATATATTTTATTCATATAAAAAACATGAATCAATCATATTCAGTTTGTAATATACATATGCAATTAAATTAAGAAACACATACATATGAATCATCAAAATATGTAAATTCTGTCTCTCTCCATTCTAATCTGAGATAATTTAAATTAAAAAGTATAAAAACATTTCCTAGTATAATTTGGAATCTTTTGATTTTACGCAATTAAAAAATAAATGCGTTTAATCATTAAAATAAATAAATACATTTTCAATTTGTAACAATTAAAAGCAACTAAATTAATGAACAAATGAAAAGTAAAGATTTCAAAATATATAAATAAAAATATGATGTGAATAAAAAAAAGAAAAAGAAATGACACGGAAATATTTATATTCCTTGTATAGAAAAACATATATTAGAATTTGGAAAATAAATAAATACAAATTTAATTTGAAAATTAATGTAACAACTTACATCTTTTATTCTTATTTATATGTTAATTATTCATTAGAGGAATATTCCGAGTCACTTTCCGTTTCTGTATCGGAATTAACAGAGAAACAAATAGGATCACATAATTCTTCGATAATTCCGTCTTTATCCCAATATTCTTTTTCTAAATTAAGTACGTGTTTGCAGTAATTTTGCCAGTTCTTTTCTGATATACTGCTGATGGCTTCTTCGGAAATTTTTAATAAATTGGACATCGCTAGATCTCCAGTAGCATTGTGATTTCGCACATAATTTTTTAACTCGGCCCATGCATATTCAATAGCATTCAAATCACAATGATATGGTGGGAGGCGCAAAACCGAATGTCCATGCTCTTCCATCAAAGAATCAAATTTATATGTTTTAACTGCTGGTGAGTTTCGTTTTACAATATCTAGTAGTTCGATTTTTCTGCTATAAGAACAAAAAGAAATATTATTTTTTGTAAGCCAATCCATTATCTCTTCTTTCCTCTGGGATGAATTGAGAGGCTTGTTCAATTGTATAGAGTGATAAGGAGCATTATCAATGATTAGAACTGATTTAGGAGGGAGATTTGGGATTAATTTCTCTCGGGCCCATTTCTCAAAAATCGCAGAATTCATTTGCCCGTGATAATCTCCCGTTGAAGCATTCGCTTTATAAATTAAATTGGTATTGGGTAAAAAACCCATTTCTCCACCTGCACATAAAACAATAACACGGCGAGATGCATTTCCTGTTTCTACAACTCCAAAAATTTCGGAAGACTGCCAACATTTTCCAAATGTGAGATTGCTGTCCACCCATGTCTCATCTATGTAAACGATAGGCCTTTTCTCATCTCTATATTGCTTGATGCTCCTTAAGAATTTTGTTCTTAATAAAACTATGTCGGATCTTTCCATAAGAATTTTTCTTTTATTCTGAGTTTTCTTCCAACTAAATCCGATCTCGTGGAGAATTTTTCTCAAAGTTTCTCTTCCCCAAGCAAAATTTATTTTTTCTTTGATCACGGGAAGCAGTTTCGATATTGTTGGAACTTTTTTCTCTGTTATATAAAAATCCCGCACTGTTCTTCTTATCACATCAATATCAAAGGAATCGATTTTCAAATGAGATGTAGATTCTCTTTTCTGCTTTTTTTGTGGAGAGCAGAATTCAGGATTTTCCTCATCGTTTGCTTGTTTTCTAATGTTATACACACTTGATAAAGAAATTCCTGTAAGCATGCTCGCGCGTTTCGAAGACTGGGTTATAGGAATTTTTACTCTCCCTAAACGTGCTTCTTCATCACACACTTTAATAACATTATAAATAATTTCTTTCGAATTACTTCGAAATCCTTTAGACTTAGATGTTCCAGCCATTCTATCTAATTTAAAAACAATTTTTTTCAAACGCAAGTCGAATTCACAAATTCTAGAACGAAAATAATACTTTAAAAAGAAAGAGTATGAAGCGCAGTCACTATCACGTGGAAATGAAGGAGAACGAAAAACGCGTCAAGAAAAACCCCTCCGCTATTAGTTCCTCCTCCCTACTAGATCGCTCCATTTAGACTCGTCTTTTTTGGCTGCGTGCCAATATTCCACAGAAAGCGATGTTGGACAGTATTTTCCTGATTTCAATGAAAAGTTTAGTATAGCATCCCTATATGATGCAGATTTAGACTTCTGAACTTCTGCTTTTGAACTTCCTGCTGATATTTGTTCTTTACTTATGCTGATAACAGACTCACACACTGACACATAGACAAACCACTAAAAACCTGACTTTTTGATTCAGGACAGAATATTTTATATCTCTAAGTGTGTAAATATATCAAAAACTCAAATTTTGAAAATTTGACCCTGAAACAATATTTTCGGTACTATTGCATGGGTAAGAGAGAGTAAAAAGATATTATTTTCCAACATTGTCTACAATTTTAGCAATGAATTTAGAGCAGTAGACAGGGAAAAGTGAAGGAATTTTGAAAAATTCATGTGATGGCCACCCTGTTAAATCACAAGTATAAATGCTTTGTTAACCCAGACAACACAAAATCATCCTCAGGATGTCCGAGGATGAACTTTTTCGGATTTCCGATTGTCTTTGATATCTATCAATTGTCCTCACACATAAAAAAAATTGTTAATTTTATAAATATAAGTGCTTATTTTTCATTATATAACTGTTAACTTACCTTTTCTTTAAATTTAAAAGTTTTCTTTACTTAAATTTCGGTCAGCCATCTTTGCCTGCATCACGCCTTAACGATTGATGTTTTGTTTACATCGTTGCCGTTGCCAATCTTGCTCGGCATAATTTTTCTTATTTTTACTGTTGCCACTTCTATTGAAATAGTTATAGTAAATTGTATTTTCGGCTATGACCGTTGAGTGGCAATAGTAATGTATTGTTTATATGTAGATTTTGACTTTTCAGTCAGTATAAAAAGATCGCGGCATGTGTATTAAAACGCAGTTGTCAGCAATGGCCAGCTAGTCTTCAATTAGAAATGAAGTAGTAGTTTTGTGAATAGTTGAGCAGCTTTAAGCTGTTGTTGGCTAAGCACTGGAGTATGTGCTTTTAGTGTTATTACAGCTAAGCTATTTATGCTCTTTTGGCTATTGCATTTTTAGAAACGATGGCTGCCGTTGTTGAAAATTTACATATGTTAAAATTATTACGTTTTTGTTTGAATTTGTTCCTTCTTAAAGGATAAAGTTTTTTCGTCATTCGCGGGTGATGAGAACTCTTGAAATAAAAAATTGATAATCGATGTTTTTGAAATGAGGTCGTTAAATTTGTTTTTTTGAATAATGTTATATTCTGTTTAGCTACTTTTTAAGTAGCATTTGTTAAGTTTGAAAAGTCTGAAGTTGATTAAAAAGTTAAATTAAAGTCTTCTAAATTAAATCATATAATTAACAGTGTATGAGCATAATCTTCATCGTTGCTACTTTGTGTTAATACATTTCGTCTTACTTTCGCTGATCAACCTGGCGATCGCAGAAGTATAGTTTTCATCCTATTTTCCCGCTGATCAACAGGCGATCGCGGATGCTTTGTGATTGTTCTTAAAGTGCATTGTTATCGATATTTGATTGCAGGGTTGGGTTTTTGACGTCAAAAAGTGGTTTTTGACATGACGAAGGTTTAAACATGGTTTAAACCGTCAAAAACCTGTCATAAACCTCTATACCGTTAAAAACCTGTATTGTCAAAATTCAACATCTATAAATGAGCTAAAATCTGGTTAGAAATAGGATTTAGTAATGCAAGTTTGAGATGCAAGTTTGAAGATGAGTGTGTCAATATGGACAGAGTCATAGGCTGCTTTGATGTCAAGACAGATTGCGGCGACGTACCATTTACGAGAGCGGGCCGAGACAATATCGTTTATAAACGTGCATAAAGCTAGGGTGCAGTCCCTAGTAGGTATGAATCCAAAATGATCTTGGTGGAACAAGTGCCGCTGCCCGCCCCAAGCAAGGAGTCTGCGGAGGATTATGCGTTCCAATAACTTGCACCCCGCCGAAGTGAGGGCTATCGGGCTATCCTAATTTATAAATTAAGAAATCTGAAAACAATTTGTAGATAATTTATAAAAAATTAGGTAAATATACTGGTTTATAATCTAAGAAATATATACAAAGTATGCATACAGTTATATTTTGTATGTTTATGTTTATTTATATTAATATTTATGAAATTCTAAAATTCCGAAGTTACTTATGAATTTTCACATAAGACATGAAAACACAGGAATACTGGATTTTTTTTTTTTTTTTTAAGTAAAACATAATATATGTGGGCAGTAAATTAATATGAATTTGAAAATAATTAAATTTATAATCTACATTTATTATACTTATCATTTATTAATGAATTTTTATCTGTTTATTATTATTATTGATTGTATAAATATTTGTACCTGTTTATAGCTTGGACTGTTGGTGTTTGGTGTTTTGGGAGTAAGGCTGATTGACTACTCTAGTATCTTAGGCCTAAGGGGTATTGCCCTCCGTGTGGGTCTGTCTACAGGGTCCTAGTCCGTATTTATACAAGTTTAGGAGAAAAACATGAAAAACTCTGAATGGCTAGGCCAACGAGTGCGCCCTGGGATCAAACCCTACACCTCACGTTTACCAGCTTTGAGCGTAGTACCACTTGGCTGCTGGTGGGCCCTACAGCTTAGACTAATAATTTTTTTTTAAATCTGTACGGGTAAATATTACATTTATTACAATTTATACATGTCCAGAAAGCATTCATATTTCTCGTGTTTCATGGTAATTATATAAATTTCAGACACAATTCAAGCTTTTTTAACATTCAGAATTATTACTTTTTCTTAAAAACTTGCAATATCAACAGTCATTAAGAAAAAAAAAAGTTATATTTTTCTATAAAATATTTAAATACAAAATATTAGGCTATGCATTTTTATTTTACTGGTTAAATACATAATACTAAAAGCACAATACTAAAAAAATTGAACTATACAATGTTGTATTGCAAATAAAATGATTTGTCAATCAAAATGATCTATCAATGATATATGAATCATAAATTCTTAGAAGCCTAAAGTTTTGTTTTTATATTAATCAAAATGTTATAATAATGTTTCTCCAAAAACATTAATATGTATTATGTTTACCTTTTAAAACATACTGATAAATAATATCTTATTGAAAACAACTATATTTTTAAAGTATCGCATAACTAAGTTTAACATGTGCTATATCAAGCATAGTTATAAATAAATTTCATAATAATATATAAAAGTATCACAGCATATTTTGAATGAACATAGAAATAATTCATAGTAAAATTTTAAAAGCCTAAAGTTTTGTTTTTTATATTAATCAAAATGTTGTAACAATGTGTTTTTCAAAGAACATCATTCTATTTACTTTTCAAAAAATCCTTATGAACTATATTTTATTAAGCTAATTTTTCATACGACAATTAAATTATAAATATAGGTTTTTGACAGTTTTTGACATGACGGTTTTAACCATGGTTTAAACCGTCAAAAACTGTCACGTGTCAAAAACCTGCCAACCCTGTTTGATTGTGCTTATTGCTATGTCTGGTTCATCACCTGAAAAAGGTAATCATGTTTTTGTCATATTTTTGAAAGTTTAATATATATTTATACTTTGTTGAATAAAATTGTTTTTTTGTTAAAACTTTCGTATTTGATGTGTCATAACAGTTGAACACTGGTCAGGTTATTTTTATTGAAACCCTTAAAACTTAAAGATTAATGTTTCCACTGTATGTGATCTGCTTAATAGGAATTAATTAAAACATAGACCTTTAGTCTATGTCAGTCTTCAGGATATCCAAATCTTTTCCACAAACATCCTCTGTTCATCCTCAGGTTGACAAAATGTCCACAGAATCTGTATCTGAGGGAAGTTCAAAATACATCCCAGGAGGCTCAAATTTGACTGATACAAGGACATTTATGACTATTTTTAAAAACTTTTGGCATCCTGAGGACATTCTAGGGATTACATTCTGAATTCCGCTGAGGAACATCATAGGATGCTTCCTAAACAATGGCATTGCACCTGTTACACTTTGCCGTTCCCATTTAAATCCACACCCCCGATTAGCGTTAAACTTAGGGACTTCAATGTCCACCACAAAATCTTACCCGTAACAGTAGAGTATCTGCTTCGAAGGTTATTCGTCCATTATTCATACCAAATCATACGTCTGAAAATATTGGTGATAGTTGAATAAAAGAGTCCTTTAATTTTATCATTGAAAAAATTGTATTTTTTAGAATAATTTGTTTTATTAGTTATACACACACACACATATATATATATATATTTCTTTTGTCTTTGTTTCATTCTAGTTTTTATATAAATAATTAAAAAAAAAACACATTTCGCTCAAATTTAACTTTAATTTTCAGAAAAGATCCCTTAGGAAGACCTCCACGGGAAGTACTCTCCCTCTAGCCTAGAACCTAAGAACAGTCAACTAGCCTTATCCCCAGCACCACACCAACACCATTCATTCTGAATATATTTTTTTAATGGATAGTAAGACGTCATAAAAAAATGTCCTTGAGACATCTTAAAACGGACGTTTTATTTTGGGATAACTTAAGATATCTCAGAGATATCCAATCTAATTTCTTCCCTGTATTTTCTGTCCAGACATCCTGTGGATGTCTGCATTTTATCTATTTTATCCTAGGATGAAAACAGGACATTCGAGACTTAAAAAGAACATCCCAGGGATGTCATGTGCTATCTGGGAAAGTAATGAGTGATCAAAAGAAATTAAAAACAAAATTGCATAAACTCAAATTAAGGAAAAGAAATCAATAGTATCCAAAAAAGTAAATTAACTTCAGAAAAACTAAAATACTGCTTGTGCATTTTAGCTAAAATGCTAAAGAAACTTCTTTGCCAGATTAAACCTGACTACTGGTTAATACATCAAATTTTACCAAATATTACATTTGTAGCTATGAAAAAAGTGATAACAGTTTTTCACTTTTAGTTTGGAATTAATCTTACTCAACATTTCATATGATATAGTTCATATATACATAAATTACATTCCACTGTTATGCAATAAAAAAATCTGTAAAGGATATAAATTTGATACTTTTTAGGAAAAAATAATAAGAAAAAACCTATCAGAGTTTTAATTACTGTGGCAAATTGCATGAGCAAATTAAATAGAATTAAATTGCTCAAAGTTTACTTAAAAACATGAAAATACTAATATCTGTTAATTCTTTTGCAGATTTTAAAGCAACCAAGACATGATGATGATCAAGTATGTTATCAAACTATTTTATAATGGCTATGATAAATTATATGTAAATTGTTATATAGTATATTTTCTCTATATTCATAAATTTTAAATAATTTAAAAAGAAAAAATGTATTTCTCTAAATATTTTAAACTGAACTCCAATTACCTAGCTAAAATATTTAATATCTTATATTTTAAAAACTGATGGTAGTAAAATTAAAATATATATGTTACTTTCTTTTAAGCAAATTTTAATTAAATTTAATTACCATTTAATATTTGTTTTCACAAGAGAATTATTATTAATAATTTGTTAACAGACATAAAAAAAGGGCAGTTTTATAATTTGAAAACTTATATGTGTATCGTGTAGTAGTGAATTTCAAATTCTTTTGCAATAATGAGACTTTTCTGGTTAAAAAGATCTTTTATTGAAGTTTAGCAATTCATCATGGCTTTTGAAACACATAGACCTTTTATAACAGTGGCAACCCTTTTGTGTGGCAAAGATAACTCATAAAAAAGTAACGTGACCCAAGTAACTACAGTAAGCCAAACTGGCCAATATTGAAATTTTCTTGCCAAGCTCTAAACTCTGCTTTCTCTTACACAGACAATATCTTTCTTGTTTTTACTTTCTGAAGGGAAGTATTGTAGTCATAATTTATGAAATAAGTTTTGTATCTCACATAGCTCAAGAAAGAATAGTCATAGAATGTTGTAAATTTATATTTTGGACTATCATGATGTCTAGTAGTATACCTCGAACTTTGATTTTGATATGAACTCCTTTATTCGAGATATCTATGATTGTACACAAATTTTCATGATGTATGTATATGTGTGTGAGTGAACACGATAGCATCTTAATGCTTTGTCTAAATGAGCTGAAAGTTGGTACATATGTTGTAAATCACCGTAGCACGAACCCTATTGATTTTTGGTGAATCTAGCACTTACAGTTTTTACAGGTACACAACAGAAAATTCTTTATCATTATGGCCTATGGGCTAAAAGTATTTGAAGTGTGATAGCGTCTAAATGCTTCATTCAATTGAACCAAAAATTTATATATGTGTTATAGATCACCGTTGTATAAACTATATAGATTTTAATTAATCTAATACTTATAGTTTTTTCCAAGGACACAACAAAGAATTCTTTATCATTATGGGCCTTTGGGTTAAAATTATTTAACGCATGTTAGCATCTAAATGCATCATCCAATTGATCTGAAATTTTTTATACATGTTATAGGTCATGTTATAGGTCGTATGAAATGTATGGAGCTTGGTGAATCTAGCATTTATAGATTTTTACACGGACACAACAAAATATTCTTTATCATTATGAACTCTGGACTCAAATTACTTGAAGTACAATAACATTAAACACGTTATTCGATTGAACTGATCAATTTCAGACTTCTCTTACTAAAGTAAGTTATCCAAATATTAGTGGAGGCCTGCATGTAAAGACTAAAAAAAGTTTTTGGGTTCTTTGTGTCTTTCTATGCATATGTGTCTATTCTTTGTGTCTTTTATGCATATGTGTACCGCAAAAGTGGCTGCAAAAATTGCCGGCTTGACTTGCAAATTGGTACAAATATTCATGAGGTACATGAAATGAGCTATATGATTTTGGGTGTGCATTCTGTTTGTAGCAGGGTTTCGGACCCACCCACATTCCCCAAAAAACCCACATGTTTTTTTTTTTACCTGTTCAAAAAAACCTAATAAAACCCACTCTCACGTGGGTTTTATTGGGTTTTTAAAATCTAATAATTTTTTTTTACTTTTTAAAAAATAAATTCAATTTTAACATAAGAAAAATTCCCTTCATTTAAAATTTCAAGCATCTACCTGCAATATCTCTTTTCTACAGAATAATTTTGAAAAAAGAAAGATGAGGATAAAGGAAAATAATTTTTGTATTTGTAAGTAATGATGTTTAAAAAAAAAAAAAAAGTAATTTAAAAATAACAAGGCAAAGAACAATGTCTAGAATGCCAAAAAGAAATAATGGGAAAGCAGATAGCTGTTTCGGTAGCATTTTAGTGTACAGTCTATGCTAAATGCTACCAAAACAGCTGTCTGCTTTCCCATTATTTCTTTTTGGCATTCTAGACGTTGTTTGCTTTTTCTTTCTTTCTTTTTTTTTTTTTTTTTTAATAATCCCATGCCAAGACTTACATTAATATAAAGTAATAATTTGCCTAAAACTCTAAGGATTTAACAACAAATATTTAAACATAATTTACAAATATAATATATTGCCTTGTTAGGTTTGATGTAGGCAAAAAATTAGGTTCTTTTGTTGCCCCTCACGAACTTCAAATTTATAAAAACAGCCTTTATAAAAGATTTAGTTTTATAAAAACGATCTTTTTATAAAAATTTTCAGTATTTTCAGAATTACTTTTAATGATCACCTATAACTTGGTTCAATGAAACAGTATTAATTTGATAATAAACATTTATATTGAATGACTGATAAAATGTAATATGTTACAAGATTTTTTTTTTCTTCCCACAAAAATAAATAAAAATTTCACAGAAATGGGCCCCAAAAATTAAAACCTTGGTCGACTACTGACATGTAAGTGTAGTATGCAGGCAGTGATAACTTTGTTTAGTATTCCTTTCTTTAAATAAGTTTTTAAATATGAATACAGTATGTTCGTATCAATATTAACAAAAATTTAAAAATAGTTTTTTTGCATATTTTTTTATTTTACTTTACCTGTATAAAAATATCATAATTATTCGTAATATGAAAATCTTACATGGAAGGATTAAAATATATTGCTTTTACTAGTTTAAATTTTATGCAAAATAACTTAAAAATAAAAAAATTAAATTAAATTCAAAGTTGTGATAAAATACTGAATATAATGAAATAAGAGTTCATTTTACTTTTATTCCTCAATTTAGACCAAACCAAATATTATTATTATGAAAATCATTTAATTTTTAATTAATTAGAATTAATTACTATTATTTTATAAGTTTAAACTTAGCATTTTTCTTTTTGAATTGTTAAATTAATCTGTGGAGCGTTAAACAATCTGCAGTGCTCACTACCATGCTGCACTGTTTCTGCTACTGAGTATATAATATTCTCTTTAACTTAATTTAATTAATCTATTTATTGCTATTGTTTATTTGAAATGTGTACATAATACAATTATGTTTGCAATAATATTTTATTTTCATAAATTCCATTGAACTATAACATTTATTCTATGCACAAGGGCTGCATATATTACATTCAGAGATGCCACTTTTCCGCTGAACGGAAGATTTCAGCTTTTTACCATGTTTTTATTAATTTCTATTCTTGTTTGTGTGTTTGTCTGGTACAAATCTTGCAATTGAATTTTAACTAACTTCCCTACTAGCTAGATATTTGAAACTTTCAGAATAGCTCAGAATTCGGTGACAACACAATACTTCAAAGTCCGATTTTCGAATTTTTGAATAGTTTTCTTATAATTAAAATATGAAAATAATAAACTCCTAATACCTTATAAATAGCCATTAAAATATTAGCTATAATTTAATTGTTGCCAAAAAAAATTTAAGAGTTCATTTTCTTTCGACATAAAAATAAATACATTTAATTAAACATGAGTGTTAAAAAATTGCAATTAAATTATGCATCTCACAAAAATTGACGTCACTTTAAAAATTTTATTTGCTATAAAATTGATAAAATTTAAATTTTAAAACTGAAAAAAAAAAAGTCAAACTTTAATTTTTGAATGTAAACATAAACACTTTTTCAAAGGTTTATATTTACGCAATAAACATCCAACTAATATACTAATTAAAAGGAAAATAACAAATATTCTATCATAATTTGAAGTCAAATTTGTTTTCAAATGTCTAAATAAAGTGTCTGATATAAGATATTAATATATTGCAGCAGAATATTTGATATCTGTTGTCCTTGGCAGGGGGAAAAAAAATCGCCACATTATCTGGCGAACATATTTAGTTCCTTTCAAAAATCATGGTTGTTTCACCAACGTACATTAAGAGAGCAATCAGTAATATGAAACAATATACCGCACAATACATATTACGAAAATATACATCTAGTATATATATTTTCGTATTACGTTTTTGATCACCAAATACAAAAAATGCCAAGGACGGCATAATTTTGAAATTAAAAATTAAAAGCTTATCAATTTTACAGCAAAAGTAACTCAATCTAACAATCAACCTGTTGCGTACGTGGGGTTCGTGAGTTGTCTGAGAATGAAAGGCCAAACGTACAAAAATTCAGTAATTTATTCACAGAAAGTTCCAGAAAAATGCAGGTCTATAAACCAAGTATCAGCTTCAATTCAAACAGTAAACACAGCTTAAACAACAGCTGTCAATAGCAAATCCACAGCACAAACTGTATACCAATAACACTTGAAGCAAGTCTCTCTCAAAGAGGCTTAAGAGCAGTGCAAGCACTAGCGAAGCTGGCTGAGATCTGAGCTGAACTGAACTGCCTTCGCGAGGAAGCGCTCCTTATATGCTGTTCCATGGAGCCCAGATTTTTCGAGAAAACTCTAGAAAGTGGTCAACCAATCAACTTACAGCTTCCATATTTGGTATATCCCATATAAGGATTTTCTCGCCAAGGTCGCCAAAAAAATCGCCAAGGTGAGAAAAAGTTGCCAAATTTGGCGCCAAATCCATTACGTGCATTACTGGGGCTTTTTAATGCGTTTTAAAGGGAAAATAAGGCTATTTCAACGCTAAAACGACTAGAAATGCACAAAATTAGCACTTTATCAACTTACTAAGCCTCTTTGAAAGAATTTATACAAAAATAAACACAATTATTTACAATTTCGTAACACTGCCCCCCACCCAAGGACTGCACGTCCCGGGCAGTGCAACCCTTGGTCAAGAGGCGAAACTAAACAAATTTACACAATCTAAAACACAAAAACTAAGTTGCACATAAGGATAACATAGAAATATAAATTAAGTGGGAAATATTTACAAAATTCACAAATATGTACAAATATTTATATACAAATATTTACAGTGCGCATGCGCAAATTATACCAGTATTTACATTTTAAATTTTAATTTTACCGTTACTTGTGGTACTTGGCTAGCCTATTATAGTGCACCACCTTCGGTTTTGATGAAGGTGTTTTAGTGATCCGCACCACTACATCATTCAGCCTTTTTAAGACTGTGTATGGTCCGTCTCAGTTGCACTGTAACTTGGGAGAGAGTCCTTTGCGTCGAACAGGATTCCACAACCAGACCTTCTCTCCTTCCTGGAACTCATATTGTGTAGCCTTTAGATCGTACCTTGTCTTCATTTTCTCCGTTGCCATGTTAATCCGCTCCCGAGCGAAGTTGTGTACGTCTTTAAATCGTGCCTGGAGATCTTGGATGTACTCCTCGGGCGATGAAGGTGCATCGGGTGGACAACCAAACAGGAGATCACAAGGGAGACGAAGTTCACGTCCGAACAGCATCTGGGCTGGAGTATAGCCGGTAGTTTCATGGACAGCACTTCGATAAGCCAGCAGGAACAATGGCAACTTCAAGTCCCAATCTTGCTGGTTCCTTGATACTAGAAGTGAGAGGTTATTCAGGATGGTACGATTGAACCTCTCGACCATGCCGTCCGACTGGGGATGTAAGGGTGTAGTCCGGGTTTTGTCTATGCCGAGTAGTTGACACAGTCCTTTGAAAACATCAGAGGTAAAGTTCCTACCTTGGTCGGTATGAAGTTGTAGGGGCGTGCCGTACCTTGACACCCATTGCTGCACTAGGACCTCTGCGACCGTGCATGCCTCCTGATTGGAAATGGGATATGCCTCAGGCCACTTGGTGAAATAGTCCATCACGACGAGGATGTATTTATTTCCACTGGAGGTCCGTGGCAAAGGACCCAAGATGTCGAGTGCAATCCGTTCAAATGGTGCTCCCACGTTATACCGTTGCAGTCTTCCTCGACTTCGTTTCTGCGGGCCTTTACGTGCCGCACAAGCATCACAGGATTTACACCATTTCTCCACATCCTCCTTTGCCTTGCACCAGTAGAAGCGTTCCCGAACTTTCTGCAGAGTCTTCATTACCCCAAAATGGCCTCCGGTAGAGCTACTATGCAGTTGTTCTAAAGCAACTGGAATTTTTGATCTTGGTAATAAAATCTGCCATCTGAAGCTTTTCCCATCATCAGATTCCCACTTTCTGTATAATACGCCGTTTCTGATATGAAGAGAGTCCCAAAGTGCCCAATAACTTTTCGTAATGGGACTAAATCTGGAAATGTCCTGCCAGATAGGTCTGTTGCTGGTCGTCTCCTTCAGCTGTAATATTGGCTTTATGTCAGGATCTTCCAACTGGGATTTTCTAAGTTCTTCGTCACTCCATGGATCGGGGTCTTGATCTGATGGTGTTGAGACAGTAACTTGGCAGGCAACCGGATTTATCGGCAGGTATTTCTGTTCGGCTCTAGAGCAATACTTGCAGCTTTCCGAGCAGGGCTTCCGTGACAAGGCATCTGCATTACCATGTAGAGTCCCTTTACGATGACGTATCTCGAAGTCATATTCCTGCAGGCGTTGTATCCACCTGGCAATCTGTCCTTCCGGGTTCTTGAACTGGAGCAACCACGTTAAAGATGCATGGTCAGTCCGGAGCAGGAATCTTCTGCCATAGAGGTAATGATGGAAATGTTCTATGGCTTTTACGATGGCGAGTAGCTCTTTCCTGGTGGTACAGTAATTTCGCTCCGGTTTAGACAGGCATTTACTCCAATAGGCAATGACATGTTCTTGACCATCAATTTCCTGCGACAGAACAGCACCGACACTCTCATGGCTGGCATCTGTATCAAGTATGAACTGTCTGTCGGGCTGCGGATATGTCAAGATTGGCGATGATGTTAAGGCCTCTTTAAGTCGCTTGAACGCTTTTTCACATTCATCCGTCCACAGGAACTTCTGTTTGGCTTCCGTCAGTTTGTGCAGTGGTCTGGCAATATTTGAGAAACCCTTGACAAACTTCCTGTAGTAAGTGCATAACCCCAGGAAACTTCGTAGTTGGTGTACATTTTCAGGGCGACTCCAGTTCTCGACTGCAGAGATCTTCTCAGGATCAGTTCTCACACCTTCGGCAGAGATGATATGGCCGAGGTAGCTCACTTCACGACGGAACAAGTTACACTTGCCTGGATTCAATTTGAGGTTAGCCATTCTGAGTTTCTCCAGCACCTTTCGGATGTTTCGTAGATGGTCTTCAAAGGTGCGCCCCACAATGATAATATCATCCAAATACACCAGACAGGCTTCATAGGAAAGTCCTTTTAGCACTGTCTCCATCAGGCGTTCAAAGGTGGCAGGAGCATTACATAATCCGAACGGCATAACTTTAAATTGCCACAGTCCTTGTCCCGTGGTGAATGCAGTCTTCTCACGATCATCAGGATGTAATTCTACTTGCCAGTAACCGCTCTTCAGATCCAACGTCGAGAACCATTTATTGCCAGCAAGTGTGTCTAATGTGTCGTCAATTCTGGGAAGAGGGTAACTGTCTTTCTTCGTGATGTCATTCAAACGACGATAATCCACACAAAATCTTGTTGAACCATCTTTTTTCCGCACCAGTACTATGGGAGAGGCCCAAGGACTCGTTGATGGCTCGATGACATCATTGTGCTGCATTTCACTTAGAAGTTCAGTGACCTCTTCCTGTTTAGCAAAGGGAAGTCTTCTTGGATGTTGTTTGATTGGAGGATGATTTCCTGTATCAATTCTGTGCTGGGTGATGTTCGTTCTCCCGATGTCTTCAGGTGTTCGAGAAAAAAGGTCTTTAAATTCTTGGAGTAGCTTCTCCGCAGCACATCTCTGTTCCTTTCGTAACTCTGCATTCTTGAGTAATTCCGTTATTAATTGTTCAGAAGACTTGGATTCAGTTGATTGCGTGGGGCGGTTTATGCATGTTACAGGAGTGCAGGCTGCTAACACCTCATCCTTCTTCACTGTTCGGACCTTATCGCTGATGTTTGCGACTCTCACAGGAATAGTACTCTTTGAGAGATCAACTAGAGATGAAGCTACCAGAACTCCTCCTGGGCTATTGTCAGTATTCGGGTATTCAATCAGTCCATAGCGGAAGTATTGCTTTGTAGGTGGTGTTCCTGAAACTATTGTCTCTGTGTGTGGAGGGATGGAAATTTCAGACTTGGCTGTTATCTGGCAAATTGTCTGAATGTCTTGATTTTCAGTGTTGAACACAGCGATGTCTTCCGAACTTGAATGCAGTTCATTATTCTTGAAGTCCAATTGAAAGTTAAATTTTCTCAGGAAATCAATTCCAATGATTACAGGATCTCTTATATCTGCCACAAATGCCACATGATGGTAACTGGCATTTCCAAAAGTGATGGTCAAGTTCATTTTTCCATATATTTTGATTTCGTCTCCGGTCACAGTCTGGAGTTTAACACAGGGCGGCGTCCAAATGATCTTCTCTTTTAGTTCTTGAGCCAAATCCGTTTTAATGATAGTCACGTTGGCTCCTGTGTCCAGAATCATCCGGCAGGTGGCGTTATTGACTTGGCCATAGACGTGAAGTCCATTATCGCCGCCACGCATCGATGAAACATGAAATACTGTAAATTGGGGCTCTTTAATTTTAGGCAACCTCCGCCCCGCGAGATGGCCTCCTCTTAGTTTCCCTGCAGTGATGGTGAAGCCGGGTGATTTCCTATAGTTGGTCGTACGGGGCAGTTCCTCTTCACATGACCATCCCCTCCACAGCCCCAGCACTTTATCTTCCGATCCTTTATTTCTATATTATTTTCCAGGTTGCGCAATCTCTTTAAGATCTCTGCGAAACTTCTCTTCATTTCATTCTCGTCAGCAGGCGTATCATTTAATGAGACTGCTCTTACGGTATGGCGGTCTTTACGGGAGGCTTGTTGGGCTGCCTCTATCCTAAGTGCATAGCCTAAAGCTGATTCTACGTCTCTGATGTTGGAGAATCTCAGCGCTTTTTGAATTTCTGGATCCCGAACAGCATCGATAAAGTACTGAAGAGCTAAGTCGTTTCGAGTGTCAGCTTGGCAGTCTGAGAATGCTAGGTGTGACAATCTCTGAATGTCCGCTGCCAGCTCTTGCAAACTTTCGCCCGTTTTCTGGTAACGGGACTTTAGCTGGAGGCGACTATAGTCCTTAGAACACTTCTCTCCGAACCGTAGCTCCAGTGCTCTAGTCAAAGCCTCGAAGTCGTTCCTTTCTTCTTTAGAAACATTTCTCAGTATCTCGGCTGCATCTCCCCGTAATGCTGCTGCTAAGTGGGCCGACTTGGCGGTAGAGTCCCAGCCGTTAGCTTCAGCTACGATGGAAAACTGCGTCTTATATACATGCCAGGAGGAACTGCCATCGTAGGTAGATAGCTTAATAGATTCCTGATTCTGGATTCTTCTCTCTTTCTTTTCAGTTTCCTGGGGCATGGATTCTAACTTTTCTTCCACTTTTCTCTCCAGATCTTCTTCTATTCTCTTCAATTTACCGTCTATCTCTGAAAACCTTTCTTTCAGTTCCTGATCAAAATTTTCTTCTATTTTCAAAACTTTCTCTTCTATTCCATCTACTCTGCTTTCCATATCCGATAATTTACTTTCAATCACTCCCTTTACTGCCGAAAGTTCTCTCTTCATCTCCTCTTGATTGCATTCAACTTTTTCTTGGATTGACTTAATTTCTTGACTCAGGCTATCTTTCATCTCTCTTTGCGATGCTTCCATACTTTCTTTCATCTCTCTTTGCGATGCTTCCATCTTTTCCTGTCCTGTTTCCATTTTCTCTATCAATCCAGATCTTAACTCATTCATCTGAGCAGTGAGACCTTCTAGAAATTTCTTCATTTCTTGTTCCATAGCTCTCGTTATCACCATTCACAGACGATCCCACTTCTGACACCAGAAATGTTGCGTACGTGGGGTTCGTGAGTTGTCTGAGAATGAAAGGCCAAACGTACAAAAATTCAGTAATTTATTCACAGAAAGTTCCAGAAAAATGCAGGTCTATAAACCAAGTATCAGCTTCAATTCAAACAGTAAACACAGCTTAAACAACAGCTGTCAATAGCAAATCCACAGCACAAACTCTATACCAATAACACTTGAAGCAAGTCTCTCTCAAAGAGGCTTAAGAGCAGTGCAAGCACTAGCGAAGCTGGCTGAGATCTGAGCTGAACTGAACTGCCTTGGCGAGGAAGCGCTCCTTATATGCTGTTCCATGGAGCCCAGATTTTTCGAGAAAACTCTAGAAAGTGGTCAACCAATCAACTTACAGCTTCCATATTTGGTATATCCCATATAAGGATTTTCTCGCCAAGGTCGCCAAAAAAAATCGCCAAGGTGAGAAAAAGTCGCCAAATTTGGCGCCAAATCCATTACGTGCATTACTGGGGCTTTTTAATGCATTTTTAAGGGAAAATAAGGCTATTTCAACGCTAAAACGACTAGAAATGCACAAAATTAGCACTTTATCAACTTACTAAGCCTCTTTGAAAGAATTTATACAAAAATAAACACAATTATTTACAATTTCGTAACAACATGTAGACAATAACTTATATATAACTATATCCAAATATGGGGATTACAATCGGGAAATATTTTTTCTTAATTTTTAATAATTTTTTACAAAAAATCCAATGGATAATTAACAAAGGAAATCCTTTTTTTTTGGCCCCACTGACAGTTAGTGACGTCACACTTTGCTTGTGTTAGCTATGATTCAACAATTCAACAGAAAATTTAAAAACATGGTATATAAAAAGTTTTTTTATCTTATAATTATTATAAATTATTTCTGTCCCTCACCCTTCAAACTAACGATCGGCGATCAAACAGGCCATCGAAGTCATGCAATTTCCAATCTTTCTCCATCCACAACATAAATGTCAATATGCATATTAAACTTGCTTTATCGAATTCTAGAACCTTTAAATAGATAAGATTGCTCAGTATTTCTCATTTACATAGTTATATTCTCTCCCACCCCCTTTAAAACAAGCGATCGGCTATTGAACAACCTGACAAAAAGCTCTGAAATTCGCAATTTTTTTTCCATCCATAACATAAGCGTAAGTGTTCATGATAAACTTGTTTTATTAAATTCTAGAACTTATAAAGTGATAGTATATCCTTATATATGTACTTATGGTAAATTATGTTAAATTAGTATTGATTACAATATGTACAGACTTTGGAAAGCCAGACATAGATATAGACTATAGTTCTTTTAGGTCCTTTTTTAATTTTTATTTGTGTTAAATAACCCATTCTTTTATATTTCTTAAAATACTATAACTTTTTGACTGCACAGTAACTATTTTTCAATTTATTATATTCAAATTATATTTTATATAATATTATATAATATTTTATATAATATTATATAATATTTTATATAATATTATATAATATTTTATATAATATTATACTTTATATATTAATTTTATTATATATTAACAGAATTTGCTTCGAAAAATATCAGAAATTTTACTTCATGCGTGATTTCCTCTTTTTTGAAATTTTTTGAGTTACATCCCTGTATACTGACATAAATATTTTATCATAAATTTTAACAATTAAAAAAAAAAAAAAAAAAAAAAAAATGCTGCTTATGTACTGTACAGAACATTATTAAACAATGCATTCATATTTTGGTAATTTCATAGATTTAGGATTAATAGCAAAAAAATCCTCCACCCGTGGACAAATGCTTGTGAAAAAGAGTGCCAGCCTAAACAAATAAGCACACGTTTGTCCCTCCCATCGCAAAAGGGTGAAAAAAAAATCTGAAAATAGCATTCAATTATAATTTTAGATACTCGCAATAAAGTAAATCACCTAATTTCATAAGGTTACTATTTTCACAAAAATAGTACCTGGGGGGGAAAAAAAGAACCCTTAAATAAATAGAATTGTCTGATTGTCATTTTTAACACGCTTATATTAGCTTCACCTGTATGTATGTATGTTTGTAACTTCTCTGGGAGCAAAACGTGATTGCACAAAATCCTTCATATCTCAAACAAAAAACCATTGTGTATGGTTTCCAGAGCTTTTTAAGAAAACGGCTGATGGCTGAGCTACAAAAATTTGCATGGTGGTTCGTAATGACCTCTCCTGATGCACCTCGAAGCCCGATTTTCGAATTTTGTTTTAGTTTTCTTTTAATTAATTAAAATGTTAAAATAAAAACCTTCTAATTACTGATAAATTGGCCATTTAATTTTAATCCTTAATTTAATTGTTGCCAAAAAAAATTATCATTATTTTTTGGACAGAAAAAAAAAAAAAAAAAATGTGAACAATAAAAATTACATTTATTTAAAATATTTAATATTATTCCTTAATTTAATTGTTGCCAAAAAAATTATCATTATTTTTTCGACAGAAAAAAAAAAAAAAAAAAAAAACGTGAACAATAAAAATTACATTTATTTAAAATAAGGAAAGTAAATTAAAGCGTGTTCTTTAATTTTTTAAAACTATAATATTATTATTATTAAATAATGACATAATAATATCCTGTAAATATTTTTTAATTTATTTCAGTTCTTTTTACTTATGTTATTGTTACAGACAGAAGATCTACAGAAACGTAAGAGTCTTACATCCAAAAGAAGGGTTAGTTTTGCTGAAAAGTTTCAAGTTATGTAAGTAATAGAAGGTATTTTTATTTTCATATCCATTACTATAGAGGTGCACAACCTGTGGCCCGGGGGCCACATGCTGCCCAGCAGCCATCAATTTGTGGCCTACGGAAGGACAGACATTTTAGGTCACATTCATCAACAGCAGAAGAGAAAAAATTAAAAAAAAGAGAAAGAAAAAATATTTGTTGCATTCGCAAAACTTTTTTTAGGGAGAGAATGAAAATGTTAGTTTTTATATGTATTTCTGTTTGAGATCTAAATTTTCGTCTACTTCTCAATAATGTATTTCTCAAAGCATACTTTTATTTATCCTTTTTGTACTAATATACGATACTTTAATTCTTTTGCTTACTATTCAATAATTTTATGATTATAACGCTTTGAGCTTCACTTGACTTGCTAATTGAAAAATTATTATAAAAGGATATATATAAGTAACATATGATGCAAATTAAAGTTCTGCATACAGGCACTTGACAATGATAATGTGCCCCTTTATATATGTGTGTGTATGTATATATTACGCGGCGAATATATCTGCTTAGATTAATTATTTTATATTATCTCGTCTGTGGCTCTTCATGTCTGATTCAACAACGAGAGTGGCCCTCCAGCCAAAAAGGTTGAGCACCCCTACATTACTACATAATATAAATATTTTTTACTTCATATATTTTTTTAAGTTAAAGATATGCAGTTTCTGAAGTATATAATAAATTGCATATCAATATATTTCTGAGTTATTATATTTATTGTGTTCAAATAATAATTGCTTTAGTATCATGAATTTTCTCTGGGAAGGTTTTTGATACTCTATCAATATATATATATATATTTAAAATAATCTGGTGTGAAATTCACACTACTTTCTCTTATGCTACATTACTATATAAGCATAATATTATGTTTAATATGAAAGATATGAAGTAATATACATGATCATTTTCAGTATACTTTAAACAATTCAAAATAGTTTTAGAAAAAGTTTTTTGATATATGTTGATCTCTGTGTGAGGGATTAGTCCCATCCCTCCGTATAAATATTGTAGCTATATTTATGAAACATTCAAGTCTGTTATTAAATAAATAAATATTGTAAATTATTCAGATAACTTTTGCTCACACAAGTCTTTGATATTTATTAGACTAATTTTGAGTAACCTATATACTAAGTATAAATTTTAAATGCACAACATATTGTATTTAGATTAGGCATTAAAATAATAATAATAACACAACATATGCACTCGAGAAAACTGGAGCTATTTCTAACCACAGCTCTATCACGTTCAAATTCTTTTTTGTAGCTTTGTAAACAAAAGATAAATGCTTTTCATACCACATACTATATGAAACATGCTTTTCTGCACATAAAAAATGTGTGTTCATTTTATCATTTTCTTTAGTGGAATTTAAAAATGTGAACTGTATTTATGAGAAATTTCATCCCTAGACAATAATGTATATGGATACTCTTGTATGTCGCTTATATGAACCATTTGTTCATCTCAATAAAATAATTCAAATATCATTTCAAACTGATGCAGATTTATAATACAAATCTGGAATACCTTCTATTTGGTTTTACTTTCTTCTATATTCAATAGAAGGAAGTATTGGATTTGTAAAAACTTTCGACCTCGGGTTTTTGATGGATTTACACGTTTTGAGAGCTGTAGAACACAATTTGGCCATTTTTACATTCTTCTATATGTAATATAGAGAAAGTAAAAATGGTACAGGATTCGTGAAAATTTCCGACCTCCGTTTTTTGATGGATTTACACATTTTGGGATGCCCTGAACACGAATTGATAGTTTTTAGAAAATGTCTGTGTATCACGATTTTTCTGGTCACTGTATCTCACGAACCAATGAATGAAATCTTGGTATTTAGTTGGACCCTGACATAAACTGGTGCTGATTAGATTTGGGGATCAATTGCTCAACAGGTGACACTGTGATCACATTTTTTCTAAATTTTTAACATGGCAATATTAGGACAAAATGTCGTATAAATGTACATAATGAGAGTTATTTTAAGCTTGTGATTGTAAAACTAATATGAATTATTGATAATAGTAGTAGTTAACTAGGAAAAAAATTTTGCGTATGTGGGGGCTTTGCTTCCTTCCCTGGGGAGAAGTAAATCTTTATGATGGGTATCTTTCGAAAGGTCTCGTCAATACCTTTAAAACGAATGGTTGAACTATAGATCTATGATAATTTAAAACAAAGTTATAAATTTTTTTTACTTTTAACAAAAAAAAAAAACCCTTTTTTTTAAATATTGAGAATAAAATGGACTTTTTTTGGATATTTAGTGTTATACTACTTCTCTAATATGGAAATTGTCTGCATTATCATGGAAGGTAATTTTTTTTAAATAATAATTTTAATAAATTATTTTTACTGAGAGAATTTGTATAGGAAAATATAGAAGAAAGTCGTGTGGTGGCCACAACATACTAGTTAGAAAATGTCTGTCTGTGTGTGTGTGACAACATTTTGTGGCAACTGTATCTCAGGAACTGCACAGAATTTCATACAAATTGGTATTTAGCTGCAACTTGACATAAATTTCTGCCTATCAACTTTTTGTAAAAATTGTCTTACAGGTTGCGTTGCCATTAGGGCTGGACGATGTCAGGAATTTAATATCATGATATATCGTCATCCTCATATCACGATATTCTGATATATCGATATCACAACAAATTCAAATAAAATATTATGGTTATTAAATAAGCAAAAGCCTGTAAATTGACATATTTATTAAAATATAGGCAGAGAAATACAGAAAATATTTCAACACGTTGACTGTCAAGCTACGAAATAACTCATAGTTAAACTAAGAGTAAACTCATAGCTTGGTAAACAATGTATAAAAATTTTCTAATAAAAAATTGTTTAATCCAATGATCATTCAGTATAGCAAATATAAACACTACTTTCTACAGGTGGACTATCAGAATCCTTCGTTTCACTGTATGTACGTATAACAGGAGTAGGAGTCAATAGCTTCTTTGAAGTGTACTCACCAAATTTTAATGGATAGTGCACTTTCAAATAAGAAAGTAAATTTGTATTTGAAAGTATTTGTAAAAATCCCTCCTTTTGAGCATACATATTTTTGGCAGAGTTTACAAATTGCCACATCAGTTTTATTAACAGTACCATGTTCATTGGCAGGTATCCCAAAATAGACCAAACCTGACTTTTAGTTTTTGATTTAGATACCAAATGATGATATTCCAAAGAACCAATAGTATGCCTTGTTGTCATTTTAAAAATTAAAGATTTTAAATTAATAAATACCAAAAAAATAAGTAGTATATATTTAAATATTGCTAATTTTAAAATAATTTCAACAAAAATAGACCATAAATACTGATTGGTTTGTAGAAATTTTCAATCGTTCATCTAGTTTTAATATATTCATTTATGATTCAATCATTAATTATGTATATCACTAAAAAATATTTTTTTAAATAATTATATAGAACAAAGAATTTTGTTTATAAATTTCATTTATAAAATAAATTTAGAGAAGATTAATTAATTAACATCGGAAATATACCATTAATTAAATTATATACATCTAAACCTTCTTTAAATATTTTTAGAAGAAAAGAGAAAAAAAAAACTATTGCAGATACAAAATAAATTTTAATTAATTTACTCTCTTTAATATTTATTTAAGATTCATTGTAGCTCAATACTTATCATTCATTTATTTATTAATATCGAAAAATCGGCAATCTGAATCTTCCCACCAATTATAATAATCAAATTATGAGTCCAATCAAATAAAAATTGTGAAATAAAAATATGAAATGTGATTCCACATGCATAAAACGTGATTTTGCATAATCCTATATATCTCAAACAAAAAAATAGATATACGTGAAATTTTTGCTCTAAAAATAGCTAATGCAACTATCTAAAAACCAATTTCTGGAATTTTAGAAATTCAGCTCCCAGGTTGGGCAGCAAGGGGGGGGGGAGGGCTATGGAGCAAAAACAAATAGAAATACAGTTAGGCCGTACAAAATTGGTACAGATAGGTTTTAAAGGCCTGCAAGTCGAATGGGTATATTTTCGAGTGTGTAAAGTTATTAGGGGGGGGGGGAGGGGGGGGCAAAAAAAAAATTAAAATAGTGTCAAATCGTTCAAAATTGGTACATAGAGGTTTTCGATACTTACAAATCGATTACGAATATTTTTGAATTTGTAAAATTATTAGGAGGGGCGGGAAGGGGGGGTGGGGTGGTAAGGGAGGGGCTATGGGGCAAAAAAAAATAGAAATACAGTTAGGCCGTTCAAAATTGGTACAGACAAGTTTTGAAGGCCTGCAAGTTGAATGGGGATATTTTCGAAAGTATAAAGTTATTAGGAGGGCCAGGAATGGGGGAGGGGAAAGGGGGGGGGGGCAAAAAAATAAAAATAGACTTAGATCGTTCAAAATTGGTATATGGCGGTTTTCGATACTTACAAATCGATTGCGGATATTTTCGAATTTGTAAAATTATTAGGAGGGGGGCGGTAAGGGGGGGGGGCTATGGGCAAAAACAAATAGAAATACAGTTAGGCCATTCAAAATTAGTACAGACAGGTTTTAAAGGCCTGCAAGTCGAATGGGGATATTTTCGAAAGTGTAAAGTTATTAGGAGGGCCGGGGAGGGGAGAGGGGGGTGGCAAAAAAATAAAAATAGAGTTAGATCGTTCAAAATTGGTATACAGAGGTTTTCGATACTTACGAATCGATTGCGGATATTTTCGAATTTGTAAAATTATTAGGAGGGGCGGTAAGGGGGCTCTATGGGCAAAAACAAGTAGGAATACAGTTAGGCCGTTCAAAGTTGGTACAGATAGGTTTTAGAGGCCTGCAAGTCGAATGGGGATATTTTCGAAAGTGTAAAGTTATTAGGAGGGCTGTGAAGGGGGGGGGGGCGGAGAGGCAAAAAAAATAGAGTTAGATCATTCAAAATTGGTATTTAAAGGTTTTCGATACCTACAAATCGATTGCGGATATTTTCGAATTTTTAAAATTATTGGGAGGGGCATGATGGGGGGGGGGGGGGGGGGGGGAGTGGGGAGCGGAGGGGCAAAAAAATAAAAATAGAGATAGATCAAAATTTTAATAAAATATACAACCTTTTATTACTCCATGTTTAATTGCTGGACCGGTTTCTTCTGGGGCGCCCCAGCTTGTTCACCAGCATCACATTGTGCGAAGTCGCTCGAAACTGATGTTTCTTGTTTCTTCAATCCTATATATACTCTTCGCCATTGGTGGTTGAGGACAGCCCCATCATTGCCATTGCAGCAATTGGAATTTGTTAAAATTTCTACGGATTCTCTTACTGTAGCGTAACTGTGGTTGTGGTAGTTGGCCAACTTTTTTACCTGATCAAATTTTATGTCTATCTCTTCGTTTTTATTTACCTGGGTTAACGCGGTTGTTATTTTACCTGTCATTATATCATGGCTATGTTCTTTAATTCTTGTTTTTATTTTTATTTTTGTTTTACCTATATAACACATTTCGTTTTTTTGTATATTGGTATATGGAATTTTATAAATTCCCGCAGTCTCTAAAGGATTTAATTTATCTTTATCGTTTCTGATTAGTTGGAAAATGTTGGGGTTAGGCTTGACAGGTATGTTTATATTATGTTTCGTTGCTACTTTTTTAATTTTATTGGAGATTGCGCGATCATAAGGAATTAAACTTTTTAGATGTTACCATCAACCGCTATATTAATAAAATAACCACCCAAGTTTACAGAAAACCTAATTGTAGTAATGAAATTATCCATAAAAATAGTAAAACCCCCTTTAGATATAAAATAAATGCAATACAGGCCCACATAAATCGCGCAATAATAGTTTGTAAAGACCCTAAAATTTTAAAAAACGAAATAAAAAATATTAAACAATTTACACAAAAGGCAGGTTACTCAAATAAATTAATAGATAACTTATTTAAAAAAAGATTAAAAAATTTAAATCAGATCAATAACTTTCAAAAACCTAAACTACAATACACAACTTCAATTCCTTATGATCGCGCAATCTCCAATAAAATTAAAAAAGTAGCAACAAAACATAATATAAACATACCTGTCAAACCTAACCCCAACATTTTCCAACTAATCAGAAACGATAAAGATAAATTAAATCCTTTAGAGACTGCGGGAATTTATAAAATTCCATATACCAATAAACAAAAAAACGAAATGTGTTATATAGGTAAAACAAAAAGAAAAATAAAAACAAGAATTAAAGAACATAGCCATGATATAATGACAGGTAAAATAACAACCGCGTTAACCCAGGTAAATAAAAACGAAGAGATAGACATAAAATTTGATCAGGTAAAAAAGTTGGCCAACTACCACAACCACAGTTACGCTACAGTAAGAGAATCCGTAGAAATTTTAACAAATTCCAATTGCTGCAGTGGCAACGATGGGGCTGTCCTCAACCGCCAATGGCGAAGAGTATATATAGGAGGGAAGAAACAAGAAACATCAGTTTCGAGCGACTTCGCACAATGTGATGCTGGTGAACAAGCTGGGGCGCCCCAGAAGAAACCGGTCCAGCAATTAAACATGGAGTAATAAAAGGTTGTATATTTTATTAAAATTTTAATTTTAACTTCATGGATATAAATTATTTCAAGTAGAGATAGATCGTTCAAAACTGGTGCATAGAGGTTTTTGATACTACAAATCGATTGCTGATATTTTCGAAATTGTAAAATTATTAGGATAGACAGGAGGGGAGGGGGCAAAGAGGGAAAATAATAGAAATAATATTTAGAGCATTTTGGGAATTTTTTCCGAAGTCGGTGCGACATTTTTCCTAATCAGATTTTGTTTTTCTTTTTTTTCACGTGATAAAAATTAATGTAATTTTGAGAATTCAGTAATTATAGTGATTCATTTAAAAATAGGGACCAGCGAAGCGGGCGTTGCCTACTAGTTAGGATAATATAAAATCCCACCTTTCTTAAGCCCTTTTTTACTTTTTTCTATACTCAATACAAGAAAGTATTGGATTTGTAAAAAATTTTGACTTACGGTTTTTGATGGATTTACACGTTTTGAGAAGTCCAGAACACAAATTGTCAAAGGGTGTGACAAAAACTTTGTGGTGAATATATCTTCAGAACTACTGCACATAATTGAATATAAATTTATGATGTAAATGCACCTTAACATAAATTAGTGTTTATCCCCTTCTGGTGCCAATTGGTCAACAGGTGGCGCTGCTATACAGCGATTTCTGCAGTTTCAAGAATTACAGCATGGAATTTCATATAAATTTATATGTAGATGCACCTTGACATATGTTAGTGCCTATCAACATTTGGTGTCAACCGCCCAACAGGTGGCACTGCTATACAGCGATTTTTGTCATTTCAGGAGTGGCTATATCTCAGTAAATTACTGCACAGAATTGCATATTATATGCAGATGCACCTTGACATATATTAGTTTCTGTCAACTTTTAATGCCAATCGCTCAAAAGATGGCTCTGCTATACAGCGATTTCCGCAATATAAGTGAAGGCTGTATCTCAGGTTCTATTGCGTATGATCGAACTTGATACATGAAAAGGCCATTATGATGATACAATTTGCGTGCATATCCGCCGATAGGTGGTGCTGCTGTAGAGCAATATTCTAAGAAAACGGGAAGGTTGTCATTCTAATAGCCACAACATAGTAGTTTATTTTTTTTTAAATCTGGTTTCTAAAAAAGTCCATTAAAGTTAGAATTGAAATTTCCCCCCAAAGTAATATATCTTTATTAAGGGCAATTTTAGCAGCAAGGTAATAAAAAATTAATTGCTTCTAAAACAGTGATACATGATTTTATATAAAATCATTATCATTGCTTAACAAACCTAAATATTTCAACAATGAATTAAAATACATGTAGTAAGTTCTGATAAATGGACATCAAGAAATTATTGCCCCCCCCCCCCCTATTTAGCATTCCATAAACTGAAAATGTGGAACATAAAATAAGAAGTTAATTCTACTTTTTTAGAACATTAGTAATTTTCCGTCATTTTTAATTTTTTCATAAGACATCTAAATTTACAAAAATTGGATAAAAATAGTAACAACAACCCCTCTGCTCCCCTTGAAAAAAAAAAAATAAATAAAAATAAATAAATAAAAAATAAAAATAAACTGTTCCCCTCCCCCATAAAATCTATGTATATAAAACTTCTTTTCATCTTTCATGCATGCAATTTCTATTTTTATTCATCCTTATTGTTAGATAAAAGATGAAAATAAGAAATTATATTGTCTATACATAGCCGATATATCGTGACATGTAGTTGATCAATATCGATTATCATGATTTGTGGCAGATATCGATATTTGATGATATATCGATATATCATCCAGCCCTAGTTGCCATCCAGCTTTTTCTAAATTTTTAACATGGTGGTATTGGACAAAATTTTGTATAAATGTGCATAAAGAGAATTATTTTTTAATAATCATTGTGAAATTTACAAGAATTATTTATAATAGAGATAGTCAACTGGGAAAAAAATTTTGTATATGCAGGAGCATCGCCTTTTTTTTTAATGTAATATCGAGAATAAAATGAACTATTTTTGGATATTTAGTGTTATATTAATTCTCTACTATAGAAATCGTACTGCATTATCATGGAAGATAATTTTATCAAATAATGATTTTAAATTATTTTTACTGAGTGAATTTGCATAGGAAAATATAGAAGAAAGTCATGTGGTGGCCACAACATTCTAGTTTTATGAATATACTAATCAAAAATAGTTTAGTTATGCTGAAAACCGGTTGAAACACTAGCACATTGACCAATTCCTGCTATAAACCTGATTTTTGGATTCTGGGGTTATGAAAATGTGCTATTATAAATTGATAATTTGATTCAAAAATAATACTTTTTCCACTTTATATAGTTAAGAGAAAATAAGTAAATTAAACAGAATTAGTGTTTCTGTAAAAGTTGAAATATTTAAAATTCATTGCATAAATGTCTTGTTGTAATGCACATATAATGCAGTATGATTATTGATTATTGATTATTTCAATATTGATATATTTTCAGTGCAGTGTGAATTATGTTTTAATACTGCAAAATGAAATGAATGAAATTATATATATATATATTATTTATAATATAAAACTCAAATTAATCTTCCTCACAATTTTAAAGCAGAAAAAATCAAAACACTTCTTAACTTTGTTATCCTTAATAATTATATCTTCCACAACAACAATATCTATTTGCAACTAATAGGAATCCCATAAGGAGGTAGTAGCTCCAGTATTTTAGCAGATCTCTATCTTTATTATTATGAAAAGCAATTTTGCCATGATATTTGATTTTATCATTACATAGATGATATTATTGCATTTTATCTCAACAAAAACTCACAAAATGACTTTTCCTTAAATTATCCACCTAATTTAAAGCTAACTCAGAATACTCTAACTAATCAATCAATTAACTTGTTAGATCTCAAAATAATCATTGATGGTAATAAAATTTACACAGATATCTATGACAAACAGCAAGATTTTAGTTTTAAAATAAACTTATTTACACATTTTAATTCCTGTCTGCATCTTTTGGTATTTAGAAACATCATCATTAACCATTTATTTCGAATTAATAATTTATGCTCTCCGAAAAATATTAATAAACTGATCACAGCCACTGCTAAAATGAGTTTTCCTAAAAACTTTGTATTTTCTATTTTATATCCATAACCATGTCTCTGTAAGTACATAAAAAAAAAAAAACTATGTACACTATAGTGTATATTAACAAAAAAAATTATAAAATAATAAAAGACAATAAAAAAGGTGGCAGATGTTTGATTACGGAGGTGGGGTGGTGTTGCAAGGCTGGATGGTTGGGTGGAATTGTGAAATTAAAATTAAAAAAAAGAAAAAAGAAAAAAAAAAAAAAAAAAAAAAAGCAGAAGGCTTGTTGCATTTACTTTGCATTACTATGCAAACTTTATTTTTCTATTAAAATTTCAGTTTCTTCTTTTTTGAGTTGTCAACTATTCTTAAAATTCTAATCATACTATTAAATACATTGTAATCAATCAATAAATTTCATTGTTGCTTCATAATTTCATTATTTTTCATCTGCTTTGAAATTTTGCTTTTTTAAATCCATATGACTCCTATTCTGGTCTTGGCAAGCTGGGGGAGTGTTGCTGGCGTGAAACTAGTTTAACCCCACAGGCAAGTCACAAGTCTTGCCGCCTGCCTCCTCCTTTCCTTTCTTAAGTTTCTTAAATTATTTTTTTATAATTTTCGATAAAGTTTATGTTTTTAAGTTAAGATTTGTTGTGTTAGTTTATTCTTTTATTTTTTTAGCAGGCTGTTAATTAATAAATCGGTTTCTTCAAATATGTGTATTTCATCCCCTGATGAAAAAAAAAGTTTTTTTCATTTTTCAGAACTTCTCCTGCATAAAGAATTTTTAATCTTATTGGTCATTGGTGTTCCAGTGATCTTGTATCTTTTGCTTGGCTTCTACTATGCGTAATAGATCATTATATATATATATAAATAAAATTTAAAAAATATTAAAATAAATAATTATAAAAATAAAAAATAATTATAATAAAAAAATCATTAAAAATAATCAATAAAAGTTATAAAAAGTAAAAACTTAGAGATCTTATTTTATAGAAAGAAAAATATGTGTATATATAATATTTTAATAATATAAAAAATCTATTGAATGAATAAGTCTTACAGATTCATAAATAAAAATATTTAGTTGGTAATACATATGCTGATATATTGTTGTAAAAGTCTCTGTATATTTAGTAAGTTAAACAAAAATGTAAGTAAAAAAATCTTTTTTAATAGTAGAAGTTTTTTATTGTAGAGCCCTAAAAAGTACAAAATAAAAAAAATTATTATTGTAAAAATTTGCTATAAAGAAATGAAAGTTTCAACACTAAGAAAATTTTAGAGAAAAATATAGATATTTCACTTTTGGAAAAGATAAAAATTTTTATATATTCAAAATATAAATAAAAAAAAAAAAACATTCCAGACTGATTGATATTCTTAGTCATTAGTTTTCGTATAAGTATTTGTTAAGCCATAAATTTCAAAGGTTCGAAAGCTTTTTAAAATATTTTGAATATTTAAAAATTTTCTTGTCTTGTAAAAGTGAAATATCTATGTTTTTCTTTAAAATTTTCTTAGTGTTGAAATTTTCATTTTTTTATAGCTTGTCTTTGCTAGAATATATTTTTATTTTATACTTTTTAGGGCTACACAGTAAAAAGCTTCTACTGTTAAAAGATGGTTTTTTACTTAAATTTTTATTTTGGGCTTTTTATTTACAAAAAAAAAAAAAACTTCTGAAAAATTTTTAGGATCCTGTTTAGACACTGAAAAATTTTCTTTTATCAGTTGACACCTTTTCTATTAATTATCTGCAAAAAAATAACACATCGGCCATTGGAGGATCAAAGCCATGGTAGAATGTGCTAGAAAAATCTAACAAATATCTGTTTTTCTTTAAAATTTTCTTATTGTTTCTTTTTTTTTTTTTTTTTTTTTTGTAGCATGTCCCTGCAAGAATAATAGAATACTGTGTAGACAGTGAAAAATTTTCTGTTACCAATTGACATCTTTTCTATTAATTATCTGCAGAAAAGTACATTGGCCCGAGGATCAAACCCACGACCTTTGCATTATTAATATGATGCTCTAACCAACTGAGCTAACGAGTGACAAAATAATATTTTTTACATTTACAAAAGTGAAGGCGTCTTGTTTTTTAATGTGACACAAAGACACGAGGACAAAAATCCAATTTCAATAAAAAGCTTTTAATAAAAGATAAGTAAATAAATAAATAAATAAAGTTTAATTCTAAATTTAACCAAAAATAATTATCATACTACAAATAAAACTAAAAGGGGGGGGGGGGTTGTATGTGCATAACAAACCAGGTATATTTAAAATCTTTGTATTGATTTTTGGAGAAGATAATAAACTTTTAAGAGATTCTTTTCTTTCACTGGTATTTTATAGCGATAGCTTATGCTACTATATTCCTTATTAGAAGAACCTATTTGAGAAAAGACAAGTGTAGAATAACAAATAATGTGTTAGAGAACATAGTTTAAATTTCATACTAACCAAATAAATGATAAATGACTATAGAGAATGATTGTACAGAAGAATTGGATGTTTCATGTATTTAACTCAATGAATGTAGCTCTGAGCTTTGTCAGTAATCTTAAATGTAGTTGAATTATGCTAACGGAAATCTTCAGAAGTTGTATATCTCCATCCCCTTCTAGCTTAACCAGTATGCTCCTTTCAAGCGATATTATTTCAAATGATGATGAATTATAATATTCAGAAGGAGAATTGATAAATTTTCTTTTTTGTTTCTTTAAAAACAAACTCAATAAAGATTTCTCTAATATTGCTGTTTAATTAATTTCTGTTTATTATTATTATAGGGAGCTTTGTACTGGCAATGTATATGATATACCTGGTAGAAGTGGTAAGTGAAGTAAAATTGTTTAATTTTCTAAAATATTTAAGTTAAAAAAAAAAAAAAATCTGGTGTGAAACAACCACACGACTTCCATTACCCACTTTTACATGTATTTGATAACTATTATCATTGGTTCTCACATTAAATCAAAACATTTCTTATTTCTTTTACATATATATTCAATTTAAATAGCTTTTACTCACTTTTAGTTGAAGGAACTTAACTCTAATTGGTCTTTAATTATTACAGTGGAGCACCTTTTATACGTTTCTCGTTTATACGTTTTTCTCATTTATACGTTTTTTTACTTCGGTCCCAAATCATTCCATTGAATTCTAATGTTAAAATATTTCGTTTATACGACACAAGTAAATTCTTAATTTCACTTATACGTTTTTTTTTCCTCCTTGTAGAATCCCAAGTTTGAGTTTCATTCCAGGATTTAAAAAAAAAAAGATGAATGCTCTTATGTTTTATTCTTCTTCTTTTTTTTTTTTTCGATTATTTTTTCTTTGAACTATGGTAACAAAGTGTGACTTGCATCGATAGCCTGGGGGGGAAAGGGGGTTAGAGAAATTTTTAGAGATAAGCCAAGTAGCCAGTGACCACTTGAAGGCCTCCCACTTTCTCTTTTAATTGATTCGAGGAATGGGGTATGAAAGGGAAAATAAACCACAATTTTATAGGCATTTTGTAAACTTGAAGATTTATTAATCACCTCCGTTGGGCAACTTGGAAGATTTCTTATTGTGTTTATTTGACATTATGGTTCTAGAAACATTTTTTTTTCTTTCCTTCCTTTTAATCGTTTGCAAAAATGTCATCTTCGTTGAGAACAAAAGGCTTTGTCGTTAAAGGTTAAAATCGAAATCTTGAAAAAAATTTCGGAATTTCTATATTTTTAATTATTATTTAATTTTTATTTAACCTTTTAAAAAATATTTTTAATATAATTAATATATATCTTATTCGAATAAATGTAAAGGAAATCATGAAAATTGAGTAGACTTTTATTATTAATATACTATTTTATTGTGTATTATTGTTAAAACGAATTTTCAGTTGTATGTTTTTTTTAGTTATACGTTTTTTAGGAACGGTCCCTTGAAAAACGTATAAACGGTGCTCCACTGTATTTCCTCTTTTGAAATTCTTCATGTTTATCGCACGCTGCTCAAAGTTAATTATCAATCTGTTTATATTTCTATCGTAGCCATTCTCTACATTTCTAATATTACTATTTTTATTGTTGCCATCACATCATGAATATTTAATTTAAATTATAAGGATGTTTTGGCTTTGGCCACAAGGGAGCATCATCATTGATGCTTTAATGTTGTCAATGTTTGATAGGTTTATGCAAGTATGACTTCGTATAGAAGTATAAAGGAATGTGATACCTATCAAATTGGGCAGTTGAGCAACAGATGGCTAGTTGAGTAGCAGCAAGAGTTTGGTGTAGGTGGTGAGCTGGTCTCACGTGTAACTTTTAAAAATGACTTTTGCTAGTTTATTAAGTGAGAAGTTTGAAATTTTTGCAAGAACTTATATGTTTTAAATTTGATATACTTCAGTTTTTCAACCAGTTAGTTTTTTCAAATAGTAATATGTTTAAAGTTTTCATTAGTTAATTTTCTTTTAAGAAGTTAATTTATTTAAAGTTTATCAAGTTGACTTTTAAATTTCTTCTATGATAAAATAAACTGTTTTTCTACTTTTTAAGTGAATCTTCGTTTTTGCCTCATTGGTCAACCTGGTGACCATGAGAAGTTAGCTTTCACGTCAGCTATTCATTCATTCAACAGATCTTGAAGTGAGGTATGATGATTCTTCAAATTGTTACGTTTAAAGTTTCATCTTTTCTCAGTGATCAAAGTGGCGACCCTGAAGTTTGTTCAATTTATAAGTATCAACCGTTATGTGCAGTTTTTCTACTTCTAATAATATTTACATTTTGTTTTCCTGTTTCTGTGGTCAACCATAGAAAAAGTTATTTGTTTTTTTCAACAATTTCATCGTTGATCATTGTAATAAATGTAAATTCAAGTTGATTTGGTTTTTGTGTTCTTAAAACTTTTTCCCACTTCCGGTTTTCCAATTTTCATCAAAATTTAGAAAATTCATCTGTACATCAGACTTGCCTCAATTTTGAAGTTTCATAGTTTTATCTTTATTAGTTTCGGAGATATAATAGTCAGGAGATTCCCCACACACATACACACACACACACACATACACACATACATAAACACTTACAGACCAATTGACAAAAACCTTTCTTTTGGAGTCAGGAGACCTTAAAACATGGAAATCAGGTGAAATCTTGATATAAAATTTTTTGACCAAATATAATACTTCCATTACCTTCGGTAGTTTGATAATAGAAGTTTGGGTAATAGAAGTAAAAAGCAGTTATCTGCTAAAAAGTGTACAATCTTAATTCTTACCAACAGATATGGGGCAACTTGATTACAGAATTACTCATTGATTATTAATTTTTTTTAATTCCTTTTTTACATTCAGAAAATTTACAACCATTAAGTTTTGTTTTTTAAAAAAATTTTCTTTTAATTTTGAATATCTCATTTTGTAGCTAAAAATACAAAAGTGCTCTTAGTTCATTTTTTTTCCTACTCTATAGCATCAAAACAAAATGTTAAAAAAAAAAAAATTTTTTTTTAGGGAACAAATTCATACAAATACTCTTCAAATTTAACAGTTCTAAGTTTTCTCAATGTGAAAATGAAATAAAAAATGTTAGGTAATGAGTCATAATATAAAAAAATTTCTGCATAGAATCACATGGGATTTGCCTGTTGGCAAGGTTGAATATGAATTGTACTTTCTTAAATTTGATTAACAGTTAGTTTTTTTTTTTTTTTTTTTTTTTTTAAGATGTTTTTTATGCATGTAATGTTGTCAGATGTAATAAAACTGCAGTTGTAAGCCATTTTGATAGAAACTAGTTTTTATTAAACTTAAGATTTTTATTGCATAACTAGATGTTGGAATATATTGAAAGTAGCATCATCATTTACAAGTAGTACACTGATTACATCATGATTCAGATGATTACTTGATTTTGGTGTTCTTTAGTTTTATTCTGTAATTCCTGCCAGTTATCCTCAAGGGTTTAGAGTATAATTAAAGTGAATTATTAATTTTATTCAGCAATTTAGATTCTCATTGATAGATGAGACAAAAATGAGTGACCACTAGAGCTGGACGATATCAGAAATTAAATATCGCGATATATCATCAAGTTAATATCGATATTGGTGATATACTGCAATATTTCTTTCAAGAAAAAGAAAATAGAGATTTGCTACTTTTTAAAGACAAATGATCACCCATTTTAATGTATACAAGTGGGGAGTGTTTTTTATATATTTTTATATTTTCTGGTATAGTACTTCCAAATCTTGTTAAAAAAAAAAAAGCATAAACAGCAACACAATGTTTTGTGTTTCTTTTAACTTATACCATTACTTTTAAGTATACTTCTGAATAGTTTGTCCTCCATTCTTTCCATTTTAAGATTTAATTATTTCAAAATCACATTTTAAGAGAGCTAATAGGTGATATGTGTTTTATTTACATAAAGTATATCATCAAGATTCATAATTATTATAAAAATAAAAGCTTAAGAAAAATGAAGTTGTACTTAGAAGTTAGAATGTAGATGATTAATAAAAATTTTGCGCAGAAATCATTATCTCTGTATGTATATATAAATCAATGATTCACTTATATACAGAATTTTTAAAAATAAATATTAGTATGAGTTTTGCGCCTAATTCCCATCCCTGAGTATAAAGAAAGTTTATCTACTAGTAGTCCTGGCAGTCATTGATAGCGATATGGTTGTAATTAAATTAATTTCAGTAAATAAGAAATGCACAGTAGAAATACTGTTCATAAACTTTCTTTAGAATTTCCACCGAATATGCTTTTTTGGTTTTAGAGTAATATTAATTTGAAACCCTCATAACTCATAGGTATTCTAAAGGTCAGTTACCTGCCATTTTTATTTTTTTATCTACATACCATATAAAAAGTTTATACATATATACAGGGTGCAGCAGCTATTTGAGAACAAAGTATCGTCTGTAGAAAAAGGGAGCAAACACTGTAGATATATCATTTAATGAACATGGAACTAGTTTTACAGAAAATGTACGTGTTACTTGATATTATTTGAAATATTCTAATTTCGTGTTTAAAAAAATTCATTTAACAGAATCTTATGCTTATACAACTGGGACGAACAATTGTATAAAACTTTGACTCCACCACAATTTCATTTCAATGTTTTTTTTTTTTTTTTTCCAGAAATTCTAGTGTTAAATAAAGTGAAGATTTCTTTTTGAAAGCATTGGAACTCAAGAACATGAACCGCATCCACTATGCAGGACACATGTATATATTGTATATCCTGAAAGGATTAGAAAGACATTAGCCATATAATAAACTTAAGAGTAATGGGTTATAAAAATAATATATTACAAGAACCTATTACGAAGGGTAGTATGGAACGAAGTAACCTATTACTGAAAAATAACTGTTTATCCCATCTCTACAAGCTAGTCAGGAAGTTAGTTAAAAATCGATTGCAAGATTTATACTGAACAAACAAGAAAGTGAGATAATAAAAATGTGGTGAAAAGATGTTCCTTGTGCAAGTTCAGCTTTTAGTTACATCACTAGTTAAAAAACATGATGTGGACATCACATACCTTCCTTATGTACGTATTGTTATGAAAACATTGTCATTTTTGTGTGAGGTAACTGATTTATAAACAAACAGGCACATTCTCCAGTCCAGACATTCCTAAAAACAAGCCAAAAATAAATAAAAAATCTGCTACTCCAATCGCAAAAGTGACGATAATTGGATTATATGTACCTCCAAGAACACACCAAAGTTGCTACGGCACCTGGAAAACTCGGAATTTGAAAATCTATTAAAAAACAGGGAAAACTAATGCTGCATGATTGCGTGTCATCTACTTTACTTCTAAAAGGGACAGGGAAAACTAGGGAATTTTTTCTCCTGATTTGTGTAGCAACCCTGCAGACATAGTAGTTTTTTCAAGAATAGTACTCTACGGTAGAGGTCTGTACGGGCCAGGCTTACAGGCCAAGCTCGGGCCGGGTTTGAGTTGAATTTTTTTTTGCTCTCAGGCCGGGTCAAGCTCAGTTTTTTTAGTATACTCGGGCCGGGCCTGGATGAAATTTTTTCTGGGCCGTGTCGGCCCGAATCTTTTTCTAGTTTCCTCGTTAATCAACGAAAAAGGAAAATGATAAATTACTTCTTCTGTCATTTATTTTATATAATTTTATAGGCTGGTATGTGACATAAAATTTTATTCTGTTAAAAAATGTCTGTAATTTCAATTTAATTGCCTATCAGTCTGTCTGTTCGCGATCTGATTTTCTGCAAATATTTTTAGCATGTCTCGAAATTAATATATTTTATTCAAAGTAATATTATATTGTTTCCTATTCAAAATAGTATGCATGTCACTATTAGTTTGCACACATGTACAAACAAAAGAAATTAGATACTTTACTATGTATAAGGCTTTTCCTATGGTCTGTAGAGTTTAGGTGGTACGAAGGCTATAAAAATCCTTCCGCTGTAACTTTTTCTCTAAGGCTCCTTTTCTTTTCTCCAATGCACTGGATAAAAGTAGCGTCATTTTTAGCATGTGCAAAAGCATCTTTTCCACTGAATATAGTTGGATTCCCATTAAAGATTTGTTTACCGGACCGGACCACATAAAAGATTCGTATACATTACACTATATAAGAAGAAATGGTTAAAAGTGCATAACCATTTTAAATTCCTTCTTATATTGTTTCATGAGTGCTAATATTTTCGATTTGACTTTCTGTCTGTCTTAGTGCCTTTTGTATATCTGTAATAATGAACTTCTGTGTATAATGAACTTCTTGTAAAAGTTTAGTAGTTTTGTTGAAGAACATTCTATTGCTTCGCTACGTAAAACCTCTGCAAAACACATACTAAAAATCTTTTTCATAGAAAGGCATGTTTTTTTTTTTTTACGTATTTTTAAATTGGGCCGGGCCTGATTTTACCGTTTTTTGTCCGGGCCGTGCACTGGTAAAAAATAAATAGGCCGGGCCCGGGTCGAATTTTTCAATTGCATGCCGGGACAAGACAGGTAAGCAAAGCTTTCATACGGGCCCGTTAGTCAATAAACAAAATTATTATTATTAGTCAATAAACGTATTAGTAAATAATATAATTATTAGTCAATAAACGAAACCCTTCCTAATCACCCATTATTTACTGTCACAAATTTCAAATAGGTGCCAATGTAACTTAAGTTTTTCTGATTTCAATCAACTCTATTTTAGTGTGAAACTTAGGTTTCATATATACTTAGTTCCAATTTCAATTAATATCTTATTTCAAATAATTTTTTATATCCTATCATATGTGTGCTTTAATGCTGCAGTTTTGTATTTGTCTAGTAATTAAGTACTTGATCAAAGATGTCTGTTTATTCTGTTTTTTTTTTTTTTTTTTTTTTTTTTTTAAAGCATGTTTTGAAGCGCAATTAAAAGTTACAATATATTTGCAAAAATAATCTGTAGATTGGGATCCATATATTGTGCAAATTCTAGAATTTAGATTTATTTTTATTTATTTATTTATTTTTTTTTATTTTTTTTTTTACCATTTCTAAATTGGAATTGTAATACTATAATACGAGGGTGGCCAACCTGCGGTCTGTGGGCGTCAATTTTTTGCGACCTGTGAGGAGACTAAAAATATTTAAAATTTGGTAACTTTGGCTAATAAATTAAAAATTAATAAATCCATTCTGAAGTGAAAATAACTTTCAACGATTATGGTAGTTGAAGAATCACACTACTACAGTGAGATATTATATCCATTATTCATTCTTTTTATTATAGTTATTAACGTATACACTGAGGGAAAAAAAAATATACCGCCTTCATCTAGACTGAATAAGTGGTCATTTTCAAAATCTCTTAACTAGAAATATAGATTTCCGAGCTACGTGCATAAGGTATGCCAATAAACTGAATAGACAAAATGATTGAGAATTTCTAGTCTACACATTTTTAGATGGTAAAACAATATTCTGAATATTCTGAATCTTTTGTATTGTGAGAAATTCTCGCTTGATTTTTTAGAATTGGGTAATAAACCAAGATTATAGTTGCTGAAACCCATCTCTTGTATTCACATTTATTTTCAGAGATTTTTAAATAACTCTGTCCTTGAGAATATAGACAAACACTCTAGAATACTAATAGGGGTTTCTAGAACTCACTTTCAAAGGGGACTAGAATTTATAAGGATGACATGGAACTATTTTTTCTAGAGCCACAATTTAGATTCTAGATGTCAGTTACATATTTTTTTCTCAGTGTAATACATTTTTCATGATTCTATTGTTAAGAATAAAATTTATGAATAAAAATAATTTAAATGAATATGCTTTGCTCCGAATCGTAACTCTGCTCTCTTCTAAAAAAATGTATGTACGTAGATAATTAATACACTCATAAACATTTATACACATACACATAGGGTGCGGCCTGCCTGAATAAAATTAATTTCCAATGTGGCCCACCAATTTTGGATTGGGCAGGCCTTCTATCTATATATATAAAAGAGTACTTCCTGAGTGAGGGGGGGGGGGGGGGTGATTCATCATCGCCCAGACCAAACTCCTGGAACTAGAAGCATGAAATTTCGTGACGATGTTCTTTCTATGACGTAGGCATCCACTAAGAAGCGATTTTACAAAATTCGCCCCCCAAGGGGGGAGGGGGGGCAAAATGTGATTTCACAAAATCCTCCGTATCTCAAACAATAAAACAGATATCCGTAAAATTTTTGCTTTAAAATATAGCTAATACAAATGTCTAAAAACCAATTTCTGGAATTTTCAAAATTCGGTCCCCAAGGGGGGGCGGGGGGGCAAAACGTGATTTCACATGCGTAAAATGGGATTTCGCATAATCCTATATATCTCAAACAAAAAAATAGATATGCGTGAAATTTTTGCTCTAAAATATAGCTAATGCAAATATCTAAAAACCAATTTCTGGAATTTTAGAAATTCAGCCCCCAGGTGGGGCAGCAGGGGGGGGGGCTATGGGGCAAAAACAAATAGAAATACAGTTACGGCGTTCAAAATTGATACAGGTAGGTTTTAGAGGCCTGCAAGTCATATAAGGATATTTTCGATTGTGTAAAGTTATTAGGAGGGGAAGGAAGGGGGGTAGGGGAGAGGGGGGCAAAAAATAAAAATAGAGTTAGATCGTTCAAAATTGGTATATAGAGGTTTTCGATACCTACAAATCGATTGCGGATGTTTTCGAAGTTGTAAAATTATTAGGAGGGGCGGTAAGAGGGGCTATGGGGCAAAAACAAATAGAAATGCAGTTAGGACGTTCAAAATTTTTACTGATAGGTTTTCGAGGCCTGCAAGACGAATGGAGATATTTTCGAAAGTGTAAAGTTATTAGGAGGGCCGGGGGGGGGGGGCAAAAAAATAAAAATAGAGTTCAATCGTTCAAAATTGGTATATAGAGGTTTTCGATACGTACAAATCGATTGCGGATATTTTCGAAGTTGTAAAATTATTTGGTGGGGCGGGAAGGGGGATGGAGCGGTAAGGGGGGGTTATGGGTAAAAACAAATAGAAATACAGTTAGGCCGTTCAAAATTGGTACAGATAGGTTTTAGAGGCCTGCAAGTCGAATGGGGATATTTTCGAAAGTGTAAAGTTATTAGGAGGGCCGGGAAGGTGGGGGGGGGGGGGGGCGAGGGGCAAAAAAAGTAAAATAGAGTTAGATCATTCAAAATTGGTACATAGATGTTTTCGATACCTACAAATCGATTGCGGATATTTTCGAATTTTTTTAATTATTGGGAGGGGCGGGAAGGGGGGGGACAGAGGGGCCAAAAAATAAAAATAGAGATAGATAGTTCAAAACTGGTGCATAGTGGATTTTGATACCTACAAATCGATTGCGGATATTTTCGAATTTGTAAAATTATTAGGATAGACGGGAGGGGGGGGCGAAGGGGGAAAATAATAGAAATAAGAGTTAGAGCATTTTGGGAATTTTTTCCGAAGGCAGTGAGAACCCGGTGCGACATTTTTCCTAATCAGATTTTGTTTCTCTTTTCTTTTAACGTGATAAAAATGAATGCAATTTTGAGAATTCAGTAATTAGAGTGATTCATTTAAAAATAGGGACCAGCGAAGCGGGCGTTGCCTGCTAGTAATACATTAAAATGTAAATTTCATTGTTTGCATTGGTTGTGATATGCAGAATTTGCAGATTTCTGGGAGTCTATTGGATTGATATAATTTTATAAATTGATTAGTAAGTAGTTAATCCTTGAGAGTTTTCATTTTTATTAAAAAAAAAAAAATGCAGAATAGCTTCTGAACACTAAGTGAGGAATAAAATGAAAGTTTAATAGTAATTAATATTTAATTAAGTAGAACATTACTATTCATTGTCAGTGAACTATTGAATAATCTGACATTGGATTTTCTTTCTTATACTGAAATGCCACTTGGAGTACAGATACACTTTTAATAAAGAAATTCTATGTTTTTTTTTCTTTTTTTTTTAATGTATATAAATATATATTTTACTTTTATTTTTTTGAAGTAAAAGTTAAATTATAGTACATGCATATTTCTTGCTCTTGATCAAAAAGGTTTTTGTTAAATCTTAGGTAGCAAATTTAAAGCTTAAAAGTATATCATTATATTAATAAAATTTTGAAACCTCTCTTTTTTTTTTTTTTTTTTTTTGAAGTATAAATTTGTTTTAATATGTATGTTTGCATAACTTTACAGTGTCTGCTTCAGATTCTACAATAAGTGGAATTTCAAAATTAGCTTTTGAATTTGAAACCTCTGATAAAAATGATGCTGGCACTCATGTTTCTAGGTAACATTTTCTTTATTTTATTAGTCTTTCCTTTATCACAAACCAATTAAATTGTTTTAATCAATTAAATTATTTGAATTTATTTATTTTAGCATTATTGTTAAATTATTTGAATTACCAGGGGTCTGTCCAGAGGTAAATCTGGGTCAGTTAAAGGACCCTTCACAAAATTACTTATCCTCAAAAAGGACCCTTCACAAAATTTTATATTCTGAAAAAGGACTCTTCACAAAATTCTATATCCTAAAAAAGGACTCTTCACAAAATTTTTCCTATTAAAAATAGACCTTTGATAAATCTTTCAAAAACTAATCTTCCATGGAACAAACAGGCCGCCTGAATAATCAGACATGCTTTGCAGTATTTCTCCCGAGAAGCTGATGTTCAATTTCTAATTCATACAAGGTTTCTATGCATATGTATGAGCAAGAAAGTGAAAGAGGCTGGCTCATTGAAAGATTCAGTCATGAATTTAAAAAATATTTTAAGCACAGTTCTGGGACTGGGAATGTGACCCATACGCTGAATTTCAGGCTAGTATCCTATAAAAATCTCTCCGTTGAAAGTAGATTTTCCATCAACTGAATATTCTTTTTAATCTGAAAGAGGATTCTAGTGTGTTGCAAAGGGTTGTGTATAATTCTGTATACAGTTTGGGAAGACAGAATAAAGTGAAACCTTTTGTTATTGCATTATTTCGTGTTAATAAACTTGAAATAGAAAAAATTGGCAATTGCCTTCTCTTAAGAAGGTAAGCTTTAAAGAAAAAAAATAAAGATAAAATAAATAAAGATTGCGAATGAACTGTCTGTATAAAGCAATCTCTATTACATGTTTTTTAAGAACCGTAACTAGGGATTCTATATTTTTATGTATTAACAAAGTAAAAAATCCATTTTAAACAGAGCCATCTTAACGAGAATTCATTGTAATAATTTCAGTCGATATATATTTCTAATGAAGAAGAAGAAACTACAGTTGAAGATCTTTAATTCACACACTTTGGTTCTAGAACTTGTGCAGATGATAGATTTTTGCAAATTATAGATCAATGATGCCATTTCCTTGCTGTATGAATTAGCAATAATGTACGTAAAACAATAAACTTTATTTAATGAAGCTAGAATTAGAATTGTTTGTTTTTATATAATGTAATGAAAGTAATAAATATATAAAACAATAAAATTTATTTAATGAAGTAGAAGCAATGTATAGTTTAAACCCTTAAATGAGCAATTCATTAAAAAAAAAAAAAAAAACTGTACTCCTACTTCCGGACTGTGATTAGCAGTATGCAGCCAGATACTGGCAATGTGATTAGTTTGATGCAGTTTTTAATTACTACATTGTAGATCTTATCCACAAAACAAATGCTGGTATAAATCTTTCCTTAAATAGTTTTGTGTATTTTTGAAATACTACCCTAAAAAGAAGATTTACACTAATGGTCCTTAAACATCTGTGAAAATATGCAATCCCACCAATGCATATGATGTCATTCTTTTCAACCAATGAGCAATGCTGTTACTGGCAGGAGTTAGAAAACTGCACTTGCATGTGTTTTATTTGATTACTAATTGAATATTATTCAGACGATGTTCTGATTCACTAAAAAAGTATAAGGTAATAAGAGTATAATTATTTTTTTCCTTTTAAAATTAATTATGTATACCTAAATTAAATTTTACACTCATTTTTTTTTTTTTTTTTTTTTTTTTTTTTTTTTTTCATTTTAGTATGTGAATTAACATTATATTTTCTCATATACATCCAAAATGTCGGATTTTCATTACTACAAAATCTTTTGTTTACATTTGCAAAGTGAGTGTGGATTATAGACAATTGCAGATTATGGGCTTGCGGATTATAGATCCTTAACTGTAATACAATTTGCTCATTAAATCCAAGTGCAGAGTTTGAACTGTTGTTAGATTTTTTTTTTTTTTCCAGTTTCCAGAAAATCATAAACTATATTCACTATGGATGATACTTGTATAATTTGTATAACTTGAAATGATCAGAACATTCATTGACCACATATCAACTAACAAGCAATAAGTTACAAAAATAATTGATTATAACAAAGATAGCGTCGAACAAAGTAAAGTATTACTGAAAAGTAATTATTTATTCCATCTCTAATACACGCACACTAGATTTAAGTAATGAACAAGAACAGTCCAAGATGAACTGACACACATATACACGTATATAATGTATGTCCAAATTACTTATTTAGTACCATTTTGTAGAAATCAAACATACCCACAAAAGAAAAAAAAAAATATTTTGAAGTTTATAACTAAAAATTAAAGTAAAATAACATTGATGAAAATAAATAAACTCCTCAAGACCGAGTTTACTGGTGAATCTCTCTGTAAAGAAAAATAATCAAAATAGCTTCTTTTGTAATATTAGATATATAAATAACACAAAACACTAGCAGGGTAGCTAGCAATCTGGAAAACATAGAAATCAGGGAAAAAAAGAATTTTGCAATACTGGAAATGTCAAGGAATTTGATCAAAATTTCCAGAAATCAGGGAATTTTGACTAATTTAAAAAAAAAAAATCACAAAAATGCATTTTACACTGAAGAAATTTTAACAATAAATGTCAACTTATAAAATGTTGTGCGAAAAATGGAAGCAAATGACCTGGAAAAGTCAGGGAAAATCAAAAAGATCAAATGCTAGCCACTTTGACTAGCCATTTCCTATGGAAAGAATGATGAAAAAAAAAAATAAATGAATGTACATATCACATGGAAATAATATTGATAAGGACAAGAAAAAACAATGATTTGGATAGATTGATGAATTAAAAATACAAAGCCTGAAAATATGTGTGTTTTAAATTTTAAAAACATATTTCTAATTTTATATATAGGAAATATGCTTAAATAATTATTAAAAATATTTTTGTTTAAGATATTAATTTGTGGTACAACTTATTAAAGGATTAGACTAATGTATCTATTTTTTTCTTTTCTTTTCAGGAATGAAATAAGAGCTGCAGCTACAGAAGTTGTTTTGGCCGAGAGTGGAAAAAAATCGTCAGTACCTTTTCCTAGAAAACATAAAATTAGCCCAAATGAAAATGCTGAGCCTGAGAGTAAAAAGATGAATATTGAAGAAACAAAATGTTCTGTTACTCTGGAAGAAAGTAATTTTAAACATGAAGAAAGTCTTCTTTCAGAATTTAAGAAATTTTTATTTGGAAGTACTGATATCTTTAACAAAGAAAAAGATCCGAACGTAGAACAAACTGTCATGGAAAATACAATTACAAATGTCTCTGACATGCATAAAAATTTGCAGAAAGAGTATATTAGAGAAAAACTTTGTGACTTGACTAATTCAAATATCTTGTCTCAACATGAATTAAGTGACTATATAATACCCAAATCGGAAAATATACATGAAAATTACAAACCTGTTTCCATTACAAAACATATGGAGAATGATTACAATTTAAGAAATGAATTTATAAATGGAAATAAAAACAGTTTGAATATGAAAAATCAAATGAATCCAAAGAGATGGGCTTCCAGAGTTGAAATTTTACCTATTTCATTAGATGAGATACCATTACAAGAAAATAAAGAAAATATATTTGTTGATTTAGAAAATAAAGATGTGCTTCTTACAAATGCTAGGGGTTTAAAACTGAAAGAAAAGTTACCATTAAGACAATCTGAAGTCTCAAAACCTTTTTCATTTAGACCTCAAACAGAAAAAGTAAATTCCCTTAATGAGAGTAGAATATTACAAGACAGTGAAAATTTCATCCCATTATCTATAAAAGAACAAAATGGTGTTAATAAGCAAAAAGAAAAAGCAGATGTAAATAAGACTTGTATATCAGATCATCCTATGGAATTGACTTACATTCCATCTAATATTGATTTAACTAATGATTTAGAAGAATCAATAACTGTTGATCATGATATAAATGATGGATATCAGTCTAATAAAACTCACATAGATACATCTAATTTCATGGATTTAACATGCCATATGCAAAATTTAACACACAGTACATCATTTGCTATTAACAATGAATGTGATGAAAAGAAACAATTTCTTACGAATGTATCTACAGAGCTTGCCAAAAAGGATGAAAAAGATAAAAATGTGCATAAAACTGGAAACATTAGCAAAATTACTTATAATGCTCAGAACTTATCTGACAATATATTGATCTCTACGGAAATTAACAAAAGTAAAAATTTAAGTGCACATTTTCCTGAGTTTATTAATGATAAAAAAGTGGAAAATATTGATTCTAAGGATAAATGTTCGCAAACAAGGTACTTTTCCTCTTATGGAATGGAACTAACTTGTAATTTTAGAAACGATATCAATTTGAACATTTGTAATAAAGCAACTGAACATTCTGAAATGAGAAATGAAGAAATTGAACAATCCCAGTTAGTAGAAATTTCTCATTCAAAAAATCCAGAAAATAATTTTAATAAAGAAGTAAATCAGTTTAAACAACCAACTGAAAACTCTTTTGTGCACCCATATGCAAAAAATATGCTTAATACTGATCTTATTTTATCAGAATCTGAAAAAGAAAATTCCAATTCATTACATCATCATGAAAAAACAAAATTAATGTATGATGAGATGGAATTAACTTGCTATGATGAAAATATCTCATCTGGAGATGATGATGTTTTTGATCCTAATAAAAAGTATGTATCCAACATAAATTCAAAAGATGCACAAACATCACATAAGGAAATAAGTAAAGAAGACATATTATGTGAAATTCAGCAAGTAAATACTGATTGTAATAATTCTAAAAGCTTAATATTAAATTCTGAATTACAAAACTTATATAACTCATCACTTATTTCAGATATAAATTCTAAATCTTTAGTTTATAGTAAAACTCAGTACTTTACTTCTGATAACATGGAATTGACTTCTGGATCTAAATTTGATGACATTAACTCTAGAAAGAATGCATCTACTAAAAGTTTGACTAAGGCAAAACATTTTTCATCATTTGGTATGGATCTAACATCTATTTCTGATATTGATTCTGATATCGCCAAAAGCCAAGTATGGCCACAGAGCGAAGTACTTAATGAAGACAATTGTTTTAAGATGGAATTGACTTCTGGAATTAAATCTGATGACATTAACACTAAAAAAAATGCTTCTACTAAAAGTATGACTAAGACAAAACATTTTTCATCATTTGGAATGGATCTAACATGCGATTCTGTTTCTGATATTGAATCTGATTTCGCTAAAAATCAAATAGGGCTACAGAGTGAAGCACTTAATGAAGACGGTTGTTCTAATATGGAATTGACTTCTGGAGTTAAATCTGATGACATTAACACTAAAAAAAATGCTTCTACTAAAAATATGACTAAGACAAAACATTTTTCATCATTTGGAATGGATCTAACATGTGATTCTTTTTCTGATATTGAATCTGATTTCGCTAAAAGCCAGATAGGGCCACAGAGTGAAGTTCTTAATGAAGAAAGTTGTTCTCCAAAGCTTAAAAATTTAGAATTCATGTATGGTTCTGAAAACATTAATAAAGCCTGTGACCAAATTGACTTTACAAAAGAAAAAAAAAATTCTTCAGTTATTTCTAAAACTGGTTTAAATGATAATGTCCAAAGTAAAGATATTAGTCCTGTGAAGCATTTTTCAAAGACAAAATATTTTTCATCGATTGATATGGATCTAACATGTAATGTACCTTCTTCATCAAAAAATCAGGGTTTGCTTGAGAGTGAGGCACATGTTAATAGCAGTCACTCAAATGACAGAATCCTAGACTTAAGTAAAGAAAGTTCACATGATTTTAATGTAGCAGGAAAGGACATCATGAAAGGTCTATCTGAAATTGGTTTAAATGATTTTGTAAAAAATAAAAATATTACTCCTGTAAGAAATTTTTCAAAGACTAAACATTTTTCTTCTATTGATATGACTCTAACATGTGTCAGACCTTCTAATGTTCAGAGAAGTTTTTCGGAGAATAATATGCACATTGATAACAATAATTATAGTAGTAGATTTATAAATAAAATTGATTCAAGTACTTCCAAAAATACTAGTATCACTAGCAGTGAAAAGCAATTTCAAAATTTGCATAAGTCTGTAATTTTATCTAACAAATATTCTTTTATAAACAACTCTGATAACTGCACATCTGATTTTCAGAAATTAACTCCTAGAACTTGTTTAGTAAATGATGAAAGTTCTGATCCAGTGCAGGATTTTCATAAGAGCAAACATTCTTCATCTTATAGAATGAAATTAACATGTGATTTACAAAATAAGAATGATTCTCATCTTGAGATGGTACTTAATTCTTCACCAGATTTAACATTAGATTATGAATGCCTACATTGTAATGATAATAAGTCTGATATAGATTCAGCTGGTTCTAATAAATGTTTAGAAAGCCAAAGGTATGGTGAGTGTGAATTTGAAACACAGTTGAAGAGTATGAAAAATATTTCTGTTAATACAAATTTACCTGCTGTTATGGCTGACAAGAAATTGGATTCTAAATTTGATTTAACAAACAAATCAAATAATAATGAATTTGAAAGTAATGATAATACAGATTTTCAAGCACAAAATGTTTGTGCACAAGATCTACAAAAATCATTAGAGACTCCCAAAAATCAAAATGTGAATAGTACTGTCAGAACTCAATCTTTCAAAAGAAGTAACGTTTGTAGTAAAGATCATGAGTATGAACCTGATAATAAATTGGTAAAAATTTCAAGTTCTTTAGAACCTGACATTGTTTATGCTATAAAACAAGTGAAAGGTGTCAACCAAGCTTTATCTGATAATTGCAATATTTTTAAATTTCCAGAAATATTCTTTCCATTAAGAAAAAGTTTAAGACCCAAAACTTCATTTTCTTGTCCAAAAATTCAATTCACAAAAGCTGTTCGAGAAGCCATACGGAAATCACACAGCTTCAGTTATGCATCAAATGAATGGTGTCCAGAAATTTCTGAAAAAGACATTTCATCTAAAAATAAAAAATCTATTACACCAAGCAAAAATCCAATAAAAGTAAATGATGAACCTGCTTTATTGTCTCTAAAATCTTCTATGTACCATGATGTTCCATGTAGTCCTAAGGTGCTTGAAACATGGAAGTCTAGGACAAAGACTGTTACCGAAACTGTTCATGTTTATTCAGACATTCAGTTTTCAGAAAATAGTCCATTTCCAAAGACAAATATGTCTGTTAATAAAAATGGCAGTTTGAGAAAAGATAATTTTTCTATTTTAAATAAATCTCCAGATACTATGGATTATTTGAGAAAAAGTATAGATTTTGATAATGAAATCAATTGTTCCAAAATAATCATTTCACATGTTCATGAAGAAAGCGTAGTTGAAAGCAGTGCAGTTGTAACAAATATGGAAAATCCATTTCCCGATAATTCACGGTTCTGTCTTGACAGTTCTCTTACTTTGGTATCAAATGATACTTTTGACAGTGAGATACCAAAAAAGGATTCTGAAATAATAAATGATTATAATTCATTGCATTACTTGAATCCTTCTTTTGAACACCCCAAAACAATTTTTTTAAAAGATGTTAATGCTCTAAATTCATCAAATGCAGTCATGAATACTCATATTTTAGAAAGTTCAAAAGATATTCTTCCAGCGGAAGTTACTGAGAAAAGTAAGTCTTGTGATGATGCACCTCAACTTGCTTTAATGACAGAAAATAATGGTAGTAATGAAGTTTGTCTGACAAATATAAATCACTCAGGATTAATTAGACAAAATATTAATCCTCTCGTGAAAGTTGACACAGTTGTATCAAATAAGGGAACTAAAAATGGTTATGTATGTAACACAGAGTCTTCTGGTTTATTGGATGACAGAACACAAACTGATAAAAAAAATTCCTTTGATTTGTGTGTAGAAAAGAAAAAATCATCAAAAATAATAGAATGTGTAAAACCACAAATAGAGAAGTCAAAGGAATCTCTTGAAGAACACAAACAAGTTTCAAATCAAGGATTAACTCAAATATCATCATTAACGTTAAACCATTCATATGAAAAAGAAAAGTCGCATTCCAAGCAGAATTACCATGAAACTACAAAAGAAATAGAAATGAATGCTGCAGATGTTGCTAAAATCAACAATATCAGCAAAGAAAATATTAATATAAATTCTAATGAAACATTTTTGGAAAAGAATGATGAATATAAATCAAAAGAAAATATCACAATACTTACAAAACCAAGTAAAACTTCAGTAACAAATGAGAATACAGATGGCTCACATTTTTCAAACTCTTCTGCATTTTCAAAAGTAAATGCAAAAAATATTTGTCAAAATCCCTTTCTTGAGAAGTCAATTTCAAAAGCTTCAAATACATTACATAATTCAGAAGAGCAGAACGTTCAATCATTTAGCGAATCATATGATGTCAAACAACATTCTCTTAGTGCAGTGGAAAACAGATGTTTCATAGATAATACAGAAAAACAAAAATCAAGTAAATGTGAAATAGATACAAATAAAAAAGATGAAGAAGTTTTGCCTTTAAACCCATCTGCAGATTCAACAAAACAAATTGCTACATCTCATGTTTTATCCAAATCACCTACTAAATTAAATGGAAATGAGAACATTCCTTCTAATTCTGCTGTTACCCTGAAAGAATATAGCTTGAAAATAACAGATGAAGGTAAATTCATTGATAAAGATTCAAACAGTGATGTAAGTTAAGTTTTATGATATTCATTTATTTTGATTTTTACTTTCCGAAATGCATATGTAATGAAAGTAGGGGTGGGAATCGATTAAGGGTTTTAACTGGGTTAATCGGATTTTTAATCGGTTTTCATTTTTCTTTATATAATTTTATTTCAATGATGAATAAAACTCTCGTTTCTGACCTCTCATTTTAAAAATAATTTTATAAGGTTTAATTTGATATACCAACTTGATTATGTTAAGTAAAAAAAAAATTATAAATAAAATAAAATTTTAACATTTAAATAATAATAAAAATAAATAAATAAATAAAAAATAATATAGTGTTTTTTTTTTTTACTTTTGAATATATATTAGTGATTTTCTGGATCGTCGAAAATTGTGATCCGCAGATACGGATATGAATACGGATATCACATTTTCTGTATCTGCGGATACAGATACGGATCTTTGGCATCTAGATCCACGAATACGGATCTTTTAAAAATATATTATTTTTCTATATGTAGCAATTTTTTTTTATAACTTTGTTTGTGTCTTGTAACAAGACATTATATGACCCAACAACAAAATTACTTTAGATTGAATTTCAGGTGGAATATTGCATCGGATCGAGTTGGAGATAGTTCTTAAAAAATATTTCTACATTTAAATGTTGAAATGTTAATTTTTATAATTAATTTTTATTTTTATTTTTTAATTTATATCCTCATAGGTAATGCATGATCAATCTTACAAAAATGAGAGTTTCTGTTCTAATATCAAGATTTTAATTTTACAGTTTCACTCATGAGTAGTGGAACTTTCTTCTTCTGATTAGGCACTTTGATATTTCTAATTTCATTCATGAATGCGATATATTGTGATCCTGAATGATTGAAACCAAAGAATAGATTCTTTGATTGGAATTAATATTTAAATGTGCAGCATGTGACTATCGTTGGAAAAAATTGATCTATAAAGCAAGGTTTTTTTTTTTTTTTTTTTTTTTTTTTCAGGAAAGATATTTGCTGCTGGCTTGTTTTATTAGAACAAATAAAAATATTTTAACCCTCAATCATATTTTTTCTTCAAAATATCAACAACAAAGACAGGGTTCCCATGGGTCAGAGAGAACAGGGAAAACCTGGAAAAGTCAGGGAATTTGAAATTACTGAAAAAAGTCAGGGAAATATCAGGAAAAATTGTAAATATTGCTCTAAAATCTGGAAAAATGATGATATAAACCTGGAAAATGCTTTTTGAGCATTTAATTTATATTGCAAGTCATGTTACTATGTTGTCTTTTATGTCGCAAGCTATGTTCTGTTTTATACGTGAGCTATTTTTTTATGTCGCGGACCAAATTTTGTGACTGGAATTTTCTAAAAATAGACCTGGAAAAGTCAGGGAATTTCATTTTTGAAATTGAGTGGGAACCCTGAAAGAAAATTTGGATAAATATAAAATCCCACAAGTCTTCTCTTTTCCAGTGCTCAGAGCTTGCTTAAGCCTTTTTTTACTTTCTTCTAATACAAGAAAGTATTGGATTGGTAAAAATTTTCGACTACTGGTTTTCGATGGATTTACACGTTTTGAGAGATCCAGAACACAATTTGACCACTTTTAGAAAAGCTCTGTGTGTGACAAAAATTTTGTGGTGAATGTATCTGCATAAATTTGATGTTAAATGCACCTTAACATAAATTAGTGCTTATCCATTTTTGGTGCCAATTGGTCAACAGGTGGTGCTGCTATACTGCGATTTCCGCAATTTCAGAGAAAGTTATACCTCAGGAATTACTGTACGGAATTGCATATAAATTTACATGTAGATGCACCTTTACATATTACTTAGTGTCTATCAACTTTTGGTATCAACTGGCCAACAGGTGGCGCTGCTATACAACGATTTCTGTCATTTTAGGGGAGGCTATATCTCAGTAACTACTGCTCAGAATTGCATATAAAATCATATGCAGATGCACCTTGACATATTAGTTTCTGTCAACTTTTAATGCCAATCACTCAAAAGGTGGCACTGCTATACAGCGATTTCTAGGGACCCTCGATAGAGAGAGATTGGACATTGGCGCGCCGGCTTGTTGACGAAATTCTCCATTTTAGTGCCAGTTGCTCCTTTGCTTATCATTACGCTGAGAAGAAATTTTGATTATTTTACGTCATAATCGAAAAAGAACTTATTTATTACATTTTTACTTTGTTAGGAGATAAATTGCTTTAATTTTGGAATACTTTTAAAAGATAAAAGTGCATAATTATTTATTTTATATCATGATTTAAATACATTGAATTCTCTTATTGAATGCTGTTTTACGTATTTATTTCCTAACATATGAGATAATTACATTATTTATTTCCTAGCTATTAGTTTTTAAGTTTTGTTGTGCAATATATTTAATATGTTAGATCTCAATGTATTTTTCTGATATATTTTGAAATACATATTTAAAATAACTATATATAAATATATTTTTTGATTTTTTGCTAGTACGCAAAATGTATCAGATTTCTTAAAATAAATTAATAAAAATAAAGAAAATAAGGTGTATATTATTTGCTAACATATGAAATATAAATTTCCTTTAAATAATAATTGCCATAATAAATTTTATAATATTCAAATAAGTAATTATTTTTATTTACATAATATTAAAAAAAAAAAAAAAATATGAAATAAGCATATGTAAATAAAATAAATAAAAACATTTTTTAACTTCTAAAGATATTAGTTAATATTTTTACAAATTATTATTAATAAAATTTTTATTTTTAGTATTTAACTAAGTCATTATTATTAATATTGCGTAATTGAAATAAATAAAATATGTATTTTTAGCTTGTAAAAATATTGTAAATATTTTTATAAAATAATAAAAAATAATTTTTGTTCTTCTGCCGTAGTTTTACATTTATTCATGAATTACTTGGCAAAAACTAAGATTACCATATTTTTGTTAAAAAATTTCTAACTTTTTATATATAGAATGTATGTCCTCAGAAAATATAAGGTAGAATTGCTTTCACAATCAATGCATTTTGCTTGATATATAAATATACAACAAAAAATTCCTCTGTTTTCCGATACAAATTGAAAAAGTAACCATGTCGAAGGTAAAACAAAATTTGTTTTTCCTCAAATCCTTTTTCTCTAAGACGAAAAAAAATTACATATTTATATTCTGCACAAATTTAGCACAATTTCTTTTCATTTATGTTGTATAGTAAAGCATCAGTCGCGAAGAAAAAAGCATTACGTTCTACGGGGATCGCTCCGAATTGGCACCAACATGGTCGACTTTCTGTCAATGTCCAGTCTCTCTGTCTGTGATGTAGAAATCCACCACAGACGAAAGAAGCTTATCCATTGGCCGTGAAGTTTGATACAAAATGTTGTTGAAAAGATGAATATAATCAAAGTCTTGATAATTTTACATTGTCTTTATTAAATGTTGGTTATTAAAGAAATCACATGAAGACAAATACAAGTTCACACATAAAAAATTATTTGCTACGCAATAATCCCAGAAATTCCAGGGATCAAGGGAGAGAGAGAGGGCAGAGCAAAAACTGTGGGTCTGCTTTTTTCGATCGCACGGGGAGAACCATCCGGAAGGGAAGTCATATGATTGGATTATCATTATTTTCGCCAAAATGCATGCCAATTCTAATTCTTTGTTTTGAAGAAAAAAACAATGTTAATTTTTTAAATTTATAATGACGGTTTATAATTGTATTAACCCTTTAATCGCCAACTTTAATCGCCACAAAATGACCGTTATGAATAGAAATCATTAATATTGCGTAATTTGAAATAAATTACTTCCGGTGTTGAAATAATATAAATTCTGACAATGAGTTTTCTTGTTTTATGACTATTTGAGAACACTTTTTTTTTTATAATTACGTTTAATGTCAGAATTTCCGTTAGATATTATTTCTTTTATTTTCCATAAAGTAAAGTACTTTTCTATTTAAAAAGATAAACATTTTATTTATGATTTAGATATAAAACATATACAATTTAGATTTCTGAATGATGTGTGTTATTGTTTTCTGTTAATAAATAGTGTAGGTCGTATGTATAATTAAAATTGTGTAATTTTTAACGACATTTAAAAATAATTCTTTCTTCAAATGCCTAAGAACAAATTATGTAAATATAATATCTCACTTAAAATTTAATTATTTTTTTTATTGCAATAATGCATTAATTTATCATTAGATTTTATTTTATTTAAAAATTCAATTAAAATTTAACCAAATATATGTGAACACCTTCACAGGGTCCCTAACGATTTCTGCAATATAAGTGAAGGCTGTATCTCAGGTTCTATTGCATATAATCGAACTTGATATATGAAAGGCCATTATGATGATACAATTTGGGTGCATATCCGCCGATAGGTGGCGCTGTTGTACAACAATATTCTTCGAGAACGCGAAGGTTGTCATTCTAATACCCACATCATACTAGTTTTATTATTATTATTATTAATTTTTTAATCTGATTTCTAAAATAGTTCATTAATGTAGAAAAATAACTTTGAAATTTCCCTCAAAACTACTATATCTTTATCAAGGGCAATTTTAGCAGCAGGGTAATAAAAACATGATTTGTTTCTAAAACAGTGATATATGAGATCATATAAAGTTATTATCATTGCACAGCAAATCTAAATATTTCAACAATGAATTAAAATATATGTAGTAAGTTCTGATAAATTAATAAGGACATCAAAAATTTACTATTTATTTATTTTTAAATTTTTTTTTTTTCCTTTTTAGCATTTTATAAATTAAAAATGTGGAACATAAATTAATAAGAAGTTAATTCTACTTCTTAGAACAGTAGTAATTTTCTGTCATTTTTAATTTTTTTTTTAATAAAACATCCAAATTTACAAAAATTGGATACCCCCTCGTTGAAAAAAACAAAAAACAAAAAACAAAAAAAAAACTGTTCCCCTTCCTATAAAATCTATTTTATATAAAACTTCTTTTTATCTTTTAAGCAAAATTTTTCATGAATGGAATTCCTATTTTTATTCATCCCCATTGTTAGGTAAAAGATGAAAATAAGAAATTATATATTATCTATAGCCTATATATCGTGACATGTGGTTGATCAATATCGATTATCATGATTTATGGCAGAAATCAATATTTGATGATATATTGATATATCATCCAGCCCTATTTTACAGCTCAATTTTTTTAATGATTTTCATATCTTTTATCTGTCTTTTTAATATCCATTTTCTACAATAGACATTTTCAAATAAAAATTTCGTTCATGCTCCACATTTTCTTTCAATAAACAGTTTTACTTTCTCCTGTATACATAAAAAGAAAGTATTGTATTTATGGAAATTTTCGACTTCCAATTTTCGACGGATTTGAACTTTTTAAAATGCCCTAAACATAATTTGACTATTTTTAGAAAATGTTTTCATATCTCTTCTGTGTATTAGCAAAATTTTGTGACCACTGTACCTCACAAAAAATGTGTGGGATTTCACGGAACTTCATATGGTTGGATGTCGATATAATTTGGTGTTGATTTAATTTTGGTGTATATTGCCTTGCAGGTAGTGCTTGTTACATTGTTATAACTCCCATTTATTTAAAGGTATAATTTCTGTTTCTATAGTGTAAGTGTGCATTGAAATTCATATGTGAGATGATTATTGTACAAAAAACTATGCCGTTTACATTGGCTTACAGTTGGTGCTCTTAAGCTGCAATTTTCTCTGTTTAAGGAAGTCAATATCTTAATTTCTATCGTGTACAAGCTCATCAATATAAGATGGCTAATATGAGCTACTGTGAATCAGTTTAAATGCTTATTAACTGATAGGTGACGTTGTTATGCAGCCCTTTCCATGTTTTAGGTTTTAGGCAGTTTTCTGACCAGTTATTATAACTACACAATAGGGAGTTTTGTGGTGACCACAGCATACTAGTTACTTTCTCTTGCACATATAATGGTAGAATAAGTATTCGAATTTAAGATTTTGATATGATTGCACATTTGAGCTCTTCTGAATCTGTTATTCAAGTAAGTGATTGTATTTTATATTAGACAACTAATTAATCTTGAATAGGAGTATTAAGAAGTAACTATTTGTGTTTCACTACTCAACAGTTAAAAAAATAAGAATAAAGATGCAAATACATTACCATAAAACATACATACACAAATACTATCACTGTTTTATCTTATTATTATTTTCGTTTAAGTAATCCATAATTGTTTTCTGCTTTGTTTATTATTATTATTATAATAGATGTTTTTTTTTCCCCTTCAACTTATACCATGTGTTAAATTCTCGTTGATTTATAATGCACAGGTAAACATTTGCTTTCACATGGTCACTTTAATTATATATCGGCAAATCAGCTTTCTCCAGTTCCAGTGATGCATCATTTATTTGTTCTAGAGGAGACGATAAAGAATATTATTTGCCTTGATAGAATTCATATTCTAAATGTTTTTTATTTTATATTAGTACTTCCTTCATATATGCTGTATATATATAAGTATAAATGGAGGAAAATTCAAAATTTTGTTAATGTAAAAGCGAGAATTGAAATTTATTGCAAATATAGAAAACAATGACTTTATCTAAAAGAATTGTAAATTGCGAGAACGCAAAAGCAAGGTTATGCTATATTTCTTTTATTTGTGCATTAAAGATAGTCAATAAAGATTTATAGAAGTTTCTTTGTAATTTTTATACAATTTCTATAAAAGATTCGTTTTAGATCCGTTGATGAAAAAAAAACAGATCAGGATAAGGATACAGATCTTTCCTTTCTAGTGGATATCCGCGGATATGGATACGGAGCTCCGGCACATGTCAAATATATATATATATATACACATACATCATGTAGGCAAAAAGTCTGTACAAATTTTAAAAATTAATAAAAATGAGAAAAATGATCGAAATAAAAAATGGTTTGCTGGGTTGACTGACAGGAAAAAAAATATATTGAAAAGCAGCCAATAGGTGTCGCTGGTGCCAGCAACTTTCATGGAAATATACAAATGAGACGACTATAAGAGCATATGCTCCAAATCTGCAATCAGTTCACAGCTGAAAACAGTGTATGTGAACAAAAATGATAAGTGCTAACGGTAAACTTTGTTGGGGAAATTATTTTACATGAACAAGGAGTCTGTGACCATTGCCTTGTGCAAATTTCGATTGCAAAATATTGTGAAGAGTGGAAAAGTACCTTTAATGGTGAAAAAGTGTCATAAAGCTTTTTCAGAGGTTTGAAGAAATAGAAATGCTGGAAGATCATGTAAGGACTGGAAGACCATGTTTAAAGAAGGCTTCGCCACGTGTTGTGGCAGGGACGTATCCAGAGGGGGGGCTCTGGGGGCTCGAGCCCCCCCCAAAACTGTCTGAGACATTTTTTTTTTTTTCATGTTCTACTGACCAGAAAAAAAATTGTAAAAAGAAATAAATTTTTTCTCCACAATATTTTTTTTTTTTTTGTTAGTTTGTTTACTTGTGAAACCTTATTTATTAGCAATTTTCTGTCTTGTAAAGTCCAAATTACCGTAATGCATATTAGCTCTTTGTAAAAAACACTAAAAAGAGATCTTTATGGTACTTATTGTTGAACACTGTAATGTGTCTCCTTTCTTTTAAACACTTCTCTTGCCAGAAATAGCGTTTTAATTCCATGTGAGACAAAAGATTCGTCATTAACAAAGATCACAGTTGCAAATGGAACTTCTAGTTTTGTTAGTTAAGCACGAAGTATACCTTCCATAGAGTATAAATTCTAATAAAAAAAAAAAGCCAATATAAAGTCTACTTTACAGAAAGACATGTGATGAAAGATGGTACTATCTAATCCTACTTGAAGAAAAAATGCCAGTAATCACATCATAGAGTATAGCATTCATTATTCATATTTGCAGCGAGGCAGATTTTAAAATGAATGTCCAGATTCCCAAACCAGACAGAGCTTTGACTGGACCAGACTGTAGTGGGTACATGCAATCCACAGGTTCTGTCAAAGAAATTCCGTATCAATTTTCCTTGTTTTCCAAAAGGAAACGGAAGTGTTAAACCCGCTTGCGGAAAAAGCCACCATTCGTGGTCATGCGTCCTCAGCATTGTTCAACTATTACACTACTGCTGTCATCCGTCGTCATGCACCTATAACTAAATAACATTCGCATAAGAATCAGAAGGATTACCACAACGAATCTCTCAGGGAACAAAATCAGTCGTATGTGATTGTATAGCCCCAAGCATTACAACAATTATTGGTCAACACAAAGTCAGAAGAGTATTTGTATCTTCCTGCGTCGAAAGAAGTAAGGAAAGTATTGTATCTACATTGGTATGAACCCCAGCTCGCACCATAGACCAAGTGAAAGGGAAGATGGAAAACTTAATATATATATATACATAATGTTGGAGCTAAGGCTCCCTGAGTTCGACAAACCTCTGAAGAGATCTAAGACGGTCCTAAAATGAAAGTGGGTGTAAGCTGCGATGCAAGTAGAATAAGTGGCTCTGCTGTCTACTGCCCTGACAGGCCTTAAAAAACCAACACGTTATGTAATAATCTTTATTACGATCGTCACAAAACAGACATATCTGAGTCTGATGTAGAACGCGATTATGGGCCATCGCTTCACTCAATTCTACTGTTCAATTTCCAAACAATAATCACTAATGACGTGCATCCATAGCTGAAGATACGCTGTGTCACATGAGACACATGGTTGATACACACCCTGGTTACATATAGAAACGCTAGATAGTTCGATACGTACGCCCTGCCAGAAGATTTTCATCAACTACAATGCATATAAGCATGGCCCCAGGGTCTGTAGAAGACACGTCTACCCACGCTAAACAGTAAGCCATATGAGAAGACCTCAATGTGTTCACTAAACCTAGACATGTAATATGTCTAGATTTAGTGGACGACAGCACACAGGTCCTCAAGTTTCCGGTAATATGATTAAGCATTATTACCTAATTAGAAAACCATATATATATATATATATTATTTTCTTCTACACACATAACAAGAAAAAAAAGTATTGGATTCGGAAATGTTTAGACTTCCAGTTTTCAATGTATTTACATGTTTTTAGATGCATTGAACACCATTAGACTATTTTTGGAACCTTAGACATACAATTTTTGTTGATTAGATTTTTGGGTATATCGCCCAGCAGGTAGCGTAGCTGCACTAGATTTCCCTTCTTATGGAAAAGATATATCCCGTCTGTATAAAAAAAAGAAGCTATATCTCAAAAAAAAAAAAAAAAAAAAGGAAAAGTATTTGAAACATGGTTGTTTCGAACATAAATCATGCGCCATACCATTGAATTAGGACGTCAGCCAGTTTTTGGTATGTTGAATTTGAATGGACTGAACTTTGTACTAAAGCTAGACAGACAGCATATCAACGGTCTAGAATTCATTTCTAGCGTAATCTTACCATCACAATTTAGAACCTCAATGGAGGAGATGTTTTCCCAACTTCAGTATACCAGAGCTATTACATTTACAAAACATGGAGGACACAACGGATTTTACGTGCACCAGATAACATTAATCTACATGACAGTCTCTGGATGGCTCCAGCATCGATCGCTCAATCCTTCAATTATAAGCTCGACTCCTTATTAACTGGGCTACTGTGAGTCCAGTTTTTGGGGATTTTCTCCGTTTGTAAGCGGTTTATAACATCACAGATTAAAGAACTCTGTAGCAGAGACTTGTGCATTTTAAAGGACTAGTTCCATCAGTTTAGGCCCAAGGCACTTTTTAGAATTATTATTATTATTAAATCTTTTCTTGCCATTTCAGATTTTAGGAATATTAATTCCATTGTTTGCCGCCATGCGGCATTGTAACCGATCTTATTTATAGCAAATAACCATTTTACTATGCCTAGATACGAATTTTAAGGCAATAACTTATATTTGTTTTAAAGTTAAGTTGATTGGGAAGGGGGGGGGGACGACAAACTTTAATGCACACGTTCTTGGTGTACATATGTGCGGGTGCACGACCAATATCTGAGTGAAAGTTGGGCCCCCTCCGAAATTTTTTTCTGGATACGGCCTTGTGTTGTGGTAAAAATGGAAGCGTTAGCATCCCAATCAGCTGCTGGGACCGGCAGTGCTTATGATGTTTCCAGACACTTCGGCTTACCACCATCCTTTGTACACAATATTCTGCGTGGAATCCTTGACTTGTACCCATACTTGTGCTGACTGATCTGACTTGTACCCATACAGATTACAGTCATGACATGAACTTCTACCAGCGGATGCTGTACAAAGGAAAGCATTCGCGAGGTGACCTTTCTCGAAAATCAAACATAATCCATCTTGGGTTTTTAACATCTTATGGACAGATGAAGCTTGTTTTTCAATTCATGGCAGCATTAATAACCATAACTGTCACATCTAGGCAACATCTAATCCACATGAGTGCACCCAGGAACCACTGCATTCTCCAAAAGTGACAGTGTGGTATGGGTTCACAGCTTCATTCATAATACGATCCTTTTTCTTTGAAACGCAGTGACCTGTAAATGAGTGGAAAATGACTACCGTGAATATGCAGCGTTATTTATCGTTTCTGCATGAGAAGGTTATGCCATGTTTGCTTGAAAGAGATGTGCTTACGACTGTCACTTTTATGCAGGATGGAGCAACCAGCTATACTGCTACTCCAGTCGAGAAATTTTTGGTACAGCCATTCGGAGAAGACAGAATCATTAGCAGGCGTTGTAGGTTTCTATGGCCTCCTTGGTCTCCAGATTTGACTCCAGTAGAGTTCTGGTTATTGGGATATTTAAAATCTTGGTATATTGTTCCGGTCCATCCAATCTATCAGAACTGAAAGATGTGATCTGTCAAGAGGTGTCATGTGTATATCCAGACAAGCTACACTCTGCTGTTGCTGGATTTGTAATGTGACTACAATGTGTTATACCCAGTGGTGGTGGTCATGTAGAACACCTGTTGTAATAGAGATTTGGAGGTATTCTTTTTGTTATTTGTGTATATTTAAAGATATTTTTTATTCATCAACCTTGTAAATTCATTCCAGTTAAATTGGAGTAAAAGGCTGATTTTTATACCAACTATGTGAAAAATACCAGAGCCGGGAATTGAACTTGGGCCTTTTGTTTAACTCACGGATGCTTTACCACTGAGCTACCCTGGCTGATAACCAGCTCAGCATTTCTCACATAATATACATTGTCAAGGTCACCAAGTCTGCAAACGCAGCTATATCAAGTGGCAATATTAATTAAGGCACAACTCCAAAGGGTTGGGTTTCTTCCGGAAGAAACCAGTTTCTTCCAGGACAGTGGAAGAAAGTGGAAAAAAACGGAAGAAACTGGAAGAAACCGGAAGAAATGGAAAAAAACAAAAAAAGACAAAACAGATGTTCAAAATTGAAACACATTAACTGTATATTAACTCAAAGCATAATATAGTGTCAAATCAAAACTATAATTCAATTAATATTAAAAATATTATTTTTAGAAAAATAACTTTAAATATATACAGGTGATGTGTTCTTACTACTTTATCGGTAGGGTATTTTTTAACAATTTCAACCATTTCTGAAAAAAAGAAATCCCTACAAGTTTTTTAAGTATAAAAATGTGTAATTTTATATGTGGAGAAAAGAAAAATGTAATTAATTAAAGATTAGCTATTTTTTATATGTACTAGCATTCATATTTCAATGCTAACTTTTAAAGACTGATATTTTTAGAATTTTTTGCATATCTACTATCTCATATTATTATATATTTATTATATGTTCAAGTAGTACAAGTGATAATACTTATGGAATTTAGACAAAATATTTATTCACTTAAAAAAAAAAAAAATCTTTGTATGGCCTCTAAGCTGGTAACCAGTGGATTGTATCAATAAGTCCAAATACTTTTAAACTCCTCTGCAAGTAGTTCTCCAGGATAAAAAAAAAAGAAAATGTCTATATTTTCTATTCATCTATTCTAAGTTGAGAAACAGATTGCAGTATTGAACTGCTAAAAAACTTTTCATTTGTTATACTGTATCTATGGCAATAAAGAAAATGAGCTTTTTGATGACATTTTGTGATACAATTAATTATTGCATACCCATTGCTTAATTAACTGAATGTTAATTAAAAGCTCTTTTATTAGAAAGTAAGCAAGTGATCCTTACTATTTACTACCAGTTAAAGAAACAAAATTGTTTTTATTAAAAACTTTATTCTGATTAAATTGAAATTGGTTTCTTTAATGGATTTTGAGTATTTTAGAGAGCGATCTGATCTTGGCTAAAAATCTCATGTAACTACTAATTTAGTATATATAAGATTTTTATAGGCAAAATAAAGTTTGCTTTAAGTTATTTATATAGAAAATGTATCCATTGTATCTGACAAAGCTGCAACTTATTACTATATGATAATTTTTAAAGAAAAACAGTTTCTTCCATTTCTTCCACTTGGAAGAAACCTATTTCTTCCGGCCGGTTTTTTCCATGGTTTTTTCCGCGGTTTTTTCCACCTTGGAAGAAACTTGCTAACTTTCAATAGACCACGAAATTTTTAATTCCTAAATTATATCTCCCCCCAAGTACCAGATATCCAGTTTTTCTGGTTTTAAATCTAGAAGATAAGACAATAATATAAAACTCATATGTCTGCTAAACTCAATTAAAATTAATATTTCTTAATGAGAGGATTGGATTTCCCTGTAATAAATTATACATTTTCTCCCCATAAGAAAACTTTTTCTGACTAAAATTTCAGATTTTCATGAATTTATAATACATTTTTGCATGTGCACTGACTAAGTTTTTGTCATAGCTCCTAATCCCTTTGAGATCCCACTCTAAAAAGTTCAGGTTACATAGCTTTTAACAAAAATATACGAGTTTTTCTTTAATTTGAAAATTTTATAAAAAATTTTAACTTTAGATAACATAGTCAAATTATATATCAAATTAAACCATATAAAATTTTGTTTAAAATGAGGGGTAAAAAACTTCTCTATCCTTTATAGAACTTGAGAAATTTGAGATTAAAAGTGTTCATGTAAGCTAAAAAATTCATAAGATAAAAATCCAATAAAATAAAGAATTTTGTAAAAAGTATATTCTCATTTATATCAAGGAGAATGATCCCTGAAAGTTTCATTGAAATCTGAAGTGGTCAGTTTGAAAATTGAAATTTTTTTATTTGATTTGGCATAAAATAATCCAAATATGTCCCCCCCACTTTTTTTTTTCTTTTTTTTTTTGTTACAGACGATCACAGAAATGGACAATTTTCTTGTCCAAATCTTTTAAAGAAACTTTTCTAAATTATCTAGTTTTTCTGTTGGGTTGGTTTTAAATATATCAAATTTTATGAAGGGTTCATTTCCAGACCCTGTTTTATAACCCCCAACCAAAATAGAGCAGTATTATGAGTGTGATGCCTTTGTATTTGTGTCTGTGCACTATATCTGTGGCACTATACCTTCTAAGAAATGGACTGATTTCAGTGTGTTTTTATGTATAGACAGTTGAGATGTCAGGCAAATTAATAGCAATATTTTGGATGTTTTAATCGATTGCTGGAGAGACCTTTCAAGGGAGCTCCCCATCATCTTCGGTGGATTTCTTAATTTAAAAATTCCCGTTAAACCCAATCCAAACATTTACCAAATAATCAGAAATAAAAAAAGGCCCCGGCTGAAAACTCAGGTATTTATAAAATCCCAATAGAAATCAATCAACATAATAATGTTATATAGGAAAGACAAAGAGAAAAAATGCATATAAAAGAGCACCAAACTGATATTAAATTTGGGAAAGCCACTACCACTAAGTTAGCCAAAACATGCTTGGAACAAGATGTTTCAGTTGATTTTAACTATGTTACCAAAATCGCAAATTACCATAGCAATACATACGCGTTGAATCGTGAAATTGTAGAAATTCTCACAAATTATAATTCAATTTATGGCAACGAGCTGACAGTAGGATTGTGCTGATCGTTGCAACATTTAGTACAACAACAAAGAGAAAAGAAGAGGCTTGCTGAAAGAAGCTGTCCACTTATAAATCCACTGAAGGTAAGGGGGAGCTCCCTCGAAAAGTCTCTGGATAACACAACAGAAGCTAAATTAAGGTGTCTAATTAAATCATAAAACTTAATATATTTGAAATTTTTTTATGCTATACACTGGAGTTTTGTTTATCATTAGATATATATACCTGCAATTTTTTGTGTAATATTTTATTCTCTGAAAGGTGTATGCTTAGTAATATAACTGTATTTTGGATATTATAATTTTAATTCAGTATCTTACAACATAAATTTAACATTACTACTTTATTGTGGGTTGTGGGTCATTTTCCATGTTGGGAACGGATAAATCTTACTCGACCTGCACAGGACTCTAATTCAAATGTTGTTAGTTTTTCTTATAATATTTATGTTTTTGGATTTATATGTAGTCAGGTTTTAACTTTTGCATTTCTTTGCAGGGTTCAAATATTAAAGATTCCATAACATCGTATGGTAAGTAACTATTTTTTAATTCAAATTTTCTGCTAAAGTATAATTTGTTGTTATACGTTATGAAAATGTATTGGTACCTTTTTATTTGATAAACAAACATTCATGTCTATTAGCATTATTATTTTAGGAGATGCAGTTATTCTGTGTATGTATATAAAATGACTTTGCCACTTTTTCTATTTTACATTATGACTTATCAATATTTAACATACTTCAAACATGATATAGATAAATTAAATATCGAATGGAATATTTTTTTGCCTCCCCCCCCTTTTTTTTCATCTCTAACCATTGCCGATCAAACATTCTGCAAGAAGCCTTTTATTTTTGAAAATTTATCCATCCACAATATTAAACTTACTTTATGATATTCTAGAACCCGTAAAGTAGTAGAATTGTGTTTAATATTTCTCTCATGAACTACTTTTTATCCCCCCCCCCCTTCTTTCCCATTTTCCACCACCAGCCAATGATTAAATGTTGATTGCTAGCTAATTTTTTTTTTTTTTTAAATACATGTTTTATTGTGTTGATGTGCATTATTCTTTTAGTTTAATATGTCACTTTTAAAATATTTTGTATAGTTTTTTCCTGTGAGCATTATTTTTCATTTGAAATAAATTTTATGAACGTACATTTGTATAGTTTTCCCCACACACGTTTTTTTTTTCTTTTAAAATTAATTTTATGAACACGCGTGTTTCCTCTTTTTTTAATTTTCTGCACTCTCATGCCTTTTTTTATGATTGCCACTGCGGTAGAGAATGGTGGAAAGATATACAGGCAGCGAAAACTTTCTGTATCTCAATAGCAAGCTCTTCATTGATTTTTGACTTCTACTTGTTCATGAAATAAATTTTTTTTAATAAAATTTAGTATCTCTATATATTAAAAAAAAGTAACTGTCCCTGGCGTCAATTTTTTTTGTCTGCGACAGCATCTTCTTGCGGAAGGCAAATTGCTCTGCATCATGAGAGGTATCAGTGTATTCCGACTGCTTCAAGGAAGGCATTTCAGCTGCTTAGAAATTTCTATCATTTTAATTAACGAAGTTATTAAGAAAAACGTTGGGTTTATGAAGGTACTCTATTTGCCACCGAGGGAAAAGTTTCTCTTATGACGTTTTTTTCAGTGTCTCTGACATCACTTTCCTCAGGAAAATTAAAATGTGATCAATGGTGTAAATAAGAAAATTGAAATATTAGCATCTTTGAGATGCTCGAGAGAAGAAAAAAATTATTTAGAATAGCAAAACATGAAAATAACCAATATTTTAAAAACATTAAGTAAAAATTTAATAAAAATGAAATGAAAATTGGTTTATATTTTTATTTTATTTTATATTATTAGTTAAGTTTATACTATTAGTTTAGTTTATATTATTAGTTTATATTTTAATGTTAGGCGAAAAAGATTTAGTAATGAATGTAATAATTATGTTAAACAACGATTGGTATAAATTTAGAAGTTAAGCTCAGAATTTTTTTAAATGAAATTTACGAGACAACAACATAGATTACTTTATATAAAGATTTAGTTTTTTCACTCAAAATATATTTAAAATGATGGATCTTTACTATGACCAATTTAGCTATTTTTAAAATTTAGAAATGAAGAAACTCGTACGTTTTTCGCCAAGGAATTCATTTACGCAACCACAATAGCCATTTTAACTCTAGCCATGCATTAAATACAGAGAAAAAGGTACTTTCGTATTAACGCCACCACAGCTAGGTACAACTATAGTATCTCCCCACAACTGAATTTAGCGATTTTTCTTTGGCGCCGTTTTGAACGATAACGTTCTAGACTCTTTGAGATATAATATGGCAGCCTGCATGCTGCTTATTTTGGATTTATGATTTTATGATTTAGCTTATCATTTACGATTTAGCTTATGATTTTATCATTTATGATTTTTAGATTTGTGATTTAGTCATAATCGCCAAATATAAATCACCAAATTCAGTTGTGGGGAGATACTATAAATGTTCACTCTGATAAATAAGATTCCAAAAGATGTCTCGCTGTCCCCTTATGTCTCTTGTGTACGAACAACAAGATTACTCTTTATTGGCACATTAGCACAACTTCTGCTGCGGTGGCGTTAATACGTAAGTACCGAGAAAAATTATAAAATAGTGCAATAATAATAATAAAATTCACAACCTATTTTTGTTTTTTAAGCATTGATGTAAAACTTTGCAGAAAACAGAATTTAATTTAATACAACAGGACTTTTTTTTTTTTTTCTGTCTATTTTTCCATGTAATGGAATGAAGTAACTGCATTGCTAAAATATTTTAGTTACACCTAATACAGGACCTCACTGCCAGATTTTAAATTTTTCATTTATTTTGACGACGACTTAAATTATCTATCTCAGTTATGCATGTCAAGTTTTTTGCTGGAAAAGTCTAAGCTACTTCGGTGCCAAATTTAAAATTTCGCCAAGAGGTTAAACTGTTCCATTGCTTTAGCACTTTTTTTTTTTTTTTTCAATTTTATTTTAAATATTTTTTAACTTAATTCAAGAGAGAAAAAAAGAAGAACATTTTTTATTTGAGCTAAATATACAAAATATCTCCAGGTAAAATATTATCCGTACTATTAGATAGACAATGGCTAAAGTAGTTTTTCCTGTACCTTTGATGTCTCTATAAATTAAATTAAATTATATTATCCAATATCATTATATTTCATTCTCCACATGCATTTTTTATTTTCTAAATTCAATATTATATAATATATATGTAAAAAAATCAAGGTGTAACCAGTACATATCCAGAAGTTGTAGCCAACAAATATTTAGAAGCCAATCATTAACACAAGTTCAGGAGATATCGCCAACAACTATTAAGATGTCATGTTCAATATATACCAGTAGATATCGCCAACAATAATAATTATTCAGAATATATCGTCAAGAAGTATTCAGGAGCCATCATGAATATTTATTCAGAAAATATTGTCAACAAACATTCAAAAGCCATCCAATTTATGAATGGTGATGGTCTATCTTGAATACTCCAAATCGGCAATTCGTTTTTACAATATAATCAAGGATGAATTTTTCGCTTATCAGTAGGTTTCGAAAAGTGTGATTTTTTTCTCCCCGATTTAACTTAGTATTTTATATAGTTTAAGAAATGGTAAAATCTGATATTGACGGGCATCTTGGCACATTCATGGCGACAATGCAAAATCGCTATCTTAAAGAAATTGTCCTGTCGTACTACTACTAATGAAATGTTTAAGTTTAAAATAATTGCAATAATCACATAAGATATTTAATTTCAATAGATCTGACTAAATCATATTCTAGGAAAAATGCACTTTAAAAAGTTGCATCTTTACTGTTGTAAGCACCATTTTAAACCTTGTTGTACATTAGAAATAAATGCAGATTGTTACATATTGCCCTAAATTAACTAAAAAAAATTTAATAGTAAAAAATATAGGCATTAGAAAAAATAAGTTCATAATTTCTTTAATCAAGCAATAATACCCGAAAAATTCATCGTCCAACAATGACAAAAATGTAACAAGTGGAACGTATACCAAAGCTGTAGCGCTAAATCGTTTAGATAAGAATTTCTCTCTGTTCTAAACAGTTAGTGCTATCGTTGTTTATTTTGTGTGTCTAGCTGTTTAACATATGTTTTCTCTCAAAATAATGGCAAATTGTTATTACACTGTCGAACGTTAAGACAGATTTTTCACATATTTTAAACGATATAATATTAAATATTGTGTATTTCAATGTGATACCATATATGGTGGATTTCTATAATATTGTTCAACTTTTCTCTTGTGTTATGTATTATTAATATTCCAATTCAATGAAAGGCAAAGTTACGAATAGTCGGGCAAAATCCAGCAGGGGTTAATGAGCGAAGCAAGTCGGGGTGAGGGAAAGCCTTCCTTGGGGGTTGGTGAGCGGAGCGAGCAGGGGGCAGAGCCCCCTAGTTTTTATAAAATTTATATGACAAAGTCTTTCTCTCTCTCCCCCCCCCCCCCCCCCCCCCACCAAAAAAAAAAAAAAATCGTACTTTTTAGTATAATCTTTGTACGAAACTAACCCGCATTTCTGGAATGACTTTTTCTTCATTATTAGATTATTACCTGTGCCAGCAAGAGATGTTTGTATTTATAAATGGGATGAGCCAGGCAAGCAAAAAAAGAAAATTTTTTTCGATTGGTAAGCTAACAGCACAAAGATGAATTTCTGAACAATCCAGGCTTGTAAAACACCAAAGGGCTTTTTATTTCAAAATTGGTATTAAAAAAAAATAGTTTTTTATTCCAAAATGAAAGTTTAGAAGTTTGTGTATAATGTAAAATCTTTGTAAATGGTAAAAAATTAAGGTGAAATCTGTTGCAATGAATGTACATCATATTACTTCATATTGATATCAATCCCCCCCCCCCCCCCTGTCTTCCGTCTACTGAGAGTTTAGCTTTCTTACCTGTAATTTCATATGGAAGTAATGTTCAAAGAGTTATATTTGTCATATTGTCATGTGCAAATAATTGAATGAAGCAAGATAGTCAGTTTTAAAATCATTTATATTTGAGCAGTCTGGACCCTTGCCTAAATTTTGTATTTATTTTTGATCGAGCTGACCCAGGTCTATCTCAGCTCACAGAGACACATAAACAGATATATAATACATGTTAGTGATAGAAACATTGACTCACAACCTGGAATAAAGTAGTAGGTTAAAGTACTTTTCCACATTACGGGATGTAGTTATTTACACCTAAACACATAACACAATGCACACATGCATGCACATGTAAGCACGCAGTACTTTACTCATAAATTATAAAATATCATTGTGGGGCAGAATTACTAAAATTTGTAGGAGACAGATTTCAATTTCAACTTCTGTTTGCTTTATTTTTTTTATTTTTTAGTCAGTCTAGACCTATAGAGTAAGCTGGGCCAGCCTTTTATTGATTGTATTGCAAAAATCAAATTATATTTGGGTTTTGTTTGTACTTTCAGACTTTTCATCCTTTTCCCACTCTCATTTTTGATATACATAAGTATTGTTTAAAAATTTTCGTTTTAATGTTTTTGTTTTTAATTTTTTATCGCTTTTTATTATTATTATTATTATTTTTGTTACTAATTCTTTTTTGTTATATTTCAGGTAATTTGGAAAAAAGTGATGTGTAAGTTTATAAATATTTTATCCATCTATATTGTTGAAACTGTTTTGTTTTTAATATATCTCATTATTTATTTAAATATTTTTCTTTTTCTATTAAAAATGAATGTTTTTATTTATAAATTAGTTGTACTGTTTGTTATTTCACTTAAAAACTATATAACTATAAAATTATATTAACAAAATAAGATTTTCATCTGTAAATCGCTCAGAATTGAGAAATTTTTTACTCTTTACATTTTTCAGACATCAAGGAAGTCAAAAATGCCTTCAGAATATTTTCTTTCTTTGTATGTATGTGTCTGTAAAGAGTTTTTTGTCTGGGTATCATATGAAAACATCTGGATGGAATTTAATAACACTTTTCAGGGATTTAAACCTACATCCAACTTGAAGTGTCTATTGACAATTCGATTTAGATTCAAAATTTAGATTACATTTTGAGATATGAGAAAAAAATATTTCTTTTTGTACAATAAAACTTTTGCCAATAAAATGATTAATTTCATTAAATGGAAATAAATCTGAATTCTCTTACAACTTCGTAGAGAAAATTGATAACTTCAGCTTCACTGGCAGGGACAGAAAGGAAGACAAGCAGGCAATTACTCACAATAATGCTTTATTAAATATTTTAAAAACTGCTTCTATAAACTGTATACTTACTGCTTTCAGAATGCACATCTGTTCATGGCATTACCACAGATATTTATACTTATCAGAACATTACAAATTAACATAGTTGTATTATATACTATGTTAGCAAAACTTTATATAAATTTAACTGTTTACATAAATTATATATGCAAATAAACTCAAATATACAGGGTGTTTATAAAGTCCCGGACCCATTTTGATGTTTAATAACTCATAAAAAATTGAAGATACAGTGGAGCACCTTTTATACGTTTCTCATTTATACGTTTTTCTCATTTATACGTTTTTCAACTTCGGTCCCAAATCATTCCATTGAATTCTAATGTTAAAATATTTCGTTTATACGACACAAGTAAATTCTTAATTTCACTTATACGTTTTTTTTTTACCTCCTTGTAGAATCCCAAGTTTGAGTTTCATTTCAGGATAAAAAAAAAAAAAAAAATGAATGCGTTTTATGTTTTATTCTTATCTTTTCTTAGAACCATATAGTAACAAAGTGTGACCTGCATCGATAGCCTGGGGAAAGAGGGGTGTTAGAGATTTTCAGAGATAAGCAGTTGGCTACTGTAGGTATACAAGTAACCAGTGACCACTTGAAGAGCTCCCAATTTCTATTTCTCTTCCAGGGATGGGGTGTGAAAAAAAAAAAAAAAAAAAAAAAAAAAACTTTATAGGCATTTTGTAAACTTGACGATTTATTACTCACTTCCGTTGGGCGACTCGAAAGATTTTCATTTCTTATCGTGTTTATTTGAATTACGATTTTAGAAACAAGTTTTTTTTTTTTTCCTTCCTTTTAATTGTTTGCAAAAACGTCATCTTCGTTTAGAGAACGAAACGCTTTGTCTTTAAAGGTTAAAATCGAAATCTTGAAACAATTTTTTGAATTTCTATATTTTTAATTATCATTTAATTTTTATTCTACTTTTTAAAAATATTTTAAATTTAATTACAAATATATCTTATTTGAATAAATGTAAAGGAAATCGTGAAAATTGATTAGACTGTTATTATTAATATGACACCTTATTGTGTATTAATGTTAAAACGAATTTTCAGTTGTACGTTTTTCTCAGTTATACGTTTTTTAGGAACGGTCCCTTGAAAAATGTATAAACGGTGTTCCACTGTATAAACAGACTTATGGCATTTATTGATGGAATAACTCATATATTTTCTTTTCAGGTTTGAATATCTTTACTTTTGTAAATATCATCTGCGCATGTGGTTAATTTCAGATAATTTCATTTTCCAGTCTAAATATCTGTACTTTTTTCAATATCGTCTGCTTATTAATTGCATTTTTCTCTCTTTTGTTTTTGGCAACTATTGCAATGTTATGTTTACTTTTGATGTGTTTGTTCTATGTAGTACTTTTGTAAGTGATGTTTTATTCGAGCGGATATTAAGGATAATGCATACACCACAAGAGAAAGCACAGATTTTGCTGCTGTGCTTTTTGCCGCTGTGACATGCTTGCCGCTACCTGGCGTGAAATTGACTATCGACTTGATATTCTCCGTGCGACGAAGGGGGCACATGTGGAAGTTCATTGACAAGGGTCATGAAACTTTTTGAGTCTATCTAACCATTTATGTTATTAAACATCAAAATGGGTCCGGGACTTTATAAACACCCTGTATGTGTATATATATATAGGAATATATAAACAAATGAATGAAATTAAATCCCAAAAAACACTGATATCTTCATCAGGGAAGCCCCTCAGTGTAGGGGTGAACGAGAAATTTCTGAAAGGACAGTAGCAGTAAGCTAATAACTATCCTTAACCCCCAACTTCTCACCAAACAGAAAACCACCAACAACTGAAGAGAAATCAAACATATATATAATGTATAAAAATACTAAAAAAGTTATAAAATTATCAAATTGCAAAAGTTACAAAATTACATCAATTCATTTAAAAATATACAATACAATGAAGAATTACTGAAGGTAAACAAGAAAGTATAAAATGAAATAAAATAAAACCCTTCATCTGATAAACAAACCAACTTCGGCCGACAGGTTGGTACTTAAATATCGTCCTTGAATGAGGAAGTAGAACAAACTGATAGGAAAACTCTGGAAACTCAGTTAAAAATTGGGACGGGTAACAGTTAATTTGCAAGGTACTTTTTAGGTCTTCAAGAGCATATTTTAAATCATTTTCATTATTGGAAAATAGTACAAATTCTTTTAAGCTGTGTGAACATAATTTAAAAAAATTTTCTACTGATATTTGAAGACCAATTAGTAAGACTATTTACTTTAAAATTAAAATCCTTCCTTTTATCGTATAATCCAATGAGCCATTTTTCTTCATTTCTCTTTATATTTAAATCTAGGAAAGAAAACTGAGGGGCCTCCCTGATGAAGATCTTAGTATTTTTTGGGGTTTAATTTCATTCATTTGTTTTATATATTCCTACATTTAAGTTTTGCATTTCCTTTCGCTGAAATTTTGCGCATTGGTCTGTAATTCTCCATTTGGTTCTTCTAATCTTTAAACTTATATTTATATATATAAATTCATGTCAATAATTTTCTATATATATATATATATATATATATATATATATATATGTAAATACTTATGAAAATATTCTTTTATCCAATAATATACTAATTATATGCAAATTCTGAGCTCAGAAAAAAATAAAAATAAGTAAATTATAAGATAAAAGTAGAGAGTTGCAATTGCCAAATGTTATTGATTGCACACAACGTTATTGATGATGGTTTCTGGATATTGTTGGTGATATCTTCTAAATATATATTGATGAATGGCTTCTGAATATTTGTTGGCGATATCTTCTGAAGATATATTGATGCTTGCTTCTGAATATTTGTTGCCGATATCTTCTGAATATACAGACTGGTTATAATTAAACTTCCCCTATAAACAGCATCCTACAGCTCAAGCGGGTGAACAGAATGCAAAGAAATTTGATATATAGACTATACACGAGGTGCGCTCATGGAATTTCGAAAAAAAAAAAATAATAATAAATAAATAAATAAAAAATTCCAAACTGTCCACCAGAGGGCACTTTTTCCAGAAAAACATTAAATTTAACACAATAAATGACCAAAACGGAATACAGAAACAATATTAACATTTATTGACTTGTTTCTGATGACCTTGTCATTGAAACACATTAAGTAAAGGTAAGGGAAAAATAACAATACACTGTTTGAGAAAAAAAACAAAAAACAGTTTAGTTTGCAGAAACAAGAACAGATTATTACGAAATTGCACAAGAGGAGCAGTTGTTAATCGTGTCCAGGACGATGTAGGGAAAGGTACTTCATGTGACCACCCTCATTCACCTGCAAAATTTCAAGTCGATGGACAGTGTGTTTAACAGTAGATCGTAACTGATCAGTTGTGATGTTTCGCACATGAAATGTTATGCAATTCTTTAAGTCATTCAATGTCGCTACACCTCCATGATACATCACACTTTTTAAGTGTAGAAACCAGAAATCGCATGAAATTTAGATCTGGCGAACGTGGTGGCCATGGATTACGAAAGAAGCGACTAATAACATACTCGTCTGTGAAGTGTTGGAACAATAGCACCTTCACGGATTCATGGATATGTGTGGGCACAACAAGCATCTGCAGCATGTCATATGGTACCGACGGCCAGTAACGAAACATGTGACAGGACCACGTGCAGTCATTTCCCCAAAGATAAATGTCGCCATGAATCCACACCAGACAGTCACCTTTGGAGAATGTAGGTGAATTTCAGTGTACATTCTTGGATTTTCCTTAGCCCAAATGCAGCAATTCTGTGTTTTGACTGTCCCATTGGGGTGGAAATGAGCTTTCTCTCCACAAAGCCTCATTCCTCAAATTATAGCCTCATTCCAATGAGGCTATAATTGTATTACCATAATGTAGGAAAATGTTTTATCCTACTTTTTTTCAGAGGGCCTGCTGAAAAGATAAGACTACTTTTATTGCAAATGAATATTATTGAAAGCAAATCCTTTGTGAACTGATCAGATATTTTGTAATTATATTTATTGTAATTTAATACATTGATTACAATGTGTGTGGAAATATGTGGGTTTTATTAATAAGATTGTAATTCACAAATAATCTAATATTTTTAAAGTCATATAAAATATAATTTTTTAGTTGCCATCTTACTTATGCTTTCTTTTCAGTATGTTACAATTTATTCTTAGCTTGTTTGTAATCAGAAGCTGCTACAATAGGTGATAAACTTTAAACATGAAGGTACCTATTTTGTATAGTAGATATCCTGTAAATTTATTTATTTTTCCTTTTAGGTGTTCTGAGAATCCATTTGAGAAAATTCATTTGTTACGGAACGAAATTATCAAAGCTTCAAGCAGGTAAAAAAGCATATGTCTGAATAAATCATACTGTGTGATAAAATATAAACCAGTTTTTATTATTGTTATAGTGTGGTGCAATTACTTCTGAATGCGCTTTAATGGAATTTAATTTATACAAGATCAAATTAAGATGTGCAATTAATAATTTAGGATGTACTAGCAAAACTTCCAAGAGTGGCTTTTGAATTGTCGCAAGCATTATTTGTATCATATTAGCACAAACAAAAATTAACTTGCTAATAAAATTGTCATTGGTTAAATGTTCAGGTTGGACACTGGTCAGGGAAAGTCAATGAATCATGAAAAAGTCAGGGAATTTAAGTGAGTCTGAAAAAGTCAGGGAATTTCATGTAAAATCAGGGGATTTTAACAAATGTTGTAGAAATAGGCCATATTTGAAAGCTCATTATTGCCAATTACTAAATTTTTCATTGATGTTGCGAAATTTTGTAGGAAATAAAATGTGTAAGTCAGGAAAAATGATAAAAAATAGTCGGGGAAAAATTTTAATGTCAGCCAGGCATTAGTGTAAGAAAACATTTTTATAGCTACAATTTAAGAAACTGCTTCATAGTGTTGGATATCCAAAGGGATAGTAATGTATAGGAATGTTCAAGCTTAACTTATTTATGCTTGATTTTCCCCCCAACATTTTTTAGTAAATTAACTTAAAAAAAAAGAAGAAAATATCTATATATATATTAATTTTTGTGTATCTGTTGGTTCGTCTGTAAAACTTTTGAATCCAGGCACATAGTGCTGGAAACCTAGTACCTAATCTGTAGACACAGAAATATCGGATAAGGGACATACGACTATTTTCAAGTTTGTACAACTGTAATAAGTGAAGATTAAAAACTTCAGTATGAAAACAAATATATTTGCTATATTTTATAATTTGCTGTTGTGCATTTCTAAAAGTGAGTATTTAAAAAATAATCTTGAAATGCATGCATTTCTTTCTGTAATTTATTTGAAAAATTATTGAAATAATTTATAACCATGAAGTTGAATTAATTAAAACTTTATAAAACATACAACCTTTTATAACTCCATGTTTTCAAAATTGCCAAACTAGTTTCTTCTGGGGCGCCCCAGCTTGATCACTGGCATCACGGTGTGTGAAGTCGCTCGAAACTGATGTATCTTGTTTCTTCCCTTTTATATAGACTCTTCGCCATTGGCGGTTGAGCACTGCCCCATCGTTGCCATTGCAGCAATTGGAATTTGTTAAAATTTCTACGGATTCTCTTACTGTAGCGTAACTGTGGTTGTGGTAGTTGGCCAACTTTTTAACTTGATCAAATTTTATGTCTATCTCTTCGTTTTTATTTACCTGGGTTAACGCGGTTGTTATTTTCCTGTCATTATGTCATGGCTATGTTCTTTAATTCTTGTTTTTATTTTTATTTTTGTTTTTCCTATATAGCACATTTCGTTATTCTGTTTATTGGTATATAGAATTTTATAAATTCCCGCTGTCTCTAAAGGATTTAGTTTATCTTTGTCATTTCTGATTAATTGAAAAATGTTAGGGTTTGGCTTAACAGGTATGTTTATATTATGTTTTGCTGCTACTTTTTTGATTTTATTAGAGATTGCGCGATCATAAGGAATTGAAGTTGTGTATTTGAGTTTAGGTTTTTGAAAGTTATTAATCTGATTTAAACTTTTTAATCTTTTTTTAAATAAGTTATCTATTAATTTATTTGAGTAACCTGCTTTTTGTGTAAACTGTTTAATATTTTTTATTTCGTTTTTTAGAATTTTAGGGTCTTTACAAACTGTTATTGCGCGATTTATATGGGCCTGTATTGCATTTATTTTATATCTAAAGGGGGTGCTACTATTTTTATGGATAATTTCATTACTACAATTAGGTTTTCTGTAAACTTGGGTGGTTATTTTATTATTGTGGCGGTTGATGGTAACATCTAAAAAGTTTAACTGACTATTATTTTCTTCTTCAAGGGTGAATTTTATATCCGGGTCTATTTGATTTAGGGATTTTAGAACCTCTGTGGGGTCAGTTTTTTGGTCTATTATTGCAAAAACATCATCAACATACCGAAACCAATAAAAAAATTTTTCATCTAAATTATTTTCTATTTTGCGTAATTTATATTCAGCAAGGAAGCCCGAAATGGGAGATCCCATTAGGACTTCCTTGACTTGTTTATAATAGTTTTTATTGAACATAAAATAGTTTTCATTTAACAAAAAATTAGTAGCTATATTTAGAGTTTGGGCTATTGCAGGGTTTGTATATGTAGGGCAGATACAAAGATCACAAGAACCCCCCCCCCCAAAATAAGACCAGTTGTTAGCAAAAGTGAAGGACCAACCTATTCATTAGAAAAATATATGGCTGAAATCTACAAAAATTTACTTCCCCCCTCACCACATAGCCTAATTTCCACAGAAGAATTTATCCAAAAAATTTATGAAATAGAAATACAGAAGAATTTTAAATTTGTTAGTTTTGACGTTGTTAATCTTTATCCATCAATAAATATACAAACCCTGCAATAGCCCAAACTCTAAATATAGCTATTAATTTTTTGTTAAATGAAAACTATTTTATGTTCAATAAAAACTATTATAAACAAGTCAAGGGAGTCCCAATGGGATCTCCCATTTCGGGCTTCCTTGCTGAATTTAAATTACGCAAAATAGAAAATAATTTAGATGAAAAACTTAAAGAAAATTTTTTTTATTGGTTTCGGTATGTTGATGATGTTTTTGCAATAATAGACCAAAAAACTGACCCCACAGAGGTTCTAAAATCCCTAAATCAAATAGACCCGGATATAAAATTCACCCTTGAAGAAGAAAATAATAGTCAGTTACACTTTTTAGATGTTACCATCAACCGCCACAATAATAAAATAACCACCCAAGTTTACAGAAAACCTAATTGTAGTAATGAAATTATCCATAAAAATAGTAGCACCCCCTTTAGATATAAAATAAATGCAATACAGGCCCATATAAATCGCGCAATAACAGTTTGTAAAGACCCTAAAATTCTAAAAAACGAAATAAAAAATATTAAACAGTTTACACAAAAAGCAGGTTACTCAAATAAATTAATAGATAACTTATTTAAAAAAAGATTAAAAAGTTTAAATCAGATTAATAACTTTCAAAAACCTAAACTCAAATACACAACTTCAATTCCTTATGATCGCGCAATCTCTAATAAAATCAAAAAAGTAGCAGCAAAACATAATATAAACATACCTGTCAAGCCAAACCCTAACATTTTTCAATTAATCAGAAATGACAAAGATAAACTAAATCCTTTAGAGACAGCGGGAATTTATAAAATTCCATATACCAATAAACAAAATAACGAAATGTGCTATATAGGAAAAACAAAAATAAAAATAAAAACAAGAATTAAAGAACATAGCCATGACATAATGACAGGAAAAATAACAACCGCGTTACCCCAGGTAAATAAAAACGAAGAGATAGACATAAAATTTGATCAAGTTAAAAAGTTGGCCAACTACCACAACCACAGTTACGCTACAGTAAGAGAATCCGTAGAAATTTTAACAAATTCCAATTGCTGCAATGGCAACGATGGGGCAGTGCTCAACCGCCAATGGCGAAGAGTCTATATAAGAGGGAAGAAACAAGATACATCAGTTTCGAGCGACTTTACACACCGTGATGCCGGTGATCAAGCTGGGGCGCCCCAGAAGAAACTAGTTCGGCAATTTTGAAAACATGGAGTTATAAAAGGTTGTATGTTTTATAAAGTTTTAATTGAAAAATTATTGTTGATATTTTAAGTATTAACCTTACACTGGGTTGTAGAATGATATGAACACCAGTAATTTTGTGATATCAAGAGGAAAAATTCATAAATAATTATCAGAAAATGGTATTCTGGAGACAAGTTCGATAGTCTCATTTAATATATAATGATAAAATGAATGTAAAATTGTAAATTTACAGAAAATATAAATTATCTAAAAAAATGATGATGCAAAATGGTAGAACACTGATCGAAATTACCATTAAATGAGCATATATATTGATTAGGAATATTGAATATAACTCCGAGAAGAAGAAACCGAAATATGCAAATTAATTTAGCATATAAATTTTTTAAAAAAGATTGGAAACTTTTAAACGAGTCTGCAAAGTGAGTTATAGGAGTATGGGTCATAAAAGCACTTAAAACAGTTTTGAGAAAGGCAAAATTGTGTCTTTATATGATCAAGAACTTTCAGCATACGTTGTAGCAAAAAAACTAAAAATCCCCAGGAGCAACATTGAATTTTCTTCTATTACAAGTGGATTATGAAGCAAAGAAATCTTCGGAACATCTACCAAAGCTATCGAAAAAGGGAAAAAGAGCTATTTTAGAAAGAATGAGCGATTGGAGAAAACAACTTCAGGTGAACATACAAGAGATTCAGCGATAACTGTGTCAAAAAGTGCTTTGTCAATAGCTGTAAAGTGCTGAGGTACAAGAAAAGAAAAATACCAACCACATATGACAGAGCACCAGCAGAATCACTTGGATATGGTGAAAGATCACATGTCCTGGAGTTAGAATATGAAAGTATAATATTTTCTGATAAAAAAATATATTCAATTTAGATGGTCTTGACGGCCTTTTTTATTATTGGCACAATCTGCACAAAGACCCTGTAATCAAATCTCTTCTGAAGTTAACTCAGTAACAAGGGCAGAAAACTTAAACTCTTCTGTTTTCCATCTAAGCATATGTTGGACCGATGATTCGAATCTAGTAGGCAGCCTCCGTAGTAGTTGATAGCAGTAAACATCTTCAAGAGGTTTTCCAATTTCCCTTAAGAGCTGAGTAATCCTGGACAGTGTCGTGACATAAGAATTCATTGATTCATTTTCCTTCATATTGCACTGGATAAATTCAGAGAACAGCTTCATATCTCTTGACCTTGAATCAGAGATAAAATTCTTTTTCAATATCTCCTAGGCATCAACAGGATCTGTACAGTTCTCAATAACACAGCGTACTTCCGGATTAATATGAAGATAGATGGTAGATAGAGCAATTCTTGATCTGCTTTCGAAATCAGCAATTAACTTAGCAGTTTCAGGCTTTTCATCATCCTCCAGCAATATTTCACTTTTGGCAATAATATCCCAACAATTTTCACAAATTAAAATAAACTTAATGTCCTTCTGCTGCCATGACATATAATTATTTAAATTTAATTTCTCAATTGATGGAGAAAGACTAACTGCCATTGTTATTCAATTGCTGTTGCAAAAAAAAAAAAAAAAAAAAAAAAAAATTATAATTACTTTTAAATTGGGCCGACTAAACTCCAAGTGCCCATAACCATATGTTGTCACTAAAACTAATTGCGACAAAATTTTAAACTAAATACAGAGTGCTAATGTACAGAGAAAGTATAGTTAGCTCAGCCATTAGAATCTTTTAAGTAATTAAATAAGCTGTGTAAAGTGCAACTTCAATAAAAACAAATTTTTGAATAACAATAAATAATTTATTAACAATTTAAACTTAACAAGAAAAAGTATGAATCAACAGTTAAATAAGAAATATGAATCAATTACGTGAAAATGGGATTGCAAGCGATTGCAAAATTATCTTAAACATGCCAGGAGGTAAAGTTGAAGAAAGTTAAACTGAACTTCTAAAATAAACAAAATCATTGACGACATTCTGATAACTTTATACAAATCTAATACATCCTCACTAAACTGTCCTCAAAACATAATTCAAACTAAATATTAACTTAAATCATATTGAATAAATTAAAGAACTAAATAAAAGCATAATGTTAACCCAAAAGCTAACACTCCAACATTATTATCAGCATAACGATATCAAATAAAACAAAAAGCAAAGAAAGGCAACATTCTCAAATTTCCACTGCCATAAATACATCCAAGTGGATTGCACATCACACAAGTAACCATTCAGAGAGCTACACATGTCAAACAACTACAATTAGTTCGGCGACACCCACGCACGTGATCCGTTGCTGAGGTAGCAAACGAATGCCGATCACCCTGCACCATCTATTGGCCGAAACATGAAGTTTCACCATATTGAATGCAAGAAACGATGTGGCTTGCAGTGAAATAGTAAGCAAAAGTAAAATTTCATTTAAAAAATGTTAATTCCTTCAAAACTTCTATAATAAACTATATACTGCTAATAAGGTAAGTTTATATACTTAAAATAAAGATTTAATTTTATCATTATGCTTTAAACTCAATTATAAATATTCATATGTTTTAAACTAAACGTCTTTAAATTAATTATACTATTAAGCATTATAAACTCCCTCCATAATTTAGTGGCATGATAAAACTAAGTTTAAATATGAAAAATTATATGGATAAATATTTTACTCCAACAAATTCCTAGGAGGGGCAGGAAGTGTGGGTGAAGAAATACATGAGCTGCGAGCACGTGTTTACGCTGCTAGAGGCAGTGGGGACATGGACATATGATCACACTTATGAGAAAATATTTCTTCCTGCATTTTATTTGTGTTTTTAGATTTATATTAATATAGTGATTCATAAAAACGGATGAACAAAATTGTGCGCTTGCACCGTGCCCGGGTCTGCTCTGTCGAAGGCCCGGTGGGGGACCCGGTGCGAGTTCTTACCTGAATAGAATAATAAAAGTGACATAGACCAAAAGGTCAATCTTTTAATTAATCTTATTATGCAGATAGCATACAGTGGAAACTAATCAATTTTAAGTTTTCAAGGGTTTCAATAAAAGTGACCTGACCAGTGTTCAATTGTTATAACACATTAAATACAAAAGTTTTAACAAGAAACAATTTTTATTCAATAAAGCATAAATATATATTAGAAAAAAAAAACACTTTCAGAATATGACAAAAATCAGAGTTACCTTTTTCAGGTGATGAACAAGATAAGGCAGTAGGTATAATCTAAATTCTGTTATAACACAAATACATATTTTGTTCTATAGAGACAAAACATCCGTGATCGCCATGTTGGCCAACGGGAAAAGGATGAAATACTTTGCTTCCGTGATCGCCATGTTGACCAACGGAAAAAACAAGATGTATTGCTGACTATTGAAGACTATGATCAATGCACTATTAATTTTATGATTTCATTCGAAACGATTTTTACTTAAACCTTTTAAACTTAACAATTATGACTTAAAAAGTCATTAAACAATATTAACATTAGTGAAACACTCAAACTTTAACAGATCAATTCAACTATCAGTTATCATTTTAATTTTTAGAATTTCGAACATTCGCGAATGACGAAAAACTGCAAAGTTAAACTTAAACTTTTAAAGGAAAACAAACTTAACGAGAAAAAAACTTTAACATGTGTAAAAATTTGTAACGACGGCAGCCATCAAGATATAAACTGCAACAGCCATAAAAACAACATACTCAGCTGTAAAAGCCAAAGCACTCCTCCCATACGTGCTTAACTTATCAACAGCTTAAAGCTGCTCTAATAACTGAAGCTATTGACACTTCATCTCTAATTGAAGGCTGGCTGACAACTGCAACCTAACACATTCGCCGCAAGCTTTTATACTGACTAAAATGTCAAATCTGCATATAAACAAAACATCGCTGTTGCCACTCAACGATCAAAGCCAAAATATAATTTATAACAATTATTTTAACAGCAGTGGCAACAGCCAAAAATAGAAAAATTATACAGATTCAAAATGGCAACGGCAAAGAAGTAAACAAACATCGATCGTTAATGCATAATGCATGGAGAGCTGCAAACTGGATTTTAAATAAAGAAAACAAGTAGATATTTAACAAGTTTGAAAAGAAAAGGTAAGTTAAATAGTTATTTCTTGAAAAATTAAACATTTATATCCATAAAATTTAACAATATTTTTATTCTGAGGACATTGATAGTTATCAAAAAGTTTGAGTGATAATATGCAATTTTGGAAATTCATTTAAAAATAGTAACCCACTAGTGGGCGAAGCTTGCTAGTAATAATAATTAGAGATGGAAATGGTCCAAAAAAAAAAAAAAAAAACCTGGAAATTTTGGGGAGAAAACCAGTTTTCATTTTTTTTTTTTTTTTTTTCCCCCGAAGGGGTTTATTTCCGCCCGGAAAAATTGAATTTTCTAGAATAAAATAACGTGTTTAAAAATTTATAATATTTACATTCTGATGCTTTTTTCGTGAAATATTTTTTCATGTTCAGTATCTTACATGAAAACACTGACTCTGAATTATGGTAATGTTCATATTTCAAAAATAAAGTTTTAACCATGTAATCAAATGGTAATCCTGAAATATTTAAGTATTACAATGACCTCCCTCCCATCACATTCATTTGAAATTACTTATTCTTTTCAAGTTCCTTTATACAGTCGGTAACAAAAGTATCCAAACACTAGCAAAAATTCCTGTATCAAAAAAGTAGAGTTAATACTGTTTTGTTAAATAAATCCTTGTTGAATCATGTTCTTAGACTTTTGTTACCGACTGTACTTTCGTCTTTTTTTTTTTTTAAATATATATCATTAGACTTGTCTAACTGTATTATTTTAATGTGTGTGGCTATTTTTTATACGCACACACATAAATGAAAATGCATGTAACAGCAAAAAAAAACTTAAGCAACTACTTTCTATCAAAACATTTATTTCACAATTTATAAAAATTACATGTGCAAAAACCTACTTGATTTTATGTCCTTTACATCTTAGTTAATAAGTTTTATATTATATATATATATATATATATATATTTATTTATTTATATATATTTATATATATATATTTATTTTATATATAAAATAAATAATAAAATTTTGTTTTGAATTTCTGAAGTTCAATTAACTTTAAATTAAACTTTTATTTTATCTTTGTGATTAATTTCATTTTAAGTGAAAATTTGTATTAATAGCCCAGCATCAGGTCCAGTAAATCGGTAAGCCTGACATGCAATCAGGTTTAGGTCTAGTTGACTAAATTTTTTCTCTTGCATATTAAGTTCGTCTCAGGTTGACTGATTTATTTTTCTTATGGGTCAGATTGACTGAATTTTTTCCCTGGGGACTAACAAGGAAACATTCAAAAGGTGTCATCTTCAAAAAGTACTGAAAAAAATATATGTGATTCTACTCTTCATAAAACACCAGAAAATGAAAAAAATATCGGCTGAAATTAATTACAGCGACCACAAAAAATTATCAAAATTAAGCATATTTGGCGATTTAGCGCTGTTAGGTGATACATTTGCTAGCACCGAGATTGCCGTGTAGTGTACGAACAGAAACGTGTTTTGCTTTTTCCGCCAAATACTCAAAATCAGTCGCCTAGCAGTGTGAAATCGCCAAATATGCTTCATTTTAATAATTTTTTGTGGTCGCTGTAATTAATTTCAGCCGATAATTTTTTCATTTTCTGGTGTTCTATGAAGAGTAGAATCACATATATTTTTTTCAATACTTTTTGAAGATGACACCTTTTGAATGTTTCCTTGTAAGTCATTTATTTTTCTTGTGAGTCGGGTTCGGATTAGGTTGACTGAATGTTTTCCTTGCAGGTTAGGTTTAAGTTTCCAATGAGTCAGGTCAAATTAAGAGCATCGTTCAAAAATTTTTATGATAATAAACAGAAATTTGTTTGATACAATTAAAAACATACTAAATATTCCTATGATTAAATATATGTACTCACATATTATTACATACATATTGCAGAAAGGCAATAAACAATGAAAAATCATATATACATATCTGTACTGATAAGTATAAAGGATTTAAGTCCAAAAATGTCGATTTTGAGTTAAGCACATAGTCAGACCCAGAAAAAAATTCTCTATCGATTGGTATAAAGGATTTAAATCCATGTCATTTTGTCTTTGAGAAAATCCATTGGTAAAAAAAGATCAAATCAGAAATTTAGCATTAATCTTTGTATAAAATATTTAATTCAATTTTTTCCCTTTATTAAATGAAGGTTGACAATCACTGAATAGTATAAAAGGTATAAATCAACATAATCCCTTTTTCCTAATCGATTCTTCTGATTAGTTTTTAGTTAGTTTATTTTTCGTCTCCTGAAAAATCAAGAATATGGACTTAAATCCTTTATACTTATCAGTACAGATATATACTAAACTTAAAGCATATTTTTGTACTCTTGAAGTACATAACACACATAAATGGTTAAAAATTATTAATCTATTTTTCAGATTTTTAAATTTATAACTTAGTGTATCAGTTCCATTTAAATAAAAAATTAAATGATTTACTAACTCTGTAACAATGATAATTTATTTTATTTTATAACTTTAAAAAGATTTGCAGGATTTTCAGATGAATCATTGAATTGAGTTTAGTTTTCGCGTTTCGGATATGAAAAAATAGAGTTCGTGTCAGTGAAAAAAAAATAATAATTTGTTGATTTGATTCTAATCTAAATTCATTTTATCAATGCTGCTGGGAGATGAACACTCCATAAGAATTCACACCCTATGCAAAATTAAATGTTGAAAGATGATTTGACTAGTTGGTGTTTTGTACAAGGAAAGGTACTGGCATTTATGAAACAAAGGCTCATTTTTTAATAGTAAAAGCTTTTTGTATGTTTCTGTTAAGAAAAAATAATATGGATTGCATGTATTTTTAAACATTTAACACTTCATATTTTCTGAAATATTATAACTACTAAGAAACCCTATTTTTATCTGTAAAAATTCAATTTTTTCCAATTTTTCCAGAAGAAAAAAAAAAATAAAATAAATGGAAAAAAACTGTTTTTTTTTTTCCCACTGCCTCAAAATTTCCAGAAATTTTACATATCTAATAATAATAAAATATGTTCAATCAGTATGAGAAGGGCATAGTTTGATTCTTTTTTTTTTTTTTTTTTTTTAATGGGGTGAGTTTAGTTACCTCTTACTAAAAAGCTCTGCTTAACACAAACATTTTAAGAATAGCTTGCTCATTCTCCCGATCAACCTGCAAATGACTTTTCATTTGGATAAAGAAATCTATAATAATATACATCATGCAGTCTAATTCCATCAAAGATTTGAAGCAACAAATTTTAGCATTGGTTTACCATAATATGGCTAACATCGCTTTTTACCCTAAACTTAAATTAACTTAAATATTAAATAACAATAAAGATGTGTGTAATGTATAAATATCTAAAAGGTGACAATCTAAAAAAGAACGTACCTACAATTTATTGCAAAATCCTGCAGCTATGCAATCAGCCATTTGCTTACAAAGCGACCAACAAACACACAGACAGACACATTCTTTTATTATATACTAGCAGGCTACGCCTGCTTCGCTGGTCACTATTTTTAAATGAATCACAATAATTAATGAATTCTCAAAATTGCATTAATTTTTATCATGTGATAAAAAAAGAGAAAACAAATTTCTGATCGGGAAAAATGCCACACCGGGTCCCCGCTGCGCGCACATATTCCTTCACCATCCTTATGACTTCTCAAAATTCCATGTTATTACTCATAAACTTTCATTCTTAAGAAAAGGAATTAAAAAATATATCATTTAGCATCTGGTAAAAACTCACACAGGGACCCCACTGCCTTCGTCTGCGCAGACCCGTGCGTGCACACATGTTAAGATATACGTGCAGTGAGCGCACATATTCCTTCTGAAATCAAACTCTTATTCTAAAGAAAAGAAAATTAAAAAAATCATTTCTCATCAGGAAAATTGTCGGACCGGGTCCCCACTGCCTTCGGCAGCGTAGTCTCGTGCACGCTGTGCGCCTATTCCTTCCCCACCCTTCCAGACCCTCCTAATTAACTTACATATACCAATTTTGAACGGTCTTACTCAATTAGCTGAGATGCAAAAGAAAACCTGATCAGGATACCTTAAAATTGTAAATCAGGTGAAATCTCGAATTCCACATTCGATAATATAAAAGAACTTTAAAATATCTTTCGAATGATGTATTAGAAATAATTTAATCATAATTAGAATTTTAAATATTGAAATTTTAAAATATTACAGCGCCATCTGGCGGTACAAATTTCTGTATTCCACTGTTCGATTCCAAATCAAAAAAGCTTTCTAATGATGTATTACTATGAAATTATTTTAATTAGTAGCTGAGATACAAAAGAAAACTGATTCAGGAGACCACAAAACGTGTAAATCTGGTGAAAACTATTGATAATATAAAAGAACCTTAAAATATCTTTCGAATGATGTATTAAAAATAATTTAATCATAATTAGAAATTGAAATTTTAAAATAATACATCGCCATCTAGCGGTAGAAATTTCTGTAATCCACTGTTCGATTTCAAATAAAAAAGCTTTCTAATGATGTATTACTTATGAAATTATTTTAATTAGTAGCTGAGATACAAAAGAAAACTTAATCAGGAGACCTTAAAACGTGTAAATCACGTGAAATCTCGAATTCCATTACTTACGGTAGTCTGTTAATGGAAGGAGACAGAAATTTGTGGCGTCTACTCTTGAAATTCAATTCAAATAAGTTTCAAAATGACATATTACTTTTGAAATTATGCTAATTAGAAGCTGAGATGCAAAAATGATATAAACTATATTATAAAACGATTTATGTCTGACTTTTTCGTGGTTTTCTCCGAAACTTGCGTAATTCCGGGCTAAATACTTTCAAAAATCCATAGTATGAAATGTGAAAGGAGTATCAGATTTCGTAACTCTGCAAAATATAAAAGAATAAAGTTGTTCTGGGTTTTCCGTGGTTTTCTCTGAAACAACCGTTCGTTTTCTACGTTTTTGCCCCTCCCCCCCCTTTCCGTCCCTTCTAATAATTTTAAACTTGAAAATATCCGCAATTGATTTATCTTTCCTTAAAACCTAATAATAACAATTTCAACGCTGTAACTCTTTTTTTTTTTTTTTTCCCTTCACCCCCCCCCTCCCCCTCGCCCTTCCTAATAATTCTACACTTTCCAGTGGCAGATCCAGAACTTGACTTTTGGGGGGGGGGGGGGGGGGGGCTAAGATTTTTCAAAGTGTTATTCTAGACCAATAAAAAATTTACAATTGCAATATTCAATTGTGAATGTCAGTGTTTTTTTTTTTTTTTTTTTTTTTTTTTTTGTGTGTGTGTGTGTGGGGGGGGGGGGGGGGGGGCTTCAGCCTCCTAGCACCCCCCTTAAATCCGCCACTGACACTTTCAAAAATATTTAGAATCGAATTATCGGGCGTTAAAACCAAATATTACGAAATTTCAACGGCATATCTCAATTTAAAATAGTGCAAAATATAATACAAAATTTAATCTAATTTTTTTGTTTATTCACATATTTTAATGAAAATTGAACAGTAGCTTTATAATATGCTGTCTAGGCCGAATATTAATTCAAATGTCACGTGAATTAAAATTTGAAAAAATCTGAAAATTGCAATTTTTCTTTCCACTGTAAAATACGTGACATCTTGATCGGTCACAGTCATTTCCTTTCTCATGGCAGACGATAGTCTGGCATTTGAAATGATGTTGCCACAAAAAATTCATACTTTAGTTAATTTAAAAAAAACTAATTGTTGTACCGATAAGCCATTTGCACACTTAGATTCAGAAAAAATGCCCCTTTCATTTGGTATTGAAATCGTAACAATCCGACAAATACAGTGGAACCTGTAAAAGTGACCACCTTGGTAAAGTGACCACCTGACTAAAGTGACCATTTTCTTGACTAAAGGGACCCTTTTCCAATTTTAAAGACCCTTTATAAAGTGACCACCTGCGTATAGTGACCATTTTAGCCGGTCCCTAGGGTGGTCACTTTAGACAGGTTCCACTGTATTTCTAATTTATTTTTCACTTTTTCTGCTTTTAACTCCGTTAAAATATCTTTTATGCAATGGCGGTAAATTCTCAGTCGTTGAGATCGCTTTTAGATTAGACATGAGTGGACATTGTAATTAATATCTCCACAACTAATTAAAATTTTTAAATTCTGTTTTCAGGAGCCCCTCGGGAAGGCTCCTGAGCATCCGTATGTCAATTTTTGTACTTCTGCGTTCAGTAGGGGCTGAACGTATAAAAGAACAGACAGACACAGACAAACCTTTTCTTTTATTATTATAGATGTAGAGATGTAATATAAATAAATTTTAATTCTTTTTTCTTTTCTTTCTTTCTTTTTTATTTATTTAAATATAGTGACCAATAAAGAAAGCAAATTTTGCTAATAATTCTTGTGTTTCAATTTTCAGAAAAGATTGCCTTTGGTGTTTGGAGGAAATGGATGATAGACAAGCTATATTTGAAATTTTAGGTGAAAGTCTCTTTGCATGTTACTTAATGGGTGCAGAATTGAAATTCACTTCTAAAATTGCTTTATGTACTAAAATAACCTGCATGCATCTAAAAAAAGGTAAGATTTTAATGTCTATTTAGTTTATTACCATTGCATCAATTACATATTTCTAGATGCTTTACTATGTTTGTCTCTTACTAGCAAATGTGTGCCAAAGACAAAGTGCTGTTGGTTTTATAAAATAATTTTAAATCAAATAAATGAGGAACTGCCTTAACAAGATCTTTCTCTTTAAAAGGAATTACCAGAAATATCATATCAGACACATTATTGACCGTATCAGTAAAAATAATTTTTCTGTTTTGTCCCTAAAAGATGCAATTCAGATGATGAAAAGAGCATGGGATGATGCTTCTACGGAGACTATAATTAGCTGCTGTAGTCATACTGGCTTAAAAAATAGTGAAAAATCTATGGATGAACTAAACACTGCAGAAATTTAAGTTTTACAGCATGATATAAAAAATTTAACTTGGAAATTGCTGGATTAATAACAACTCAAATTCGGATTCATCTGAAGAAGAAATTGAAGAAGAAGAAATTAAATCTGACGAAGCAAAACACAGCATTGACAAACTAAGGATATATTTAGAAAAAAAATTCAACCTATAAAAAGATGATTTATAATCTTTTAACTTTAGAAAAAGACATTGAGAACATTTCCGTAACGCAAAAAAAAAAAAAAAAAGATTGAACAAGCTAGTACTTTAAAATATTTATCTCCTGCATAAATATAATTACTATTACTACGTAGATTGAAATAAAATACAACTAGTTATCACATATTCAGTGCTATGATCCTCAATTTTTCTGATGCTTGAAATATAATGAAGTAAATGAATACTTAATTTTATTTCATTTATATAGTTTGAATTATAATTCAATATAGTGCCAAATCCGTTATAGCGCCATATTATTATGCGTACCGATGATGGCACTAAATCAAGGTATGACTGTATTTCATTTTATTTAAACACTGGATTTATATTTCTTACATTAATAGCTTCTATTTTTTTTTTTTTTTAAATCCATTACTATGGAGCAACAAAATTTTCTAATTTTGGGTGTTTTCATATGGAATAACCCTAATGTAAATAAGAAATGATTGCAGTGTATTAGGCTTTAAAATAACAATACTAGAAGTAATTAATCTATATACAGTTGAAGATCTTTAATCCACACACCTTGGTTCTAGAACTTGTGCGGATTATAGATTTTTGCAAATTATAGATCAATGATGCCATTTCTTCGCTATATGAATTAGTGTAAGTTACATTAAACAATAAACTTTATTTAATGAAGCTAGAATTAGAATTGTTTGTTTTTATATAATGTACCAAAGGTAATACTAATAAATATATAAAACAATAAAATTTGTTTAATGAAGTAGAAGCAATGTATAATTTAAATCCTTAAATGAGTAAGTTATTAAAAAACTGTACTCCTACTTCTAGACTGTGATTGACAGTATGTCTATGCAGATTAACAGTATGTCTATGTCTCAGATCTGTCTATGCAGACAGATACTTGCAATGTGATTAGTTTGATGCAGTTTTTAATGACTGCATTGTAGATCTTATCTTCAAAACAAATGCTGGTATAAATTTTTCATTAAATAGTTTTGTGTATTTTTGAATTGAAATACCACCCTAAAAAGAACATTTACACTAATAGTACTTAAATATCTGTGAAAATACACAATCCCATCAATGCATATGATGCCTTTTTTTTTTTTTTTTTTTTTTTTAACCAATGAGCAATGCTGTTACTGGCAGGAGTTAGAAAACTGTACTTGCATGTGTTTTATTTGATCACTAATTGAATATTATTCAGATGATGTTCAGATTCTCTAAAAAAGTATAAAGGCAATAAAAGTATAATTATTTTTTTCCTTTTAAATTAATTATGTATATCTAAATTAAATTTTACACTCTTTTTTTTTTTTCATTTTAGCATGTGAATTAACATCATATTTTCTCATATACATCCAAAACATTGGATTTTCAATACAACAAAATTGTTTGTTTACATTTGTAAAGTGAGTGTGGATTATAGACAATTGCGAATTATGGGTATGCGGATTATAGATCCTCAACTGTCTATAAAAGAAGACTTCCTGAGTGAGGGGGTGATCTATCAACGCCCAGACCAAACCCCTGGACCTAGAAGCATGAAATTTTGTGACAATGTTCTTTCTATGATGTAGGCATCCACTAAGAAGCGATTTTACAAAATTCGTCCCCCCAAGGGGGGGAGGGGGGGGGACAAAACGTGATTTCACAAAATCCTTCATATCTCAAACAAAAAAACAGTTATCCGTAAAAGTTTTGCTTTAAAATATAGCTAATACAAATGTCAAAAAACCAATTTCTTGAATTTTCAAAATTCGGTCCCCAAGGGGGGGCGGAGGCAAAACGTGATTTCACATGCGTTAAATGTGATTTCGCATAATCCTATATATCTCAAACAAAAAAATAGATATACATGAAATTTTTGCTCTAAAATATAGCTAATGCAAATATCTAAAAACCAATTTCTGGAATTTTCGAAATTCGGTCCCCAAGGGGGGCGGAGGGGCAAAACGTGATTTCACATGTGTAAAACGTGATTTCGCATAATCCTATATATCTCAAACAAAAAAATAGATATACGTGAAATTTTTGCTCTAAAATATAGCTAATGCAAATATCTAAAAACCAATTTCTGGAATTTTCGAAATTCGGTCCCCAAGGGGGGGGGGGGCAAAACGTGATTTCACATGCGTAAAACGTGATTTCGCATAATCCTATATATCTCAAACAAAAAAATAGATATACGTGAAATTTTTGCTCTAAAATATAGCTAATGCAAGTATCTAAAAACCAATTTCTGGAATTTTAGAAATTCAGCCACCAGGTGGGGCAGCAGGGGGGGGGGGCTGTGGGGCAAAAAAAATAGAAATACAGTTAGTGCGTTCAAAATTGGTACAGATAGGTTTTAGAGGCCTGCAAGTCGAATGAGGATATTTCCGATTGTGTAAAATTATTAGGAGGGGCAGGAAGGGGAAGGGGAGAGGGGGGCAAAAAAAATAAAAATAGTGTCAGATCGTTCAAAATTGAAACATAGAGGTTTTCGATACTTTCAAATCGATTGTGGATATTTTTGAATTTGTAAAATTATTAGGAGGGGCGGGAAGGGGGTGGGCCGGTAAGGGGGGTTATGGGGCAAAAACAAATAGAAATACAGTTAGGCCGTTCAAAATTAGTACAGATAGGTTTTAGAGGCCTGCAAGACGTATGGGGATATTTTCGAAAGTGTAAAGTTATTAGGAGGGGAGGGAAGAGGGGGGGGGGCAAAAAAAATAGTTAGATCGTTCAAAATTGGTACATAGAGGTTTTGGATACTTACAAATCGATTGCGGGTATTTTTGAATTTGTAAAATTATTAGGATAGACGGGAGGGGGGGCAAAGGTTGAAAATAATAGAAATAAGAGTTAGAGCATTTTGGGAATTTTTTCCGAAGGCAGTGAGAACCCGGTGCGAAATTTTTCCTTATCAGATTTTGTTTCTGTTTTTTTTTTCACATGATAAAAATTAATGCAATTTTGAGTATTCAGTAATTATAGCGATTCATTTAAAAATAGGGACCAGCGAAGCGGGCGTTGCCTGCTAGTTTATTTATATACAAATAAATTCAATTTTTAATTTCTACATAAGTCTTTTTATAATCAGTACTTACATTTTTATCCTATTGATAAAAAATATTAGAATATTATATCAAATATTGTAATTCAACATTTCTAAGTTACAATATAATAACTTGGTTGGTGGTGTTATTATTATTATTATTATTATTATTATTATTATTTAATCACCTAGATAAAAGTGTGCTTAATTATAGTTTGGAAAGTTTATAATATGACTATGATATGCATAAATTTAAATGTATATTTTGTAATATGTATACAAATATAAACTTTATCTCTTTTCAATAAATGCTATGTTCTGGATTTTTTTTTTTTTTCTTCTTCTTTTTTTAATTATTGTTGTTATTATTTTCATTTTAGAGCCTGATGAAATTGATGAGTTAGGTTTCTCCTTATTCCAAGCTCTTGTTGCAAATGACATAAAAGTATTACCTTTCCCTGCTCATGAATTACTAAATGTAAGTTATCTTTGTTTAGTTATGTAGGGTTAAATTTTTTTCACAGAAAAAAATACATTTTGGAAATTTTTTTACTATTTTTTCTTAAAAATTTTATAAGTCAAAAAGTCAATTTTTTTAGTTAATTTTTTATGACACATTTAGTTTTTTATGCTTTCTTTTATTCACATTAAAATTACTAGCTACACTAATATCAGAATACAGCAGAGTATAGTGAAAAAAAAAAAAAAAAAAAAAAAAAAGCTTTGGAGTAGAAATACCATTTGCAAAGAAAAGAATACCATTTGCTAGCAATAAAGTGATATATTTTAAATGACTTGTTGGCAAAGTCATTATATTACAAAATAATTATTATTGTTTCTGTCAAAATTTTGAATATTTCCCAACAGCAGTTTTATACAAATACAAGAAATATAGTAATGTTGTGTACTTGGGGCTCGCGAATCGTCTGTGAATGAATGACAGATCTTGCAGAGCACATTTATTTATATTGCATAATAAATTAAAAAGAACGTACATAAGAGTTTGGAAATGAAACAATGGTAAACAGTAATCACTTATCAGTGCACTATTTTGTGTTTGTTTTCGAAGAATATCGATTTCACAACCAGTAATTTAGATTAAAATTTAAATTGATAAAAATTATTTTAAACTTAAGTATCAAATTTCTGTGTAGATTACTGTGATGAAAAGCTATCACCAATCACATATTTTCCGCGATCGTAATTTAATTTAAATATTTTCACCATTTTGGTGAAATATTTCCTTTCCCGGCATTGTGTGTTGCATAGCCTTTACTTCATCGCGCTTTTGTCACATGCTCAGTTTCCGCCTATCGGCGCGTGGTTTCGCGGATGCGAGATTACCGTTGATTCCAGATCGCGACTTGCGGCAGTCTACTCCGGGAGCTCCGCAGAGCAGGACATGGAACGAGGGTCAGCGATTCGGCTCAGTTTTCCGTTACGATTGGCATTGGTGCGGCAGCTCGCACATTCTTCTCCTTTTTCAGTTGTTTAATTCTTCTCTTATAAAAATAACCCAAATTGGCCTTTTGAATTTTTGTTGGATGATTTTCATGAGTAAATAAAAAACATATTCTTTAAAAACAAAGATGGATCTATTCATTGTAATGAACGAATCAATGCCTGGAATTCTTTAGCTTGGCGAGAATGATTAAATCTGGTGAGTACTACCATTTAAATTACTACTAGTAATTTTTATTACGATCACTTTACATTTTTAAAAATAAAATTATCTTTCATACTATACTTCTGTTTTCATAACTTTCAACGACGAACTTTCGTTACACCATAATTACATATTGAAAATTTACACCTTTTTATTATTATTATTGTTATTATTATTATATTTTACTTTTCATTACACTGGTTCAATAAAATTTACCAAATAACTTTTTTAATTTACATATCAAATGAATTTAAATAAGTTTAAATTAAAAAAATATATTTGTATAACTTTTGTATTACTGCAATTTTTGAACTTTGAATTTGTATCTTTTGTTAACTTATTCAAACTTTGTGCCAAATTTTAATGGATAATTATAAAGGATTAAAAATTTTAAATTCTTAATAAGTTTAAATAATAATTATAGGGAGGAGTAAAATAGATCTTTGGATTAGCAAAAAATGCAAAAAAACAAATTTATTTATATGAACATATTCTTTGATATTAAAAGATGCTTCATTAGAAGATGTAATTCTCCTTCTCCCCCCCCCCCCACCCCCTTTCCAAGAAAAAAGCTTTTTATTTCTTTTTTTATCCACGATTAGTTACATTTTCTATTTGTTTCTCCCAATGATATAATTCATGTAATTGTTTTATATATTTAAACTTTGTTTGGACCAGGACCCTAGAAGGAACCCTGTGCACAACTTTTTTATGGTGCCCCCAATGCATAAACAGTTGCATATTTTTTTGTGTATTATATCTTGTACAACTTTTATAATTAAAATAAAATTGAGGATTATTTGGACAAAATGTCAGATCTATTTATATTAGTTTAAATATACAGCAATAGGATTAGGCTGCATTTGTATTTATATCCATAATAATATTGAAACCAAAATAAATGGGTTTTAAGTACAACATTTTGTGAATTTTCTAAAATATGGCAAGCAGCATTTCACATTTTCAAAATTTAAATTACAACTCTGAAAAACATCAATTCTTCTAATAATTCATGCTTATTTCTTTCTGCAGTCCTGTATCCTGAAAGGGGAATGGACTGTTTGTATTTATTTTCCTACGGCAAAGAATAAGTTCTCAAATATATACAAAATATCCTTAGACCAAAAATGTGAGACAAAAGGCATACCTGCTAAGGAAGTACATATAATAATAAAAACATGCATATATAAAAAAAAATTTTTTTTCCTTTACCACTTCTTTTATTTATGGTAGTGAAATAGTGCTGCACAACAGTGAGGACTGCAGATTGTTTAAAGCTCCGTAGACCAATTTAGCAGCTCAAAAAGGAATGTCAGGCTTAAAAATATGAATATAATTTACTTTTATGTCTCTTGATTATTAACTGTAGATTATTCCCAAACCAGTATTGTGCAGAGATTCTAAATCTCCCGATTTTGGAAGGATATCATACCAAACATATATCATGCCCCAGGTACCAGTTGTGCTCACTGTGCCACTGCTTCCATCATTAGACTCTCATTTTCTGTACAATACGCCGTTTCTGATTCTGATAGGACTCAGTCTGGAAATGTCCTGTCTCTGGCTGTCTTCTTGAATTGCAGTATTGGGTTTATGTCAGGATGTTCTAACTGTGCTTGTCTAACTTCCTTATCGCTCTTTAGATCCCAGTTGGATGGCATTGAAACTGTAGCTTTTCAAGCAAATCAGCTGGCATTTCTCTTCAGCTCTAGAGCAGTACTTGCAATTTTCTAAGCATAGCTTCTGTGACAAAGCATCTGCATTTCCATGTAGAGCTCCTTTACAATGACGTATTTTGAAGGCATATTCCTGGAGGCATATTCCTGGCAATCTGACCTTCCAGATTCTTGAAATTTAGCAACCACATTAAAGATGCGTGGACAGTTTGGAGCAGGAATCTTCTGCTATAGAGATAATGAGGAAATATTTTATTACCTTTACAATGGCAAGGGTTCTTTCCTGGTGGTGGTACAGTAGTTTTGCTCTCATTTAGACAGACATTTGCCTCCAGTAGGCAACAAAATGTTCTTGGCCATCAACTTCCTACAACAGAACAGAACAGCATCAACACTTTCATGGCTTGCATCAGTGTCTGCTATGGAATGTTTGTCGGGCTGTGGATATGTCAAAATAGGGGAAGATGTTAAAGACTCTTTAAGTCTCTTGAATGCTTCTTCTGAACACTGGAACTTTTCTTTAGCTTCTGTCAGCTTGTGGAGAGGTTGGGCAATACTTGAAAAACTCTTCACGAACTTCTGTAGTATGTACATAATCCAAAGAAACTTCATAATTCATGGACATTTTCAGGGCAATTTCAGATCTCAACTGCAGAGATTTTCTCAGGATCAGTTCTCACACCTGCAATAGAGATTATATAACCGAGATAACTTATTTCATGTTGGAACAAGTTGCACTTGCTAGGATTAAATTTGAGGTTAGCCATTCAGAGTTTTTCCAGCATCTTATGGATGTTTCTCAAGTTGTCTTCAAAATGCCCCACAATGATAATATCGTCATGGTACATTAAACAGGCTTCATAAGAAAGTCCTTTTAAAACTGTCTCGATCAGGCATTCGAAAGTTGCAGGTACATTACATTATCCAAATGGCGTAATTTTAAATTGCCATAATCCTTGTCCAGTAGTGTATGCAGTCTTCTCACGGTCGTCAGGATGTAACTTTATTTGCCAATTACACTCTTCAGATTCATTGTCGAGAACCACTGATTTCCAGAAAATATGTCCATTGGTCATCAATTCTAGGAAGAGAGTAATTATCTTAATTTGTGATGTCATTCAAATGGCAATAATTCACACAGAATCTCATTGAATCATCTTTTTCTGCACTAAAACTATGGGAGAGGCCTAAGGACTTACAGATGGTTCAATGATGTCATTATTCTGCATCTCATTCACAGTACAGCCACCTCTTCCTGTTTAGCAAATGGTAATTTTCTTGGATGTTGTTTGATGAGAGGGTGATTTCCTGTATCGATTCGGGGCTGGGTAATGTTTATCCTCTTGACGTCTTCAGGTGTTCAAGAAAGCAGGTCTCTAAATTCACAGATTAGTTTCTCTGCAGCATGTCTCTGTTCAACTCCTAACTCTGAATTCTTGAGTAATTCCATTGTTAAAATCTCAGAAAACTTCACTTCGGTTGATTGGGCGTGCCGGTTAATGCATGTTACTGGAGTGCAGGTTTCTAACACCTCACCTTTCTCTACTATCCTTACTTTATTACTTATGTTGGCGATTTAGTTAATTTTCAGTTGCAGCCCTTAATATGTCTGAATATTTTAGTGTAGCCTTTTAAATATAAAATTTAAGCATATCATATTTTAATTCAAACATTATACTAGCATATTAATAATAAATATCAATTTCATTATGAATTTTGCGGTAGAAATTTATTTAAATGTGATTTTTAAAAATCTCTCTTAAAACACAATGCATTAGCATTTTTAAGGTGTCCATGTACACAAACCAGTTGTACAGAGCCTTATAACATCATTTTAAATAGGGAGCATTGAGAACTTGAATAACATAAGGAGGCGGTCAAATGGACAGATAGACAGACGGAGAGTCAGACATAGAGATACATTAATTCAAATCATATTCACACTTAAAAAGTGTTAAAAACGCTTAATGTAAATGAAAATACAGTTGCAGCAAATTTCCAATATTAACTCATAATGTAACTGAATATTTTTGTATGGCCCTGCAAATTTTAAAGCTAATCATACTATATTCTATAGAAAACATTCTTTTGTGTTTATGAATACCATATTTAAATTTCATTAAGATGTCTGCAAAATAAAGTTATTAAAATAGGGTTAATTTATAGGAATACCTCTCACAGAATGCAACGCTTTGGAATAATTCCAGATGTCTCTGTGTACAAACCAAATACTTGATTTTCAAAAGGGAATATCCAATAATAAACTTGAATAACATATTTCAATTTCATTAAAATGTGGGTTATGGAAATACTTCTCATAAAAGATGGAATGTTTTGGAATACTTTCAGGGGTCCCTGAACACAAATCATTTGCAGTAATAACTCTCTTTCCAAATAGGAAACATCCGATAGTGAACTTGAATAACATATATCAGTTTCAAGAAATTCCATGAATATTTATGGGAGTTAAAGCGTGGACACACACTCAGACGGACAGACATGCAGAATTGAAAATTAAAAATTAATGAATTAAATTCTAAATTTATTTAGGAAAATGAAAGTGCAGACTGACTAACATTTGAATTAAAAAAAAAAAAAAAAAAAAAAATCGATTTTGTTGGTGTTAGTTCATAGAATTAAAACTATATAAGAACACATTGAATACTTAAATAGTGGACTGTAATAAAAACTTGACACACTAGAGGTGATTTCAACATCACAACTACATTTATTTAAAACTTTAAAATGGGAGTAAAGAAAGCTGCCAGCCTCCCATGAGCGGAGTTACAAAACTAACTGAGCTCCGAACGAAGGAGCGAACTTTTCAGAGCGCGCAGGCGCAACATACCGCCCGGCGTTGAAATGCAAATTTCAAAGAGTTACACAAATTTATACATGAGACATAACCATAGAAACATATGTTGGAAATACAAACTGATTTATAGATTAATCACATTGAAAAATAAAAACAATAATTAACACAATTTTAACTTATAAATGAAACAATCTATATATGCAAGGTAAGTAAATAAAACCAAAGGAAAACTTATAGCAATATTAAGAAAATTATGTATTATTTCCTTTCTCAATTTTTAATAGATTTTTTTTTTTTTTTTTAGAATATATTTATTTAATATATTTTTTATAATATACCATTTTTCATATCTAAACAAGAATAAAACAAATGTCCATAATATAAACTGTCATTCTTTTCAATAGAATATAAGCAGTAAAATGAAATTAATATATTGTATAATCATTAATTGGCAAAATAGCTAATTTTGAAATAGCTCTTTTCAGTATTCCATTTTTTGTTCGAATATCTACTACTCTCACAATATTATCCCTTCCAATATAGGTTTTAGTAATGCGGCCTAGTAACCATTTTAGAGGGGGCAAATTATCCTCTTTTATGACGACCATATCGCCTACCTTTACGTTTTGTTTTTCAAAGTACCACTTAGTCCTTTGCTGTAGATTATTTAAGTAATTGTTAGACCAAAATTTCCAAAATGTTTGAGTTAGTTTACAAGTTTGTTGCCACAAATTTAATTTATTGGTTTGAATGTTGGTCAGTGAGGGTTCGGGGATGGCCGTTAACGATCGACCGATAAGAAAATGACCAGGGGTCAAAATTTCCAAATCCTCTATGTCTGCCGAGAGAGGAGTTAATGGACGCGAATTCAACATGGATTCAATTTGAATCATGATGGTTTGAAAGGCTTCGTATGTCAGTTTAGCATCACCTATAATACGCTTGTAATAATACTTAAAAGATTTAATCCCGGCTTCCCATAAGCCACCAAAATTTGGTGCCCTGGGAGGAATAAATTTCCATTCTATTTTCTCATTTAAGGAGAAATTTGCCAAATTTTCATTTTGTTGGGTAATTAATTAAAAAAATTCCTTTAAGTCTTTATTAGCTCGAACAAGATTACTCCCATTGTCTGAAAAGATTTTAGCACATTTACCTCGTCTGCCGATAAAACGTTTCAAGGCAGCAATTAGTGACTCTGAAGTTAAGTCAGAGACGATTTCTAGGTGTATTGCCTTAGTTGTAAGGCAAACGAAAAGAGCAACATAAATTTTAATGGGAGCCCCTTTTCTTTGATGCTTATTTTTTATAAAAAATGGGCCACACAGATCTATACCCGTACTATTGAATGCGAAAACAGGATTTATCCTCTCTTTAGGCAGATCACCCATTTTTTGAGAGCATAACTTAGGGTTAGCTCTAAAACATTGGACACAATTATGGATAATTTTACAACATGCATTTCGACCATTTAAGGGCCAATATTCTTGCCTAATGTTATAAAGTAATGTCTGAGGACCTGAATGGTGAAGTTTTTCATGAAAATGTTTAATAATTATCTCACTGAACTTACCCTTTGGCAATATTATTGGATGTTTTTTCTTATAGTTCAAATCTGCGTTATGCAACCTACCTCCAATTCTTAATAAACCATCTGAATCTATGAACGGTGCCAGGGGGCGAAGCCTCCTGCTAAGAGAAATACAGTTATCATACTTGCCAACTTTTCCGGTTTTCCCGGAAGACTTCCGGTTTTTTAACGTATCTCCCGGTCTTCCGGACAAATGATGAAATCTTCCGTTTTTAAAAAAATCGCGGATATCGTTCGTTTTAAAAAGAAGCTCAAATGTTCTACGAAAACTCCTGAATCCCAATCTTTTTCCATCCATAACATAAATGTCAATATTCATTTCAAACTTGCTTTATGAGATTCTAGAACATTTAAAGAAATAGAATTGTTAAATATTTCTTGCTGATGTAATTATTTTTTGCCCCCCCCCCCTTTATTTATCTACAATTAGTGATCAGCAATCAAATGTTCTGCAGAAGTCTTTTCTTTCCTAATCTTTATCCATCTGCAACATAAATAATAATAATATTAATTTTAAAGTTATTACATTAGATTCTAGAAGTAGAGTTGAGAGTTTAAATATTTCTTACTCTGTAATTATTTTTTTATCCCCCCCCCCATCCTTTCCTTGGATTGTGATCAATTCTAGAAACAATAAAGCAATGGAAGTGCTCAATATTTCTCACATATGTAATTATTTTTAGTTCTTTATTGCTGAATTTAATGAATCTGTTTATTTTTCCTCAATTAAATGAAATATTTGTATGTCATATTTATACCAAATGTGTAAACATGGGGGGAAAATGAAGAATAATTTTTTCAGGTAGGAAAATTTTTCCCAAATCAATTTTAGAATATTAATACTCAGTTGGTTTTATGCACGTTTGAAACGGATAATTAGCTACTGCTACTATATGTATGATTAATGTACATAGACAAAAATCATATTCTATATTTATTTAAAAAATTAGTTATACTTTAACTAATACTAAGTTTTTTTGTCTATTGTTAAATAAATTTCTTACAGATTCTGTTTTGTAGATATTTATATGTTGAAGAGGAATAACTTCATTTAAAACTTTATGTATTTAGTATAATCAATCTATAGTAAAACATTTTTATAGATTTCTTCTAAATATTAAAATTGTAAAACATTGTTTAATGCGTCAAAGAGAAAAAAAAAATCTTCCCTTTTTTTATGAAATCTTCTGGTTTTTCAACAAAAATCTTCCCTTTTTTTATCAAAATTGGTTGGCAAGTATGAGTTATTAATTTTTAGACTTGTTATATCATTCCTAAATTCTCCCTCCTGTAAGGTCTTTAGTATAAAATTTAGTGCAGCCTTCTTTTCTTCTGGACCTAGGTATCCAGTTTTTCTTTCCCCTGGATGTCTTAGGTTGTTGATAAATCTGAAAATAAACGCTAAAACATGCACAATTTTAGTAAAACTATTACTAATGGTTAAAATGTCATCAACAAAATTGAAAGGTTGGGTAGTTACATAAAGGGAAAATTTAAGTTCAGAATCATTAAGACGTTTTTTAGCTTCAGAAAAATATTCGTCGCTAGAGTCAGTAATGCCATTAGATAGTTCTAGAGGCTCATGATGAAGAAAATCTGGTCCATTGAACCAGAACTCAGAAAGTTGATGAGGAGGGCTTCCTCGTGAAACAAGATCAGCAGGATTTTCGGTTGATTTAACATGCCTCCAACAAAAATTCTTCGTGAGTTCCTGAATTCGAGATATTCGATTAGACACAAATACCTTGAGCACGTGGGGTGATGAGTTGATCCATGATAAAACGATTGTTGAATCGCTGTATAGATATACAGAGCTTAATTGTATATTTAATGATGTGATTACCTTTGATATCAGTTTTGATAACAATTCAGCTGCACAAAGTTCTAGGCGAGGTATAGTCAATACTTTAAGAGGAGAAACTCGGGACTTACTACACAGTAAGCTCACATGTACCTCATTTGAACTAGTGATCACACGTAAATAAACCACTGCGCCATATGCCTCTTGTGACGCGTCCGAAAAGCCGTGGAGCTGCAGTTCACGACAATTAGAGTTTGAGAACACGAAACGTGGGATCGTAATATCTTTAAGCTCGTTTAGAGCATTTCGGAATTTTATCCATGTGTTTTTTTCTTGTGTTGGAAGTTCCTGATCCCAATCAATTTTCAAAAGCCACAATTTTTGTAGGAATATTTTAGCCTGTACTATCACTGGTCCTACTAGACCCAATGGGTCAAAGAGTCTAGCGATCTCTTTCAGAACACCACGTTTGGTGATTGTATTAGAATAATCTGATGATACCGTGAAACTGAAATTATCATCTTTGGGATTCCATTTTAGCCCTAGTGTTTTCACCGAAGTTTTATCATTTTTTTCGAAGTGATAGTCTTGCTCACTGTAAGGGACTTGTTCTAATAATTCTCTGGCATTTGAAACCCATTTATGCAACTCTAGTCCACCAGCCGTTAACATTAACACCAACTGTTTCTGGAGTTCCAGAGCAGACGACACTTCATCAGTTCCCGTTAGAATGTCGTCAACGTAAAAATCCTTAAGTGTGGCGGCAGAAGCTAACGGATAATTAGCCCCTTCATCACTAGCGATTTGTTTTAGTACACGAGTGGCCAAGTAAGGAGCACATTTTGTGCCGTATGTTACAGTTAATAATTTATAAATTTTAGGCTTTTCCTTAGGGGTTTTATTCCAAAGAATACATTGCCAATTACATTGTTCAGGATTAACCCATATCTGTCTATACATTTTTTTAACATCCGCAGTGAAAACTATTTTGTGCGTACGAAAACGTAATAAAATGGCACACAAATCTTCTTGTACTACACCTCCATTTAATAAACAATCATTTAATGATAACCCATTGGTAGTGGGTGAACTGGCGTTGAATACAACCCTTAATTTTGTAGTGCTGCTATCAGGTTTAAGCACAGCGTGATGTGGAAGAAAATATTTAACAGTGTTTATTTCATTATCATTTAATTCTCGCATGTGGCTAACTGTTCATATTCATTCAAAAAATTTACATACAATTCAGAAATGTTGGGATTTCTATTTAATTGTCTGTATAAATTATTTAACTTTTGTTTGGACGAATGGAAAGAATCTCCCAATTCAGAATTATTTTTCATTGGTAAGTTCACTATGTACTTCCCATTATCATCTCTGCGATATGTTTTCACGAACTGCTTTTCACACTCTATCTCTTCCTTATTTCTCAAACTAGGTGAATCTAGTATATTTTCAATCTCCCAAAATCTTTTCATAATATTTTCTAAATTGGAGTTATCTGACTGGGAAATAATGGCACAATACAATGGATGTGGAGTGCCTTGAACAGCTCCACTAAGCACATATCCAAACACAGTATCCTGTAAAATTGCACCCGTTTCAGGAATTTTGATTTTATTGGTTAACATTAATTCAAAAAATATTTCGGCCCCAATCAGTAAATCAACATTGTTGTTATTTTTGAATAGTGTTTGATCGGCCAGCTTAATTCCCCTTGGAATATTTAATTTTAATGTATTAGAATAGTTTATTGGTAACGCATCAATAATTTTTGGAACAATCAAAAATTCCAGATTAGCTGAAAACGAATTATTCTCATTTGTTATCAGTGCTTGTGTTTTCGTTTTTATATTTATCGGAATTCCCGACAGCGCCAAAAGAGGAATGTTTATTTTTTCTTTTTTCAATCCTAACTTATTTACAAATTTTGCTGTTGCAATATTAGACTGTGAGGCGCTGTCAAGAACCGCTTTCGCGGGGTGATAAAATCCGTATTCATCTAATACAAAAACTGTGGCCGTCGCTAATATAACTCTTTTATTTTCAGAAACAAAACATGTAATCGGCGCCGACTGATTGCTTTCAGTCGATCCACCTGCTGCATCTAGCAGACGATCGCTATTAATATCACAGTTTGTTGGGGGGGTTGCACTCTCTTTCGATAACGGAAGTAATAAATCTTTGTCTTTATGAAGTAATGAATGATGTCTGGAGCCACATTTACTGCATACATACTTAGAATTACATTTTGCTATTTTGTGGAATCCGAAGCAATTTAAGCAAAGATTATTTTTTCGAATAAATTCATATCGTTTTTCTGTTGTGAAATTCAAAAATATATCGCATTTATATAGCATGTGAGAACTATTTTTACATAACATACACAAGTTAGAATTATTTCCTTGGGTTTTTACAACTAAACTTCTGGGATAACCAGACTTATCAGTAGTATATTTTGAGGACTTAAGCGGTAAATTTCGATTTACACTGTCTAAAACTGAACACTGTTTTTCTAGGAATTCTAGAAACTGATCAAAGTCAGGAACGTCGTTGTTCTTTAATGTAAGTTCGTAATTTTTGCGAGTTTCCCTATCCAACTTTTGCAAAACAATGTTTAATAACATAATATTAGAAAGATTATCGCGTTCATATTTCAATACTTTTAACGCTCTTAAATTCTTTAAAATACAATCCAATAATTTTCATAATTCTTTACCAGATTCATGAGTTATTTTTTCATAATTAATAATTGTTTTGATATGAGCATCTATTATAGCTCTTTTATTTTCAAACCGTTGTTCTAATGTTTTTAACAGAGAATCGTAAGTATCATCACTGGTTTCTACTGTTTTTGCTTCGCCTTTCAACGCAGCGCGTAAATAAAAGAGTTTTTGATTTGCAGTTAATAAAGGATTATCATTCATTAAATTTAGAAACTGCGTTTTAAATGTGTTCCATTCTTCAAATTTTCCTGAAAATACAGGTAACGGTATTTGGGGTAAATGCATACTATGATTTGGAACAATGTTTCTTTCCGCTCCTAACGAGCTATTATTTGAGTTTATATTACTCATATTGTCACTACAGTTAATTAGTAAGGTATTGAATCTTACCTCTAATTCTTGAAATTGAGAATCTAGCTCACTTAACTCTTCTTCTATTGTAGGAAACTCATCATCCTTTGCCACTTGATAGTACTCCACTTTTAAATCTTCAAATCTATTTTGAAGTTTTTCTAAAATTGATATTCTCGAAGTTATTTCACCTTTTGTGGTTAATTCGTCATTAGGAATGTTGAGTAACTTTGTGAATTGGGATTTGATATTCCCTTTTTTTCTATTTAATGCTGTTAAAGCCATTATTGTTTTCTTTTTGAAAACGAAACTGTGCTGGTTACGCTGTGGTCGCACGGACCAAAAATGTTAGATCATAGAATTAAAACTATATAAGAACACATTGAATACTTAAATAGTGGACTGTAATAAAAACTTGACACACTAGAGGTGATTTCAACATCACAACTACATTTATTTAAAACTTTAAAATGGGAGTAAAGAAAGCTGCCAGCCTCCCATGAGCGGAGTTACAAAACTAACTGAGCTCCGAACGAAGGAGCGAACTTTTCAGAGTGCACAGGCGCAACAGTTGGTAAGTGTTAAAATGTAATAAATAATTTGCTACTCTAGCAATAAAAATGAATACAATATGAAACATTTTTTATTCCCTTTTCAATATAATTTTTTAAAGGGATAAGGTAAATTCTAAATAAAAATGAACAGAAGAAATTTCTGAATTTAAAATATGCTCTTCTTGTAAATTTTAAATTGAATGTGAAGAAAAAATCCTCATAATATAATAGCCTTAATTTCATTGCAAAAATAATTTCTACGTGAACCATTCTGCTTGAGAGTGTGATGTCATAGCTATACTTTAACCAATATATTAATTAGAATAAAAAAAATTCCATAGTTTTGAATGAATAAAAGAATTTTGGAGGGGGGGGGGGGTTGGTGGAATTTACCAGAAAATTTTTTTGTTGCAAATGAGTAAATAAAATTTTATATATGGTTTTAAAAGAATAAAATAAAAAGGAAAGATAATTTTAAATGCATGGGAGAGGGGTTATTTTCCAAATATTGTACATTAATAGAGTTCATAATTCCTTTTTTTTTTTTTTTTTTTTTTTTTTTTTTTAATACTTATGTACAATTATTATTATTAATATTATTATTATTATTTTTTTTTTTTTTTTTACAGTATATTTTTTCCTAGTTCAATTTCTAATGAAGAGAAAGATTTTTGCTTATCAGAATTTAAATATTAAGAAAATTATAAAGATTATTTTTTGCTGCAAGATTTTTGTTTATTTTTATTTTACTTTAACGGTATAGTTTCATATGGTTTATGCATAAAGATATATTTTATCTCACAACTTGGCATAACATAATTCTGGGAGTTGCAATCCTCTATAATGCAAATAAAAGATGAAAGAAATAGTTGACAAGATTTAGACTTTAATTGAAAGTGATAACAATAATAATAGCACGAAGCAGTACGTAAACTATAAATTGAATTTTAGTTTAATAGTCTGTATAAATAAAGAAAAATATCTGTGTGTCTGCACTCTGGTACTCACACTACTGGCCACAGAGCTACAAAACTTAGCACTTTATGGGTACCTGGGACCCCAGGAGCAGAAAGTGCTTAAAACTGCGACACACGTCACAGAACAATTGAGGCTTTTGCAGAACATTTCATCTATCCCCTAACTGGATGATGTTGATACAGCTAACATTCTAAAATTAATAAAACCTAGATATGTTCAACTGACCTGTAAATTTGTTAGCATACTAGAAAATTGCTGGAAACTGTCATTGTTTCAATGTATAGACAAAATTTATAAACATTTTGTAAGTAGTATATCCACATTAATGTGACAATATTAATGCCAAAAGCCATTGAAAAAATTGCAAATTCTGGGTGTATTCCTCAGTTTTAGATTATAAAAATTTTAAATCATGTTTTATTATTATAAATGTGTAATAAATATTTTACTAATTTTTATGCTTATTTTGCATTTTACTGTGCTTTGACAAAATACCTGCAGAACATCTGCAAATTTTAATGTCTCGTTGCAGAACATTGGATATAATTCTGCTCCTGGACCTGGGACTCTGCAGGTGTGCACCTCATTGAGATTTTTTTTTTTTTTTTTTTTTTTTTTTAACCCTTAAATGCATGATTTTTTATATTTTTACCAAACAATTTTTTTCTCCATGGTCATGGCTTAAATGAACATGGAAAAATATTAAAATTATTTAACATTTTTTATTGATTATTTCTTGAATTTTTAGGTTTGATGCATATATGTATCATCATGCATTTAGCACTAAAATGTAAATCACATTAAAAAATCATTTACAATAACATAATTAATAAATATTGGCATAAAATACTTAATTATTTATTGTTTTTAAAAATTATTGACTTTAATTGAAATTTTATTGAAACTTAATACTAATTAATCATGTTTAGACTTTATAAAAAATAAAATTTTGATATAAATTTAAATAAAAATGACCTATCAAGCATTTTTACAGGTACATTTATTGAGAAATTTATGTTGTGTGGAAATTTTTAAAGCAATTTATATTCTTATTTAAACATAATGCTACAGTGCATTTTTCATATCCAATAAATGTTTAGAATTTGCAATTTGGCACTTTACAACGAGTGCGATTTTCATTTAACATGGGAACATGCTCAATTTTATCCTGCCTGACGCAGGTTGAAAGAATGTATGATGCAGGGACTCTCTGTCTTTTCACATTGTAATCATTTTGTAAAAGACTGCTTGGTCTTCCACGCTTACAAACTGAATGTTGAACAATATTTTCTTTACTGAATGATGGACAGTTGTCATCATTAATTTCAGAAATTCAAAATCATCTTCGCTGTCAGATGGCAAGTTATACCTTACTTCCTTTATTTCTTCTGTAGTGAAATATTTTTTCCTCATTCATCTTCCAAACTGACTCGTGACTCATATATATATTTATTTATTTAATCAGTTTAATTTTAAATTGAATTTCTATCATACAGATTATTAGTAAAATAATTTAGAAATTCAAGTTTAAATTGTTGGCAAAAACTATATAACTCACACTCACAGGTATGCATCAGTTTAAAATGATTTGAAAACAATTACTCACTGGACGAGCAGAAGTAGTATCATCATCATAGGAATTTTCAATACAAACAAACAATACACATACAGCATAATTAGAGACACAAAATTAATATTTTATGCTTATAACTAACAACAATGCATGCAAATATCGAGTGAGTATTTCTGATAAAAACATTAGCATGAAATAAAAAGTATTACGAAGTCTTATCATTAAAAATCAACTCCAAATTTTAACCTGATTCATATATGCAACAAACTGCGCTCATAATCATAAATGCATAATGATGCATAAATGAATCAAACAGAAAATTTGAAATATTTCATTTTAAAAGAATTCTGTGATTAAATCTTAACATAGAAATGAAAAATACATATCCTTAATTATGTAGAGTAAAATTTTAAAGTCTCTAATATCGACTTTATGAATTACACAAAACTAGATTTACCACTGAAAAAGACATAAATGAATTCTGATCTCTTGGCTGCAGTTCTGAGCCTTTGGCTGTTTGATGCTGCCATATACTGGGAAAAAGAACAATTAAAGATTGATATGGATATATTAAGATTAAAATCAGCCCAGTAGACTGCCTGTTTTGTAGTACTTTTAATGCTAAATTCAGTAAAAATTTGTATGATTCATATATGCTTCACCATGCATTGAAGGGTTAATTTGACAAAATCTTTCTTTTTTTCTTTTTCTTTTTTTTTTTTTCTTTTTATTATATTTTTTGAAAATCGTAATGCAGTAGAAGAAAATTAAGTATATTAAATTTAAAATTTAAAAACTTATTTATAACGGTTATGTTATGTATAATTTTTATAGTATAACAACTTTTTATTTTTTTTTATTTTTTTTTAATTAATTCCTTTGGGGAATTTTTTTCTAAGTATTTATCCGGGGAAGGGTGTGTGTGTGTGGGGGGGGGGGAGATATGGTAGTATATAGTAGAAAGGATTTAACTGATTGAAATTTAAGTTTCTTTTTTTTTTTTTTTAATTCCTTTAAAAAGAAAATTTACTTTTTGCTTTATTTATTACATTGGTCAGATTCATATGGTTAATATAGTATAAAGAGCGAGGACTATAAAATACATGGTTCAGAAACTAAAATATTTAATAGATGCTGATATACAGTCATCTTTAAAATCATGTTTCTTAAATAACAGCAGATCTACCTGTCGTCAATAAATACCCTAATTGAAGTGCCTAGGAAAAATCTTTCTGCAGGCATTGAGAACCTGGACCCGATGCATTGCAGGGGTAAAAGAGCTGCCATAGGCAGTGGGTACCCAAAGCAAGTTTTAGAGCGATTTCAATGTTGGTAATTTTAATTTTTTTTTTTTTAATTTATAATGTAATATAAAAAATAAATAATGATTCAATTCTTTTGAAAATTCATTTAAATATAGTGATCAGCAAAGTGGGCATAGCCTGCTAGTTAGTTAATAGATTAAAGTTTTTTTTTTTTCCTTATCTGTAAAATTTTAGTTTTGCTATAATTAGTTTTCACATGTTTCTAATACTTTCTACTGCTGCTTTTTTAAAAAAAATTAGTGGTTAAACAGATAGCAGTCTCGTAATATATTTAACCTGTTCATTAATTGTTTTAAAGTATGTATAAAGTATATGTATGTTCTAAAAATAAATTACTCCAATTTTTTTTTATATTATTATTTATTTATTTTTATTTTTATTTTTATTTTTTTGCATTATTTAATAAATTTAATTTATTTTTCTTCATATATTAGTTTTTTCATTTTTGTTCCATGCTTATTGCCGAATTCTCTGTATTTTGAAAAATAATTTTTTCTTACTTTATTTTATTCATTTTTAGTTTCCTCTTTGCTACGTTTTTTTCTTTATCTAGTGGGAAAGGGAAAAAAAAAAAAAAAAAAAAAAAAAAGAAAAAAAAGTTGCTTTGGTGTTTGCATGTATCTGGTTCAGCCTAATCGTTTTAAAATTCTAGATATTTCTTAAATTATCATATAAATGCAAATTTCTACATCTTAGAAAAAGGCTTATCATAACCTTTAACACCTTGTTCAGAACATAATCTGCTTTTTACTAATTACTTTCAGACTATAATATAATCTTAATCACTTTCAAATAAATATTTAAAGTGATTTATAATAGGCTTTTTTAAAAATTGTTTACAAAAAAAAAAAAAAAAAAAAAAAAAAACTGGTGTATAACAACCACATGACTTCCCACTATTGCACATATACACACTTTTTTGGAGATAATGGTAGTCAGAAGCTATGAAATGGACCTAAAAAATTAGACACGTAACAGATTTCCTTTAAGAGAAAAATGATATATGTGTAAAGACATATAAATCAGAGTTTACATAGCAAGTTTAAAAAAAAGATCGGTAGAGCCATTTTTGAAACACCTATTTGAGATATCTAAAACTAACATTCCTAATCAGGATAGGTAATATGACTGTTAATTTTCCTGTAATAACTACATAATACATGCGTAAAGATATCTAAAAAGGGGTTTATGTAGCAATTTTCAAGAAAATCATTAAAGCTGTTTTTGAGATACTGACTTTTACCAAAACTTGGTAAACTCAATTATTGACCAGAAAACAATAATTATAATTACATTCAAAAGGATATCTAAAGGAAAGTAAATATGATGAGTTTGCAAAAAAATCCGTGCAGCCATTTTTAAAGGAATGCACTTACGAGGCTTCAAATTGACCTACTTATACAGGATACCTATTAATTTTCATGAACTAATCAACTACCACAAACAAAAACACATCTAATAGGGTGTTTATATAGCAACTTTGAAGAAAATCGCTAGAGCCGTTTTTGAGATACAGACTTAGTCTTACTTCTAGTTTCATATGTTCTACTTCTTCTGGTTTTCTACTTTTCACAAAAAGTTAAAAAAAAATCATCTGTACACCACACCTGACTCAATTCTAAAGTTTTATTGTTTTATCTTTACTAGTTTCGAAGATATAATAGTCAGAAAGTTTCTCACGCACATACTGACCAACTGCCAAAAAACACTTTTTTGGATTCAGGTGACCTTAAAACATGTAAATCAGGTGAAAATTTGATATAAAATTTTTCGACCGAATACAATACTTCCATTATCTATGGTAGTAGGGTATTGGAAGTAAAAAATAAAATCATATGTTTGAGTGATATCTATCTTAATTTTATTTTCAAGGTTTCTAGTCGCTTGAATATTTTAGGATCAAAATTTTAAAGATTGAAATTTTAATCCTATCACTATGACCTGGGATCCAGGTGAACACCCCGGACACTTTTTAACTTGCTGAAAATAATAATATATATTGTATTTTGAGAGGTCATAACCAGTGAAATCTCACCTCAAGATGCAATAATTTTTTTCATCTAAAGTATAAATGTCCCATTTATAGGAATAGTGATATGGTTAAATGATTTTTCCTTTTATTGAAAAGGAAAACCAATTCATATTTTTCATGCACTTATCTCTGCATATAATAAAGGAAATGGTGTGTGTAATGACTCTGGAAATAGAAACATAAATGTGAAAAGTCTTTCCATGGTCCATTAACCCAGTTATTTAGAATGTTATGATAATTATTTGAAGTTTGTGGGTTCGATCCTCCAAGGGGCAGTCTGTTATATTTTAATAATGGAAAAAGTTTTAATTGATAAAGGAAACCTTTTAGTGTCCTTTAGAGTATTTTCAACCATATGGATGATGAGAAAATGATAAAAAACAATAATAAACTTACATGTCTTTGTCTGTCTGTAGGTAAATAGCTTATCTCAGTGATACAGGCTTTCGCATGGAAGTCTGTTTCGACCTCTCTTGATGTACCCCGAAGCCTGATTTTTCTAATTTTAGATTAGTCTTCTTTCTTTCTTTCTTTTTTTTTTTTTAATATTTTAGTAGCTAGAGAGATTGTCTGGTGCTGCCATTTGTTGGCATAGAGTGAAGATGATGATCTGTCTAAGAAATGTCTTCCTGAAAAATGTAGTTCTTTAGTAATAGTAGTGCCATTTATCGTCCAGTTAAAACCTGAATTGAAATGTCCATTTTAAGGTGCAAACGCATGCTGTGGGGATCTGGAACCAATATATGGAATGGAGAAGGTGCTGCCAAAAGAAGCGGGAACTCAAAGCGAGTTTAATGAGATTTTAATGGAATTTTGTTTTATTTTTTACTTATAAATTGATTTAAAATATAGTAATTAATGTTTTTTGAAAAATCCTTTAAATGTAGTGACTAGTTAAACAGGTGAAGTCAGCTAGTTGTTAATAATAAATCATTTGCTATTTTATTCTTTCAGTTATTGCCTAAATTGGTGAATTTTGCTTCAGCTGCAAAATGTTTAATGAAGGATGTGTGGTTAATTGCCGTCAGAAATGAAATTTCCATTGATCTTTCTTCCGATCTACCTAAGTATGCTTATAGTTTTTTTTTCCCAATAACTTTTTTTATGCTATTCTTTTCTGTCTCTTTTACTTATATACAGTGAAAAACGTTTAATATGAAACTAAGGGGACCAATATATTTTTTTGTGTTAAAAGATTCATAAAGGAAAGTATAAAACTCACTAATATTTTCCATGTCGTCAAATTTCACTTCAATTTCATGTTAAACTACTAGTAGATTGCATCCATTGGGATAAAAAGCAAGTAAAAAATATGTTCGTTTTTTGGGGGGAAAAATCATATATTTTATTAAAGTATCTTTTTCAGCACTATATTGCCCAAAAATCATTCAAGAGCATCGACTGTTTTATTCATCTCTCCATTCGAATACGTGTATAAATAACTACGCATACTTTTAATCATTTTCTGCATTTCTGAAGTAGAGGGGAGAAGAACTGCATTGTTGATTCATTTGTCAGATTCGTTATCGGAATTTACATAGATGGAATCATTTAAATTATGAATTATTTTAAAAATGTCTGTGCCTGTCATAATCGGTGCTATACACACATCATCATCGACTGCTACATATTCTAGCAAACATGCCACTGAAGATCAAAAGCGGATTTTTTTTTCCCCCATGTTAAAAGATTTTTGTTTTGTTTAAAAAAAAAAAAAAAAAAAAAGTATTAGATTTTATAGTATACTGTCTGGACCGCTATTGTTAAAATTGAAAAATTTTAACACTGTTTAATTTAATTATTTTCAAAATCTCTAGGCTCTTATTTATTTCCCCCCAATTAATTATTTAAATTACTCCAAATTCAGTAAAAAAGAAATTTAAAAAATTTATGAAAATGTTTGTTTGTAAACATATTGCTGCCGATTCTGAATGTAAACAAACAGATTCGCCAATCAGAAAATAATAATAATAAATAAATAAATTGATTTAAAATCATTTAGGATTGCGCTCAAATAATTTAAAAATAATATTAATAATTTTTCTGATGTTCATATTTTGTTAATTAAAACTGATGATGTCACTTTTAATTACGATTTCAAAATTCCTTCTAGAAAATTCGAATAGTTCCGCACAAACGCAGTATTGATGCGCCATTTCAAAATAGTGTCACTTACAAAGATAAGTGAGATTTAATAATAAATAAATCATCCCTAAAAAAATAGTCTAAAATAAATTTTCCTCCATCAAAATTAATTAAATTTAATCTTAATTCTTTAACTTTATTTGAGCTTACGATCTAAAAAATCATTTCTTTTAGTACTGTATACTGCACATATCAATTTAGCGGTATGTTGCTTTCACGAGCGGGAAATTGGAAGCGTCTCTAGCTGCCTTTTAAATGGTTGACTCATAAGGCATTGGATGTGGGGGATTCCTCTCTGCTCTTCCGGCAGCAGGCTGGGGCAGCCGTGAGAAACGGCTGTGCTAATTCATTTAGCGGCTTCTTGGTTGCTAAGCAATAATTTATATTTGCAGAATGTACAATAATTTATTGCGTAAATGGATAATATTAGTTACATTTCCAGTCAGGTGCCCTTCTGATGATTGAGAAAAATAATCTCTTGTATGGAAGCATTCTCCCAGCCAATAGGCCTAAAACCAGGCTTAATGGACATCATTCAAGAAAAAGCGATGCTGATTTTCATAAATACAATTGATGTACAATATGTTCTAAAAAATAGGAATACTTACCTAATACAAGGTAATATGAAGATTCTGAATGGAGCTATCCATGAAAGTATCAATTTAATCTGGCACTCCATTTATGTAATATCAGCTGATTGGCAATATCCATAACATCTGTTATACAGGATGGCGCATAAATTCAGTGTGTTGCTTCTTACACAGTCTATTGTAATTCAATCAAATGCTAATAAGTGTGAAAATTTATATAGATTGTTTCATCTATTGCACAATATTCTCAACTTTTCTGAAGGAATTAAAAATTAATATGTGTTTCAGATTGTGACATTTCTACTAAATGACTCATCTTGTTCTATATATCGTTTTGTTAAAAATATGGAAATAATATGCAATTAACGATTCTGATAAAATGTGAAAATTTGTGCATCTTCTAGTTATCCTTTTTGTTAATATGTTAAAATTTAATGTTAGTGCCGGCACTCTTCAATATGATATATCCTAGGAAAATGAAAGCTGTTTCACAATATTTATGTGTCATAAATGAAATAATTTTGTGTGTCTTACTTGGATTAATACGATTTTACCTTGCAGCATTATTTCATCTACATCAGAGCTCGAAATTCGCAGTCGTTAGTCGTATTTTGCAACTATAAATTTTGTTTTGACGACCATGATTTTACACCCAGTCGTCATTTTTGACGCCTAATTTTCTGTTATTTCATTATTTTTAATGAAGCTTGTGGCATCTCGAAAGTTTTTGTTTTTAGTATCTCAACTTTTCTCCGATCGTCTCGCGGTCACAAATATTTCTTTCTTTCAATAGGGGGAGGAAAAAAAAAATGCATTATCAGTACTGGGATTGCGGACATAATTCATAAGTGTCACCACTCTCTTTCCATTCACCCTCTTTCTTCTGAATGCACACAGACTTTTGTTTTACATTGAATATCTTTGCATGCATTATCATCATAATTTAAATGATTGAAAGATGAATAATCGTAGTATTCAATTATATTTTACTTCTTTAATTTGTAATGAAAATAAACGTTTAAAGAGTAATTTAGGCAATGAAAAAAACAATTCTAATGATATAGAAGAAAATAAGCCAATAGAAAAGGAAAAAATACAACTCTAGTGAAATAGAAGAAAATAGGGGAGAGTGGGGATGAATGGGACAGTAGCCAAATTTTTATGTTTTGCATGCACCAGAAACTTAACAGTTTTTCTGATATATGGCAGTACTGAAGTCATTCATCAAGTGTAGTTTCAGAGTTGTGCTATCTATAGAAGGGCAGAAAAAAATTTAAGTGTCTTTTTCTGCTGCCAAAGTAACTTTTACTGATTCAATTAGGTAGTAGTTAAGAAATTAACTATTTGCTTAAAGTTAATATAACTCTTACATGATGAAAAGGCATAATCTTGTAGTGTGTTTATGATATTCAAGAAGAATATTGACAATTGTTCATTAAACATATTTCCTGTTTTATATGATCATGTGGTGGTGGGGATGAATGGGACAGTTTGAATGGGGGTGAATGGGACATTCTCCACTTTGTGCTAATTTAAAATTGTACACAAGAATTATATTAAAACAAATCGTAAATAGATTTTCAATATTTTTATAACCTGTAGTTCAGTAGTTATAACATGGAATTATAAAAATAGCATGGATTTAGAGAAAAATAGAATGAAATTAATTGTTCCGATTTTTGTTTATAATAATTATGATTAAAAAAACTATAAGTTAGAATATTCAATGCAACTTAAATCAATAATATTAATAAATAAATAAATAAGCTAATAATAATTTGATTACAATCACAATTTCAATCAAGCTAATTTAAATAAATCCTGGTGATTATTAATGTAATACAGCTTTAGTGTGGAATAGATTGCCACTGATTTTTCTTCTTCAAGTTCACAAGGCATTTAATTAGACTAGTAACAGACACTTCAGGAATACATATTTTGAGTAAAAATATATAATAAGTATTTTAATTATTATAAGAGGAAAAATTGATGTAATACATGATGTGTGTATATTGATTATATACTTTGATTTTGCAAAACCGTATATTTTTATTATGCAATTTAATCAATCTTCCTGTTTTTTGAGCAGGAATCTTTCTTGTCTATCTATATGAGGTTGGCAAGTATTCATATTGTCATTTCTATTTTAAATTCTGTGATAAATAGACTGAATTATATCAGTTATGAATTAAATGTTCATACATACTTATAAATTTTAGCCCCAACCCTTCCTCCACCTAATTAGTTATTTGCCTGTCTATTACTTCAGGCTTTCAGTGGTATGAATAGTTATTTATTTTCCTCCTTTTTTTTTTTTTTTTTTTTTTTTTTTTTTTTTAACTTTCAGGAACTAGCGAATGTGGACAAAAACAGGTTGTTACTTATGGATTGCACCTAAACATTAGAAATTGTTTTGTACATTTTAAATTTAGTGGAATTGATATTAAAATTTTTAACCTGCTATTTAGAAGCGTATTTTGCATTGTTATGAGTTACTAAAACAAAACTTGTATCTTAAATGCTAGAAAATGATTAAATTTAATAATGTAAAATAGTGTAAAAATTATTTGATACTAAAAATTGAATGCTCAAAAACCAGCAAAATTTATTTTCAAATTCTCTCTCTCTCTCTGAAGTATTAAAAATTTACCTTTGTATATATATTCTTTCTTACCTAGCCTTTTTTTCTTTTTACACACATGTTTTATTATATTGATGTGCATTATTCTTATAGTTTAATTTGTCACTTTTAAAAATATTTTTTATAGTTTTTCCCTGTGCGCATTATTTTTCATTTAAAATAAATTGTATGAACATATTTGTATAGTTTTCCCCGCACACATTATTTTTCATTTGAAGTTAATTTTATAAACACGCATGTTTCCTCTTTTTTTAATTTTCTGCACTCTCATGCCTGTATATAAATGGTCTGTTTTCCTTATATTTTCAACTGTCCTAAACCATTGTCCTGTTTTTTAGGACAACCTGTACTGATTAAGCTAATGAAATGTTGGTAAGTTTTTTGATTTTGAGTGTGTACATAGGCTTAAAGAAACATATACAGTAAAACCTCGATCCATCGTTTTTCACGGGATGTGTGTGTGTAGGGGGGGGGGGGAGAAGATGAAAGTGAGGAAAATGATGAATTCAGATTAAAGTCAAAGCACGAATTTTTACTCATTCAGTTTTTGAAATAATGTCTCAATCTTTTGAGCTATGATTCTTCTAATTGAGGTCTATATATATATATATATATAAAATGATTTATCTCTAAAAGATTTTGAGTTATAAAATGTTTTGTGAAAAAATCTATGTTCGCTAATCCGTATTTTGTTAAAATGTTAATATGGTTCAAAAGAGGATTAAATGAGCTTTCAAAATATGCCGGTTCTTAAGAAATGGAAGAGTTACTCGGTCGTACAGGGCGTTTCAAAAAAGGCGATCGAGAAAAAGAGAAATTTTGGACCCTTTTTAAAACTTTTTTTTTTAAATATAAAAAATCTGTATTATTATTATTTTTTTAATTATACCATAAAAATCGGTAATAAATGCTCTTTCTCGTGGTACAAGTGTATTTTCAATATCTCCAACAGATCAGCAGCGATGGGTTTACAAAAAACCACGAAATTTTCTCTCTCTGTTTTTTCTTTTGAGGTATGCAGTTCCGGATGAAAATTATGGTCGCCTGGCATTTTGAATCGTTTTTTCATTAGACATAGGTCGACATTTTAATTAATATCTCTGCTAATTAGGGTTGCATCGTTTAGCAAATTAGATAATGAACATATGTGATAAATTCTCTGTCCAATGGTACCTGTCCGAAATCCATGCGACCATTAGCGCCCGAGCTTTAGCTGCTTCAAGCCATTTCTCACAAACACACAGATTTTAATAATATAAGGAGATACACACAATGTATACAGTATTCTACTAATAAAACTAGTTTGTTACTTTCCAAACTGTCAAAGAAATAAATCAATGTTGTAGAATATTAAGTTAAATTTATTTTTAAAAATCAGTAATTTTTATGTTGAGTTTTTCATTCATTTTCCAAATTAAATGGGAATTTTTCCAGATTCACATTTTTCTGGTCATTTTCTGTAATTTCATATTCTTACATAAAAGTTTGTGCTCTTTCAAACGTCATAATCATGTCATTGGCTTGAAAATTATCCTCTGTTTCTTCACCATTCTTTTAATTTTTTGAAATCACACATTTCTTCTATGCTTTAAAATACCACATGTTGCATCGTCTTGATTAATGCAAATGTTATCACTAATTTTTGTATCAAACACATCCTCTGCTGCACGCAACCATTCGTCATCCGCATTATCAGCCTCATCGTCATCATTTTGTTGCTCTTCTGTTTGGTATTCTTCATCGTTTTTTCTATGTAACTGCATTTTACGAAACAATTTTCTGAATTACTAAAGAAGTTACTTCCTGTTATGTTGAAATTACAAAATTAATAGATGATCCAGAGACATGGCATCACAATTTTGGTCTACCATAGAAGTGGGGAAAAGAGTTATTTTAGGATGCAAGGTGTAATTCCAGTTTGTATACCATATGGAACCACTTGACCTTCAGGAGAAAATTTTTATTAGGTGAGAAGAAAAATTTTACAATGATGAATGAGGGAAAACGACTTTTTGAAGCACGATACACACAGGTTTTGTTAACATTATTTAAATACAATTTGTGCAAGGACCTTAGAAATGAAACGATCAATGTGGGAAAACAATGGATGCGGGAACGATAGATCGGTGTTCCACTATATTTAAGATTTTATAAAGAAAAAAAATATTTTTTCAATGTTTTGTACGATGTGGGTTAAGTGAGAATTTAAATGGATTGTACATGAAGTAGGTGGATACAGTGGTAAGAGGTAGACGAAAGAGCCAGTGTAAAAGATTAAAAAGAAGGCCAGCAGGTCCTAAACATTCTTAGATCACCACAGTGGTCCTCTTGTTACTTTTGTTGATAAAATTATTCTACCAAAATGCTAACAACCCTTAACACTATTTTACAGAATCTTCTTCTTTGACTTTTTTTATTCTTTCTAAACCCTAACGATACACCTTGACAAATTGCTTGATCAGCTGCTGATGTTATAATGTCATTTAACATTTTGAACATTTTCTCATGATGTAAGTAAATGGTGTACTCAAGTTACAGCTAAGTGCAATAAAATAAAACACCTGTTACAGTCAAACCTCGTTAACATGAATTACTTTTAACATAGAACTGTTTCCACAATCCCCATCAAAATGAAAATTAGTTTAGTTATATGAAGATTAGTTACTGATAGCAGGCACTACTAACATCAAAAAAAAAAAAAAAAAAAATTATCCCCCTTGAGATTCATGTTAACGAGGTTTGACTGTGTATAACATTGCTTTAATAATAATTATGTACTAGATAAGAATTATAATTTTAACAATTATGTTAGTTAATTAATCTAATTACCTCAAACATTTTAAAATTTTCACCACATAGCACAGTAGTAGCAATATTGAATTTTGATGTAGTTTTTACAAATAAATGAGAAAATAATAAAAATTAAATGAATAAACAAATAAATTGAAAAAATATTTATTCTTTTTAACATAGCTTTAAAAAATCAATAGGTTCTTGCTTTATTTTACAGGAAATTTAGAATGTATTCTATTCAGGAAAATTTTTAGAGATGTGAACATTTTTTGCACCCCTGGCACACATTCTGTTTTAGCAAAATAAACTCATAAGTATACAAAATTATCCTTAACAATACTTTTTTGCTGTGCAATGGTTCTAGCAAGAAAACAATGGCTTTTCCAACATGACAGTGCAGATCCTTGTAAACCCCAGCATAAAAAAAATTAGGTTGTAAGTGATCAAGTTTTTAAATTGTAAGGTGAATCTCGGGCTCTTAGTCTAATAAACTAAGAGATCAATTTAGCTAAGAGATTGATTTCGTAAAAAAAAATTAGCAGGAAGGAAAGCATTTTACCCCATTTCAAAAAATTAAAAATCACTTTTTTTTTTTTTTTTTTTTTTTTTAAGGAGGGGGGGGGGGGGGTGAGAGTATAATTATAAAGCTGATTTTAAACTTTGTTGAAAATTTGTTCAGTCTATAAAAACAAAGATAATTGAAGCAATAATAAGCAATGATGGAAATACTAACAATTTCCATTATTTTATTATAAGATTATTTTGTATAGAAAACATGTGCTTCTGTTCTATGGATATTAATAATTTTAATGCATATCTTAATTATTTAAAATGGTACTGAACAAGTTATTTAGTATTACAAAAGTATATTCATGAATATATTTGTTATCATTATAATGTTTTACACTCTTTGTACTTAACTTGGTATTATATATCATATTTCAGGCTGAACATAAAAGTTTTAAATAAAAATCATTTTTCATCATTTAATGTAAGTCTTCCAATCAGCTTAACAGTGTACCCCAATGAAAGAATAACTCCTGAAGTTACTCATCTTGAATATAATCTAATTAAGTATGTATCACCTTTTCTTTCTTTTTTTTTTTAAGTACAAATTAATAAAGTTATCTCATTTCTTTTTTTCTGATCAATGTTATAAAACAGTGATTGAATTTTTGTTTCATAATTAATTGAAATATGTGTTTAAGTCTTAAATACCTTTAAGAGCTTCTTTATGATTCTGAACACTTTTGCTTCGTGCCTGGAGCATCTTCAGAACTACTGTCGCTCTTGAGATTTCTACTTTTACATCCTTGGTTAGTTTAGCATGTAGCACAATCTGACATCTATAAAAGGTGACTTCCACATCATTGCAATTCTGTCTATTGGTTAAATTTTCCACGGTTTCATAGAAATCAGCAATTATGCCCTCAAACAAGAATTCGTGTAAATTTTAACCAATAGACTGGCTTTCAATGATACAGAGCCATCTTTTATAGATGCCAGGTGATGCTACATGCTAAACAAAAGCAGTGAATGAAGAAATCTCAAATTCAAAACTTTTTATTTTCTTAATTTCCATAGAGATGTGCGGCGAGAGTATTGAAAAATAATCTTTATTTTTTATAGATAAATTGAAAGGAACATATAAATTGTTCTTCTGTATCAAACATAATTTATCCATCATTGTCAAAACAATGACAAAAATATTATATGTTGGAAAATTCATGCTTTAGATAATAATTGTATTTATTTTGTGAATTTTCCTTGAACTATGATTCTAAGATATTTCATTATCAAAGAATTGACTGCAGTATTTTAAACTTTTTCAAATATATGTAATAGTCCTGTATCAGGTTGGGTAACTCTATTTTACCTGAACACGACCCAAGGGTCAGGTTTGGATTGGGTTGACTGAATAAAATATACAAATAATAAAAAATACTAATAAAATAAAAGGATTCCAATGGGATCACCTATATCTGAAATAATAGCCAAAATTAAACTTAGAATTTTTTGATTGCAATCCATCGACAAAATTAGTAAAATTGAACCAGTCGTTGAGAGATTAAATAAAATAGATAGGGACTTACAGTTCACTTATGAAATTGGAAATAAAAATAGAATCAACATTTTAGATGCCACAGTAATAAAAACCAAACCTAACAAATTTCAAACCACCGTTTGTCATAAATCCAACAGGTAGCACTGACCCACCTCAGATATAAACTTAAATATTCTGCAATAACAATATGCTCAAACAAAAATCTCCATTAAGATGAAATCAACAAAATTAAAAGAATCACAATAAACGCAGATTACAATAAAAACTTAATTCATAAACTATACAAAAATAGAATAAAAAAATTAAATTATATTGAAAACTGACTAAAACCTAAAATGAATTTTACCATCGCAATTGCATATAGTAAAGGCGTCTCTAACAAAATTAAAAATGAAACTTTAAAACTTATTATTAATATATCAATAAAACCTAACTAAAATATTTTTTCAACACATTAAAGATTAGAAATGACATAGACTCAATGGATCTATTTGAAAATGCAGAAATTTATCTAACAGAATATCAAATAAAAGACAATAAACCTGGATTTTACATATGAATGACCAACCGAAAAATAAAAAATAGAATCAATGAACATAAAACAGATATTAAATAGCATAGAACCACAACAGCACTAACCATAATTAATAAAGAAGAAAGATTTTGAAAACCCTAAAAAAACTTGTTAATTATGAAAATTAAACTTTTATAAGATCAATAGCGAAATGGTCGAAAAGTTAGCCAATAAATATAGCTGTAACTGTGCCGAACCCAACCAACATTTGTACGTGAGATGATGCTGTCTTCTCTGTTTGAAAGTAATAATAGAAGAGGAATTACTTGCTTTGCCAGTAGAAGATTGTCACAGTGATGATAAAGGTTGGGGCCTCCACTGAAAGGGTTCTCTGCTCACTACTTCAATTACGTCATTTTTATTTTCAAATTAATATATGTTTTAAATAGATTGCCTTCATGTTTTAAATTTCAAATTCTATAACTGCTAAAACTGAAGTAAACAACTAATTCAGGGTTCATACTCATCAGGGAAAACCTGGAAAACAGGGAATACTCAGGGAATTTGAAATTTGTTTAAAAAAGTCAGGGAAAACTCAGGGAAAATAAAAATTTTCATTAAAAGTCAGGGAAAATCAGTTATAAAACCTGGAAAACCAAATGTTTTTTTTCTCTCAAGTTATGTTTGTCTTGTTTATCTTCGTATCAAAATTTAAATGATTAAGTATTGTGAAAATACACATGTAAATAATGATTTCTTCGTGAATTTCTATCATGATCGGCAGTAATATGACATCATACAATGGAAGTAGCAGTATTTTGTCCTGTCTAGAGGAGCGTTTCTTGTAATATGTCGCTAATATTTTCTTGAAAATTGTCTGGGAACTCAGGGAAAACTCAGGGAATTTTTTTCCCATATTTGAGTATGAACCCTGTAATTCTAAATTAAATGATTGATAATTAATATCTTCTCACTACAGAAATCTTAGAATTAATAAATATTCTACTTATCATGAATTTTTATCAATTTATGGTGTTTACTTTTCAGAAAGTCTACTGGGTTATTTTTATTCTATTATGTCTTAATATTTACTAATCATGCTATGTAAACATGAATGACTTAAATTACATAGGACATTTAGAAAATGAGTTTTGTCATGTTTTTTCACAGGGAAGGTTTAATACATAATTAAAAAATACATCATAACAGTAAACAAGTTTTTTGAATTTGTGACAGAAGAAATGACAGTATAAGTGCAATGATGCATGCACAGTGTACCAAAGAATATTGATAAGCTGTTAAATGCCATGCCCAAGCTCATTTTTGTGTAAATCAGTATAGAGATCGTCACAAAAATACAACTTTTTTCTTTTAATGCTTTAAATAATTTAATTTTAGCAAATTCTCATTTTGTTTTGTAAAAGGGTTTATTTTTCCCTCTTTTGTTTAACTTTTAATAATTTTAATAAAAAAATTTCTTAAATTGCATTTTACATTATTAATTTGTGTCTTTTTACACATTTTAATTTCAGCCATCAATGCACTTACTCTGTTGCTTCTTTTGTCATGAATTCAGGAAAGCTTTTTTTTTTTTTTTTTTTTTTTTTTTTTTTTAAGTGTGGGTGTATGGCAGTATGTTTGTTTCACTTTGTATTATATCTTTTCTGTGAAAAAATATGATGAAATTTGCTTTCAAAACATCCCTTATACATTAAGTTATTATTTTCACATTTAAATATTTTCTTTCTACATAATTACATTTTATACATAGAATGACACTTTTATTTACAGGAATGAATTAATCATTGATGCTATAAAGAAAATTAATCCTGGAAAGAATTACCTGTTTAGAATATCTGAAGCTGTTAAATCACTTTGATGTTAAAATATTTCAAACTCTAAATATATTTAATGCATTTTGTATATTTTTATTCATCATCTTTAAAAAAGGGTTTGTGACATCTTGACTACCAAATAATAGTCAAGAGTATTAATTAAATGGTAAAACATTCATTAAGGTTTGGAGTCACTAAATTACACATGTATTATTTTTTCTCCTCATTTCATACTCATTGACTGTATACAAGTATCATTATTTTGTACATGCTTTATTTTCATAAATATAATATGTTATAAAATTTAGTGTAGATTATCTATCTTTGTGTTTGGATTGATTTTGGCTTTGCAATTAATACAAATATTAGTGCTACTTTCCTTGTATATTTTTATGTTTTCAAGTAATAAAAGTATTAATATTGTAAAATCTTATAAAACTACTATATAATTGTAATAATAATAATAATGATAGTTTTATTTTATTATCATACAATGCAGTTTTTATTTTCATATTAAAAGGAGGCTTGTGTTGGATAAATAATCCAAAAGAAAATAATTGCAACATGTAACACTTGCAAGTTATACACAGCAACATGCAACATTTGCAGCACAATAATAGTATTACACCATAGAGCAGGAATATTGCTTGCTCAAGAACAATATTCCAGAGCTTATAGCAGAATCTATCATTGACAAATGCACAGCTCACAGTTCAGTGGAATTTGCTTGAGTGTAAATGGCTTCCTTTAGTGAAAATTAATGGTATGAAATGATACATTATACCAAAAAGTTAACTTTATTTTAAAGGGATTTGGCACCACTGAAAGTTTTATGCAATAGCTTACATTTTCATTTAATATTTATAAATTAAACTATATTAGGTTTGTTTAATAAAATATATATTCATTCATTAATTTTTATGGCTTTTGATATATTTTTTACTGATTTGAAATCTTTAAATTGTGTTTTCTCATAAATTCATTAATTTAAAAATGCTATATATAAGAAAATACTTTTTTTTTTTTTAATATATGTTTAATAGAACCTATTTAAATGAATTAGGGATGGATTTTGTAGTATCTTTAAAAGAAAAAATGTTTAAGCATAAAAATATAACAAACCTTCTGTTTCAGATTTTAAATCTGCAAAAAAGCATTAAAACCTGAAGAATTGGTGCCTAAATGTATATTTTGGTGAACAAACCTAATATAGTTCAATTTATAAATAGTAAAATGGAAATATGAGCTTTTGTATCAAACCTTCAGTGGTACCAAGTCTCCTTATATTGAAAAAGGGTTTCCAGATTTTCACAACTACTATTTTCTGTGAAATCTGACTCTGCTGGTCTGGGAACCGTGGAAAAGTCAAATAATTCAAGCGAGTCTTAAAAAGTCATGGAATAGTCAAGCAATTTCCTTAAACATCTGGAAATTTTAATTAAAGTTGATAAATTGCTATTATATATATAATAATGACCAACCTCCGCTTTAACAAAACTTTTATTATTAGTAAAAAAAATTTGCTTTTACTTTGAGGACAAAAAGTATATTATTAACACATTTATAAAGTCTTGACAAAATTTTCTAAATTTTATTTTAAAAATCACCCCCCCCCCCTACCCAGATCTGTTATAAGTACGTGAAGAGCTTGTTTCCAAATGGCGTTAAGTCATTTTTTTCAGTTCTTGAAAAAATGTGATTTTGTTATGCAAGATTTATTATTGAATTTAAGGAAAAGATATTTTTTTCCAGTAATCTAGGGATAATAATAACATTAAATTACATGTTTAAAAAAATCCTGTCAGTATAGTTATTTAGAAATAAAAAAAGAAGAAAATGACTTAACCCCTTTTGGAACAAAACTATGACTTATGCCCTTTTAGCACAAACAAATAACGAAATGAAATGACTTACATCCATTTGAAAGTAATCCAAGTATTTTTTTTTTCCATGTAAATACAGCATAAATTTTAGCTATACAATTTTGGAATGTAGTTAGTTAGTACAAATCTTCATTTCCAATTCTATTTCTCTATCTTTACCATTATTTTCACTTATGTTAGCGTTAGCAGTATCGTTGCAAGATTATTCATAAAAATAAAAACATTTGTGCGATTTGTTAATTCCCAAAGTGTTAAGTAATTTTAAAACATCTGTTTTTCTTTGCTTGTTTCATGTTGTTTTTTGTTTTTGTTTCAGAAGGGGCGCATGGGAGAATTCCCCCCTTCCCCCCCCTCGCTTCAGGATCTTTTGACAGCAAAATGAACCACAGTACGTTGTTTTGATTCCCACATCTCGCTTCGTAATTTCCAGTACTTTTGCTTCTGAAATCAAGAAACCTTGTTTGCTTTTCAGACAACTATGCGCAAAATTTTTCCCAATCTAAAATACTCCACTGCTTCTTATACTTGAAAGATTTCCAACCTTAGAGAAATGTTCAAAATTTTCATTAGAGAGTAAAACTGTATCCACTTTCTTTAAACTAGTCCCCATTTGGCCGAATGTTCTATCTGCTGGTAAGTAGGAGTGACCACGCACTGGTAAATAGTATGTGAAGGTGAGGTCCTTTTGAGCACCCACTGCTGAAAGCATTCCTATCAAGGCATAATTTTTATTTGTGTGGTATTTCCTGATTTTGCATCAGGTCAAAACGTATTGCAATTTCATCTTCTCCTACAAACTTTTCCCCTAAAAGTGAATAACATTTTTTGCTCCAGTGTTTATGAATCAATAGTTCGGTTAACAGGGTCTTTTCTTTTTTCTGAATTCATTTGTATTTTTTTCTAATACAGAAGGAACAAATATATATATTTTTTCAGGGTTCCAAAATCAAGATTAAAATCTTTTACAAACAAATTATAATAAAGGTTATAAAGTACATTCCTCTTTATATTTTTCTATAGGGTGGTTAAAAAAAAAAAAAAAAAAGAAAGGCCAGACAAACCACGTGATCTCAAGGCACGCTACAATTGGTTAAAATTGACTTAATCCCTTTTGGCGCAAAACTTACTTGTGACTTAATTCTTTTTGGAAAAAAACACAGATTTCACTTTCTGTTTTCATTATAACTAAATTTCGTTTGGAACTTCTACTTATTGAAAATATATTGTTAGACGTGTGCTGCGAACTTTTGCATCAAAAAGTCAATTTTTGACTAAACACCTTTTGGAAACAAGCTCTTCATGTGAACTTTTAAGTTTGTTTTGGCTAGGTCCTGGTGGGAATGTTTTTAAAGAATTCTAGCTCATATTCATGCCTTAACATAATGGAATTAATATAAATTTTTTATATGCACAAAGGCATGTTTTTTATAGAATAAGGTTTGAAAAAAGCATATCATTTATTTTACACAGCTGCATAAAAGTATTGAGGTATATAAGGGGCTAAGACTGAAAATTGTTCAAAGCGTGTTTCAAGTTGTGTTATGCTTTTTCCTTTTCTTCTTTTTTTTTATTTACTGTGCTGAATTTAAATGCACTGTGTGAGATGTATATGCAATTTATTGACAATATGTAAGGTACTTGAATATTTAAGGTTTTTATTCTAGCTTGCATAATAACAATCAAACTATTATTGATTTGCTCTTATTGAAAATCACTCCATTCTTCAACAACATTACTTTGTAAAATAACCAAATATTCTTGGTTGTGTTCATATCAGGTAACTGACCGGACCACGGAAGAATTATAAAGCCCTTTTTGGGATTTCCAGGTAGTTGTTTTTTGATACTCTGTGGCACAATGCATCATCTGTGAAAACATAATAGTGCAGACCCCAAAGTGAGTTTTTTCCCAAAAAAAAGAAGAAAAAAAGCAGTTAAAAATCAATAAAACAGGAGAAAGTTGGAAAAAATATTAAAAAAAAAAAATAGGAAAAATTAGGACATAAATGTTAAAATTTGACCCTCCCCCCAACTAAATTAAATAAAGTGGTTGGTACACACATAACTTCCTGTTACCCAGCATGCAAATACTATAAAAACATATTGCAAGTTAAGTAGCAAGGCAAGATAAATACTGTAACTGTATATGAATAATACATATTTAAGTTTTACTTAAGGATTACAAATTTTATTAAAAACAAAGTTACCTTATTAAAAATCCTTAAAAGTTAGCTGATATATTTTGGCCTCATCCGAAGCCATCCTCAAAGCCACGATGACACAAACAAAGATCGTTCGTGATTCACTCCTTCTTTATAATTTCGTTTCTCGTCATTCCTTCAGTTCTCTTCACTTTTTCCAGGGTTGGTTTCCATTCAGGTGGAACGATGCTGTGTTCGATATCGTTTATTGCGTCTGGTGTTGTTAGGATCTCTATTGCTTCTCTTTTTAGTGCGTATTTGTGCGAATTGAAATTAGAAATTTTTTGAAAATTAATGGAATTGATATTAATAGGATTAGTTATGTTATTTCTAGAAAAGGCTGTGGATGGTTTATTATATTTAAGATCGCTAAGGTGTTCAGTTATTCTATCTTTTATTTTTCTTTTTGTCATGCCTATGTAGCTGGCTTTATTATGTTTATGGTCTTGAAATTTTATTTTATAGATACCGGCGGTTTGGTTGAAAGGGATGGGATCTTTTTCATTATGGATTCGTTGGAAAATGTTTTTATCGGGTTTGATAGGGATGTTAACATTGTATTTTTTTGCTTCATTTTGGATTTTGATGGAGGCGCCGCTACAATAGGGGATGACGGAGGTAAAAGAGGGTTTTGTTTTTTGTGCGTTTGAGATCTGGTTAAGTGATTTTAGTCGTTTTTTATAGAATTTGTCAACAAGTTTTGGATTTTAGTTAGCCTTTTTTGCGATACTTTTAATAAATTTTAATTCGGCATTTAAGAGGGATTTATTAGAGCATATTAGGATTGCATGATTAATATAGGAACTTAAAGCGGCGTATTTATAAGGAAGGGGGGTATTACATTTATTGTTTATAATTTCATTATTATTAGTAGCTTTATGGAATACAGTGGTATCAATTGTATGGTTTTGGTTTTTGGTGATGTGTACGTCAAGAAAGTTTAGGCTATTGTTGTTTTCAGTTTCATTGGTGAATTTAATGAGGGGATCGAGTTTGTTAAGATCTGAGAGGATATTTTCAGGGTTAGTATTTTAGGGGGTAACGGTAAATATGTCATCCACATAGCGGACCCAGAGTTTACAATTATTAATAATATTACAAGCGGATTGTTCAAAAAATCTAATTTTTAGTTCGGCTAGTATCCCTGAAATCGGAGATCCCATAGGCATGCCCTGAGTTTGTAAAAATTGAAGTTAAAAGAGAAAAAAGAATCATTGAAGATGAGGTTGTTTGTACGTATTAAGGTTTCACTTATTTTGTTGTCACCAAATTGGTTAATGATTCGATCGTGAATAATTTTACTAATTTCGGTAATGTTAATGGAGGGATACAGGTCTTTTACATCAAAGCTATTGAGGGTATCATGAAAATGGATTGTAGTTTCGCGAATTTTTTGGATAAACATTTCGGTGGAATTAATGGAAAGATCTGAGGGGGGAAGAAGTGATTTATAAATATCTTTCATATAGACCTCCAAGCAATAGGTGGGTCCTTCTGATTTGTTGACAATGGGACGATGTGAGGGGGGATTTTTATGATCTTTGTATTTACCAAATAAACGAGGGATAATGGCAGCGTGGTTAGTAAAGACGGGAGGGATATTATTGGGCCAGGTTCCAGTTCTTATTAATGATTTAGTTTTTTCAATAAGTTTATTAAGTGGGGAGTGTGAAAGTTTAATTGCGTTTAATTTTAGAATTGTATCTTGCATCATTTTATTATAATTATCTCTATCCATAATAGTTAATAAGTTGGTTTTGTCGGACATTAGGCAGGTTAAGTTACTATCTTTTTTTAGATCGCGAATACTTTTAATATCACTGTAGTCATAATTATGTTCTGTATTGTTAAGGGAGTTGATAGCTGCGTGTCTAATAGCCGGGCGGTTTTGAGGGGGGATAGATTCGAGAGCGGTTTATATATGAGCTATTGTGTCTTTAATATTAGATTTATTGTTAAGGATGAATTTTGGTCCGAGTTTTAAGATAGCATCTTGATGAGTGTTAAGTTTGGTACTAGAAATATTTAAGTATGGGTAGGTAGTAGGCGGTTGTATGTTTTTTAGAAATGGTTTCCTTTTTGAAATCCAAAATTTTAATTTTTCTTTATGACGCTGCGTTAGTTGGGTAGAATTAATATCGGTGAAATGATTGATTTTATTTAAGAAAGTTTTAACATCTGTTTGAGGGTAATTGGATTCAATTTTATTAAGGAGGTTTTTGTACTGTTGTTTTAATTTATAAATTTCAATAGATTTCTGTTTTATGCATTTCTTCAATAAGGACATTTCAAGTTTTTTAGCATCGTGTTTATAGTGTTGATTGATGAAAGGGGTTTTTATTCTAAGGAAATTGGGAGTAAGTTTAAATTGTAAGCAATCTTCTAGAAAAATTTTATGGTGCGTTTCCCGATTAAGTTTAAGAGCAGTTTTTTTGAGATTACGGTAATCATTATTTTCATCCATTATACGTGAAAAGATAAAGTAGAATGACGAGCGATTGAAATCCCTTACTGAAAGGACTAGCAACAAGTAAAAAGCAGAAGCTTTAAAAATAAGAGATTAAAAATACAATAAAAGTTCAAAGATAAAAGTAGAGAGATCTCTAGTAAATCCCAAGGACCAATAAAAGGTTAAAATTAATGTAAAAGTTAAAAGTTATACGTACATAACATACACTCAAGAACACAAAGTTAAAAAAAATTTTTTAAGATCATCACCAAGTCAATGTCATAAACGTCATCAAAAAATATCCATTAATGGATTCCTTGTCCGGTATCGACTTATATAATACATATTTAAGTTTTACTTAAGGATTACAAATTTAATTAAAAACATTTTAAGTTACCTTATTAAAAATCCTTAAAAGTTGGCTGATATATTTCGGCCTCATCCGAAGCCATCCTCAGAGCCACGATGACACAAAGATCGTTGGTGATTCACTCCTTCTTTATAATTTCGTTTCTCGTCATTCCTTCAGTTCTCTTCACTTTTTCCAGGGTTGGTTTCCATTCAGGTGGAACGATGCTGTGTTCGATATAGTTTATTGCGTCTTGTGTTGTTAGGATCTCTATTGCTTCTCTTTTTAGTGCGTATTTGTGCGAATTGAAATTAGAAATTTTTTGAAAATTAATGGAATTGATATTAATAGGATTAGTTATGTTATTTCTAGAAAAGGCTGTGGATGGTTTATTATATTTAAGATCGCTAAGGTGTTCAGTTATTCTATCTTTTATTTTTCTTTTTGTCATGCCTATGTAGCTGGCTTTATTATGTTTATGGTCTTGAAATTTTATTTTATAGATACCGGCGGTTTGGTTGAAAGGGATGGGATCTTTTTCATTACGGATTCGTTGGAAAATGTTTTTATCGGGTTTGATAGGGATGTTAACGTTGTATTTTTTTGCTTCATTTTGGATTTTGATGGAGGCGCCACTACAATAGGGGATGGCAGATTTAAAAGAGGGTTTTGTTTTTTGTGCGTTTGAGATCTGGTTAAGTGATTTTAGTCATTTTTTATAGACTATAAATAGTCTATAAAAAACGACTAAAATCACTTAACCAGATCTCAAACGCACAAAAAACAAAACCCTCTTTTACCTCCGCCATCCCCTATTGTAGCGGCGCCTCCATCAAAATTCAAAATGAAGCAAAAAAATACAACGTTAACATCCCTATCAAACCCGATTAAAAACATTTTCCAACGAATCCGTAATGAAAAAGATCCCATCCCTTTCAACCAAACCGCCGGTATCTATAAAATAAAATTTCAAGACCATAAACATAATAAAGCCAGCTACATAGGCATGACAAAAAGAAAAATAAAAGATAGAATAACTAAACACCTTAGCGATCTTAAATATAATAAACCATCCACAGCCTTTTCTAGAAATAACATAACTAATCCTATTAACATCAATTCCATTAATTTTCAAAAAATTTCTAATTTCAATTCGCACAAATACGCACTAAAAAGAGAAGCAATAGATCCTAACAACACAAGACACAATAAACGATATCGAACACAGCATCGTTCCACCTGAATGGAAACCAACCCTGGAAAAAGTGAAGAGAACTGAAGGAATGACGAGAAACGAAATTATAAAGAAGGAGTGAATCACGAACGATCTTTGTTTGTGTCATCGTGGCTTTAAGGATGGCTTCGGATGAGGCCGAAATATATCAGCCAACTTTTAAGAAGGTAACTTAATGTTTTTGTATATGAATATTAAAACCCGAATAAACTACTACGCCAAAGAAAAATATTGGAAATGCATACAGCTTTTTCGGTAGCCTAAAGCGTACCGTCTTCAGTGCAAAAAGAATTCTGAATCAGGAGAAGTGCTCGTATATATAGGAGAGGGGCCGGATTTAGTTCAACCAATAGGATTACGGGAAAGGTGGGGAGAGTGGCCAATAGGAATTTAGGAAAGTAAGCTGTGCAAACAGTAGAAAAATTAAGAAAATGTGGACTGAATATAAAATTTCCAACAGTCAGACAAATAGGGAATAGCGAAATCACTATTTACAAGGTTTTTTAAATTTTTATAAATATGAAAAGCTTCAAAGAAATCGAGTTCATGAATGGGTTTAGGTCTGCAAATTATTTTAGCTGAATTAAATTTAAAATTATGATTTTCCTCCCAGCAATGTTTAGAAATAGCCGATTAATTGGTTTCTTGTTTGCGGACGTAATTCATATGTTCTTTTAGACGAAATTTAAGACTGCTATTGGCCACTCTCCAAGTCTTTCCCGTAATTCTATTGGTTGAACTAAATCCGCATCTGCCCCCTCCCCTATATATACGAGCACTTCTCCTGATTCAGAATTCTTTTTCAACTGAAGACAGTACCCCTTCCTCCCCATGCGCGTTCATGTCACCCACCTAACCAAAAAATAGCTGCTTTCTATGCTTTTGTAAACCGTGCCCTAAATATTTGTTCAAATCCTATTTTATTAAAATCTGTAATTAAATATCTGAAAGCCATTACAATTGACAGAGGTTATGACCCTTCCATTACAGACAAAACAATCCACAAATTACAGCATAGCTAAAATTCTCAAACAATATGATTTTAAAATAATATTTTCGCCTTCCAATAAACTCACCTTTTCTCAGTTAAAAGATCCCATTGATATGCATAATTCTTGGGGCATTTATAGTATTGCCTGTCAGTGTGGTTTATCATATATTGGCCAAACTAAATGCAGTCTTAAATTTCGTCTTAAAGAACATATGAATTACGTCTGCAAACAAGAAACCAATAAATCGGCTATTTCTAAACATTGCTGGGAGGAAAAATCATAATTTTAAATTTAATTCAGCTAAAATAATTTGCAGACCTAGATCCATTCATGAACTCGATTTCTTTGAAGCTTTTCATATTTATAAAAATTTTAAAAACCTTGTAAATTGTGATTTCTCTGTTCCCTATTTGTCTGACTGTTGGAAATTTTATATTCAGTCCACATTTTCTTAATTTTTCTACTGTTTACACAGCTAACTTTCCTAAATTCCTATTGGCCACTCTCCCCACCTTTCCCGTAATCCTATTGGTTGAACTAAATCCGGCCCCTCTCCTATATATACGAGCACTTCTCCTGATCCAGAATCCTTTTTGCACTGAAGACGGGGCGGCGCTTTAGGCTACCGAAACAGCTGAATGCATTTCTAATATTTTTCTTTGGCGTTTCTGACGTAGTAGTTTATTCAGGTTTTAATATTCCAACGCCAAGTCTCCTGTTATTATTTAATGTATATGAATATACTCTAAAAACAGATTTAACCACTCCTTGAAACTTATCAATCTTGGTCAAACTATTCGAGTGGCAACAAAATTTGTTGTACTGCAATTTTTTGTTTTAACTTATGCTGATGACAAACAAGCAGGCAGATTAATGACAAAAAAGCAAATTTTTTTATTTAAGGGATCTCAAAATGCTTATAGTAAAAAATATCAGCATTGAAAATTAGACTTCAAACAATACTCTACTATATGAGTAAGAGAAAATAATTACCATTCCAAAGCAGTTTTTGTTCAACTCAAGTTTTGTCATGTTTCTATTGACAGCTCAGATTGTAAATTGCACTGATGATAAAAGTTTCTACGTTAGAGGAAAATCATAAAAAAAAAAAAAAGAGAAGTTAACAAAATCCACGTAAAATCCTATAGAAAGTCTTACAAAATACCCCCAAAAGTTCTTACAAATTCAAAATCCATCACTACATCTTGAAAAAATCTGCTAATTTGTGTCGTCAAATTACTTTTACTTGGCACGTGACTATATAGAGGTTTTGCTAATGCTAAAAGTAGAATCTATCTAAGAAAAGTTGTTTTATTTCAATGAAATCTCTTACTCATACTGAGCAGCAAAAACACTTTTATTCTAAGAGTTGTGTAAAGAAATTGAGAGTTTATTGAAGCAACTCCAGGCACAGATTTGTCGCTAGGCGACGTGCGAAGATTGTGATAAGCAACTTTCTTGAATTTACTTAGTAAATTACTTTCATCAATTATATTCAACAGAAAACAATGTTTTCGTGTAATTTTGGGTAGCTTGATAACTATGTACAAATTATATACACACCACAAAGTACTTCTTAAACTTAGCTCAATATGAAAAACATAACTTGAGATGCATTTCAAGCAATTCTTAATGTATCTGAATTCTTTTGTGTGGCCCTGTAAATGAATAGTAATTTATTTTCATATCATATTCTGTAAGAAACATGCTTTTATGAATATAAAAATATATTGAATATATTTTATTTTGTTTACTATAGTTTAAAAGGGGGGGGGGAATCTGAATTAAGCTTGTAATAAATTTTTAATATTAAATTATATGTATATACATTTCCCATTCAGCATAGGCTCTCCTTAAACAATAGTTTACAATGAAAAAATTATTTCCTCTTAAATTCTTTATCTTTCTACCACCAAAATATCTTAACATTCCCCCCCCCCCCCCCCCCCCAAATAACTTTAATAAAATTTATAAAGCATGAAATATTGCTTATGTTTTCCTTTATTGAACTGTTTATTTGAACAGTTACCCAAGCAAAGGCATATAGTTTTGTAGTTTGTTTTTGTCACTATGATTATATTTTACACGCTAATTAGAATGGGGTCAACAGTTTAGAGTGGATTTCAAACCACTGAAAATTTTCATAACTGAACCGGGATTTAAACCCTTCACATGAAAGCCAGAACACTAACCATTCGGCCATCAGATGGGCACAAATAGTTTTGTAAAAATGATTAAATAATAATGGAATGAATATGAATCACATAGAATTATAAGCTGCAACTTCCCTCTGTCCTCTTTAGAAAGGTCCCCACAAAAGACAATCCACCAATAGGCGAAGGTCCCTAGTGCAATTGATCAGCCTTAAACCCTACAACTCAACCCCCTGCCCTCTAATCCATACAGCTTGGTTCCAAATGTCTTGTGTATGTATTATAGATTACAGCTATTAAATATTTTACTTTTCAAGAAATATTTATTGATAATCAAATATATTTAGCAAAACAGTGAAGAGAACTTTAGAAAGTCTCCCACGGAAGATAACTCTTCATGGCCTTAGATCCCTTGCCTTGTCAATCGGTCTTAAAGTTCAGTGGATTTGAATCCATTATTTTTATCGATATATAACTAAAATAAACAATTTTTTTCGTCAGAAAGTACTATTTTTTAATGAGTTATTAAGAGCATTAAGATAACTGAAACATTGATATACCGTAAAATTCGGATTATAACCCCCCTTTCCTTTATAAATAAAAATTATTAAAATCAGAAAGTGTGATATTATTGGAAACTTTTAAAAAGCTGAAATTTTAGGAAAAGCTTCAGATTATAATAGCCAAGAGAACGGAAGGTTTTGGGGAAAGGAAAACATCTAAAAATTACAGAGAAAGGTATATTTGTGTGGGGGGTTACTATCGGAATTTTACGGTAGTTTAAATTAAAATACTGCATAATCATAGGATTTGGTTTCTTTCTTCCCCCCCTTTCAGCTTAATTAAACATGCTGTTAGCTAATGTAAACAAATACTTGTTCCTGTTCTGAGTTAGCAATATTTCGATTACGCAATGCCTAGCACTAAAATGTTTTTTTTTTTTTAACTATTTATTTATGAGTATTGTATGATGAAGCGTGTGGTTCTTCAGCTAGATTGTAAAAGTTTTTTTTATTTTCAAGAGGCGTTGAAGCACTTTCATAGATAAAAAATAAAATTCAAAGAATAATGTTTTATGCAGCAACTGTTGGAAATGCAAAATCGAAAGTTGATAAGGATTGGATCGCGATTCCTGTCTAGATGTTTGCAAGGAAAAAATAAATAAATGAGAAAAAGAAAGAAAAATATGAAAAAAAAAAAAAAATCCCCCCCCCCCCCCCCAGTGTCTGCCACTATTCAGTTTTATGTATTTAATAACAAGACTGAATTTGCAGAGCATAGACATGTCGTCGCGGAATTGCAGAGTTTTTAAAAAATTTTCGGAGAAACTCCGCAGAAATTGGAGCAGTTGGCAACCCTGTTAATGATTAAAAATAAATAAAATGTACAAATTTAAAACAACTTTAGATTTGTTATGTAAAAAAAAAAAAAAAAAAAAAAAATTCATTCTCAAATTTCCGCGACTGAACCAAAAGTAGGAAAAACAAGAAAAGTAGGAGCTCTGTGGGGTCTGATAGCGGCAATTCAAATTGCTGCCTTTAAAGATATGTAGAAGACCCTCTCTTAGAACTTAAATATATTTTTCTGTATTAATTTTACCTTCACAGAACCAAACTTCTTCTATCATACCAAATTCCCCCACCCCATGTTCAATGACACACACCCCATTACATTTATGCCACTATACTTTAGAATTTGCTGTAAAAAATCAGTCTTTCAATTGCATTACAGAACGATGCCACACCCATTTTCATCTGCTATTGCTAAATTGATAATATCGCAATTCATCCAAAAAGGTAACATGCCACCAAAAATTCTTATCCATAAAAATTTCTTTTAACATGTTGAGCACCATGCCAGCCATTCTAGTTTCTAGACATTTTGTCGTATTTCCAAGTACTGAAGGAATCGTCTTGAAACTTTAGGAGTGTACAGAACATATCTGTACTGATAAGTATAAAGGATTTAAGTCCAAAAATGTCTATTTTCAGTTATGTACATAGACTCAAAAAAAATTCTATCGATTGGTATAAGTCTGTCATTTAGTCTTTGAAAAAATCCATTGGTAAAAAAAGGTTCAAGTCAGAAATTTAGCATTCATGTATGGTGTAAAATATTTAATTCAATTTTTTCCCCGTTATTAAATGAAGGTTGACAATTACTGAATGGTATAAAGGGTATAAGTCAACGAAATCCCTTTTTCCTAATCTATTCTTCTGATTTGTTTTTAGTTAGTTTAACTTTATTTTTCATCTCCTGAAAAATCAAGAATATGGACTTAAATCCTTTATACTTATCAGTACAGATATACTTCAAACTAGAGGTTTGCACGGGTCGGGTTCAGGCTGAATTTTTCAATTTGTTCTCGGGCCAGACCGAGCTCATAATTTTTTTGCAAGCTCTGGTTCAATTTCAGGGTGGCTAGCATTTAAACCTTTTCAAATTCCCTGACTTTTCCCTGACTATTTTTAGAGATTTTCCTCCATTTTTCCCTGACTCTCACGTTTATTTTTGATGAAAATTTCACGACACTAGCAAAAAATTTAGTAATTTAAAATATCATTGATAATTTAATGATTAATATAGCTTATTTTCACAAAATTTGTTAAAATTCCCTGACTTTAAAAGGAAATTCCCGGACTTTTCCAGATTTTCTAAATTCCCTGACTTTTCCCTGATTCTTTGATTTTCCCTGACTGCTAGCCACCCTGAATTTTTTTCTGTATACTCTGGTCAGGTCTGAATGAAATTTTTCCGGGCCGCAATGGCCCAAATCTTTTTCTGGTTTCTTCATTAATCAACGGAAAAGGAAAATAAAATATTTCTTCAGTCATTTATTTTACAGGCTGGTATATTACATAAAATTTTATTTTGTTAAGAAATGTCTAACTTCAATTTAGTTCCTTATCAATCTGTCTGTTCCCGATCTGATTTTCCGCAAATATTTTTAGCATGTCTCGAAATTAATATTTTATATAAATCATTATTTTACCTCACTTTAAATCCTTACTATATCCGAGTCCATTATACAGTACAATCCCTTTTAACCGGCAACATTGGGACCGAGCCGTTGCCGGAAAAGAGAATTTTCCGGATAATTGAATATTTACCTATTCATATTCTGTATATGAATTTTGTTGTCCAAATTTTTCGATCTCCCGACCTTAATTAAATAAACACAATATCGGAAACATCGCCGATTTTTTAAAGCAAAAACACATACCACCGTAAGTATATATACAGTCGAGCGCCGAAAATCCGCCGATCTACAATCCGCGCAAGTCGGCAGAGATAAACAAAGAATTTTGAAAGTCATAAACTATCAAAAAACTAAAAACTTTATTATCAAAAAACGAACGCGGGAGAAACTATGACGTCATCACAAACGTAAAATCAGTCGACAGTTTTATTTTTTTAAACTGTACTTCAATTAATAGCTAAAATCTAAACTTTTATACTTAAAATTAATTGATATGAACTGTTTTCCAAATTCAATCAAAAGTGAAATTATTTCCTTTAAATTCAACATGATATCCGGCAATTCCTTTTTTGGACTAATTAATCAAATAGAATAAATTTCAGAACAATCCGTTTTTATTTTCCGTAGGATCGCGCCATACCTCAGATTGACGGTGAGCGTGCGTTCTTTCTCCCGGTCTTCCTTCACTCTCCGCCGGCTTCCCGTGCGCTCCTTTCCTGGTACCGTCTGATGAGAAAATCCTTAGTTTATTTTATTCTCATCGCCTCCTAACTTTCCCTCATGCTTATAGATATAGTTATTTAAACATATTACATCACCTGTTTTTGAAAGTTCATGCTATATTTAGTCATTTTATCATTTTTATTAAATAACTTATTTAAATTAATTAATAGAATGTAAATTAAAACATACTTACTTCAGTTACTTATTTTTCAGTAGTTTAAACTTTATTTTATACTGTTAATTATAAATTACCGTTTTGTTTACATTAAAAACGATCTTTTCCATGCAACACCTTTCTTTATCAATTCTGGACTGTTTCAATTTTTCTAACAATGTTTTTCCCACTAGATGGCGACATCGTAGCTAAAGATCGATCGTCGTTATGTAAATCTTAATTGTTTCTTTTTACATCTGCCAGATGTTCGTTTGCGATTCGTCCGTTTGATCGATGACGATCTAAACGTCCTTATTTCTTGTATATAAATATCAGATCTGTTTAGTTCTGAGGGGTGTGTTGGTAATTGGCATGGATCTTGTTATCTGATACAGTAATGTAAAGTTTGACCGGCTGGTCCGGATCAAATTGATAATTTGTTGAGTTTATTTTTTAATTGTTAAGTTTCTAAATATATTTATTAATGATTTAAAGTTGTATGAATTAACTGCTTTTAGTGGAAATGCTGAAAGTGATTGAATGTCTCTATATTAAAGAAATAAAAGCGATTTTAGTATCATATGAGACTTTCCTTTTTTTCAAGTAGCTATTAAACAAAACAATTGTTCTAGTATGGTTTTTTTTCAGTCACTCTTCTTCTGCATTACACTTCTGCTGATGTATCTAAATAAAATACTCACTACACCGTCGTACGCCGCGGATCGCGTGTGGGCGGTGACGTCACGGACTCCGTTGGTGCGCTGATTAGACCGGCGCGGCGCGGCGCGACGCCGGGCTTTGCTCTCCGGGAATTGATAAAATGTTTTCCAAAATGAAAAAATAATTTTGTATATGTATATATATATATATTTTAAGATATTTTACGGCCACGAGATCGAAATACATAAACACAATATAAAAAATATCACAGATTAATTAAAATAATAATTAAAAAAAAAAAAAAAAAAAAAAAAACATATGTACGCTAAATTCACATTTACCATTTACTAGAGAGGACTAGAGAAAGTGCCGTTATTTTGAGATTGCCGGTTAATTGAGTGCCGGTTACGAGAGATTTTACTGTATATTTCGGCGACCAGTCGGTGCCATCATCAGAAATACTCTGTAGAATGATTCGCAGGTGTCAATTTTAGGTGGTTTGTTTATCCACTGCAGTTTCTCTCTTGCTCTCTTCACTTCGCTTATCTTCTTTGTACAACTGTTGCCACTCAGGTGAAATTAGGCTATGTTCGATTGCTTCTCTTTGAGAGCATAGTGGTGAGAGTTATAGGGGGCTATTTTTTGAAAATTAATTGAGTCAATGTTAATTGGATTAGTATTGTTAGTTCTTGAGAAGGCTGTAGAGTGTCTATTGTATTTTAAATCTATGTTCTGAGATACGGTCTTTTATTTTTCTTTTTGTCATGCCAATATATGAAGCTTTATTTTGGTATTGGAAATCAATTTTATATATGCTGCCGGCAGTGTGTTTAAAATCGATGGAATCTTTTTCATTACGTATTCGTTGGTAGATATTTTTGTTTGGTTTTATTGGGATGTAAATGTTGTGTTTAGCGGCTTCATTTTTATGGATGCACCTTTACAGTATGGTATCGCAGGGGTGAATAATTGTTTAGTTTTTTGTGCATTAGGAATATGGTTAAGAGCTTTAATACGTTTTATAAAAATTTTATAAAAACGTATTAAAGCTCTTAACCATATTCCTAATGCACAAAAAACTAAACACTTATTCACCCCGCGATACCATACTACAAAGGTGCATCCATAAAAATTAAAAATGAAGCCGCTAAACACAACATTAACATCCCAATAAAACCAAACAAAAAATATCTACCAACGAATACGTAATGAAAAAGATTCCATCGATTTTAAACACACTGCCGGCATATATAAAATTGATTTCCAATACCAAAATAAAAATAAAGTTTCATATATTAGCATGACAAAAAGAAAAATAAGACCGTATCTCAGAACATATAACAGATTTAAATTACAATAGACACTCTACAGCCTTCTCAAGAACTAACAATACTAATCCAATTAACACTGACTCCATTAATTTTCAAAAAATAGCCCCCTATAACTCTCACCACTATGCTCTCAAAAGAGAAGCAATCTAAATACTAACAACTAATAACAGTTAATGACATCGAACATAGCCTAATTCCACCTGAGTGGCAACAGTTGTACAAAGAAGATAAACGAAGTGAAGAGAGAAACTGCAGTGGATAAACAAACCGCCTAAAATTGACACATGCGAATCATTCTACCGAGTATTTCTGATGATGGCACCGACTGGTCACTGAAATATATAATGGACTCTGATATAGTAAGGATTTAAAGTGAGGTAAAATAATGATTTATATGATATAATCCTTCCTTCAAAATTTTAAAAATGTAATAAATTTTATTTCAAGTAATATTAAATGGTTTCTTATTCAAAATAGTATGCATGTCACTACTAGTTTGCACACATGTTCAAACAAAAGAAATTAGATACGTTACTGTGTATAAGCAGGCTTTGTGTCCTATGGTCTGTAGAGTTTAGGTGGTATGAAAGCTGTAAAAATCTTGCCGATGTAACTTTTTCTTTAAGACTCTTTTCTTTTCTCCAGTGCACTGAATGAAAGTAGCATCATTTTTAGCTTGTGCAAAAGTCTCTATTGAATATGGTTGAATAATAGTAAAATTTTGTTTACCGGGTCACATGAAAGATTCGTATACATTATGGTATACAAGAGGAAATGGTTAACGTGCAATTTTAAATACCATCCTATATAATATTGTTTGATGAGTGCTAATATTTTTTATTTGACTTTGTCTCTCTTTGTGCCTTCTGTACGTCTGTAATAATGAACTTTTTTATCCCGAAAGTACACTGTAATTACACAGTATCTAAGTTTTTTTTTTTTTAAAGAAGCTTTAAAACAAAGTATTTTAGATATTAAAAAAGCACAAAATAAAATGTTTTAAGTAAAAAATACATAAATATTTTTTTAGAAGCTTTTTATTGAAATTTGATTTCATCATCATGTCTGCGTGTCACACTGAAAAACAAAACTAATGGCACCTTTTCTCGTCGCTTGTTAGCTTAATTGAATACAGTGTCAGGCTGATAACACAATGGTTGTAAGTTCGATCCTCGAAGGCCGATGTGTTACTTTATTGCAAATAATTAATAGCAAAGATGTCGAATAATAAAATGAAGATCCTTCGTTGTCTACACACTATCATAAAAATTTTAGATTGAAAATAATAATAAAAATAAATTTCATAAAAATTTTGATTTTTTATGAAAAATGTTTTCACTGCTCATGTGCGAAAGATAAAATTATTGCATAGGTTGGAAGGTAGATATATTGGGCTTAGGTCAAGAGTACATTCGAATAGAATAAAAATTAAGCAAATTATCAGAGAAAGAATGAGCTAGGTTTTAGATATTTTCCAAGAGTTGAAAATTTTTAAGGGTTTTTTCACATGCCGCGTAATTAATTTGAAGATCCAATTACTTCAACCACGCTCCAAATGTACTTTTTGTGAAAAGCCCCTTATAAGTTTGTAACAACATATCTTTGTTTATTTACTAAGATTTGTGAGATAATGGGTTTTTCATAAAGAACTTTTGTTAAGTGGTTAAAATAACTGGATCTTTAAATTATGCAGCATATAAGAAACCCTTTAAGAAATTTCAACTCTGGGGGAAAAAAAATTGCATTGGTTTGAAAACAATGTATTTTTTTTTTTTTTTTTCCCGCACAGTTAAAACGGTTTTCATAAAAATGTGCATATTTCATGAGATATTTTAGATATTTGTATTGTATTCTGATGCAGTATATTGTTTTTAAAGTGTTTTTTCAACTTATCTGGAAGTAGAAATTTTTGTTAAAAACTATAAATAAAAAACATGCCAATTTTTTTTTTTTTTTTAGTTCTAAAAGTAGTGCCTATATCTCCGTTATTTAATATGCTATCATTACACAAATACATTCACAAATTAAACTGGGTCTGTATTGACATATGCTAAAGTTGTTCATTTTGTTCAACTTTTAAGAATTTTAATCCACCATAACTTAAAAATTTTAAATGTGATTGGGAGGGGGGCATTAATAGCTCAATTAAAAAAAAAACTTTGTCTTATGTTTTTTTTTTTTTTTTTTTTAAGCTCAACTCTTTGTCTCTCAAACTGACTAGACACAGGTCATATAGTTATCAGAAATTCCAACATGTTTCCAAGCCACAGAAGGGTAGGGTTGGACTTTTGGCAGACAATGTATATAGCCATCTTAAGGGGAAAAGTAAAATATTTCAATCAGGTCTATTAGTTTTTGGATACTGTTAAAGTTATTTCATAAAAAGAAAATATAACTAATTTATAAATATATTTATTAAAAAGTTCTAATTAAATCTTGACAAAATTATAAACAAGGTTAAGCTACAAGAACATTCAATACAATTGAACATCTCCAAGAAAACCACAATAAATTTGAAACTTACAAATATACCAGATCAAGTGCATCTATAACAAAGAGATGCATCAATTATACTTAACCTTGATTTAAAATGAAAGACAATCTTGCATAGATAAACAGTTGGAAAGTTTTAAACTTTTCAAATAAAATATATACAAAAAAAAAAAAAAAAAATGTACATAAGTTAAGAAATTTTGGAGCACAAGCCTAAATGCTGATTTTTTTTTAAAAAGGACCACAATAAATATACTGTAATTTAACTAAAGAATTCTGTATTTAAGATGTTAATATTCTAGGATTAACTAAAAAAAAAAAAAAAAAAAAAACTATTGGCTAACATTAAATTGAGAAAAATATATTACAAAAATATTTTTTTTTCCCGAAATGACATTGAGATCACCATTATGGAGTCAAAAATAAAGATGTAGGGAGACAAGATTTAAAAATACAAATAAAAAGGAGGGGGAGGGATATAGTCTTATAAAAGTTATGAATAAGCTATGAAAATTCATGAATGTATCCTTTGTTAATTTTAAATTCAGCAAATACAAATTCACTCGGGACAGAAATAGCCTAACCTATCTATAAGCAACATTTCAGTAGTTATTTTGAACTACCTTCATATTTCCAAATTTTACAAACAAGAACCTTTCTTCAACAAGGCACAGGTTTTTATTTTTACAAACTTATTTTGCTGAAAATTAACTAGATTTTGAAGAAGAAAAATTATTGGATAACTTATTTACAAGTAAAATTAAAACTGAATCTTAATAAATTCAACAGAAAAGTAGTTCTATATCATTTGCCACTTAATTTCAGATATTTTTTTTTTTTTTTTTTCCCTTCAAGTGTTCTTAGGTGATTAAATGAATATCTAATACAATTTCTATCAAGTTAAACATCTGTGCCATATGTAAACTAAATGGACAATGCAAGACAATACACACAAGTAAATAGTCTCTTGAGAATTTTTATTGAAAATGTATAACGTGCATGTGAAGAACAATCTTACAGACGCACGTAGCAAGCATAAGTTCTGCAAGATTTCACTGTTTACATGAACAAAAATTTTAAGAAACAAATTGCCACAAGTTAGAACATAAGTGAATCAGATTAATGGAATGTGGTAGTTAAAACTTCACAAACAGTAAAAAGCTTTAGATGAAAACAAAAAAATTTCCACTTTGAATTTACAAGAACTAAAAGTTTAAAATAATTCACACATCACAAGTGCATCTTGCAGCCCTTGAATATATGGTACAAAATGTTTTTACAGTGTAACACCAGATGACTGATAGAGTGTGTTACTTGCTATCTTTTGTACATGAACATTAAAATAGAAAGAAGTAAAAAGAATGAACTTCTTAAAGCTTTAATACAGTCACTTTTATCCATCTTCCTTTAGTCTATAACGCAAACTCCACTTACTTAGATGTCATCATTGTTACGAATTCTGAAAGGGAAAGGAAAAAAAAGTTAAGCTTGTTGAAATAAAAACAGGACAGGCAATTCAAAACCAAGCTAAATTTATCAATTTCTATTTATCAGCCAATATTTAAAATAAATGCATATCATTCAAAAAAAATTTTATGAAACGTATTTTTAAAAAAATTCAGAAAATTTGATTATAAAACATTTTACAAGGAAGCAGAGTTTGAATTTAGCAGCCGTTAGGTGTATTTTGGCAACCATAAAAAAAAAAAAAAAAAATCACTCAGGCGTTTTGACGGTAAACTTTTGACCATTTAAAAAAAATAATTTTGTCATGATTTTTTTCTTTAAGACTTATAAATCCATAATAATTACTGACAAATCTTAATACTTGGCATCTCTCTACATTTGGTGTTATATTTCTCAGAGATAAAAATCATCTGCATTCAGATCTGCAAAGTAGATTCCTGAAATATGTGATAATTTTGCGACTGATCACCGAAACAAACAATTCACCAGTAAGTGATAAAATTGGCACTTTTTTTTAAAAAAAAAAGCTACTACCAAAATATGCAGGGGTAGAAGTGACCAATTCAGAAAAAAAAAAAAAAAAGACATTTCTCGTGCAAAATATAGGACATATAGGACAGTTAGAAAAGCGCTATGTGAAAAATTTTGCCATAAAAATCAATGTTATACATTACTTAGTACATGTACACTTGTACAAAGGTAAAACATAATATAAAACAGAAATAAAAATAAACTAACCTCTGCAATGACTTAAAACAATTGCTTTTCTTAGTGCATCAATTTTTTTTTACACTTATTTTTAATTAGTATCATTATTTACAGGTAATGTTTAGTATAGTAGGGGAGACTGGGGGCTAATGGGACAAAGCAGTTTGAGTGCAAAATATAATATTAATATGAAAAGTTTGTATACCACAGAATGGCAACAGTAATACAACATCTTTGAACAACAACAGGTCAGCCCATTGCAGTTAAGCGCTAAGACTGAGATCATCATCATTGTTTTAAGCACATCAAAGTAAGTTTTAATTTTTATATTTAATTGAATTTTTTAAATCATTTAAAATAACTTTTAATTAATGGAAAGATTTTTTAAGATAGCAGATGTATCATAGATTATGATAATATAAATCAAGCATTGTGTGATAGAACATGTGGTTTTCTGTTCTTGAAATTCAGTATTCTTACACTGTGGGGTCTAATGGGACTGATAATATGGGGACTAATGGGACAGCTGAATAGATAGTAAACCAGTTATTATTTTGTAAAAATCCTGCTTTAGATGCATGTATATGATTGAAAGTTGACTAATAGTTAACTAAACCATGACTAAAAGTTGTAAAAATTAATTAGGCCTAACTGGTTTAGTTTTTATTTATATTTGATTATAAATTTTAAAGAATTTAAGTGCAAAAAATTATCTATGAAATTTCATAAAAATTTATTTCTATTCTATTTAAAAATTGGTATTCTTAAGTACTATCTTGTAACATTTCTTCATATATTTCATTTCAGATGCCTAGAAATAAACAATTAAAAACCAAGAGGATCTGTGCACTGGAACAGGATATAAAAAGTGCTGTTCATAAAGTTTTAGTAGAGAATATGTCTATTAGAGTAGCTGCTGAGATGCACCATATGTCAAAATCTAAATTATGCTGCCATATAAAAGAAGCAAAAAGCAAGGTGAAGCTTTTGTTATTGAACCGAGAAATGTTCCTAATCAAGTGTTTACCAGTGAGCAGGAAAGCGATTTGGAAAATTATTTAATCAAAGCCTCACAACTACATCATGGTTTAACTACAATTGATGTTCGAAAACTAGCATATGAGTTTGCCAAAGCTTTATTTTTAAAATTTCTTAACAAATGGGACTTAGATAAAAAAGCTGGAAAAGAATGGCTACATGGCTTTATGAAACGTCATAGCCAATTGTCAATACGGTCTCCAGAAGCAACTAGTTTGGCTCGTTGTACAAGCTTTAATAAGACAAACATTAAAAAATTTTTTGACAATCTTCTTGAAGTTATGACAAAGTACACTTTTGAACCTCACAGAATCTTCAACTGTGATGAAACTGGTTGTACAACAGTACAGAAACCACCACGTATAATTGCTGAAAAAGGTTGTAAGCAGGTTGGTCAGATAACGTCAGCTGAAAAGGGCAAGACTGGAACAGTTTGTTTCATAAATGCCTCAGGAAATACAATTCCACCAGCCTTTGTTTTCCCTCATGCTACTACAAATAAGTTTTTTTTATTTATGGAGCACCCCATGGAAGTCTTGAATTAGTGCATAAATCTGGCTGGATGACAGAAGAAAATTTCTTACTTGTGATGAAGCACCTTGTAAAGCATACAAATGCCACAAAGGACAATCCCATTTCGCTTTTACTAGATAATCATGAGTCATGTAAGTTTTGAAATCATAGCTTATGCTAGAGAACATGGTGTGGTTATGTTGACCTTCCCACCCCATTGTTCTCACAAGCTCCAGCCTCTTGATGTCAGTGTTTATGGACCGTTTAAAAATCGCTACAATAGAGCATTAAATGACTGGATGATTACAAACCCCGGAAAAATTGTTTCATATTACCATATTCCTAGTTTGGTAAACGATGCATTTGTTTTATCTATGACAAAAAAAAATATTCTAGCTGGATTTGAAACAACTGGAATTTATCCATTTAACAGGGATATATTTTCTGATGCAGAGTTTTTATCTTCATATGTTTCTGATCGTCCAGATCCAAATATGGGAATATCAGCTGGTCCTTCTAACATTCCAGTAACTCCAGAAATTGTGAGACGACATGTTAAAGCTGAATCACGAAAGCCTGGTGCAAGTAGAGGGAGAAAAAGAGGTTGTACTAGGATTTTAACGAAATTGCCAGAAAAGATAGATAGGAATCAGGACAGAGTTTTTTCTCCACTAAAAGTGATACCAAAACAACAAAAATGCTGTGAAATTTCAGACAGTTGTGTAGATAGTAGCATACAGAACTCATCAACTAAATTTAATTGTGGAATATCCAAGACAAGTTCAAAAGAATTAAATGTAAATGACTTTGTTCTAGTTAAGTTTACAGGAAAGCAAAAAGTATTACATTACATTGGTATCATTAATGAGATTAGCAACGATGAAATGCTTGTCAACTACCTAAGAAAAAAAACAGACACCTTTAAATTCATATATCCGGATAAAAAAAAAGATAAGCATTGGACTGATATTGCTGACTTGGTGTCAAAGTTGCCAACACCAAAAATTGACCATCAAACTATGCGATCATCCACAATTTTGAGTTCGGATTTTTCTCAATATGATCTTAAATAATAATTCATAAATAAAAAAACTTGTAAAAGAGCATTGGTATTAATATTTTATAATTAGATAATTACCTATACATAATTTAGATTTTATTTAATACAAAATTTATTTTTTATATTTGTCCCATTAGCCCTGCATCATGTCCCATTAGACCCCATACATGGGGGCTAATGGGACAATGATATGGTGTCAGAAATTGAAATTTTTTAAAAAAAGTAATAGGTTTTCTCAAACACATTGAGCATTTTTTATTAATCACATGTACAGGGCATTTAGCACAACTCCCTCAAAAATAAAGGGACTTTAGGGACCAAAATTTAAAAAAAAGGGACTTTAGGGACCTATTTATTTTATGCTTAAATATCGGTAATATACATATATACGCATTCTTTTATGATTCCCTACCATGTATAAGTCAAGTATAATGCCTAAATAAAATCAAATAATTTAAAAATATACACAGCCAGTATCAAAAGAATTCATACTCTTTTGGTTTTGTTGAATACTTTAAGATACAGGCATTGAGTTATATGAGCCATGAGACTCTTGGTCCTCCAATAATTTCTATGATGAGCGCTCACTTTTACTGCTCTTTATGATGCAAAATGAAAAGTTTCAGATTTTACATTTAAAGCTATGATTGGCAAATAGAATATACATATTTTCCCATCAATTTATTGTCTTCAAAATTTGTTGTCCTAAGTGTGTGGGAGGGTCAACAAGAGGAACAGTCTATCACCTACTCAAGGTGCCTAGAGTGTTTTGCCCTCCATGGGGATCCGTTTAAGGGATTTTAGCCTGTATTCATGCGAGTTTCAGAGAAAAAGAAATTTTTAAATAGCTAGGCAAGGCCCACAAGTGTAAACGGAATCTGGCATTTTTTTATCAACTAGGTTTCAGAAGAGAACCTTTCAGCCACTGGTGTGGTTTGTTGCTTCAAAAATCTTTTTTGTAAACAACCTAAGCAAAACCATACTAACTATTAAGAACTAAGTTTTAAATTTTATAATGACATCTTTAAAAAAATCTGAAGCGGCTTCCATGGACAATTTGAACATTTAGTATAGTTACTGGGTGTTTGAACAAATTTGAACCGCTGAATATTTCAGTAAATAAATAAAAGTGAACATGTCAGTATGTTTTTATTCCCAAATTCATATATCTGTCAATGAACATACAAGTAATATATCTGAAATTTTTAGGCATCCCTGCAAAAGAAAATAAATAGTAAACATGCAATTTCGGTAATTCTGTAGAAACATTCTGAAATATATATTAGTTTCACTTCATACTTTTAAATAACTTAATTTGTTTTAAAAAAATTAGTCCCCATAGGATGTGATATAAATAAAATCTTTTATACTTCTCGATAAAAGAACTATGCATAATATGCCCATCATTTCATACAATGGTCATACATTAGTAAAACAATGTAATGTATATCAGTGTTTTTTAACACTTTCCAATAAGATTGAAAAGTGTTAATGACTTCAGTTTGTCTGTCTGTCCGTATTCTATTTCCCGTAAATATTCATGGAATTTCTTGAAACTGATATGTGTTATTCAAGTTCACTATCCCATATTCCCTATTAAAAATAGAGTAAATACTTCTACTGGTTTGTGTACAGGGACACTCAAAAGTATTCCGAAGCATTGCATTCTATGAGAGGTATTACAATAAATCTGATTTTAATATACTTTACACAAATCTTAATGAAATTAAAATATGTTATTCATGTTCACTATCAGATGTTTCCCATTGAAAATAGAGTAAATACCACCAATGATTTGTGTACAAGAACACTTGAAAATATGCCAAAGCATTCATTCTATGAGAAGTATTTCTATAAAACATACAGGCACACACTACCACTTGGCACAAATCTTAATGAAATTGAAATATGTTATATGTACATAAGAATGTTTTCTACAGAATGTAGTACGAATAGCAATAAAATTGAAAGGGACTATAAAAATATTCAGTTACATTAAGGACTATTTTTGAAAATTTGCTGCAATTACATTTTTGTTTACCTCAAGCATTTTTAACACTTTCTGAAAATTTTTAAGTATAAATAAGATTTGAAATAATGTACTTGTCTGCCCAGCTGTCTGTTTGTCTATGTCTATCTGCTCGACTCCAGTGTTCGTCAATATTTTCAGATTTTCTTAAAAATGATATATGTTATTCAAGTTCATTATGTAATGTTCTCTATTTAAAAGAGCATTCATGAGTCCTGCAGAACTTGGTTTGTATACAGGGACATCTCCCCAAAAAAAGGCCAATACATTGCTTTTTAGGATAGCCATTTTTATAAATCACATTTTAATAACTATCTACTGCAAAAATCATAAAGAAGTTGACATTTATGTGAATATGATAAATTAATGTTTTGTATAGAATAATATGTTTAATCTTCAGATTTACAGGCCTACACTAAAATATTTAGATACATTAAGAGCTGCAATTAGAAATTAATGGCTACATTTCCATTTGTATTAAGCCTTTTTAACGCTTTCTAACAATGTTTAAGAGTAATATAGTTTACCTATCTGCCTTTTCATTGTGTGATAACGTAGATAAAGAATACTGAAGGTTATAATGACACAACAAGTATGTACAATTGGAAAATGCTAATAATCAATGCGTACCACATGATTTTTTGTTCTTGTTTCTTTTTATTCTGTGTTAAAAATTTAACATTTTCTCTTTTTTTTTTTTTTTTTTTTTTTTTTAATAACAGTTTAATAAAATGCTTCAGCAAAAAAAGCAAAAATTTCTTGTTTAATTTTCACATTTTGTATACATGTGGTTCTGTATACACGCTTTTTGTGGAAAATGCGACCGTAGTGGAAATCCTATGCCATTAACACTTTATGGGGCCACCCCTGGCCTTGATGACTGCACCACAATTGGGCATTGAGATAATTTTTGGATATGTTCATTTAGTATTAAGAAGTATTTCATTGTACTAAATTTTGATACGTGTTCCCTTAACTGCATTAAAGGTACCAGATTTCCGTTCAGACTTAAATCTAAACTATTTATTACCAGGCCAAAGCAAAGTAGTAATGTTACGGTACCAGGGGTCGACACAGGTTTTAATTTTTGGGGCCCATTTTTGTGAAAAACAAATAATTTGTGAAATTTTTATTTATTTTTGTCAAATTTTGATTATTTTTGTGAAAAAAATTATTACTGTATGAAACCTTTCATTTTAGCAGTTACTCTATCTGATGTTTAATATCAAGTTAATAGCATTTCACTGAACCAAGTATAGATACTCATTAAAATTAATACTGGAAATATGGGAAAAAATTTACAAAATTATCATTTTTCCAAAATAAAATCTTATGAAAGGGATTTTTTTTATAAATCTAAATTTTGCGAAGGAGCCTATTTTATAGATTTGAATTTTGTAAAGGGACTCATTTTAGAAATTTGAAAAGGGGCAGCAAAAGGGTCCCAATTTTTGCTTGAATCAATCCCTGGGTACTGCAACCTTTTTTTTTTTTTTTTTTTTTTTTTTTACCTTTTTTACCTAAAGATATACATATCTTTGCTAGTCATCGGACATCAGAGTTGAATTTGTAACTGGGCTCATTACTGAACTGAAAATAATCGAGCTTCTGACCTAATGCATGCAGTACAACTAACTGTGGTATCGCGCTATGCAATGGTGAGAGGACGGTTAGCACAATGACCTCTTTAAGCTTAGCCTTTCCTTCCCCCATGGCCCATTTGCTGAATTATCTGCTGAATTACGAATATTAGTGTTCCTGCTACACATCAGATAACTGGCTGCCAAAAGTTAGTCATTTCAGTATTCTGTAGATAATATAAAGTATGTGCCTAAGCAATTTCATTGCATTTGAATGTTTTTTTTTTTTTTTTTTCCCGGCATACCTAAAAAAATCTTAAGATTTTTCAAAAAAGCAAAGAAAGGGGGCAAAGAAAAAAAAGGGACTTAGGGACCATTTTGCCAAAAAAAGGGACTTTTAGGGACCTAAAATAAATTAAGGGACTTTTAGGGACTTTAGGGACCACACTAAATGCCCTGCATGTATATGCTTTCATTTAGTATAATTAAAAAAAAAATATCTGCATAATTCACTGAAATACAGCTTAAATTAAAAAAGTGTCCCATTAGCCCCCGGTCTCCCCTATTATTTACAAAATATAGAGATTGTTAATGATTACTCTTTAATATTATCTTTAGCAAATTTTAGTTTTTTATTGCTAGCATCTATAAGCACTTGTGCCTTTTCGATTTCCTGTATGCACTTTTCTCTTCAGTCCATTTTCCAGTCTCATTACCTTCATCAATCATTGACTGGGCAGAATCAACATTTTTAAATTCCACTACCTTATCTGTTTTTGGAGGTGCTGGTGCAGAAACATTCTTTTTTACCAGACTTTTCATCTTTTTTAATTTTTCAAGTTCCTTTTGAGCTTTATATTTTGAATATGCCTCTTGGTAAAATTGTATCATTTCTTTTGTTATGCAAGCATCCTTAGCTTTTCCACTCACCACAGCATCTTTTATTAACCTTAAACCTGTTATTATATCAAGGCTAAGCCAGGCTCTTTCCAATGTTAACATTCTTTTATTTACGAAAAACCCTCTTTCTACTGACACCTGTCCATATGAAATTGTCAAGATGGCTTTCACTAAAATACCAAAATATTTGTATTTAGAAAGTTGATCATGGATCATGGCACAGACATTTTTCCAGTAGTAATCTATTGGTTGCTAAGTTTCTTCAAAGCTCCATTCCTCATAGATAGCATCATCAGTTGAATATATGTTCCATTCATCTGTGAAGTTACCTACACAATCTTCCGGTATTACCTGGAGCAATATAATGCAGCAAAACAAGTATGATTATTCAAGCAGTTTATTCATTCCATAGAAGATTAGTTTCAGTGATGAAGAGCAATAAATTTATCAGAAAGGTCAGTTTATAATATTAAGTTTTGTGAAGAGTCCTTTTTAAAAATGGACAGACTTATTTCTAGATGGACCCCTGATAAGAGCAAAACATTTAAATCATATCTTCAGACCCCAAACCAAGTTTTTCCTTAACTCTGTCTTTAACCTATTTTTTTTCATTTTTGATGGAAGTATCGGTTGCAAGCACTCCTAAACTCTCACGTTGATGTAAATAACTGAGGTTATTTAAAATTAAGAGAAGTCTGAAATCAATCGGTTCAATCTACAAATAGGGTAAGGTGGGGTAAGTGGGACCCCTTTTCGGCATAATTCGACTTTAGCTCAACATAGCACCGGATGTAATAGGCCTAACAACTTAATTTTTTTTGTGGTTCATTCTCTCATATGTTGTTACTGTACCCATGGCAACCTCTAACCAAATTGGCAAATTATGAATTTTAAAAAAATTATTTTGGGTAGTCATCAGGGTGGCCCACTTGCCCCGCAAGGTGGGGTAAGTGGGACCCCCCTGAATATATATTTTTACACATAACTGGTAGAGATTTGGTGGGGCAAGTGGGACAATCTACATGGTTTTCTGAATCTTTGGGAAAAAAAAAAAAATCTCTGAAGTATCTCCATTAGTTCACCCATAGCAACTTTTTCTGCACACAAGCTTGCTAAAAGAAAAAAATGTCAATATTTCAACTTTTTACTTTACAAAGTTTAAACTAGCCTATGGCAGTATTACATGCTAGTGAACATTATATCTTGATAAATCGTTGGTAAACATGTATTTTGAAAGTCTCTTGGAAAGTGTTGGTTCATTTAGTTTCAGTACAACATCTTCTAGGAATACATCATGAATATCATTAGCTTCAGGGGAGAAAAAAGTTATTACACATAGTTGTGTCTTTGTGCATGTATTACATGACAACTGTATCTTCATTGTTTTGACTCATTTAAAACCAAGCCAACATACTTTTTCTTTTTTTTGCCTTCAAACTGGACAAAGGCATAATCCCCATTTTTAAGTACTGTGGTACTGGGTAATAACTGCATCTTCGGAACTTGAATCACTACTGGTGGAGTCATCCAGAGGTAAACCCTATAAATCAGTGCATGACTATTTTTTAACTATATTAAAGAGTTGGGGTGGGTGGCCCACTTACCCCGCCATTGTGGTGGCTCACTTACCCCGCCATTGTGGTGGCTCACTTACCCCAAACACGGGGCAAGTGGGGCCCTACAATTTTGTTTACAACCTTATTAACATCATGAGTACACGATACTACAAAAAGATTCTGTGTTTTATACACTTTCAAAATTGTATAAAGTTTTGGTTTGTATCATGAACGGTTTGGAAGAAAAAAAATAATTAGTACGATGGTGCGAATTACGATAGGACTGCAAATTTAAAAATAGTCACAAAAAGGCTTGTAACTTATCACACACATAAATGAAAACGGTGCCATAAGTTTTCTACATCTATTCGGGTAGGTACATAAAATTATTATAACAGATTTTTTTTGAGTCAATAACTGGGGAAATGCCAGGGGGGGGGGGGGGGAGGCCCACTTACCCCAATTTGAGCATATCAGTCATAATGGTAGACATTTTCGTTGTACCTTGTAAAAATCTATAAGTGCTAGATTCACCAAAATCTATACAGTTCATGTGACTTTGACCTATAACATTTATAAATTTTTAGTTCATTTGAATAAAATGTTTTAGATGCTGTAGATGCCATAGGGCATAATGAATATTTCTTTGTGTCCCTGTAAAAGAACTAACTAAGAGCTAAATTTGCCAAAATCTATACATAGTTTGTGCTACAGCATCCTGTAACTTTCAGCTCATTTGCAGAAAGCATTTAGATGCTATCTTGTTCACTCATACGCATGCATCACGAAAAATAGTGTTAAATCCTGTATCTTTGAAAGGAGAGCTTGAGTCAACACGAAAACTGGGAGGTGTACAACTAAACATGAGACAAATATAAATTTACAGCATTTGCATAGTGCAAGAACGCATGGTCGTAGTGATACAAAATCAATTTCATAAATCGGAATTACAATACTTTCATTACATATGTTCAGGAGAAAAAAAAGGCAGTAAAATTTATATGTCTTTATTTATATACTTTATTAGTATAGATAATCCACAATTAGACATTTTCTAATGTTTCATTTAATCTAGTGTTAGCAGCATTTCAAAATGTATTATTAAATATTACAAATACTTGCAAAAGGAAAAAAAATACATGCTTTAAAATTAAACCCACCTTCATAGTTAACTTGGCCATCACCGTCAATATCTGCTTCCCTGATCATTTCATCAACTTCTTCATCGGTTAATTTCTCACCCAAATTTGTCATCACATGACGAAGTTCTGCCGCACTGATGAAACCATTGCCATCTTTATCAAATACACGGAAAGCTTCTCTAATTTCTTCTTCACTATCTGTATCTTTCATTTTTCTTGCCATCATGGTTAAAAATTCAGGGAAGTCTATTGTACCATTACCTAAAATCATAAGTTTCAAATTACTAAACTTATATCATTGTTCCAGTAAATTAAAAAATGCAGCTTAACAAAAGTTTGTGAGATTGTCTAAACATCAGGAAGGAAACAATTCAATAAGCAAAATCCCTTACTACAGCTATCAGGGTGTGAAAAAATCATGATTTTTTATAAAAAAAATCTAAAAAAAAAAAAATCAGATTTTTTTAAATTTAAATCAGATTTTTTTTGTTTTATATACATTATTAGACTAAAAATAAATGTTAAGAAATTAAGCATGAAAACTTTTTTTAAATTTATATATATATATATATATATATATATATATATATTAGCCAACATAGGTACATTCTAACGCCCCCCCCCCCTCCAAAGAGAAAAATAAATAAAAATATAATAAAAATAAAATAAATAAATAAATGATTAAGTGTAAATAACTTAAAAGCATATATTGTTTGTTTTCGTTAGCTGTGACCCTGCTCACCTATGCGCATGCGTGAGGTCTGCATTGATTTTGTTAAAATAGGGTAGAAGCGTAGAAGATGAGAGAATGTTTACATTTTACGAGTGAGAGATAAGTTGCGGTTTCTTTTTTCTTTTTTTTTTTCTTTTCAGGACATTATTGAATTTTGAGGCGATACTTCTTCGTTATATTCGTATAAAGGCAAAATGCTGATTTTTCCCCCTTGTAATTTTTAAATAAGTGTAGAAGATCAGTTTTATTCTTCGATGCAAAATAAAATCCGTAAACTTAAAAGTAAATGCCTGTTTTCTTTCTTCTTTTTTTTTTTTTTTTTTTTTTTTTTCAGTTAAAATTATTTTTATTTGCTTACTTGATCTCTAAATTCGTACTATATCTGTCATACCTGAACACTTGTTTCATGCACTGATTATAGTAGTAAATTAATTAAAAATGACTTAAATTAGGTAAAATTTACATAATTCATTAATAAAAGAAGAGAAAAAGAACAACGTTTACAGTAGACTTTACCTGTAGTAAAAGTAATATATTTTTTTCTTTTAAATTATACTGCTAAAATAAAAATACCATATTTTTGGATCTCTATTTTACAGAAATTTACAGAAAATCGTATTTAAATCAAATCATTAGATTTTTTTATCATGATTATTTTACACCTTTTATTTTTCGCGCATATTGTCATATAAATTACATTAAATAAAATATTGTTAATTAAAATTAAAAATTAAACTTTAAATTCGCGTAAAAAGGTAAAATAAATATTGAAGACTCATAAAAAGAAAACGAACACGTGTAGAACGAAAAGCGCATTTGGCTAAGTGCCCATCTCATTCAACGCATCACCCCTTTTCCGAGTAGGATCGTTCCGCGAGAGGTAGACATGGTTTACGAAAACGGACAGTAAGAATTTTTTTTTTTTTTAATTTTTTTTTTATTATTATTGTCATTAAAATGTACATATCTTGAATATCACATTAACAAATTTTTTGAAGAGAAACTTTTTGAATTTTTATTCAACTGTTCTTCCTACTATAATGTATGTGCCCAATATATATCATTATGATATTCGCATTCTTTCATAATGTTGCAATTTTTACAAACAGCAGTGTAGAAATTAGTCCTAGCACTTCAATAATTTTGCTGCTGACTGTACAAGATAATTAGTAAGGTACGGCTCAGATCATGCAAGGGTTCATTTCATTAAAATTCTTTCAATTTTTACTTTTTTCGATTTGTTTATTTTTAAGCATAATTTGCAAACACAAAATCATGGTTTTTAATAGTTGGTAGTATTGGATAATGGATGTAATCCTCTATTCAAAAAAATTAATCTGGAAGTTTGAGATTATTATTTAAACACCCACTATGAGATTTTTCCAAGTACAAATCAATTTCTGATATTTTGAGCAAATAAAGAAATATCGAGTTCCTTCAACTAAACCTCCAACAACTTACAAGTTATGATATGATTCATTTTATCTATTTGATTTCCTTAAATTTTAATCAAAATCATGCTGTTTATTTACATTTAGGCAATTGCAGACTTGCCAACCAATTCTAATAATATTTTTTTTTTTTTTTTTTAATTTCTGATGTGTTAAACAATGTAGTTTTACACTTTTTAATATCTATAAAAATGTTTTACTATAGATTGATTATACTAAATACATTAAAGTTTCAAATGAAAAATTATATCTCTTCAACATATAAATAACTACAAAACAGAATCGGTAAGAAATTTATTTAACAATAGACTAAAAAAGTAATAGACTTAGTCAAGTTAAAGTATATAATAAAGTAAATAAAATAAAGAGAATTGATACCTAATAGTGTAGAGAGAAATGTAGTCACTAAGCAGCTGTCAAATATTTTCTATTAAATATTTTTAGTTTCCACTAGTTGTTTCAAGTTTTCCCTCCCCCTCCTCAAATTAAGACATACAATTGCTAAAATTAGAAACTAGCTGAAAAATTTTCGCTAACATGCTTGGTTGGTTGATTAGTTGAGCATTGATAGTGCCACTTTCAATAAATTGATGGCATATATAGTTTTTAACTATACTAAGCATTTTTTCATTAATATTAAAAAAAAAAAAAAAAAAAAAAAAAAAAAAACTGATACAACTGCAATAACTTTTATGTTCACATAAAACCTCATTACAATTCCATACCAACAGAAAAACAATTTTTTTAAACAAATATAGAATATGATTTTTGTGTATGTATATTAATCATACATATAAAAAAAGTAACAATAGCTAATTATCAGTTTCAAACGTGCATAAATTCAACTGAGTATTAATTTTCTTAAAATTGTTTTAGGAAAAATTTTCCTACCTCAAAAATCTATTCTTCCATTTTCCCCCCATATTTACATTTGCACATTTGGTATAAATATGACATACAAATATTTAATTTGATTGAGGGAAAATAAACAGATTCATTAAATTCAGCAATAAAGATAAAAAATAATTACATATGTGAGAAATATTGAGCACTTCCATTGCTTTATTGTTCCTAGAATTGATCACCATCCAGACTAGGGTAAAGGGGAGGGGGATACAAAAGTAATTAGAGTAAGAAATATTAAATTCTTTCTACTTCTAGAATCTAATGAAGCAAGTTTAAAATAAATATTATCATTTATGTTGCAGATGGATAAGAATTAGGAAACAAAAAACTTCTACAGAACACTTTATTGCTGATCACTAGTTGGAGATAGATAAATGAGTGTTTCGGGGGGAGGGGGGGGGGGATAATTACATGAGCAAGAAATATTTAACAATTCTATTTCTTTACAGGTTCTAGAATCTCAAAGCAAGTTTGAAATGAATATTGATATTTATGTTCTGGATGGAGAAAAATTGGGAATCTGGAGCTCCATGAGGTTTCTTTTTTTAAAACGAACGATATCCGCGACTTTTTTAAAAATTAAAGATTTCATCATCTGTCCGGAAGATAGGTTAAAAAACCGGAAGTCTTCTGGGGAAAACCAGAAAAGTTGGCAAGTATGCAATTTTATTTCCTATTGCTTGCATGAAAAAAAACATTTTCCACTTTAGAAATTAGTTTTTAAAATGGGACTTGAAAAAATATTTTGTTTTTACATGATTTTTCTCTAAAATTTTCAACAATGCCAATTTTGTAATTAAGGCAATTAAGTTTTTTTTTTTAATATTTAACAAAGATTATGACAACGTCCTAACTTTTTGCGTCACTCTCAGAATTAGAGACCATAAGGTGACTTAAGTCAGAATTGCTACCTGTGTTTGAAAGCATCAGCTTATCATTTATCAAAAATGACTATTTTGAAACACAGATAGACATGCTCAGCAATATAGTAGTGCATTAACATACATATATATATATATATATATATATATATATATATATAGATAGATAGATAGAGAGAGAGAGAGTTATGCTGCCAAATGCTTTATAATTATGTTTACAGAAACTTATTGAATGGACAATTCAAAATTCTGATTAGCAACTATAGGTATCTTGTATTATAACAAACTTTCTTGAGCAAGTTGCTCAAATCATATCCGGTAGCTTTCTAAATGATGACTTTAATCAAAAACTTGTTTTTCCACACAGTATATAGCATTACTGTGACTAATAAAAGAAAATTTAAATATATCATGCAGAAAATTTATCAGTTTATTTTATCTTTTTGAAAATTTTCTGCAGAAAATCTACTTGACATCACTAATACTAAAAGGCATAAAAAATAACCTGCCTTTTACAAAAGTGTTTAGGAAAAATTAGATTTTCTACATTGTAGTAAAAAACTGAATTTTTTTTTTTTTTTTTTAAATAATTTTATCACATGGCAAAGTAGAGTTTTAATCTATCATTCACTAATTCGAATTACTGAACTTGCAAGTATATGGCATAATTTCCTTTTAAATACTTTTGCTACATAATGACAAAAAGGTCTGAAAAGGATTGTTAAAAATTAAATAGGTTTACGGGGAAAAAAAAAAAAAAAAATTCATTTAAACATTAGAAACCTTGTCTCACTCAGAGTAGAAGTTAAATGCCTTACCATCAGCATCTACTTCATTGATCATATCTTGCAATTCTGCTTCAGTGGGATTTTGGCCAAGAGATCTCATTACTGTACCCAACTCTTTGGTTGTAATTGTACCATCACCATCTTTATCAAACAAGGAGAATGCTTCTTTAAATTCTGTATTAAAAAACAATTTTGTTAGTACCTTACATAAAATATGCAGCCACAAATAAAAGAAACTGACTAATGCTAAATTTCAATTTATTACATGTTTCTTAAAAGGATAGATATCAGGGCATTTAGCACAACTCTAAAAAATGAAGGGACTTTAAGGACCTATTTGTTTTACATGTTGTGGAATATAATAGTCCCCCCCCCCCCCCACGATCCCCTACCATGTGTAACCCGAGTAATACCTGAAGTCAATTTAAAAATATATACAGTCTGTGGCAAAATATAAAAATAGAGTTAGTGCCATACTCTTAGTTTTGCTGAATACCTTAAGATATATCATAAGATGGGGCTTGGGCTCCTCCATCTCTAGTAGTTTTTAAAGTCACTTTTACTGCTCTTTGTAATGCAAAAGGAAAAAATCTGATGTGGGCACCACATGACTTCCTTATACACTTTTAGAAATATACATAATGTTAAACATTGTCATTGGACCCGAAACAGTTGGCTACGAGTAAAAATATTTTTAAAAATAAATTATCACCGTGTGCCGTTCAGCTTTTCTGAAAGTTGGTTAAAAACAGATGCAAGATTTGTACTGGTAACGCTGACGAAGGCAGCAGGGACCCGAAAAAATTGGCTAAAAGTATTAAAAAAATTCATTTTCACCGCGTTCTGAACTATTCTGAAAGTTTCAAATGTCCAGCTATTCGGGAAGTTAGTTAAATAAATTGGGAAAATTCATTAGTGGCCAATGGCCGGTACTGTCAGTTTCATTAGTAGCCACTTTTTTAAGTTAGTGGCCACTTTTTACATGATAAGACTATTTCTTTCAGACTGCAAAAAGCAATTGTCACCATTTTCAATATAATTACCACAAGAAAAATATGAAAATAAGAAATACATATAATAATAAAATTAACACAGGGACACTGAAATTGTAATTTGTAATTATGCTCTTTTTAAAAATCCGAAATTAAAATCTGCTTAGGGCTGTAATAATAACAGCAAAAGTTTTTATCTTTCAGATAATTAATTCAGTAGTACTTTTTTTTTTTTTTTTTTTTTCAATTTATTTAAGTGAAATGAGTTGTTATCATTCACAGTTCCCATTGATATTTTCTAGTAAATGAATCAGCTGATTCATCATCATCATCACAAACTTTTACATGGTCATGTCTCATGTGTAAATACAGTTAGCAGTTTTATTATTTTTTCTTATTTCTAAAGACACACTGTTTTAAATGATTTTATTTCAATAGAGTTAAAATATTTCCTCTTAAAAAGTATAGATATGGAAACTTAGCTGCTTCATTAAAAATAATTTACTTAGCTGTCAAATTTGTAGCTTTAAAAATAGGGAGATTTCTACTTTAAAATGGGAAGGAAAAAGGAAGATTTCTACTCAAAAGAAAGCAAATACAAATTTTTTTGAAAAATACACATTTAAGCCAAATCAAATTTTGATACATACATTTGTCAAATATACATTAAATACTATGGAGATAATAATGGAAAAAGATTGTGCTTTGCAGGACATTTGATCATTAACTGCTAGTTGAAATGGAGAGCACGTGTGTGTGTGTGGGGGGGATACATCGTATATACTTTATAGGTTCTAGAATCTAATCAAGAAAGTTTTGAATGAATATTTACATTTATGTTATGGATGGAGAGAGATTGTAAATCACAAGGTTTCAGTAGAGCATGTAATTGCCAATCGTTGGAGGTGGGGGGGGGGGGGATTACAAGAATTATGAGTAAGAGATATTAAACAATTCTACTTCTTTACAGATTCTAGAATTTAATAAAGTAAGTTCAAAATAGATATTTATATTTTTGCAGCAAATGGAGAATGATTAGAAATTATAAAGCATTCTATAAGCTGTGTGATCACAGATTGTTAGGGGGAGAGAAAGGGGGGGGGGTCTAAAAAATTATATGAGTGAGATATATTAAACAATTCTACTTCTTTATAGGTTGTAGAATATAATAAAGCAAGTTTAAAATGAACATTGACATTTACGCCATGGATGGAAAAAGATTGGAAATCACAAGGCTTCGATTGCCTATCGTCGCTCGATTTTTAGAATCTTTTAATGATCACAAAAAGTGGCGACTTTAGTGGCGATCGATGCATAATTTTTAATCGCCATTTTTTTTATTTAGTCGCCATGTGGCCGGTGGCAACTGTTAATTTTGCCCTTTACCGCGTTCTGATCTAGTCTGAAAGTTAAATTTTCTGTTGAATCACATAAACGCTGCTGAAGGCAGCAGGTATTAGAAACAGTTGGCTAAAAAATTTTTAAAAATGCATTGTCAACGTGTTCTGAACTTTTCTGAAAGTTTCAAATGTCTAGCTAGTCGGGTAGTCAGTTAAATTACAAGATGTGTCCAAACCGTTTTTGAGTTATTACCGGTTTGATACATTTTGGCCATTATGAACCTAATTTTCCTAAATATCTCCAAAACGGAAAATCATACAAGGCCCAAAAAGGGAGGTGCACAACTAGATGTTATAACAAACCTATGTACCGATTCGCAACTTTCTACGTCCAACCGTTTTTGAGTTATGCGACATACTCACACACACACACATCACTAAAAATCGTGTAAAGTCCCTTATATCTCTAAAACGAGAGCTCGTGTTAAGACGACACTTGCAGGTGTACAACTAGACATCATGACAGTCACACGTATAGGCAACATTCAGCGATTATTAGTTTTTGAGCAATGTGAAATGCAAAATCCATTTCGCAAATCGGGATTACTATACTTTGTATAAGGAAGTAAGAATGTCAGATTTTACGTTTAAATGAATTTTTATCTGTCAATGAATTAATTGTCCTCAAAATTTGGCATTCTAAGTGTGTTTTGCATGAATGTGTATTTCCCCCCCCCCTCCATGGGGGATAGCAATAATTTAAAAGTACATGTCTGCAAAAGTTTGAATAACAAATAAAAACATGTTTTAATTAAATTATAAGCTTTATTTGAAGTTTTACATTCCCAGAAATACAGCATTTGAAAAAAATCAATTTAAAAGTAACAACATATTGGATAATCTATATTAAAACTGACTCAAATGCCTCTCGCTCTCATGTGGATAGATAATGGGATAGAGATGCGATGATTTCCATGCATGTTGAGGCACTTTATATGCATTTTTCAATGACAAACTCAAAATTATATTTTATGACTCGTGTCATTTTTCTTGCCAGATTTGGATGTGATCTTTGTTCGATCTCTTAAAGTTTTCTAGATGGCAACATGTGAAATATGTACGCTCTTAACTCTACATCATTAAACTGTTATTGATAAAGACAACTTTTGTTAGATATTGTTTTGATTAATGTAACTAATAATTTTCTTTAATGTTACTTGAAACTAGATAAAACAGTTTTTTTCATTTAAATGTAATCTATTTCTTAATTACTCTGAAAAATCTTAATATAATAATTAACAACAAATTTTTTTTTGAATGATAATATTTGGTACATCTCTAATTTGTACATTTTTTTTTTTTTTTATTATTATTATTATATATTAATCTTTTTAATGTACCTTTGAATCTTACACAATTCCTTAATATCACAAAATAAGCCAATAATACTGATAATATTACAATTAAAACTAAATTTTACAATATTATATGTTTTTTTACATTATGATAAATTATGAAAGGGTACTAAATAAGTAGGAAAAATAGAAAAAGGGGTGCTTTATTATTATTTAACCATATTAAATTCAATTTTTAACATAATTGTACTTTATATTTTCAATCTATTAAAAACCAGTGGGTAGAGAACCCCTCCTTCTACAACATTAATAAATTGAACGAAATAAGACTAAATTTTTCAATGCATAGAATTCTAAATTGCAAATATGGGAAAACAAAAATAACATTTTTTATTAGAAAACTGAGTTTATTGAACACAATTTAAATTAATAAATAATTATTCACTAATACTTAAATAGGATATAAAAAGTATCAATCATTTGTATTAAAAATTTAAAGGAGACTTGGTGTTGGTACTAGATGAATACAGTGGCGGATTTAAGGGGGGGGGGGGGCTAGGGGGCTGAACCCCCCCCCCCCAAAAACACTAACATTCACTATTGAATATTGCAGTTGTAAATTTTTTATTGGTCTAGAATAACACTTTGAAAAATCTTAGCCCCCCCCCAAAGTCAAGTTCTGGATCCGCCACTGGATGAATAGACGGTAAAAAATAAAATATCAGTAACACCAAAGGAAATAAAGACTTCTTTCATTTTCTTTATGCACTGATGATGGTACACTAGATGCTACTGAAACAGCTGTCTGCTACTTTACTATTTCTCTTGGCGTTCCTGACATTTTTCCTGTAATTAAACTTCAAACTATAAACAATATAACAGGGTTGCCACTCAAACAAGAGAATGAAATTCCCTGACTTTTCCAGAAATATCCTAAGAAAATTCCAGTCTAACCATATATTGAAGCCATTGGCTGTGTTGAAGGCAAAATCATTATGGTAGCACTTGAAAACACAAAAGTTACTTATATTATAGTGATAGCATCTGTTGCTTATACGGATACGTGAGATAAATGTCTTTCATGGGCGGAAAAGGATGGTGGGGGTGTTTAAAACCAATGGCAAAAGCTGAGGAAAAAAAAAAAAAAAATGACCCTCAGTTGGCAAAAAATAGTTTATTTTTTTGGTAATCATGAAATTCCCCGACTTTTCCCCCCGATTCTGGCAAAAATATTCAAATTCCCTGACTTTCATAATCAATTTTTGAATTCCATGACTATTCCAGGTTCTCCAGGTAGCGTGGCAACCTTGATATAAGCACTACCAGTTTCAAAAGAAACTTTTTTGCACTTTAAGAAGAAAGACCATATTACTACCTTGGAAGCAAAAGCAAGACTGAAAGCAGGGCAAAAACAAAAGGGGGAGGAGCAATACAACTAATTAATGGGATAGCAACATGCAAAAACCAATCATAAGGGAACACACGCGAGAAAAAAAAAAAAAAAAGACAAGGAATGAAGGAGAGTAGGAGAAAATTTAATCAAACAGATTTGAACAGATCAAGCTGTACAGCGAAGTGGAATCAGATTTTTCATTAACTATTTTATCACAATTAAGAATGCTCAAGGAAATTAACTCTGAAACATTCAAAGTAATTCTGGCTTGCTGAAAATTAAAAACTATGGTCAGATTCCCAATTATTTTTCGCAATAGGAAATCTTTGTGTGAAGATTTTAAGTTTATTTGTTGTACACTGTCTAGTTCTTTATTATTTTTTCTGTGTTTAAATAAAAATATACTTATAACAATTTTTCTGTCTTTCAGCATCATACCTAAATTTTTAGTTAATAAATTTTATTTACTTGTCTTCACTTTTTGTACAGTTTGAGACCAAACTGGAAAAAACTTAAATTTTATCCCCAACTTCCACATTCATTCAGGCAATATAATTTTATAGGTTGATAGATCAGTAACAAGTTGAGTTTATTCTCAAATCAACTCTTCCTGTTATGAGAAACGTGTGCTGGGCAAAATTAATTCCCCCCCTCTTTCTGTAAAAATGTGAGAAGAAACAACTAAAAGCATTTAATATACTATAACCATGGAAGTATTTAATTAAAGAAAGAAGTACTTTAATATCTAAATACAGGGGTCATAGCAAAGGAATAAAAAAATATAGGAGTTTAAAAGAAAAAATATAGGAGTTTAATAGAAAAAATATAGGAGTTTAAAAGAAAAAATATATAGGAATTTTGAACGAAATATAGGATACATAGTAGTTCGGAGCGCATGTACACAAACAAAACAGAGTACCATTATCCATAAAATTCTAAAATGTGTGTCCCCAATTACAGCCCTAATAACTTCAACTTTTAATAAACATCCGATAATTTCAAAAATACAATAGCGTATGCACGATTCTATTAACACATTTTAGAAAAATAGCCATCATTTAATCCCATATATGAAAAAAATAGATCAACTGGAATTTTGCTCACCTGCGGAATCTGATTTAGATCAAGGATTTCAGTGCATGAGCCTGAGCATTCACTTTGATAAGGGCCTCCAAATCAGAGACTATTACCTTAAGTGACAAATCCGTCACTTAAGGTAACAGAAGACAAGTCTGTCACTTTAGGTTTAAGTTGACAAATTGGTCAATATTATTAAAAAACAAAGAATTTTTTTTTTTTTTTTTTTTTTTTTTTTTTTTTTTTTTTTTGGGGGGGGGGGGGGGGGTAAACAAACCAGGATCAAACTTATCAAACAATTTTTAAAGGCACTCTTATTCTATATTAATATTATATACAAAAGAATGAAACTACTACATTCCTCTAAAAGTCCAACTAAGTCAAGTTTTTAAAGTTAGTAATGTTGGTAAGTAAATGGGCATATCTCACGGGAGTATATATACTCAACACAACATTATACACAACATGTTCACTCAGCGTCGTTCAAAGTTGGGGAAGCTGAATGAATAAGAAACCGATCAGCTGTCCCTAGGATTAACCCGAACTGATAGTGTGATGTATAAAGGTGGCTAAAGGTATAGTTATGGCTAACGGTTTTCCAGGAAAAAATCATGTCTATTCCTCCTATTGGTCAATTTTGATGAGCACACTCAACACAGTCAACTTTTTGTAAACGTCTTCGAAAAAGTTGATCATCTGAAAATGTGCTGTCCTTGAACAAGGTCAGGCTGAGTGTGTTGGATATAATGTTGTGTTTAGTAAAAAGTTGAGCAAAAATCTCTCCTGCGATATGGCCATAACATGTCTTGTGAGAGCAAAAATGTACTGTCATAAATTTGAAAATTGATGAAAGGATTTTTTATTAGCTTAAAAAGTTCACTATAAAAAATATGAACCAACGGTTCTTCTACTTGCATAATTTTCAAAAAAAATTTTAAGCTTTCACCTACCAATTTTTAAAAATGTAAATGTGTCAAAGTGGTAGAATCAGGGCCGCCGCTAGGCATTAAGCAACTCAGGCAATGCCTGAGGACGGCATTTGTCTAAGGGAGGCACTCGAATCATTAAAACGAAGTACGAAAAAAAAATAATAATAAGGAAGATTGAAAAAAAAAATATTTTTACAAAATTTTTTGTAAAAAAGACCCCCTTCCTTCACCCCATCCTCATGAAAGAATCTAAATTGGTTAAGAAAACTACTGCTTGTAAAATTCGTCAATAAATCGAACAAGATGTGTGAAAAGGACAGTATGAGAAATGTGAAAGCACAAAGCTTTTCGCTTAGAACGAGAAACTATCTTTGCGTGGGTCCGATTCCGGCTAGCCTAGTTTTTATAGACAGATACATTCTGAGAAAGCTTTAATTGGAAGACTACAGATGAGTACGTTAGGACCCAGTCCTGTCGGTATGCAACAAAAACGCTATTACTGACCGGATATTGTTAATTTAAACAGAAATAAGGGATCTATGTAGTATATGGAGTTTTACATGGGTGGCCTTACGAAAAAGACAAAATTATTTAGAATCCATGAGTGTGAAAGAAAAATAAAACACTGAATTTGAGATACAACATTTTAAGTGAATTATTAAGTTTAAACTAAGCCCTTTTTACTTTCCTAACATATTGTGTAAGGAAAGTATTGTAATCATGTCAAAAATCTGACTATGAGATTTTTGTGTTTATAAACGTTTTACGGTCCCCTGAGTTTATTTTTACTATTCTTACGAGTGAACACGATAGCACCTAAACCCTTTGTAAATCCCCATAGCACGAACCCTATTGATTTTAGTGAATCTAGGACTTATAGTTTTTCACAGAGACACAAATAAAAGAATTCTTTATCACTATGGCATATGGACCACAATTTTTTTAAGGTGCGATAGCGCTCAAACACCTTATTCGTCTGAGCTGAAAATTTATATACATGTTATAAGTCATTACGCACAATCTGTATAAATTTTCGTGAGTCTAGTACTTAAAGACTCTTTATAGGGACACAAGGAAAAATTCCTTTTCATTATGGTCTATGGGCACAATTTTTTTTAAGTGCGATAGTGTCTAAATGCCTTACCCGATTCAGCTGAAAATTTATACTCATACTATATGTCACAGTCACACGAACTGCACAGATTTTGGGGAGTTTAACACTTATAAATTTTTACAGAGAAGGAACACAAAGAAATATTCTTTATCATTATGATGGGCTGAAATGATTGTAAGTACAATAGCGTAAAATTAAACTATGGAAAAATATATTCATACACCTTATTATAATTTTCACTTTTGTTTATTTAAGCATTTGTCTTACTTTAATTTATTTATACAACTGTTAATTATTTAATGTTCAGAAAGTCGAGTGGAGTCACTCCAGATTTTTTTTATGCATTATCTAAAAAATCTAAAATTTATCTAAAATGTAAAAAAAAAAAATAGAATAGAAGGGAATTTCACATTAATTTAATTAAAAGTATACTTAAAATTTATACAAATTGGATATTAGACTACCAGCAGAAGAGTGAATCTGTGCTCAAAGTTGGTAGACGTGAGGTACCGAGTTCAATCCCAGGTCGCGCTCGTCGACCTAGTCGTTCGGAGTTTTCCATGGTTTTCTCCAAAACTTGCAGAAATACGAGCCAGGACCCCTTAGAAAGACCCACACGGAGGGCACTCCCCTTCAGGCCTACGACCCTAGTGCAGTCAATCGGCCTTATTCCACTCAACCTAACCCAAATTAGATTTAGTTTTAGAGATAAAGTGAATTTGAAATTATCAAATTCATTAAATTTTCAGTTATAATAAAAAATTAACTTTAAAATTGAAGAATGTATACTATTTCAGCAATACATGTTTATATATACAAATGAAATTAGATAATAGTTTTATCTGCATAATAATGTTATTTTATTCGCAAAATTTCATTCTATTTCCAGGTCTAAAGAACATTTTCAACAATCTAGATACAACACTAAAAGATAAAAAGCATTAATATTTTAGAATTGGTGAAAGGAAAATCTTATTTATGAAAATACGCAAATTGTTAGCAATTCTCAGAAAATGAGGACAAAAAAGTTTAAAATGAGGACAAATGTGGTCCTCATTAGAAATTTTCAAAACTGAGAAGGATGTCTAAAAATGAGGACGGCTGGTCACCCTTCATTAGATTCGACAATGTATGTTCTATTTGTTTTACGAACCTGTGTAATGTTTCGTGTGACTAAATTAATTTAAATTAAATCCATTTTTTATGCAATGTTTGATTAGTCAAATTAAAATTGCGGATTTTAAAAAAGTGACAACACGCGAAAGTGAGAGGAAAATGCTGAAATTTTTAGAATAAAACTAAAAGAAGACCGTAATTTTTTTTCAACAGTTTGTTTTGTTACGGTCTTATGTACGCTTAATTTCGTTAAACCAAAGTCTTGGTGACTAAGAAGGGAAAATAGAGTTACCATTATAAAAACTTTGACTGACGGAAAATCTCAAGTTATAAAAATTCATCTAAGCAAAATTTCAGCGTATGAAAGGGCGGCAAATAGAAGCTTGCCTGAGGGCGGCAGAGCACCTTGCGACAGCCCTGAGAATCAGTAAGAACAGTTCTCAGGAATCAATATGAATGAGATTGCAACTGGCTCTTGATCTTACTTTCTGGTATAAATTTTAGGAAATATTCATTTAATGCTTCTCACTGGTTGATAATTCCAGTAATGACTGGTATCAGTGTCATCCACCTGATTTACAAATATCATAATTTCCTCTTCCTTAGTTCCAACTTAGATTTGGACACCTGGGAAATCATCTTTGCAAGCCGAATATTTATAAAGAAATTTAAACATAGTATCCAAAAAATCTTCAATACCCCAGTGACTAACTACTTGAGTCATTGCATTCTTGAAGGAATTATGCACAATATGCAAGTTACAAAAAATGATAAGAGGCAGAAAATCTCTATCATTTAGTTCACTGTCAATTTCTACAAGTCATTTTTGGTTAACAGATGGTCCATCAGAGCTTACAGATAACAATTTATTAACTGGTAACTTATCAAGTACAAGTGTCAAATATATCTTGTTTTTCAAAATATCTGCTGTAGCATGACCCAGTTCAAAAGCATGCAGGAAGTTACTAACAATTTGGTCACGCTCTTCATCCCAAAATTTTATAAGTATATCTGGTTGCTTTTTTCCATTATCAGTTGTTTCATCGAAAGCAGAGAAAAGAAATTAGTTCATAAATCTTCAGAGTATTATTTGTAGAGTAAATTTTTGCAGTTTGGATATCATCTAACAGTAGACGTAAAAAAAAATATAGGAAATATAGGAGTTGCTGTAAAAATATAGGAGAATATCTGCCAAATTGCGAAAATATAGGAAATATAGGAGGACTATGAGGCCTGTAAATATAAACTGTATAGATAATTTTTATGTTTTTTGCTTCTATGAACAAATACTTTTATGTTCATAGCATTATAAGACATGCCAGGAACAATTGTATTCACATAATGAGAAATGCCCTCATACCTATAATATAGGATCTTTTTATCACATTTCTTACATAATACTAAATATTTAAATAATCCTTATTATTTTAAAAATACACAGAAAATGACATTAGTAACATAAATTATTAACTTTTATCATAAAAAACGACAGTTTTTTGAGTGACGCAGCAAAGCTCAAACAAAGCTTAGCAGCGACACTCTATTATACAGCTAGTTTTACATCAGAAGAATTTGGAAACGCCGACATTTAATATCTCAGTAAATAGGAGATATTTTGATCTGATGTTTTCAGAATAATATTTTATCTTCTGCATGATGCTATCCTGAAAGTTTCACACTTCCACATTCTATATATTTTGAGATCTGAAATTGCAATTTAAGACTTCAAAGGAAAAATGGTAATTGTGTGAGTTTTTTTTCTCGAAAACGGCTCAAAGAAATTTTATAAAATTGATATATGATATTAATTTATTTTGTCTAAGAATCGTGACGTGCTTCGTTTTTCCCAAAAAACTCTTGTTTTTTATATATTTCACTTTAAAAATGGAACTATATTACCTCGCGGATTACACTATTTTCTTTCGCATCGCTCAAAAGAAAAGATTGTAATCCGGTTTGGAATGTTCGCGGACGTATACAGTCTTCGTTTCCATTTGAAATATTCAATCTCAGATAGGTAATTTGGCTCCATCTATCGGCAGTTAGTGTCAAAAACAAACTTACAAAATAAAATAGTTTTCTTTCTTTAATATATATATTAAATGTGTTATTTATTTGGAGATTTGTATTTTATATAATATTTTTTTTAATCAAAATATTCATTCAATTCCATTGTTTTCAAGTTGATACGTTGTTAACTTTCAAAATTGGTTTTATTTTAAAAAGTGATTGAAACAACAAAAACCTTTTTCTTTACTTTCATAAAAATGATAGATAATATCATAATCATATTTGTAATTTTTTTTTAAACTAAGTGATAAATCACTTAAACTATGGATAAAAAAAATCCTGAATAATAATAATAATTATTGATTAATTTGCTCATTAAATTTCTATAATATAGTATGTAAATGAAATATTTTACAAAGATTGTAATAATTATAATATATCAAATCCAAATCTAAAATTGCATGTTTTCCGTTATTATTATTTTTTTAATTTTATAAAATAATAGTGTAATGAAAAAAAAAAAAAAAACTCTGTTACCAAACACTTAAATGCATTGGAAAAACTCTGAAAATAGAATTAAAATTAGTAAAATAAGTAATAAAATAAAATTAAGTAAAATACATCTTTATTTGACTTTAATTTAAACCCATAATATATTTTTAAAAATATTAATTAATTAATTTTGTTTTTCGCATTGTGATACTTAATTTTACGAAATAATATATTTCTGCAAAGCATACTGATAAAATAATTATACAGTGTATTAATTATAATAAAGAATTATACAGTGTATTAATTATAATAAAGAATTATACAGTGTATTATTTTATAAATTACTTTGTTCATTAAATTTCCAGTAAAAAACTATACTAATTAAATATTTATCAGTATAAAAGTTTCACATTTTAAAGATTGTTCTATTTTTATTTTTCTCTTTTAAATTAAATCTATACTTCAAAAATAATAATTATTTCTTTCTTAAATTTAACAGTAGGGAGCAGGCATGAATATAACAATAAAAGCTACTCTAGAAAAAAAGAAAACAAAATCCTCCTTCACTTGTACAGACTTATTTCTTACATATAATATTGATATAAAATGAAATTACCATGCATCTGCAACCTTTAATTGCCTTTATTCAGATATTGCAGTTTATTGTCTTCCCTTAGTCGTTTCCGATAGATTTGGGGAGGAAGATGGGACTTTTAGAAAAAAAAAAATATATATATATATTTATATAAGTTCCTTAAAAATGCCCCACCGGCGGCCGAGCGGTGGATGAGAGGTGCCGGATTCGATCCCATCCTGCACTCTTTCACTTAGCCGTTCATTCAGTGTTTTTCTCCGAAACTCTCTTAAATACGGACCTCGACCCCTTAGAAAGACCTCATGGAGGTCATTCTACCTATATGCCTAGGACCTAGGACCCTAGCGTAGTCAGTTGGCCTTAAAACCTACTACCAACCAACCTTAAAAAAGTATCGTTGAAGTGATTGCATTTAGAAGATTTCTCAAAGTGCTAAAAAATCCTTATCATTTAAAATTTTAATGTTAGATCTCTTAGTATACTTTTTACCCCCATAACCCAATTTTAGAGAATGAGGCAATGTCCAAAATCCCTTCACCACGTTTTAGAAAATTTTCAGGAATTCTAGCCAGGAAAAATGTGGGAACTAGGTACAGTATATTTAACCAGATAGGAATAAAACTACATTCAACAAAACATTTTCTAAAAAAACGTTTTCCCGATTAAAATTTCAAAGTGGTCTAACTGATTGCCCCCCTCCTATTTTCCCCATCTGAATTAATTTTAAACCAAACAAAATCTCCCTCAGATTGATTAAGCATCTTTTTTAGAATTATCAGAGTTTCCAAAGGAGGATCTGATCCCCACCCCCATGGTGTTAGGTATTTTGGAAAATTACTGTCAAATCCTTACAACATTTTACTTTAAACATCTCCAATTAAAAATATAACAAAATATTAATATTTTGTTCATTCAATTGGACCATTTAAAAACTTGTGTTTAATTTTTTTTAATCTAACCAAAATCTATGCGGTGAATGGAGCTCTTTAAAAACTTATTCATAACACTTTTTTACAAAAACTTTCGTAAACAAATTATTTTTTGAACATTCATTTTAAATATTCTGTTGAACTATTTAAGAAACAGATGAACCGTTGAACCAAAGAAATTGAATATTAAATAAAATAATATAAATCTCTCTCTCTCTCTTTCTTTTTTTTTTTTTTTGTAGAAATTGTTTGTTATTTTTAAAATATACTATATTATGCCTTTGTAATGTTGCGTGTTTCCATCACACAACAAATATTCTTTCTTAAAGTTTTTTATTTATCACTTTTCATAAATTTTTAAAATTTCATTTAGTTTGTTATTTTGTTCGAGGTAAAATTTAATGTGGTATGAACTATGAAACTGCACTTTTTAAGGGTTACAAACTCATTGCCATGCTCCTTTAATTTTACATTTTAATCATTAACCCCTAAAAAGTAATGATATCAATACAAAAAACCCTTAATGGGTTAAAGGTTTGTGACGCAGCACTGCACTTTATGGCTATAAGAATTAGAAATACGGGTCTTAAAAATAATGATATCAAATTTTCAGTGACGCTTTGCTATTAATTAAAAAATGCAGAGATTTTCTTATTTGAATTTGTTTTTTTCTTCTATTTCTTTTTACAGTGTAAACGTTATTTTCAACATAAAATAATATATAACATTTACTTACCGATATACCTTTTCATTCACATCTCTTATAATATCAAAATATGTGTTTTAAAAGAAATGATATAAAATTCCAGCAACGCAGTGATGTTACACTAAATGATTTGTTTTTAAATTCCACTGCAATTATTTTGTTTTGCATATTAAAGTATATTTGCACATTGAAATATTGCTTTTAATTTTCAAATACGCAGTCAAATATATCACTTTCATTAAGTTTATATTATGTACTGAAATGTACTTATTTCAATGAATTATTTTATCTTTTGCGTCACGCTATCCAAAACTGTAAATAAAATTTATGGAATTGTTTATTTTGTGCCATCTTATCCAAATTAATTGAAAAAAGCGAAATTTTTAGTTGTAGTTTTGGATAGCGTGACGCAAAAGATAAAATAATTCATTGAAATAAGTACATTTCAGTACATAATATAAACTTAATGAAAGTGATATATTTGACTGCGTATTTGAAAATTAAAAGCAATATTTCAATGTGCAAATATACTTTAATATGCAAAACAAAATAATTGCAATGGAATTTAAAAACAAATCATTTAGTGTAACATCACTGCGTTGCTGGAATTTTATATCATTTCTTTTAAAACACATATTTTGATATTATAAGAGATGTGAATGAAAAGGTATATCGGTAAGTAAATGTTATATATTATTTTATGTTGAAAATAACGTTTACACTGTAAAAAGAAATAGAAGAAAAAAACAAATTCAAATAAGAAAATCTCTGCATTTTTTAATTAATAGCAAAGCGTCACTGAAAATTTGATATCATTATTTTTAAGACCCGTATTTATAATTCTTATAGCCATAAAGTGCAGTGCTGCGTCACAAACCTTTAACCCATTAAGGGTTTTTTGTATTGATAAATATACAAGTAAAAAAAAAAGCCAATAAAGACCAGCTTTTATTAAAAAAGGCCGGCTTTTCTTGCAGCCCTGAACTAGCTGATCTGTACTGTTTAAAACTAATTACAGCACTAACCATATTTAAAAGGAAGGCTCAACCAGCAGATTAACAATCTAAAACAACAAAATTGCAGCTTTCCCGTTTCATCATTTAATTTCTTTTTCTAATTTGAACATTGTATAATTAATTACAAATTCATTGTAACTAACCATTTTTCTTTATAAAATTTCTATACATGCTAATATAGCACACAAAGAAAATTCTAAAATGCTCTACAAATTCAGTATGAAAACACTGACATGGGCTGCATTTTAACTTATATTCAACATCCCATGGCATTCCCAAGCTGAAAATCACAATATTATTTATATAGAAAATATATGTAGGAACAACATAATTTTTAAAAAGAAAACTAAAAATACACTTTAAGATATTGAAAGTCAAAATGTGATCTTGAAATAAATTTTTTTTTTTTTTTTTTAAATATGTGCGTGTGATACATCATTTGAAAGCCTGTATTAAAAGTTTTCTAATGATACCAAATTTATGCCTTTAAATCAATTGGGGAACAAATTGTGGTGAAGTTGGTTTTAGTTTTTTCAGCATCAGCGATTTTATTAAGAATTTTCAGTCTATATAATTTTTATACTAGATTTTTACTATAGTTCGCTTTGCTAGCAGTATCTTTTATGTAATTTCAGTTTTTAGAAGGGTTTGTTTGGAACAGATTAGGATAGCATTATAGCATACACTCCTACATTAACCGTACTATCCTAATCTGTTCCAACCAAACCCTTCTAAAAACTGAAATTACATAGAAGATATTGCTAGCAAAGCGAACTATAGTAAAAATCTAGTACAAAAATTATATAAAGACTGAAAATTCTTAATATCGGTAATGCTAAAAAAACTAAACCATTTTCACCACTGCCATTCCTTTCTGTAATGGTGCTGCCAGCAAAATAAAATACGAGGCCGCTAAACATAATATCAATATCCCAATAAAGCCCAATAAAAACATTTTTCAACACCTTTGGAATGAAAAAGACCCTATACCTTTTAAAGATACTTCTGGAATTTACAAAATAAACTAACTTTGAGAACAAATCACAAGCTAGCTATATAGGAATGACAAAGACCCATAAAAGAACGTGAAAAAGAACATCTTTCAGATCTTAAGTTCAATAAATCTACTACTGCATTTTCTACCACCCATAACAATTCCATTAACCTTAAAACCATTAACATTCAAAAAATAGCCCCCTATAAGAATCACAAATTTGCCTTAAAAACGCGTAGCCACAGAAATCCTAACCACCAATTCCACTATTAACGACCGTGAACACAGCTTAATACCCGATGATTGGCAACAGTTATTAAACCTCAAGAAGTGAAATGAAGTGGATCGACAATGAGTTGACTGTTTACCTTGGAAGTGCCGGCAAATGGAGCCGTCATTAGTGCTGAGGAGAGCTGTGAAATGCATGCCGAAATATATTCGCTCTTTCAAAAGGATGAAAATAAGGTATTTAAATTGAAATAAACTATAATCTTTTAAAATTATACCATTCTATGGCTATTCGTTTTTGGAGGTATGCAAGGTACAAAATCCATTTTGCAAATCACGACTACAATACTTTCCTTTACATATAATGTTCGGAAAGTAAAAAAAAGACACTGGATATATTTGCATGAATCTCAAAAATGCACGAAATTCTATTTTGTAACAATCATTAATATACATGTATGTGTATTTAGCAGCATGCACAGGAACATTTCTCTACACATTGTCAATCCCCCCCCCTTTTTTTTTGGGGGGGGGGGGCAGGAAAGGCTAACAGGCAAATAAATAACAAATTCCAAGTTGATACATATTGAATACAATGAAGAACTCATTTTTACTTGTTTAGACCTTCAGTTAAATTTAAAAAAAGGTCAATTAAATTAATTTTTGAAATAAACTAAGTGCAGCTTAATAGTGTTATCTTAAGTAAAACAAAAACCCCAAAACCTACTTGGGTTGGGATTTTTAAACTACAAGAAGATTTAATATCTAAAGTTTGAAACTTAATAAGAAAAATTTACCTGCTATTTGTTCTTCTGTAAGTTGGTCAGCCTGGAAAAAAAAAAAAAAAAGTTAATAAAGTTTAGTTTAGATTATTACTTATTAATAACAAGAATAGTGTCTACATTTACAATTAAAATATTTAAATTTTTAAAAATTCAAATGGCTTAAAAGAAAGTTAAAATTCATACCAATCCCTGTTAAGTATAAAATGAAAATTACATGCATTTCATCTTACAATATCCAATATAATGACACTGTTACATCTCATTTCAACTGATGTACAAAGAGATCACAAAATCCTGTTACCCCTATGTATTATATAAATGTTAATAAAGGGAGTTCATTATGTAAAAAGGTTGATGTCATGCAATAGACAGTTTATGAACATAAGGATGCTGTGCATGCATTTACTGCCATCATCTTTGCAAATGTTGGAGTTTCAGACATTCAGACCCCCAGGGGAGGGGGGGAGTTACCCACTTGAACTCAATAAAACCGACTCTCAAGTGGGTTTTTATAATATTTTTTTTTTTTTTTTTTTTTTTTTTTTTTTTTTTAAGTGAAAAAAATTATTAAACTTATTTTTTTTTTTTTTTTTTACTTATATTTTCTTACTCGACATTGGGTCATTCCATGTCAATTCAACCACACCATGACACCCATAGTCTCAGATTTTCATGAAACTTTGTGTATTTGTTCCTTTTATAGGTTTAAATAAGGATTATTTTTTTTGCTTTATCTTAAATGGTTTAGGTTTTACAGCTTGTTAAAGATTTGGAAATTTCATGTTATTTTTCGATCAGGTGGAAGAATAGCAATTTGTTCTTTTATAAATAACAATTTTTTTTTTCTCCCTTATTTACCAACCAATGTTGATAAAAAAATTTTTTTATGAGTATGCTTTAATATGTAAAGAATACAGAAAAAAAATAAATTAAACCAGCAAGTATTTGCACATGGCCAGGAAAAAGTCCGGAAATATTATTTTGAAATTTTTAATGAAATACAGAGTTCCACTCCAAATGGAATATCATCATGAGGATTTTATTTTATTTTATTTTATTTTTATTTTATTTTTTTTAATTCTTGCTCTAAAGGATATATTCTACAACATGAAAAAATAAAATAAACGGCTTTTTTGCATCCTTCATTATTTTTTCTGACTTCAAATTTAAAAATTTCCAATTTTAGTAAAATTATACAAAAATTGAACCAAAATGTTATTTAATAAGTACAAATTTTGAATAAACATAATAAAATACAAGAATTTTCAGCAACTGCTTTAAGTAAAAAAAAAAATTTTTTTTTTTAAATAATCTTTTGTCAGGAAAACAAAGTACGCACGAGTACTGCAATGAAAGCAGCAAGGCAGAAAATGTTATTTGTCAACTAGTTTCAGTTTAAAAAATCTTAATATATATACAATATACATAGTAATTTGTTTTGCAATGATTTATACTTTTTCAAAAGCACACTTTGGTGATGAAGACCCCAGTAGCAGAATTTTTTCTGTCAATCTGCAACTTAATTTCACAATAAGTTATGGGAAAAAAGTTACCCGATTCATCAAGCTTATTTTTATCACAAGTTTTATGTAATGTTATTAATCTGTTAGATATCTCAAAGCATTGTAGTTATGATATTTTATTTGCGTATAGTTAGGTAAAGAGTTGGCATTAACCATTATCCTTTATATCACATAATTAAAAATACCTTTGTTCATGATCTTGTAAATATTCAAAGAAGCAATTAACAAAAAATACATGAGTAGTGAGTGATATTGAACAATTCTACTTCTTTTTAGGTTTCTACAAACAAATAAAAAAGTTTTGATCACCGATTATTAGTGAGGAGGAGGGGGGGGGGGGGGGGGTCACAAAGAATGCATAAGTACAATATTGAACAATTTTATCTCCTTATAGGTTCTAAAATCTAATAAAACGTGTTTAAATGAATATTAACATTTATGTTGTCGATGGAGAAAGATTGAAAATTACAAGACTTCTGTGGAGTGTTTGATCACTGATCCTTAACATGCCATGGAGGGAGAGTAAAATAAATATGAGTGAGCGATATTAAACAATTTTACTTCTTTATTAGGTTCTGGAATCAATTAAAAAAGTTACAAAAGAAAATTTATATTTATGTTGCAGATTGAGAAACAATAGAAATCACAAGGATTATGCAATCCATTTGATCGTTAGTGTGTGGGGAGATTGGGGGGGGGGGGTGTCAAAAAATTACATGAGAGATATTGAACAATTTTACCTATTTATATGTTTCAGAATCTAATAAAGAGTGTTTAAAATGGATATTGACATTTATATTGTAGATGGAGAAAGATTGAAAATTGCTATCTTTCCGTTCAAAATCGCGAGACTTGGAATTTCTGCACAATACTATATCAGAAATAATCTGCAGACTAAAGAAAAAATCTGTGACGTACGTCTCTCATTTTCTGCTATGGGGATGAAGACAAATAGTTTTTAATTCACAACTTAATTCTGTCCTCAATTTTAAGAGAGTTAAATCAGTTTCAAATAGTTTATCAAGAGTTTGCAAGGTTTTTTCCCCTAACATGGTATAACAACAACAAGTGACAATCACTTTGAGTCATTTCCCCTGCACTGCACTTCTCCATTTTTCTAATATACTATAACATTCAAAAAATAATTGATGCCAAGTTTTGTCTCTGCTACTGAGCAAGCTCACTTGTTTAAACTAAACATGTCAAACAAGATTTGACTTATTCAGGCATCTAAACATGTACCTACACAGTAGACAGAACATCACTTAATTGTCTTGTTGCAACTTGAATGGTTTGATTGTTTACAATAAGACTAAAATTTGAAATCAGTGAGTAGTAAAATAATTAGAATTTAGATCTTGTTTTTAAAACAAAATTAAATTTTAATGCAAATTTCTATTAATTAGAACATTTAATATTAATTTAGAAACTTTGTTTTGAAATTTCAATATAATTTTGTTGATTCGATTTAATAGCATTTATGTATGTATCTTTCTGTACATGTTGAATTAACATTCTTAAAAACTACTCTGTTTTAATCATACACCACCTAATTATGCAATTCAATTTTTCATTTTAAGAACCTTTAAACTGAAATAAGTTGATAAATAACATTTTAGTTCAAATTTTTGTATAATTTTACTAAAATTGCAAGTTCTAATTTGGTGACTTCAAGAAAATGAGGGAATTGGAAAATTTTAAATTTGAAGTCAGAAAAAATAATGAAGGATGCAAAAAGCCATTTATGTTATTTTTTCATGTTGCAGAACACATCCTTTAGAACAAGAATACAAAAAAAATTTGATTATCCTTTTCCCTCATGATGATAATCCATTTGGAGTGGGACTCTGTATTTCATTAAAAAAAATTTCAGGATTTTTTCCTGGTCATGTGCAAATACTTGCTAGTTTACTTTATTTTTTCCTGTATTTCTTATATATTAAAGCATACTCATAAAAAAATTTCATCAACATTAGTTGGTAAATAAGGTAGATAAAAATTATTCTTTATGAAAGAACAAATTGGGTTACCTCTGCCTGATTTAAAAAAAAAAAAAAAAAAACCCATGATATTCACAAATCTTTAACTAGCTGTAAAACCTAAACTATTTAAGATAGAGCAAAAAAATTTTTTTTCTCCTTCATTTAAATCCATGAAAGGAACAAATACAGAAGAAACCAGTTTCTTCCAGGACAGTGGAAGAAACCAACCAGAAGACAAAATAGACGTTCAAAATTAAAATTTATGGACTATATACACTGAAAGTATAAATATAACAAATCTAAATTATAATCTAATTAATATTAAAAATATTTTTAGAAAAATAAGTTATTTGATAACAAACACTAAATTATATACAGGTGATGGGTTTTTATTTTTCAATGCTAATGTTTTTAGAATTTTTTGCATGGATACTATCTCGTATTACTATACCTTCAAACAGTACAAGTGGTAACTATGTAATTAGTCTTTTTTTTTTTTTTTTTTTTTTTTTTTTGGTTAAGGATTTATTTGTATAAACTCTAAGCTAATACCTAGTGAACTGTATCCATAAATACTAAGATACCTATTTTTTTAACTCTCCCGCAGATTCTCTAGGATTGAAAAATAAAGTGCAGTATTGAACTACTAAAAAACTTTTCATTTGTTTTACAGTCAACTCCCTCTAACTCTCAAAAGTTTTGTCCAGAGGTTAGGCGGATTACAGGAATTTGCAGATTAGAGATCATTTGGGGGGGGGGGGGGAACAAAAAAATTACATGAGAGAGAAATATTGAATAATTCTGTTCTTTTATATGTTATAGAATCTGATAAAACATGTTTAAAATGATTATTGACATTTATATTTTGGATGGAAAAAGACTGAGAATCTAAAAGTTTTTCGTGGAGCGTTTGAACACTGATCATTATCGGAGTTTCATTTTAATAAAATAAAAAACTGCAAAATCAACAAAAATCACAAAAAAGCAGAAGATCGCGGATCCGCGGAAAATTCTCATGCCTGAAATTTACCCTCAACCCCCCCCCCCCCAGGCGGGGGGGGGGGGGGGGGGGAAGAGATGCCCCCACATGCACAGAACTTTTCTCCTAGTTAACTACTACTATTATCAATAATTCATATTAATTTTACAACCGCAAGTTAAAAATAACTCTCATTATGCACATTCAGGGTTGGGTTTTTGCCGGCAAAAATGCATTTTTGCCAGGACAGCGGCAAAAAGTGGAAAAAACCAGGCAAAAAGTGGCAAAAATGGAAAAAATTGGCAAAAATGGAAAAATTTAGGAAAAGTGGAAAAATAAAATTAGAACAACACAATCCCTTTCAATTTTCACCCTTTACACTTTGGCACCTCAATGAAAAAAATGTTTGAAGATTTTTTAATTTAAAAAGTAATTATAATTAATTAATATATATAACCAGTGCCCCACAAATTCCGTGTGACTATAAATATCCATTGGTGACCAGTTAAGGCAGACTGACAAAAAAAAATGTTATGCATTTACAATATTTTTTATGCATATTTTTGTTTTTCCTCTCACCTTTTTGTCTTGGTATAAAAGATGACATTGCTGATGTATTGAATGAATAGTATGAGTTTAATGTTTTCTGAAAAATTTAACAATTATTTCTGTTTTTTAAAGATGTTTTTCCATGAAAGATAAATTCCCATATTTGATAAATTTTCTTACTACTATACTGGTACTTTCCATGTCAACATCTTTATGTTAAACAAGATTCAATATCATAAACAATATCTAAAGCAAACTATGTTCGAATTTACAACGAGAAATTTTAAATAGTATGATAGTATTTATCAAATGGATTCTCTTTAAAGGAATTCTGACCTGAAAAATTAATAGACAAATATATTTTAAAGCCAAAACTTTAACACTCTCAATATATTTGATGATTATATTAAAGGTAAAAATAATATTTATTTCTGTGGATTTTTTTTCCCCAATAGTTTGTTTTTATCTTTATAAATAGAAAATAGTTATTTTCTTAAAAATTTCCTTAGTTCACATATTTAACTGAATAGTTCATTTATTCAATGTAAAATAATATGTGAATGACCTGCATTAATTATATGTACAATTATGAAATATTATTAAGTTTTACTGTGAGTATTGTCATAGCAATAATTCGCTATTTCTGGCTCCCAAGATATTGAAACTTTGTCAGTCCCTGAACATAACCATAAAAATAAAACTACAAAATTATATTTTATTTTATTGAAGTAAAAAAAAAAAAATCTTAAGTAAGACATTCAGAGTCAGAGAGAGAGAGTTTACTTGCAATTTACATTTCAATTCGAAAAAATGTATGATCAGTGACTGACTGGCATAGGCGTAGCGTCGGGGGGGGCACGAGGGGGCACGTGCCCCCTCAATCTTTCAGAACATAAAAATTTTTTAGACTAGGATATATGATAAAGTCAATTTAAAAATTTGTCTTATCACACACTGTGAAACAAAAAAAGACCCAAATAAAAAAGAAATAGCAATTATGAGTTTATGTAATTAAAAAAATGTATATGAAGTACCCCAACGTGCACGAAAAGCGTCACATCTCTTCTCTATTCCATAACTTATCGACCAAAGAGGTAGTTGTATCAGCATTATTGTAGGCTAATCAATGATTTATCGTCATCTTTACATTTTTTTTTTTTTCAAATACTGCATTTTTGAATTGTGCAATTTTTCTTGCAATATATAGGTTAAGTAGCAGAATCAGATTTATGAAATTAAACATACACTTTTGGTTACAACTCCAATTTCTTCATTATTTATAGCCTTATTCAAGAAAATGGATAGTACGTTTGCTTTCTGAAAAATAAACTGTTTAGTGTTTGAATTTGCTATAGTTTGTATCCGTGCTGCCCGAAAAGAGTAATTTTCTGAATTGTTTAAAATTTATCTCGATCAGTAAAGTAACAAGAATAATTTTTCATTGAAGCGACTAATTTAAATTACGTAACCTTTAGCAATACTTTCTAATATTTCCATACTTATAGCATAGAGGGAAAATTTTAAAATTTTTGATTGGTTTTTCATATATGTGTGCCCCCCAAAATTTTCGTTCACGCTACGCCTATGCTGACTGGCAAATTTTAGAACAGCTGAGTCAATAATTGACTCAATATTTGACTTTTCCCCACTGTAAACAAAAATATGTAATACATTGAAAAACACAAATATTCTAGTAATTAATTATTGAAGAATATTTTTTAGATAGGTAATTTAAATATTTTTTAAAATGAAAAAAATTATGTTAATTGTTGATGTTAAAAATTTCATTTTAAAGAAATTTTAGAATGCATTATTTTAATGATTTACATAAGAATCAGTTGATCAAGAGTGTAATTAAATCTATGGTTTTACTTTGTTAAAATTATGATTTAAACATTAAAATCATGTAATTGAAATCCTTAAAACCCTGTTTGAAATACTGGTAATTTTTGCCACTGGCAAAAATTGTGGCAAAAACTATTTTTGCCGGGGTGGTTTTTTCCACGGTTTTTACCATGGTTATTTCCACTTCGGCAAAAATTGGCCAACCCTGTGCACATTTATACGAAATTTTGTCCTATACTGCCATGTGAAAAGTTTACAAAAAATGCGATCATAGCACCACCTGTTGAGCATTTGATACCCAAATCTAATCAGCACCAGTTTATGTCAAGGTGCAACTAAATACAGTATAGGATCCGTTATCCGGAAACCCGTTATCCAGAATAATGCTCTAAAAACCAGAATGCAAAATGCCAACTACCAAAATTTTTAATTATCGTAAAATTTAAGAATTAAAGTTATATAATAGCAGCGGTCAGAATTATAGTTTTACAACCTACTTTCTTTAATGCTACGGTGTTATTCTAAAGGAAATATAGTGAGCAAAAATTGTCCAAACAATTACTAAAAATTTTGCAAATTTAGATTAGAAAATGAATTTTTGTGGTATTTTTTAATTGATAAAGGTTAATAACACACAGGGTTGGCAGGTTTTTGACATGCAACAGTTTGACGGTTTAAACCATGGTTAAAACCGTCACGTCAAAAACCTTGTCAAAAATGTCAAAAACCTATATTTATAATTTAATTGTCATAAAAAAACTGAATTTAATAAAATATAGTTTATAAAAATTTTTTGAAAATGAAAAGTAAATAAATTGATGTTCTTTAAAAAACACATTGTTACAACATTTTGATTAATATAAAAAACAAAACTTTAGGCTTTTAAAATTTTATTATGAGTTATTTCTATAATCATTCAAAATATGCTGTGGCTGTGATACTTTTATATATTATTACAAAATTTATTTATAACTATGCTTAATATAGTATACGTTAAACTTAGTTATGCAATACTTCAAAAATATAGTTCTTTTCAATAAGATATTTATTTATAAGTATGTTTTAAAAGGTAAACATGTTAATGTTTTTGAAGAAACGTTATAACATTTTGATTAATATAAAAAACAAAACCTTTCTAAAAATTTATGATTTATAAAATCATTGATAAATCATTTTATTTGCAATACAACATTGTATATTTTAATTTTTTTAGTATTATGTATTTAAACCAGTAAAATAAAAATGCATAGCCTAATATTTTGTATTTAAATATTTTATAGAAAATGTTAATATATAAATATATATTTTTTTTAATGACTGCTGATATTGCAACTTTTTATGAAAAAGCAATAATTCTGAATGTTAAACAAGCTTTAATTGTGTCTGAAATTCTTATAATTACCGTGAGACAAGAGAAATATGAATGCTTTCTGGACAGGTATAAATTGTAATAAATTCAATATTTACTCGTTCAGATAAGTCAGGGAATTTCCTTTAAAGTCAGGGAATTTTATCAAATTTTGTGAAAATAGCTATATTAATAATTAAATTATTAATGATATTTTAAATCTTTTTTTGCTAATGTCGTGAAATTTTCATCGAAAATAAACAGTGAGTCGGGGAAAAATGGAGGAAAATCTCAAAAAATAGTCAGGGAAAATTCAGGGAATTTGAAAAGGTTTAAATGCTAGCCACCCTGTCAAAGTTGGTAGACATGAAGTGTTGGGTTCGATCCCAGGGCGTGCTTGTCTGCCTAGCTGTTCAGTTTTTTGTGGTTTTTCCCGAAACTTTTATATATACGGGCTAGGACCCTTTAGAAAGACCTCCACGGAGGGCACTCCCCCTTAAGCCTAAGACACTAGAGTAGTCAATCAACCTTACTTCCAAAATACCAATTGTCCAAGCTATAAACAGGTACAAATATTTATACAATCAATAATATTAAATTGATAAAAATTTATTAATAAATAAGTGTAATAAATATAATTTTTAAATTAATATTAATTTACTGCCCGCATATATTATGTTTTGTTTAAAAAAATCCAATATTCCTGTGTTTTTATGGCTTATGTGAAAATTGATGATTAACTTTGGAATTTTAGTATTTCATAAATATTAATATAAATAAACATAAACACAAAATTTATCTATGCATACTTTGTATATATATTTCTTAGGTTATAAACCAGTATATTTACCTAAATTTTTATAAATTATCTACAAATTGTTTTAAAATTTGTTAATTTATAAACAGCATAATATTTAGATATTCACTTGTATATGGCAAATATTACTAAATCCTATTTCTAACTAGGTTCTATCTCATTTATAGATTTTGAATTTTGACAATGCAGGTTTTTGACAGGTTTTTGACGGTTTAAACCCTTGTCATGTCAAAAACCACTTTGACATAAAAAAACCAACCCTGATAACACATACTTCTTAAAGTGCCCAACAGCAGATGAATTTTATTATTGAACTCAGGTCGTATGCATGAAGTCCCAATTGTTATAAAAATTTTAAATAGTTTTTATTAATTTCCATTATTTTTAGAATTCATTTCATAAAATATTTAGCATTATGTGCTAAAAATATATGAAACATTTATGAACAGTTAGTATCAGAGTCACACTATAAGCAAAAATAATTCATAGAAATGTTTGCAAAATCCAAATGAAAGGATTTCACATTCCAGGTCCAAAATTAAATTTTATATATGTTTATTTTTCATTTATTATTGCTATTATTATTTATAGTTCAAAATTCTAATTAAATTTTTTTTTTTTATTTTGTGGAAATAATTTATTAAATGAGCAAATATATATATATATATATATATATATATATATATATATATATATATAATGTTTATATATGTTATTCATGTTTATCACTGCTATTTGTGAAATTATCTTGTACCATTTTTATACATATAATGAAGTGTTCCGAATTACGGAAAAACCCCTTATCCAGAATATCCCAGGTCCCATACTGTACCAAGTTTGGTTAAATTTCATTCATTGGTTTGTGAGATACAGTGTCAAAAAAAAAAAAAAAAAAAAAAAAGTGATACACACAGACATTTTCTAAAAACTATCAATGTGTTCAGGACATCCCAAAACATGTAAATCCATAAAAAAAAAAAAGAAAAAGAAGGTCGAAATTTTTCACAAATCTAATACTTTCTCTATATTACATATAGAAGAAAGTAATTAATGATCAAACTTAAAAAAAAAAAAAAAAAAAAAAAAAAAAAAAGAAAAATATGGATGGTTTTTTCTTCAATAATTTTGCTGTCACTAGCAGCTAACACTAAAGGGCAAAACTGGGAAAATTCATTAATGGCCAGTGGCCAGTACTGTCAGTTTCATTAGTAGCCACTTTAAGTTAGTGGCCACTTTTCACATAAGACTTTCAGACTGGAAAAAGCATTGTCACCATTTTGCAGTGCATTTTCCATGTTTTTATGTATTTTCCATTTTGGTGCATTTTCCATGTTTTTATGTAGTTTCCATTTTGGTGCATTTTCCATGTTTTTATGTATTTTCCATTTTGGTGCATTTTCCATGTTTTTATGTATTTTCCATTTTGGTGCATTTTCCATGTTATGTATTTTCCATTTTGGTGCATTTTCCATGTTATGTATTTTCCATTTTGGTGCATTTTCCATGTTATGTATTTTCCATTTTGGTGCATTTTCCATGTTATGTATTTTCCATTTTGGTGCATTTTCCATGTTATGTATTTTCCATTTTGGTGCATTTTCCATGTTATGTATTTTCCATTTTGGTGCATTTTCCATGTTTTTATGTATTTTCCATTTCAGTGCATTTTCCATGTTTTTATGTTCTATTTCGTCTGCAATACGTATATTATCTCCATATTAATAGTACTGCATGCTAAATTAATAATATTGATAAAAATAATGCATATGTCTTCTAAAGATTTTTGTACATTGCCTTCCAGTACAGATTAAATAATCATAAAAAAACTGTACGTGTTACAGATTTTTCACTATTTTTTAATTCTGCACTACAAAATTAGTTGAAAATACCTGACTATCACATAGGCATCTGGGAGTATGACATTTCCAAGTGGCAGGGTTGGCAAATTTCTTCCAAGGCGGAAAAAAACCATGGAAAAAACCGGCCGGAAGAAACTGTTTTTCTTAAAAATTTATCCTATAAATTGCAGATTTGTAAGATACAATGGATGCATAGATCTTATAAATAACTTTAAATATACTTATACAAATTTCATAACATATTTAGTTAATAATTATGAGTTTTTTTTATCAAAATGAGCTAATGAGCCTCGGTATCTGATGATCACGTTCCAAAATACTCAAAATCCAGTAAATAAAAGGATTTTGAATTTAAACAGTATGAAGTTTTATAATTTAGACAATTTTATTTCTTTAACTGGTAATAAATAATAATTTGGATCACTTGCTTATACTTTCTGATAAAACAGCTCTTAACATAATCCAGTTAATTAAAAGAACCAGTATGCAATAATTACTGTACTGTATTACAAAATGTCATCAAAAACTTTATTTTCCTTATAGTCACATACAGTACAGTCAACTCCCTCTAATCTGCAGATTTATAATCTGCAAACCCTTTTAATCCGTAACTGATTTTTTAATCTAGAAGAAATTTACATCTCATATTTAAAAAAAATTCACATTTCTACTTTTTATTACCATGTTTTTATTAACTTCAATTCTTGCTTGTTTGTATGGTACAAATCTTGCAATCTATTTTTAACTCTAATTTCCCTACTAGTACTAGCTAGACATTTGAAACTTTCACAGTAACTCAGAACCTGGTGACAACACAATACTTCGAAGTCAGATTTCAAATAGTTTTCTTTTAATTAATTAAAATATGAAAATAATAAGCTCTTAATAGCAATAAAATAGCCATTAAAAAATTAGCTATAATTTAATTGTTGCCAAAAATATTATTTATAAGCCTTGCGTATTTTATTAATGACTCATCAGAAAATTTAAAAACATGGCATATAAAAAGTTTTTTTTTTTTTTTTTTTTTTTTTTTTTTATCTTCTAATTATTTTTTATTAAACTTTTAAGCATAATCCTTACTGTAAAACACAAATTGGGAAGGGAGGGGGGTAACATTCTTATGTTTATTATCCTGCATTTCATACAGACTAGCACTGAAAATAAACCACTATTTCATGAATGTTTAGCAAAATTAATCAGTGATGAATGTTATTTCCAGACTTTCAAAAATATTTTGTTTCGTACTTTTTAAATATGTCTGTTTACATTTTATAGGTACCTATTATTTGAATATGCTTAAATTATTTACCATCATATATGAATGTGATAGATTAGTTCTATTAATATTGAAAAAATATTTATTCTAAAATTTATTAAAAATCCTCTTTCCGTTTTGATGTCTATTCAATTAATAATAACTGACTTCGTATCTGCAAAAGAAAACTGTAAACAAAGGCAATGATCTCTAATTTGCAAATTCTTATCTGCACAACCTCTGGACAAAACTTTTGAGAGTTAGAGGGAGTTGACTGTAAAACAAATGAAAGGTTTTTTCGTAGTTCAATACTGCACTTTATTTCTCAACTTAAAATAGTTAAATACAAACTATGGATTTTTTTTTTTTTTTTTTTTTTTAATCCTAGAGAGCTTGCAGGACAGTTTTAAAGTAGGTATCTTAAGCCGCTATCAGACGAAAGACCGTATCTTCTGAAGTATAAGCTATTGCATCTCAAACCTGCCGAACGACACCCTTTCTCCGAATACAGGGTTGTTTTTCAGCATGAACAAAATCCACAAAATGTAAAGAGGGAATGCAATATTTGGCGATACATCGCTAAAAATAGATCGAGTAATGGAATGGAGATTATGTTTATTCTTTGCCTTTTGCTTCCTGCACTCTGATTGGAGTTCAGGCTAACAACTACAATATAAGATTTGAACAGTCGAAAATGCGTGAAAGAAGACTATACGATAGGCAAAAGTATCAAACGAAGGTGTTTCGTCAGTTTTCCTCCTGAAAAACCGGTTTATGCTGAACTATAGGCTAATGCAGTTTATACGGTCTTTCGTCTGATAGCGGCTTTACTTATTGATACAGTTCATTGGGTACCTACCAGCTTCGAGTTTATACAAAAAATTTTATCCTTAAAAAAAAAAAAAAAAAAAAAAAAAAAAATGCAAATATTATGGCTAAAAATTCCATATTTATTATCACTTGTACTGTTTGAACATATAATAATATTATGAGACAGTATCTATGCAAAAAGTCCTAAAAATATTAGCATTGAAAAGTAAAATCCTATCACCTGTACATATTTAGTGTTTGTTATCAAATAACTTATTTTTCTATAGATATTTTTAATATTAATTGAATTATAGTTTAGATTTGGCATTACATTTATACTCTGAGTTTATATAGTTCATAAATTTTAATTTTGAACATCTGTTTTATCGTTTGGTTGGTTTCTTCCATTTCTTCCGGTTTTTTCCACTGTCCTGGAAACTAGTTTCTTCCGGAAGAAACCCAACCCTGCCAAGTGGCACAATTTTTTCATCAATGGTGAATAATGTAAAATCTACCATTTCCTCTTCATCTATTTTATAACTCAACTGTTACATTTATATGAAAATTTTTAATAAAATCTGTTTTAAGCTGACTGGAGTGTTATCTATCTTGAGAGTAAAACAAAACTGCTACTTTCATGCAGGGTTGGCAAGTTTTTGACACATGACAGTTTTTGACGGTTTAAACCACAGTTTAAACTGTCACGTCAAAAACCCTGTGTCAAAAACCTCAAAGTTTGCACCTCTTGTCATACTTTAACAATTAAAAAGTCATATTTATTACAGAAAAGTAAAAAACTGTAGTCTTAAAAAAAAGCTTAGTTTACATATCTCCCAAGGTTAAAATTTTTTAGAACAGTATTATGTGTTTCTTATGAATGCCAATGACTTCTATTTAAGTACAAAAATTTGATATATTACCTTTACAATATACAAAAATTTATATATAAAAATTTGTATATTCTAATGTGAACTACTTACGTATTGCATTTTAAGTTGTCCGAAATTTTACAAAGTCTTATTTTCAAAAAGGAAGTTCTAGTAAATGCATACTGATTGATAATTAAAAGATGCTGTATGTAAGTAATTTATCCCAATGAATGAAATTACTGTGCTAGTGAATAATAAATATGTCTTTTTATTTTAGGTTATAATCAATAGCATGTTTTAATGTTGCAGGATTAAAAATTTGTAAGGTATTGCATGACTAGTTGAACTAAATTTTTAATATGAATTACACAATGCAATTTTAAACTAAATATTTTTAAGGAAATGGACAGAATATATTTTTTGTAAATTACAGTCTTAAAGATATAAAAATTTACATTTAAATGCAGTGAAATGCAATAATATTAAATATATTAAAGTTTCTTAAATTGTATTTCTAATAAAATAAAATTTCTTTACTTTTTAAAAATGCTCTGTGCCAAATAGTTTTTTTAATCTCATACCTCGATTTTACGCTGTTATAGTTTAACAATATATTCTAAAATATCTGAATATTATTTTATTAATTTTTTGATAGGTTAATTAAAAAAAGAAAAAAAAAAGTTTGAATGCTAAAAATTTTCATTAAAATTTCAGCATTCTATATAATTTAAAAAAATAATCTATCATTGAATGCACAAATACATAACAAACCTATATTTTAGTATATATTTTTAAACCATAATGATGTTAAAGTGAAAGGAATAATAAAATAATAAAAATCTGCAGAAAAAAATTAAAAATTTTCAAAAAATTAAAGAATTTGATATTATTCTTTTTTAATTTAGTTAGTTTTAAAGAATTTTTAGTATAATTAATTGTATTACTATAATTTTAATCTATGTATACAAATTTTCATAGCTCTAAAATAATTCACATAAAAAGATTGATAATGGTCACACTCTTCTTAAGACTGTTGACTCATTGTTGTAAGACTCATTGACATGTTTCCTAACAATTTTTTTTTTTTTTTTTTTTTTTTTTTTGGGGGGGGGGGGGGGGGGGGGAATATATATTTATTTACATTATATATATAATCAATGTTAATGCATAGTACATTGCAATTTAAAAATATACAAAAAATTAGTTTAGATAATTGTTTTTATTTTTCTCATGCGGTTTGACAGTTTTTGACGGTTTAAACCAGTTTTTGACACCCGTCACGTCAAAAAACAGTTTTTGACGTCAAAAAACCAACCCTGCTTTCATGCAGGATGAATGCATAGGGAAATTTAATAACATGTGGTTATTACTGAAAATGTGTATACCAGAGCTTGAAAACTTGAAAAGATTTACATGACCCATTGTGCAAGTTAGCTAGAGAATACATGCCCAAATATATTGTTCAAATGCACATAAAAAAAAAAAAATCATTTATACAGATCTGTTGGGAAGAAATTTAACATTATCTCTATACTGACATTGTTTAGTTCAGGGATGGCCAACCTGTAGCCCATGATAAAGGGCAAAATTAACGGTCGCCACCGGCCACATGGCAACTAAATAAAAAAAGATGGCGATTAAAAATTATGCATCGATCGCCACTTTTTGAGATCATTAAAAGATTCTAAAAATCGAGCGACAACAGGCAATCGAAGCCTTGTGATTTTCAATCTTTTTCCATCCATGGCATAAATGTCAATGTTCATTTTAAACTTGCTTTATTATATTCTACAACCTATAAAGAAGTAGAATTGTTTAATATATCTCACTCATATAAATTTTGGACCCGCCCCCCCCCTATTTCCCTCCCCCTAACGATCTGTGATCACACAGCTTATAGAAAGCTTTATAATCTCAAATCATTCTCCATTTGCTGCACAAATATAAATATCTTTTTTAAACTTACTTTATTAGATTCTAGAATCTGTAAAGAAGTAGAATTGTTTAATATCTCTTACTCATAATTCTTGTAATCCCCCCCCCCCCTGCCTCCAACGATTGGCAATTACATGCTCCACTGAAACCTTGTGATTTACAATCTCTCTCCATCCATAACATAAATGCAAATATTCATTTTAAACTTTCTTGATTAGATTCTAGAACCTATAAAGAAGTATATAGATGTATCCCCCCCCCCCCCCGCCACACACACATGTGCGTTCCATTTCAACTAGCAGTTAATGATCAAATGTCCTGCAAAGCACAATCTTTTTCCATTATTATCTCCATAGTATTTAATGTATATTTACCCATTTAAGATATTTGACAAATGTGTGTATCAAAATTTGATTTGGCTTAAATGTGTATTTTTCAAAAAAAAATTTGTATTTGCTTTCTTTTGAGTAGAAATCTTCCCTTTTCCTTCCCATTTTAAAGTAGCAATCTCCCTATTTTTAAAGCTACAAATTTGGCAGCTAAGTAAATTATTTTTAATGAAGCAGCTAAGTTTCCATATCTATACTTTAAGAGGAAATATTTTAACTCTATTGAAATAAAATCATTTAAAAAAGTGCGTCTTTAGAAATAAGAAAAAATAATAAAACTGCTAAATGTATTTACACATGACCATGTATAAGTTCTGATGATGATGAATCAGCTGATACATTTACTAGAAAATATCAATGTGAACTGTGAATGATAACAGCTTATTTCACTTAAATAAAATTGAAAAAAAAAAGTACTACTGAATTATCTGAAAGATAAAAACTTTTGCTGTTATTATTACAGCCCTAAGCAGATTTTAACTTAGGATGTGCAATTTAGGATTTTTAAAAAGAGCATAATTACAAATTACAATTTCAGTGTCCCTGTGTTAATTTTATTATTATATGCATTTCTTATTTTCATATTTTTCTTGTGGTAATTATACCGCAAAATGGTGACAATGCTTTTTGCAGTCTGAAAGAAATAGTCTTATCACGTGAAAAGTGGCCACTAATGAAACTGACAGTACCGGCCACTGGCCACTAATGAATTTTCCCAGTTTTGCCCTTTAGCCCATGAACCCCATGTGTCCCGCTTGTAGTTTCCTGTGAGTAGACTAACTATAAAGTTTGACAACTTTGGTTAACAGATTAAAAACTAATAAATCCATTCTAACTTTTCTAAGAGAAAATACCTTTCAATGCCTATGGTAGCTAAAGAATCTCGCTGTTATATTCATTCCATTGTTAATGAATGAAAATAATTTGAATATATTCTGTTTTGAATCTCCATCCTGGCTTCTGAGAAAAAAAAAAGTTTCATACATTCACCAGACCTGTATAAAATAATAATTCTGCACACATGACCTAAATGCTAAATATTTTCTGCAAGCTAGGAAAAGCTGGGAAAAAGTCTAGTGCAAGGTGTGCTAGGTCAGAATTGTAAACATCTCCAAAAGTTGTTTGCTTTATATCTTTACGCCGAAATGTTCACTGCAATGTTTGGAGATTGGAAATAGTAAACTTCCTAAACAGTGTACATCGGCCAATATAGTGCTGACTCTAGGCTAATTTGGCAGGGTGCTCCACCCTGCTGCCCTTTCAAACCCATTTTAGCACCCTGCTGCCCTTTTAAAAACATTTTGGCTCCAAGTAGTTTTTTCTAACATTTTAAATGTTCAGAGGCCTCTAGATACTTTTTTTCCCCCCCAATTTTTCAACTTTCTAGAAATAATTCTACAGCCAGACCCGCATAATATACACGAACACGTGTACGGTAGAGGTGAGTTCGGGCTCTATTTTGGCAATCCGAGCCCGCCCGGGCCCGAAACATTTTTGAACTGAGCCCGCCCGAGCCCGAAAAATTTTGTGTGATCAGAGCCCGAGCCCGATATTGAAAGTGGTACGCTATGCAACGCATACACAATAGTAAAATTAAATACCATTATCATTTTCAAATTAATTTTCTCATTACCAATCCTCAATTTAAATAACTATAAATGTTATTATAACAATTTATAATGTCTGTGTCTCTGTATACATGTATATATTTATATAATAGATATTTATAGTGCAGCCCATTGTTTATAACGCGCCTATCGGCGGACAAAAAATTTATCCGAATGAGTGATATGAGGCCCGATATAACGAAGGAGGAAGGATTACTGTATAACACTATGACAAAATATGCATCCCATTGAAAAAAGAGTTCTATTTAGAAAAAGGAAAGTCAAAGCTACTAAGGTTTGCAAGATTATTTTGTGATTTATAACGTATGACGACTATTATGACATTACTAAAGGTGCTCTCAAAATGAATAAAATTTCTTTCTTTTCTTTTTTTTTTTTTTTTTACATTTTCCAGTTAGTGAAGAATAAAATAAACGGAAATTTTAGCGTGAATCTGAGCCCGCCCGGAGCCCGAAGACTTGCGTAAGATTTGAGCCCGATCGGGCTCGGGCTGAGCCCGTCTCATCTCTAGTGTACGGTGTTCGCGGAAAATTTTCTGCAAACAGTTATTGTGGAAAAATTGTACGGCTACGTACTGGTCTTGCGGTTGAAACTTCACCACAAACTGCATCTGTCCACTTTTGAAAAGTCCTCTCGCGCGCGAACCTCTGGACCGGTAACCCATGCACTGCAATCAGCAAGCGCGGGGAGGCATGGTGCGACACAGTCGACATCACCTCCAGTCGCCGCACTGTTCGCTAAGGACTCGCCGATGCTAGGAGAATGCGAATTTACCATGCGTGCACCTTGCCAAATAATTAAATGAACGGTTATACCTACAAATAAATTTTTAGTTACTGATTTTGAGATTTTGTGTCAATGATTTCTTTATCTTTTTGAAAACAAATAGTTTGATCTAGTTAAAGATTTTTTGTCTGAATGAAATTGATAAATCTAGGTTTTAAATAATTTTAGAAAAAAAAAAAAAAAAAAAAAAAAAATAGATGCCATGCAATATGATAATCACAGCAATAAATGACAACCTATCACTAAGGAAGCAGCTCATCATATGAAATGGTGATAGCTGTAAATGGTCCTTTTCCAACAAATTGTGACACAATTATTTCTGAAGCAATGAATTCATATTTTATAGAGCAAAAAGACTGGCATTTTGTATGAAGATCAAACGATCCAAAGGACTGGACAACTTCTAAATGTGCTGACAAAATAATGAAAAGACATTCTTTCCTTCTCTTTATATTATGGATATTTATTTTTCTCTCTCTCCCTATATATATATATAACATACACACGTAAAATTAGTATTTACTTTTGTCATGTACAAAATTCACGACACAGAAGACCGCAAATCATGAAATAATGCCCTTTTTGAAAACAGGTTACCCTTTTTATATAATTCCCCCCGGCAGCCCTTTTATTCTAGAGACAGCACTAGTCAATGAGGACTTCAGAAAATGAGTAAAATAAATTCTGTAAGTTATCCGCAGGCTCCGATTATCTACGAGTTGCTGTGTGACTCAATTCCACGAATAATTGAGGAGTTTACCAAATTTATAGGCAGGTAATCTCTCTCTCCTCATCCCCTAAAAAAAGTTTTACCCTCTTTAAAAAAAAAAAAAAAAAAAACTACCTTTCCACAAGATAGGAAAATTTTCCACACACGGCGAGTGCGCAAACGTCTATTCTACAGCCTTCCCGCTCACAAACATATACATACGGAGTGGCTTATTTGTATAAAACAGATTTTTAATGTGGCCCCCTTGGCCCACCAAGTGTTTTTCATCGGACAGGCCTATTTTAGTTCATTTTAATTTAAACAAAAGACTATAGTAACACACATTTTTAGAAAGGTATTTTTGATTAAATGTTTTCATACCTGACTGGGCAAACGAGGAAAAACACATTAGAGGTGAGTTCGGGCTCTATTTTGGCAATCCGAGCCCGCCCGGGCCCGATATTGAAAGTGGTACGCTATGCAACGCATACACAATAGTAAAATTAAATACCGTTTTCATTTTCAAATTAGTTTTCTTATTACCAATCCTCAATTTAAATAACTATAAATGTTATTATAACAATTTATAATATCTGTGTCTCTGTATACATGTATATATTTATATAATATATATTTATAGTGCAGCCCATTGTTTACAACGCGCCTATCGGGTAAAGGGCAAAATTAACGGTCGCCACAGGCCACGTGGCGACTAAATAAAAAAGATGGCGATTAAAAATTATGCATCGATCGCCACTAAAGTCGCCACTTTTTATGATCATTAAAATAATCTAAAAATTGAACGATGATAGGCAATCGAAGCCTTGTGATTTCCAATCTTTTTCCATCCATGGCATAAATGTCAATGTTCATTTTAAACTTGCTTTATTATATTCTACAACCTATAAAGAAGTAGAATTGTTTAATATGTCTCACTCATATAATTTTTTGGACCCCCCCCCTCCCTTTCCCTCCCCCTAACGATCAGCTTATAGAAAGCTTTATAATTTCTAATCATTCTCCATTTGCTGCAAAAATATAAATATATATTTTAAACTTACTTTATTAGATTCTAGAATCTGTAAAGAAGTAGAATTGTTTAATATCTCTTACTCATAATTCTTGTAACCCCCGCCCCCCCCCCCCCCCTCCAACGATTGGCAATCACATGCTCCACTAAAATCTTGTGGTTTACAATCTTTCTCTATCCATAACATAAATGTAAATATTCATTTTAAACTTTCTTGATTAGATTCTAGAACCTATAAAGAAGAATATAGATGTACCCTTCCCCCCCCCCCCCCCACTCACACACGCATGTGAGCTCCATTTCCACAAGCAGTTAATGATCAAATGCCCTGCAAAGCGCAATTTTTTTCCATTAATATCTCCATAGTATTTAGTGTATATTTAACCCATTTAAGATAGTTGACAAATGTGTTTGACAAAGCTTGATTTGACTTAAATGTGTATTTTTCAAAAATTTTTGTATTTGCTTTCTTTTGTGTAGGAAATCTTCCTTTTCCCTTCCCATTTTAAAGTAGAAATCTCCCTATTTTTAAAGATACAAATTTGTCAGCTAAGTAAATTATTTTTAATGAAGCAGCTAAGTTTCCATATCTATACTTTTTAAGAGGAAGTATTTTAACTCTATTGAAATAAAATCATTTAAAAAAGTGTGTCTTTAGAAATAAGAAAAAATAATAAAACTGCTAACTGTATTTACACATGACCGTGTAAAAGGTTGTGATGATGATGATGAATCAGCTGATTCATTTACTAGAAAATATCAATGTGAACTGTGAATGATAACAGCTTATTTCACTTAAATAAATTGAAAAAAAAAGTACTACTGATTTATCTGAAAGATAATAACTTTTACTGTTATTATTACAGCCCTAAGCAGATTTTAATTTAGGATGTGCAATTTAGGATTTTTAAAAAGAGCGTAGTTACAAATTACAATTTCAGTGTCCCTGTGTTAATTTTATTATTATATGTATTTCTTATTTTCATATTTTTCTTGTGGTAATTATACCGCAAAATGGTGACAATGCTTTTTGCAGTCTGAAAGAAATAGTCTTATCATGTGAAAAGTGGCCACTAACTTAAAAAAGTGGCTACTAATGAAACTGACAGTACCGGCCACTGGCCACTAATGAATTTTCCCAGTTTTGCCCTTTACTATCGGGGGACAAAAAATTTATCCGAATGAGTGATATAATGAGGCCCAATATAACGAAGGAGGAATGATTACTGTATAACAGTAGGACATAATATGCATCCCATTGAAAAAAAAGTTCTATTTAGAAAATGGAAAGTCAAAGCTACTAAGGTTTGCAAGATTATTTTGTGATTTATAACCTATCATGACTATTATGGCATTACGAAAAGTGCTCTCAAAATGAATAAAATTTCTTTTTTATTCTTTTTTTACATTTTCCAGTTAGTGAAGAATAAAATAAACGGAACTTCTAGCTTGAACCCGAGCCCGCCCGGAGCCCGAAGACTTGCGTAAGATTTGAGCCCGATCGGGCTCTGGCCCGGGCTTGGGCTGAGCCCATCTCATCTCTAAAACACATACAGTGGGTCACAAAAGTTAGTATCCAGAGCTTCTTGGACACATATGACAAACATAACATATTTACATTTAAACTTGGATTAAATTAATGCTTCATTTTAAAATATTTCAAGTTAGTATTAATTAAAAAATAAAGAATTTCACAAAAATAAAATCTTTTTATCGGCCAAAATAAACATTAATTTATTGTAAGATGTAACTCACATCACAAAAGTTAGTATCCAGATGCAACAAAGTTAGAAAAAAAGAAATTACAATTTTTTTTTGGTAAAAATGGAAAATTAATATTTTGTAGGATATCCTTTGGCTTTTAACACTTCTTTCAATCTTGATGGCATTGAATAAACTAACTTTTGAGTGATAGTAGGAGGTATTTTTTGCCATTCTTCTAAAAGTGCTTTTATTAGATCATTCTTGTTATTTATGTCTCGTTTTCGAATTTGACGATCAAGGTGTTCCCACAAGTGCTCAATTGGATTGAGATCAGGTGATTGGGGAGGTGTTTTGAGTTGTTTTCGAGTATTGTACAGCAGCCATTCCTGAACAGTTCGAGCAGTATGTTTTGGGTCATTGTCTTGTTGGAAAATAAATGATCTTCCAAGTCCTAATTTGGCAGCACTTTGTTGCAAATTGTCTTTCAAAATTTTCAGATAGCTATATTGGTTCATTATGCCATCGATTATCACTAATTTACCTACTCCAGATGCAGCCATGCATCCCCAAACTAATACGGAACCACCGCCATGTTTTACAGTCCCCTTCATGTTTTTCGGATCGAGCTCTTTATTTGCTTTTCTCCATACCATTTTGTTTCCATCTGGTCCAAGAATATTAAATTTGCTCTCATCCGAGAAAATTATGGAATTCCAGAAGTCATTATCTTCTTTTAGGTGTTGTTTCGCAAAGTCTACTCTTTTCTGGCGATTAACTTTACTAACATACGGTTTCTTTTGTATGCTTCGTCCATGATAACCAGCTTTTCTTAACAAACGTCGAATAGTCTCAGGATGGCATGTTTTTCCCATTGCATTTTCTATATCCGTTTTTAATATTGGGGCACTAATTTTAGGATTATTTTTCACTTTTCGAACAATCATTCGAGATTCCTTCTCAGTGAAGATGCTAGGCCGCCCCGTTCTTATTTTATTTTTTGTATTACCAGTTATCTGAAACTTTGTTATAAATTTTTGTATCGTTGACCGACTTTTTCCAACTATTTTAGCGATTTCTCGTTGGGAGTTTTTCTCCGTGTGCAACTTTATTATCAAATCTCTCAAGTCTTGAGAAAGTTCCTTACCACGGAGCGCCATTAATAATAATTAGCAAACAGTTCACAAAAATCAACCTGAAATATATTTCTTATATCGAAATGATCCGAAGAAAAAACATAAATTGTATCTTTACAGGTTTTCAAACGCTAAACGGATATATACTTTGGAGGATACATAAAGTGGATACTTACTTTTGTGGCGTTAATTTTTCCGGTGGATCAAAATTTTTTTTAGAAATAAGACAAAAAGAAATTTCCAGTAATTTGTTGTTTATTTTTATTACCCTGATCCTTAAGAAATAAGCGACAATTATCAATAAGATATTGACTTTTTATTTCTATGAAAATACGGGTCTTATATTTTGAGGTATGACGTGGATACTAACTTTTGTGACCCACTGTACCTAATCTGAATTTTTACATGATCTTGGGCAATATAATTTGAGACCAGATTTATACCTTTTTTAAGTGATATCCGAGAGTTCTTAATACATTAGATAAATTAAACATTCAAAATTTCTATAAAAAAAAAAAATAAAAAAAAAAAAAACAATAATTTGAACGGAAAATTCAGACACAGTAAGATGTACAAAAACTGAATTCAGGAGTAGCGCCTGAAAAGTTTCATCCCTTGATAAAGTTGTTTAATAAAGTATGATTTTGAAGCATGTTGTCATGTTTCGTAACGTATTGTGTTCAGGTTAAAGCCAATTGTTTATTGTTTACATTACAGTAGAGATGCGAGGTGAGAATATTCTCTGAAGCTCCAAATTCAGAGAATAATCGAGAATATTCTTATTTTTCTTAAATGAAGAATTTTTTTTCATGTTTATGACATAAATAATAAAATTTATTCATAATTATTCAGTTTGACATGCATAACTAGAACAAACTTTATTTCACGATATTTTCTTTACAATTCATAATTTTCAAATCTGAGAATATTCTCCAGTAAGCTCCACAAAGCAATTTTTCTAAACGTTCAATACTTATAATTAATTAAAATAAAAACCTTTAAATGTACCTCATGTTTCGTGAATATTTTCATCTGGGCGCCCAGACCTTCTCAAACAATCATCTGTGCTGGATCTCTTCAAGTTGCAGTCTTATGGATTCTACCAGCTGATTCCACATCCGGTTTGGTGCCATTGTGACACTATCGTTACATACTTCCGGTGTCGTTGCGATTTCTATTGCTTCTCTAAACATCGCGTAATTATGGTTATTGTAGTTAGCAATCTTCTGTTTTTTTAAAATTTATTGTAATTTCTTCATTTTCGAAAGTTTTGGCTAAAGCTGTGTTTGTTTTTCCTGTTTTGATGTCATTTTTGTGTTCCTTGAGTCTAGTTTTAATCTTTCAGAAGATTAAAACTAGACTAGATTAGAAAGATTAAAACTAGACTCAAGGAACACAAAAATGACATCAAAACAGGAAAAACAAACACAGCTTTAGCCAAAACTTTCGAAAATGAAGAAATTACAATAAATTTTGAAAAAAACCAGAAAGATTGCTAACTACAATAACCATAATTATGCGATGTTTAGAGAAGCAATAGAAATCGCAACGACACCGGAAGTATGTAACGATAGTGTCACAATGGCACCAAACCGGATGTGGAATCAGCTGATAGAATCCATAAAAGACTGCAACTTGAAGAGATCCAGCACAGATGATCGTTTGAGAAGGTCTGGGCGCCCAGATGAAAATATTCACGAAACATGAGGTACATTTAAAGGTTTTTATTTTAATTAATATGTGTAAAGTACTTCGTTTTAATTTAAATTATTGTTCAATACTTATTCCATGACAGAAAGCATTCAATAGCAAATAATTATTCATATCAAAATACAAATTTAAATTTTTTTTTCAATGCCTACAGATTTGCATTTGTAACAAAAGCATCACTAAAATTTGACATTTAATGAGCGTATTCTCCTCAAAGATTTTCTAAAAAATAATGGGGGTTTATATTTAAGAAATCTAATTCAGATAATTCATATTTCTGTAAGTTTTATTCTATATATATAAGCCGCAGGTTTATCATCTATTATTTTGACGATTCTGAATTAGTCAATTTGATGGAGTGTGCATGAAAATATGCTAGAAAAAAATTCTAAATCATAAGCTCTAGTTTAAAAATAAAATTGCAATAAAAAGTTAGCTAATTTAAATTGAACAGTGTTTTATTATAATAAACAAATAAAACATACTACCATTCCATTAATGACTGGACACTTTCGATTTCAGACATTTTTAAAAATATCTCAAAAAGTATCAAACAAATCTTGAAATTTCAGAAGTGTAGAGAACATGTTATACTTTATACATTTCAGTTTAAGTTTTGAGCCGAAAATGAAAGGACCAGTTAAAAAAAAAAAAAGCCCAGCCCAAAACTATTTTCAGGAAACTTGACATACAACATTAGACACAGCATACCGCAATCAAATTTAAAAAATACTGTAAATTTAGAGTATTTACGAAATAATTTTTGACTGCACATGTGTAAGATTTAGCGAAATTTTATTAGCATAATTTAATAGCCAAATGTATTGAACTACTTCTATAAAAACCCCCAAACAAGTATCGTCTAACCTTAAAATTTTATATCATTGAATGAACTGAATTTCAGCCGTTCCCAAAAACAAGAAATTGGATAAGGGGGTTTTCTCACTATTTATTTACAATCGTTGAAAACTTACTATTCATTGAATCAAAATAAAAATATGAGTAAAAACCCTTATAGTTTAGCTTTTCTTCAAGAGAAACTGAATAGCAGTTCATTCTATGATGCAGAAGTTAAAAATTATTCAGTAAATATGCTCATATTTCATCAGATATTTAATGTTTTTTCATTTTGATTGCAGTATGCTGTGTCTAATATTGTATGTCGAGTTTCATGAAAATAGCTTTGCTCTGGGCAATACCTTGCGTGCAGGGTTAGAAATGAGCAGTCATTAGTCGCATTTTGTGACCAGTTTTTCATTTTGATGCCTAGAATTCCAATCATATTTAATAATTTTCCTTATCCCATCAGACTGTAATCAAGTCTATTTTAATAAATTGAACCTAATAAAAACTGATTTAAGAAATCATGTCTCTATGAAAGTAGTTGACGATTTGTTAATGATTAAATGAAACTGCTCTAAATCTGAAGATTTCTGCCCAGAAAATGCTATTAAATTGTGGTGGAATGATGTATCTTCTGGGCGAAGAATGAATTTGCGATTTTAAGTATGTACGTTTAATATTCTCAATGCAATTACATTCATTACATAAATATTTTTTTATATAATCTTGCATATATTATTTACAAGTTGATGCTTTATTATTATTTTAATATACGAGGGGGTGCTGAAAAGTTCCTGGCTTTGCCCCCCTCTAGTTGAAAATTGAAAAAAATTTTGTTACCATAAGAAAGCTTGTCATCTTGTAATATTACTGTAAAAATTTCAGTTGTGTCCCAATCTAATAGCTATTTCAAATTTCTGGTAGAAGATAACATGGCAGAGGCTCAAGCAAGTTTCACGACTGTGCAGTTGAGGAGCGTTATGAAGTTTTTGTTTCTCCAAGGAAAGTCCGCAAAGGACATTCACACTGAGATGTCACAGACACTAGGGGAGAACAGTCCTTCCTACAGCACCGTCCAATTTTGGGTGGCGCGTTTCAAGACAGGACATTTCAACGTGGAAGATGAACCCCGCAGTGGGAGGCCAACAACAGCATCGGACGCGGCAACAGGTCAGGCTGTCCATGACCTTATTCTTGAAGATCGACGAATATCTGGGAAAATGATAGCTCAGATACTGGGCATATCCCGAGAGCGTGTTACTTTTATTATCCACGATATCCTGGACATGAGGAAGCTTTCAGCGAAGTGGGTACCGAAATGTTTAACGAGTGAACAGAAGCAAACACGGGTGCAGACATCCACAGCTGTCTTGGCCCATTTCAGTGACACACCAGATTTTTTGGCTAGGTTAGTGACTGAAGATGACACGTGGCTTCACATTTACGATCCTGAAACAAAGGAACAATCAAAGGAGTGGCGTCATAGTGGCTCCCCACGACCCAAGAAGTTCCGTGCCCAGAAATCGGCCAAAAAAGTCATGGCATCCGTTTTCTGGGATAAAGATGGTATTCTGTTGGTAGACTACCTTCCTCAGGGCTGCAGTATAACCGGAGAGTATTACGCTAACCTCCTCGACCAACTGCATGAGGCAATTAAGAGGAAACGCCGAGGAAAATTAACAAAAGGCATTTTCTTCTTGCAGGACAATGCACCCTCACACAAGTCCCAAGTTGTGACTGCCAAATTGAATACCCTACGTTACCAATTGGTCGAACATCCCCCTATTCCCCTGACTTGGCCCCCTCCGACTACCATCTGTTTCCGAATCTGAAGAAACACCTTAAGGGTCATCATTTTAACGATGTCGAAGACATTCAACATGCAGCTGAGAGCTGGTTTGCACAACAACCAGCTAATTTTTTTTTGACAGGACTAGAAAAGCTGCAACAACGATGTAACAAGTGTATCAGTCTGGCAGGAGAATATATTGAATAAATGTGCAATTTCAGAACTCTGACTCTATTATTTCTGTGCAAAGCCAGGAACTTTTCAGCACCGCCTCGTACATACTTAATTATAGATGGCACCTAGATTTTTCATTTTGACGCCTAGTTTCAAGATTCTTATTTCTAACACTGCTTGCGTGTTATAGCAAAAAACAAGAAAATTGTTTTTGCAATTTTTTAAAGAAACCCTTATATCTCCCTGATTACATGCAGAAGAGACAAAAATTTATACTGATAATAAGGAAGAGTCCTATAATCACAAGCTACAGCCAGATTGGATTTCAAGCAGCACTTTTTACAGGATGATGCCAACACTTTCATTTATTTTTTTATTGGTCTCCCTTTTACTTTTGGCGCAAAACTTTAACAGAAATGTATGACGTAGAATATGTTCTTTACACTCCTGATGTTTCAAGATGATTTGTTTAGTACTGAGATATTTTTAAAAAGTCTGAAATTGACAAGTGTCCGGTCATTTACGAAAAGGTACTGTATGTTCTATTTAACTAAAAACTAAAATAACAAATAGCTTATAAATTAATTTTGTTTTGTAATTAACTTATTGCACAAAATGTAGAATCAAAGTTAATAGTTTAATTTTTCAATAACAGATCATTCAAGCTACCTGCTTTATACCGAAAACTCGTGCAATTCTTTGTCATCGACATTATTTTGTTTAAACTCAAACATTTTTTTTTTTTTTTTTCCTTTATTACTTTTAATAATTTATGCTATGAGCTAGCTACACATGTCAATTTGTCACTTCTCTATAGAAAACCATTTCTTTTTGAACTGTGAACAGTCCAATATAAATGTTTATTTTTTAAGTACACGTTGGATAAAATCATTTTTATTTCATACAGATGCAACATTTTAAAGCAAAAACATAAATAATTAGAAATACTTTTCATTAAATGTCACCCTTTAAAAATAAGTTTCTGTACTAATGAAATAAAATCTCATTTAATGGTTTGTCCCTTTATTTCTTGAGTTATAATTAGAATTACTGAAGATAAAATCTAGTGATAAGATTTCCTCTTTAAGTCATGAGGAGTTTCTTTTTTTAAATACCTAACAATTAAATAGAATTTAATTAACCTGCTTATTTTATTAAAAGCAAAATTTCATAAATTTCTAAACTTACACAAATTCTGATACAGAGCACACATTTCAAAATTACCCACTATTATAGCTTCAATGAGAAAATTCTAGATTATTCTCTTCCAGGAGAATATTCTCCCGGAGACCTCTTAGAATATTCTTAGAAAGATTATTCGAGAATTTTAGAACTCTACATTAGGGACTTAAGCGTTAAGGGGATACCTTCCATAAAAGGGTTTTTCTAATGGTCCTAGCCCATATTTATTACTGCTTGGCTACTGGTGGGGTGAAAGTTTTGTAAAATTTCGATAAAAATTTGGAGTCAAGTCAAAGCTCACAAAAAAAAAAAAAAAAAAAAAAAAAAAAAAAAAAGGGGAGGAGGAAAAAAAATTATGTAACATTTATAAATGTATCTAGAACTTTCAGACGAATCAACACACTTTTAGATACAAATCTGCAGCAGTGTTAGAAATAAGAATTTTGAAAATAGGCGTCAAAAATGGCACCTGGATTAAATTTTTTGGGCGTCAAAATGAAAAATCTAGGTGCCATCTATAATTAAATATGTATATTAAAATAATAATAAAGTATCAACTTGTAAATAATATATGCAAGATTATATAAAAAATATTTATGTAATGAATGTAATTACATTGACAATATTAAACGTACATATTTAAAATCACAAAATTTATTCTTTGCCCAGAATATACATCATTCCACCACAATTTAATAGCATTTTCCGGGCAGAAATCTTCCAATTTAGGGCTGTTTAATTTAATCATTAACAAATCAACTACTTTCATAGAGATATGATTTCTTAAATCGGTTTTTATTAGGTTCAATTGACTGAAATAAACTTGTTTACAGTCCGATGGGATTGGGAAAATTATTTAGGTATGATGAGGAAAAAATCCAGGCGTCAAATATGGCACTTGTGATTGGAATTCTAGGCATCAAAATGAAAAAACTGGTCACAAAATGAGACTAACGACCACTTATTTCTAACCCTGGTCTGCAGCAAAATTACCAAGCGCTAGCAATAATTTCTATATAAAAAATTTACACTTAATACCGATTTGTTAAATAATTTCTTGTCAAGTCATTTTCACAGTCTAAGAACATTATTCAACCAGGATTTATTTAACAAAAAACATGATTTGACAATGATTTATTTAGCAAAACAGCCTTAAGTATATTTTTTGTTTTTGGTATAGGAATTATTGCTAGCACTAGTAATTTTGCTGCCTACTGTACAGGGTAATCAAATATTTCTCATAATTTGATGTTCGTCATGCACTTCATGCAGGAGGTGATTGTGACTCAAAGTATAATTAGAACAAAAAAAAAAAAAAAATAATAATAATAATAATAATAATAATAATAATAATAATAATAATAATAATCAAATGATACTCTAATCATTTAGACCAGAAGCCCTTAACCCTTTTACAATTCATTCAGATATCACCTGGATGACAGATGAACAAACAAAGACAAAAAAGGTAACTTTATAATAGGAAAATATGAAAATACAAATGGATTAGATTAAAATCCTCTTCATAACAAAACCTTACTGATAAATATGACAGGTATGAGATTAGCAAAGAGACAAAACTGAAATTTTATGCCACGGCAAGATATTTTAATGAAATACTAGAATTTTGATGATAAAGTATGACATTAGAGTAATAGTATGTTTTCAAAATATAAAAAAGTAACATATTTATGCTTTGGAATACAATTTTACTGGATTAGCTGATGTAACAAATGCACAAAAGAGGGGGGGGGCTGAAAAGTTAAATTTACAAAACAAAAAGGCTGAAATCTGCTAACTAACTCATCTGAGGAAAAACATGTTTTCCTTACTCTCAAAAATTCAAAGAACAACATCCGTTAAGTATTTATCAAACACGTTTATACATATTGTCTTCTTGAAAACTGATGGAGCAATTTTGATGACACATTTGGAATCGGGAATGTCCAATTCATACAAGCTCAACATCTTAATTTCCTCCTTCATTTAAGGGAGAATTTTCGCCAACTGGTGTTATTTTACATTACAATTACACCTCAAAGTTTAGCACATTATAACAGCAAACTTCAGAAAATGAAAGTACCAGAATTGCATGCAATAAAAATGTTAATTGCTTGATTTTAATGCTGTTAAAAATTTTTTAGGAGTAGATTACAGAAGTATACAATCAATATATTTTGAAAAAATTTTTATATAAAATGTATTTAACATACATAATATGTAGCCTAGTACATAGCTTCATAAAAACAAATTTTTTTGAAATGAAATTATGCATATGAATTTATGGGGAGATAAAATATAGGAACTACACTAGTATTTCAGAAATTGTGTTAATCTAATCAGATTTGAATCTTGCCATTAACATTACAAATAGTTTTTTTTTTTTTTTACTTAAAACAAAAACTATCTTATGACACCAATAAGTTGTCAATGTATCCGAGGGTAATTACTATTATTTAATAGCCAAGATCCCTAATGGAATGAAAGCATGTAAAACCTTTTATATATTTAGTACAACTTGTAGTTTTTTTTTACATAAATTTTTTTTTAAATATTTACGAATAATTCTATGTTACATTTGGAATAACAATGCAAGTTAACATAACAATGTCAAAAAAGCCACTATTAAAGGGCCTATCATTAGCACAACATAGAAGAAAAAAGAAAAGGCCGAAAAGTATTAAAAAAAGAGAGGGGATTATTAACTTTTTAATACTAGTAAATAAAATTAAAAAAAAAAAAAAAAAAAAAAAATTGATAAAGCTCCAGTTAATTTTGACAGAGTTGAATAATATTTTACAGCTTAAAAGTAGAAAGATTCATTTTAACCGAAATAAAAATTTTAACTAAGTACATTAAGTCAATACACAATCATTTACTAAAGACTATGCTATGTTTGCAACATAAATTGCTCTATTTACAAACTTATATATATTTATCAACATGTCATTTATCGCAATATAATGCAATTAAAGAAGTAACAGGGATGTCCCAAATTTCTATTAATAGACAAATTGTACTAATGATAATTACCTTAAATAAATAAATTAATTATTAAAGCATGAATTAACTTACCATTTTAAAATATTAGATAAATTAAACAGAACAGCAACACAACACAAATCTACAGCGACCGGCTTTAATCACAGTACAGAATAGTTGCGAATTCGTAAAGTGCCGTTCTTCTGCTGGCAAAGGTAATGACAAAACGTGGGGACGTATCGCACGTGCCGTACTGTATCAATGCACTATAAATACCTTAATAGAAATATTTCTCTAAAAATATATTTATTTTATGAAAAATTACGGTTTTAAAATAGTGTAAGTAAATTACAAGATTGCCACAAGAAGCAGAACGATTTTATACGGCCTACAACAACCAGAACTACTTTCTGAATGCGTAAGAATCTGAATTATATGCGCCTGTGTGGCGCGCAGTCCAGGCGAAAAGCGCGGGCCTCGGAAGAGAAATTGTTTGATTGGTCCAGTAGAACCCGCATTGCGGCGGTTGCGTTTCTGATGCTTCGCTGCAAACAGCAGTTTGGCGGGAGACCTGACAAGTCGCTTTTACACGTTGTTTTCCGTCATCCGGTTTAAATTATTTTGATAAACTTTGTGTGTTTATTGCTGTAGACTCGTATATCTATGGTTCTGATAAAATGTGTCACTCAGATTTTTTTTTTTTTTCTATGAATAAATAGATGATATAACATTCCTAACCAATTTGAAAATGAAATCTAAAATTAATTACAACAAAGTCTCCACAATTTTAAATTTGAACTCTTGATTTGATACCGATTTACTGTAACTAGTTAAATGTATAGAAATTTAAGCTTACAGAAATTAGTTAGGTTAGCCTCAGCGATTTTCTGTTATCGTCGTGTATTGTACTACATCTTGAATGTACGTGCAAAATTTTTTTTTAATCTAAATATATAAAGCTGAAAGTTTGCATTGTATCTGTCCGGATTATTAGATTGTATGAAAAATTGGTACACTTATTAATCAGGACAAAATCTAGATAACGCCTTATTTTTTAATTCAAGATCGGATTTGGTTCAAAAGATATTAAATAAAAACCCTATTTAAACTTTAATAAAAAGAAAAGAAAAATAAACGACAAAGTTAAATAAATAAACAAGTAAATATATTTCTTTTTATGTCGAAAAAATAAAGTGAACGTGCAAACATTTTTTGTCATAATTAAAATAAAATTGAGAAAAATCGTGCTAAAGAAATGAGACAGCTTCAGTATAGAACGATATATATATATTACGCACTATTGTTACCATTATTTATATATGTTGAAAAAAAAAAATAAAAGTTAACGTGCATGCATTTGTTATAATTTTAGAAGTATATGATAACATTAATTAACTAAGAAATTTATTTAAAAATTGTTATAATTAACATTTTTAAATTACTGGAAAAAAAAGTTTCTAAAACAATGATGGCAATTTTTAATAAATTAAAGTAAATAGAAAAGGCTTAAATTTGATAAAAGAAATGGAAATTTCTGAGAGTAAACAAGTTTTGTGACATAAATATGACTATTAAAAATTTATTATAACTATATACCGAAAGATTCTATGATTCATGAGTCAAAAATAAATAAGTAAATATATTTCTTTTCATGTCAAAGCAAAATGAACATGCAATTACTTTTTTTTTTTAATAATTAAAATAAAATTTGAGAAAAATCGTTCTAAGAAAAGGGAACAGCTTCAGTATAAAACCCTTGGCACCGAAGTAGCTCGGACGTTTCTCGTCAAGATCTGTACTTACGCAGTTACGATAGCCATTTTAATGCGTCGCCAAAATTACTACAAAAAAATCTGGAGTGACTCCACTCGACTTTCCGAACATTGAGTAATTAACAGTTTTGTAAATAAAGTAAAGAAAGAGGAGTTGTTAAACAAACAAAAGAGAGAAAACCATAATAGAGTGTTTGAGTATTTTTCTCCATATATTACACGATGTTTTATTTAACGCTACTGAACTTTGAGCCCATAGATCATAACGATAAATAATTTTTCGTTGTGTCCCTGTAAAAACCTATAAATGCTAGATTCACCAAAATGCTTATAGTTAGTGCAACAGTGATTTATAATAATCATATAAATTTTCAGCTCAACTGAATAAGGCGTTTAGACGTTATCGCACTTTTAAAAATTTGGCCCCATAGGCCATAATGATAAAGAATTTTTCTTTGTGTCCCTGTAAAAAACTATAAGTGCTAGATTCTCCAAAATCCATACAGATTGAGTATCTGTGACCTATCACATGTGTATAAATTTTTTGCTCAATTGAATAAGGCGTTTAGATGCTATCGTACTTTTAAAATTTTGGTCCCATAGGCCATAATGATAAAGAATTTTTCTTTGTGTCCCTGTAAAAAAAACTATAAGTGCTAGATTCACCAAAATCTATAGGGTTCGTACTATGGTGACTTACAATATACGTACCAACTTTCAGCTTATTCGAACAAAGCGTTTAGACGCTAGCGTGTTCGCTCACATACATACACACATGCATACACACATACATACGTACATCTTCGCAAAAATAGTGGAAACGGACTCAGGGGACCTCGAAACGTATAGAAACATCAAAATCTCAATTTCGGATTTTTGACATGATTACAATACTTTCCTCACTATAGTGTTCGGGAAGTAAATTTAAAAGCTGCTAAGGGCTACAGCTGTGCTGTAGCTATACGAAAGAAAATTTGACAAATGAACATAGTAACCGACGTTAGGGAATGAAACACAGTTACTGCGTGCCTTTATATGTAGATAAAAATAAGTCCTGTCGTATTCAATTAAATTATGTTTTGTACAAAATTTGATATCTAATACTGAAAAAACAAAAATAGGCTTAGGATTTTAATAATTTTTAACAAATCCAGAAAAATATCTTAGAAATGATAATTACATTCTCATACCCTTATGGCAGACAAAGTATTAATTTGAGTTCCAATTTTCAACTGTAAATAAAATAAATTTTGTAAACCACCTTATTATCGATTTTTTTTTTTTTTAATTTTGTGTAGATATCACTTATTGTTAATGAAAAAATACAGTGAAAGTTACATATGTCTGTTGGGGTGGTTGGTGGGAAAGAAAATGATTGTTTTTACATTGGCCGGATTTACATTTATTGGAAACTTTGTAGAAAAACATTTATTAAATGAAAAACTACAGAAAGCTTATTGTTTAATAACGCTTTGAAATCCGTCTATCTGCGAGCTACAATGACGCAGACAGACAAGCACACAGACTGAAAGATACACAATAGCTTTAAACATATAACACCTCCTTTTAGTTCCCATTATACTACAGATATGGAAAATTTAGATAATCTTAAAAGAAATATTAGACTTTTTTTTTTAACGTTTTGAGATGTGAAGAATTTGAAAATAATAAAATCGGCATGGTATATCCAACTGTAGGGTGTCAGTGTGTTAATTTGTTTATTAGTACACGATGTTTCAAAAAACAAATGGTCGCAGAGTGATCGGACAAACTTTTAAATATCACTTATAAAACACTGGAAAGAACACCGTTTGGTTCCGAACCATACTCTTCTTTGGAAACTTCGTAAATTATTCGAAATTTATGATTTTCTTAACATGGAAGAATAGGGGGAAATTTCGCATAAATGTGTATTATAAGGATTATTTTCACTGGAAAGATGTTGGACCAGTTTTAAAATATCATTTATGAAGCTGGTATGAACTATGAACATCATTGAAACTATGGTTGATTCATTGATTAGGTTTTAGGTCGCAATAGTGCTGCGCGACCATTTAGACTATGAACATTCATTCTACTTTGAAAGTTTCGTAAGTTATTCAAATTTTACGATTTTCTTAACATTATAGGATCGGGCGAAATTTCGCATAAACGTGTATTATGAGGATTATATTCATCGTAACAGTGTTGCATAGGCTTTAAAATATTGTTTATGATAATGGAAAGAACATAATTATCTAGGGGTAATCTATTTTGAAAACTTCATAGATTATTCGAAATTTGTTTTACATGGCAGAATAGGGATATATTTCGCATAAGCTTGTAAAATTATTGGATTGGAAATACTATCAAGTTGCATAAAAATTATGATTATGAACTGACTTTTAAAAAATTAGGATAGCTCATAGCTAGATGTATCGAAGTAAAATGAGAGTAGCCCAGTGGGCGAGGCCTATCATTCTGCTCCCGTGCCGAGTGATCGGTAAACTTCATTTATCTTAAAACGAATGTGTTACGACCTACAGTAGAAATTTATGAGAACAAGTATATGATGGAGAACCGAGCAGAGTCCATCTATGCCAACTTGTTTTTGACGGCGGTTAAAAGCAAATTCGACTCACTGCTACAGACATTACATATTCAGAGAGAGAGAAGGAGAGGGACAAAGGCTTCAATCTTATAATATCCCTCTCTGTTTTGATTATGGATTAAAAAGAAATAGAGAATCTTTTAGGCAATGTAGGTTTCTTGAAAAGACGAAATTTAATCAGTGACTTGCAAGACAGAAAAAAAAAAAAAAACTATTAATTAGAATTATTATCTACCAAAGGCAGACTTTTCCGTTTGATAAGGCATTAGAAAATTGTGCCATGACTTGACCTTACAAATTCAGAATATTTGACCATTTGTGCGATTCATTTCTTATGTGTTTTCCTCGGTTAGGAATTGATCTTCTGTGAGATGAAATATCAAGTGTTTATTGGGAATTTCATTGAAATAATTTAGCACTACTATTTTGTCAAGAATTACATTTTTAGCACCCATATAAAGTTCTGTGTTTGTTTTGAAAATTTCATATTTTAATTTACAGTTGTTATTTCTTTAAACGGCAACGATAATAAATTAAGGTTCGTAAAAAGTAGAAATCTATATCATTATATAAAGCGCAAAAAATTGTTTGTTTGTGGAGGGTAATCTCTGAAACTACTGAACCGATTTAAAAACTTCTTTCACTGACCGAAAGCTACAGTATGCCATATTGTTATAGGCTATATTTAATTTTGATAAAATAAATTTTAGTTTAAAATCTGAGCATTTTAATTAAAATCCCCATAGAAGCCGTAATAGAAATGGAAATAATGAAATATTAAAAAAATTAGCTGCTGCCAACATAAAAGAAACATTTACATATTCATTTCGTTTTTAAAACATCTTGACGTGAAAAGAAAAGAAATATATTTGCACGTGCATTAAATTGAAATTCATATAAAGCTTTTTTAATTGTTAAATTTACACGTTAAATCTGACGTCATTATAGAATTAAAAGTGTTTATTTTTCTAATAATTTAATTTGATATGATATGATATAATATAATGATCTAAGCATCAATGTTTAAAGCACGGAGTCTTTATTACTCCGTGGTTTAAACTGATGTGTGTAAACGAAATTGGAATTTAAAAATAAATAAATAAATAAAATAAAATAAAATAAGAAATTCTATTTTATAATATTATTTATTTTAATTTATAATTGTTGCCAAAAAGATTTACGAATTAATTTATTTTTAGACATATAATAAAATATATTTTCACTCGAACAATAATATAAAAAGTGAACTGGATTTTTTGTAAAAAAATAATAAAGATCGAGGAAAATTATTTCCCCATTTTAATCCCCATATTTGGATATAGATATGTATTAGTTATCATGTGCATCCGTTAGATTAAATTGTTTTTGTTGTAAAATTGATAAAATTGCAATTTTAAATTTCAAAACTCTAGAAAAAAAAATGGAAAATTTCCATATTCGATTAAAAACATAAACATTTCATTTCAAAGGATGATATTTACACAATAAACATCCAACTAATAAACTAATTAAAAGGGAAAGGATAAATATTCTATCATAATTTGAAGTCAAATTTGTTTTCAAATGTCTAAATAAAGTATCTGATATAATATACTAATATGTTGCAGCGGAATAGATTTGATATCCGTCATCCTTGGCAGAAAAAAAAAAAAATATCGCCAACTTATCTGGCGAATATAATTTAATTCCTTTCAAAAATCATGGTTATTTTAAAAACTTACATTAAGAGTGTAACGAATAATATGAAACAATATTTCGTACAATACATATTACGAAAATATACATCTGGCATGTATATTTTCGTATTACTTTTTGATCGCCAAATACAAAAAACGCCAAGGGTGACAGTTTTGAAATTTAAAATTAAAATTTTGTCAATTTGACAGCAAAATAACTCAATCTAACGCATGCATACAATAACTAATACATATCTATACCCAAATATGAGGATTAAAATCGGGAAATAAGTCTTCTAGAATTTTAATAAAAAAAAAAAAATCCAATGAGCGATTAACATGGAAAATCTTTTTCTTGCATCCATGGGCGGTCAGTGATGTCACACTTCGCTTGCGTATTGAGATGTTTAAATTTATTTGGCGACTATTTTTAGCAACTAACAGTTATGGCAAGTAGCTCAATATACATATCGCATACAGCCATTACTGAAATGTAAATAGCATTTAATTATTTGAGTTACATTATGTTGATTGGAAACCTATTTAATATACCTATGCTCTATAGCTATACTAATATAAAAAGAAGAAAGGTTTATATGCATATGTAGAGAACGATCGCTAGAACTAAAAAGCCGATTGCTTTTTTTTTTTTTTTTTTTTCTTTCAATAATCAAAAGTTACACTGTCTCTCTCTAAGTGCTAGAAGCTATAATAAATTTTGGTAAAATAAATTTTTAATTAAAAGTTTCAATATTTTAATTGAAAACAAAGCATAGATTTGATATCTATCGTCATTGGCGATTTTTGTATTTGGCGATCGAAAACGTAATACGAAAATCTGTATATTATCGTAGTAAATACGAGTTGTATGTGTTTACTTCAATTACCCTACTACCGTAGGTAGTGGAAGTATTGTATAGGTTTTGGCAATTGGTCAGTGTGTGTGTATATGTGCACGTGTGTGTGTAATCTTCTGGCTGTCATATCTCCAAAACTAATAAAAATAGATCTACTAAACTTCACAAGTGATTCAGGTCTGGTGTACAGATAAATTTTCCAAATTTTCGTGAAAATTGAAAAACCGGAATTGGGTCATCGAAAACCAGAAATGGGACCGTAAGCCCATATTCAAAAACACCTCTAATGATTTTCTTCAAAGTTTTTCTTCAAAGTATAAATAATATATTAGATGCCCTTTCGATTGAAAAGTTGCTTAGTTCAGGAAAATTGATAGGCGTCCTCTATAAACAGCTCAATTTCAGACTTCGCAAGTGCGTTCCTTTAAAAACGCCTGTACGGATTTTTTTCAAACTCGCCATGTTAACTTCCTATTAAATATCCTTTTGTATGTAATTATTGTTTTTAGGTAAATAATTGAGTATGCTAAGTTTTGGTAAAAGTTGGTATCTCAAAAACGGCTCTAACGTATTCTTGAAAATTTTATCTTTAATCCAATTTAGATAACCTTTCTCAAGTATTACGTGCTTATTACAGGAATATTAACGGTCATCCTGATTAGGTCGTTCAGTTTTAGATCTCGGAAATTCGTGTTTAAAAAAATAACTATCTATTTTTTTTCCCCCTTATTTTTTAACTCGCTATGCAAACTCTGTTGTATGTGTCTTTATACGTGTATCAAGTTTCTCTTACTCGAAAATCTCAAAAAATGCAAGTAATATCTCCAAAAAATTGTATATATTACGTGTAATAGTGGGTAATGGAAGTCGTGTGGTTGTTTCTCACCAGATTCTGTAATAGTATATATTGTACGAATATTGTTTCATATTATTGATTTCTCCTTTAATATACATTATTAAAATAATAATCAATTATGGAAATAATTAAATATATTTGCGAAATGAACAAATAAATAATAATTAAAGCTATTATGACGTCAATTTTATCAAAAACATTTTCATGTCATAGGTTTATTTTTCAATATTTTTTATTCATGAGTAAAGAAATGTTTCTTTTTATGAAATAAATAAATAAATAAATAAATAGCATTAAGTAAAAATTGCCAACATTTAACAACTAATTAAAAAAAATAATTGTAAAATTATATTTTGACTTTCCAGTTAATAATATTGCCTGACTATAACATATAAACTGATATATTTCTTGATTTTTTACATATCAATCCATCTTTAACTAAAATTTGTTCATCAGTGCGAAGCCGGACGGGTCAGCTAGTATTAAATAAAAACTAAACAAACAAAGTAAAAAATCTTCAATTTTGATGTTTTAATGAAAAATAAAAGTTCTTAAATATGTATATATATATATATATATATATTTTCTTGAAGTGTAGCACGACAGAAATTTTCATACACTTTTAATTGTTAAATTTCATATTAATTTAAATTAAATTATTACCAGCCTTGCTCTTATTTGAAGCAAATTGCAGATGAGGAATTGAACCGTATTTTGTTGATTACTTAAGAGTATTTTTTAAAGATATATGCAATAAAATCACCTCATCAGTGTAATTAAGGAGGATTTCATTTGGTGGTACTTAGTATACCATTTGTACATAGAGGTCGTAAAGGGTATTTCGATTTGGTTATCAGTTAATAACGGGATGCTTCGTCATTGCCAGCAACCAAATCCTATTTTATTCCATGGCAAAACTTGTTACGCAGATACTCATTATCTAAAGTAGATTATTTAAATCCAATTTTCAAGTTTAGAAAATTCACAACCATTATGTTGATTCATGTCTTCCGAAATTTTTTTTTTTTTTTTTTTATTATTATCAATTTAAATTTCTTAGTGCAAAAAATGAGCTAATGCATTTTTTTTTTCAGCTTGTAGTTTCAAAACGAAATAATAAAAATTTAGAAAATGATTTTTGGAAAACGAGAATTAATTTATCGGTTGTGAATTCCCTAAATATGAAAATGGAATAAAGAAAATAGAATAGTTAATGAGTAATTTGAATAACAGATTTTCATATAGAATAACATGGGCTTTTGGCTACTCTCCACATTTAGTGAATCCCCGCAATATATAGGTTTTGTTTAATCCGATTCGTAATCTTATCCATTTTGTATTATTGTATTCACATCTAGAACTGCGTTAATTTGAAGCTTATCATAGCTACGGCAGTAAAAAAGGAAAGAAAGAAAGAAAAGTACATTTTCGGGAGAAACTATACTGCCGAAAATTCGCAACACATTCTTTCACGATAATATGTTTCTTGTCTGGGCTTTTATATGAAATCCGTATTATACGAAGGAAAAGAAAAAAGTGTAACACCCGCTATCGGTCAATTATTTGGCAATGTCCGCCCAACAATAGTTCTATTATTCGACGGTCACAAGTGGTTGGCTAACGTAATAATAATAATAATAATTAAAAAAAAAAACTCGAACATTAGTTCAAGCACGCAGGAGTCATTTTCTCTAAACTAAAGAATATATATTATAATATATTATATATAAAGAATATATAGTATACTAAATAATATATAACACATTTCGGGAATGCTGTATGACATTTTTATCAAACGTTCACCGTTTTTGATATTTCACATGTATGTGATTAAAAATTTTCTTCTTGTATATCGTTCGTTTTCTATATTTTTATAAAACACCCTTTAAACAAAAAATTACATACTGAAATTGCTTTTGTTTTACTAAAATTCACCAATCATTTTTTCCGTTTGTGCATGCTTTGCTGAATCAGGGAAATCAACAATTTTTAACCAATGTCCTGTATTCAGTGCAAACAGCTTTAATCTTATACGAGCTTTTAGTCATTTGGAGCTCTTTCTCAAAAAACAGCTATCGCAAAGAACTGTTGAAGGCACTACATAGGAAATTTTGTGGAGTTGAAAAATGAAAATGTATATGTTTCTACGTTCACATTTCAGTAATATTTCATAAACGTTGATTACAAAAAGTTTTTTTTTTTTTTTTTTTTTTTTTTTTTTAAATCAACATATACATGGTACGTTTGCGCAATTTTGTTATGAATGCAGACATTTTCATATATCTGTATAAAAAGTCAAATGTTGTACAGTCGCGTTTCTAAAGCATTTCAAAAATTATTCTTACAAATAGATTTATAAAAATATATATATTTTACGTTTACGTTATTTTGTTATGAATGCAGCCATTTTTGACGCCCTTTTATGCAGTCAAATTACTGAAACATTTCAAAAATAATTCTTACGAACAGATTTATTATAATGCATATGGTACGTTTGCGTTTTATTATGAAAGCAGTCATTTTTTACATACTTATATAAAATGTTAATTGTTCTGCAATTGCATTTCAGAAACATTTCAAAAATAATTCTTACAAACAGATTTACTATAATATATATGGTACGATTGAGTTACCTTTTTATGAATACAATTTTTTTTACATACTTATAAGAAACGTCAATTGTTGGACAGTCGCGTGTCTGAAACATTTCAAAAATAATTCTTACAAACAGATATATTATAATATATATGTTACGTTTGCGTTATTTTGTTATGAATGCAGACATTTTTATTTCCTTACATGAGACATCATGTGCAGTCGCGTTTTTTAAATATTTCAAAAGCAATTATTACAAACAGATTTATTGTGACGTATATGATACATTTACGTAATTTTGTTATGACTGCAGATATTTTTATACACTTATATGAAACGTCAATTGTTATGCAGTCGCGTTTCTGAAACATTTCAAAAATAATTCTTACAAAAAGAGTTTATGTTATTTTGTTACGAACGCAGAGGTTTTTAAATTTATCTATATAACGTTAACTATTGTGCAGTCGCGTTTCTGAAACATTTCAAAAATAATTACTGTGAACAGATTAATTACAATATATATTCTACGTTTGTGTTATTTTGTTAAAACGGTAGTCATATTTTACATACTTATATAAAATGTCAATTGTTGTAAAAGTTATAAAAAACTTATAAGAAACGACAACGTTACAGTTATAAAAAACGTCAATTGTTGTGCAATCGAGTTTCTGAAACACTTCAAAAATAATTCTTACAAACAAATTTATTATATGTAATGTATGGTATTTTGGGGTTACTTTGTTGTGAAAGTAAATATTTTTACATACTTATAATAAAGCGTCGATTGTTGTGCAGCCGCATTTTCGAAACATTTAAAAAATAATTATTATAAACATATTTGCGTTATTTTGTTATTAATGCAGTTATCTATATTAATAAAATCAGACTTTTGTCTGTAAATTTGTCGGAATCAAAAAAATTTTGCGATATCTTCACGTTTCACACCCCATGAAAGCCGAAAATGACTTCAGAAAATTTTGCCTGTGTGTGTGTGTGTGTGCGTGTGTGTCATTGTGTCTGTATGTCGCTTTTTTTGTCCGGGCATCACTTGAGAACGGCTGGGCGGAATTCAACGGCGCTTGGCAGGAATTTAGGTCTTCACCCAACTTAAAATTATATCTATCAACTTTTCAGAAATTCCCCCCCCCCCCATTCCCCCTTGGGGGGGGAGTAAAAGACTAAAACACGTTTGTCCGGGCATCACTCGAGAACGGCTGGACGGAATCTTCACCCAACTTAAAATTATATCTATAGAAATTTTCAAAATTATGATTAGCGTTTAAATTGTGGGTAAAAAACGCCTGCGCATGCGCCATAAATATTTTTTAACTCAAACGCTTTGAATGGAAAAATAAAATATAAAAATAAATTTTTAAGTTAAAGAATTTTTTATTCGCGTGATTCTCACTACAAATTATGAAATATTGAAATGAAGTGTTGCTATCTAAGTTTCATACTTTAGTTAATTTTAAAACATCTAATTGTCGTATCGAAAAACTGTTTACACCCCAGGATTCAGAAAAATCCCCCCTTTCATTTGGTACTGAATTTGTAACTATAGGTCTGATATTTATAATTTATTTTTCCCTTTTTCCATTTTTCCGTTGCCACTTAAATTTCATACTTTAGTTATTTTTTAAAAATGTAATTGTCGCATCGAAAAACTGTTTGCACCCCTGGATTCAGAAAAATCGCCTCTTTCATTTGGTATCAAATTTATAAATATAGGTCTGGTATTTCTGATTTATTTTACCCTTTTTTCGTTTTCAATCCAGATTCGATAGAAGGTTTTATATTTATATATACGCATTTATATAAAATTATTTCACGTGAATAATAGTAAAAATTAGAGAGAAAAATACCTATAAAAGTTGGTGATTTTTTTTTTTAATCAGGAATTTGCACGTGGATAAATATTTTCATAGAGATATTTGGCATTAGTTCAATATTTTTATTTAATTAAGCAGTACTTTTCTTTCCTGCAGTAAAACAAAAATTTTTGTTGTTATTATGTACCTTATGAGTGAGGTTCTTTTAAGTTCTCCCCTTAATTGTAAATGATTATAATTTGGATTTTATTAAGATTTTTATTTTTATTTTGTAAATATCAGAAAAGAGTTTTTATTTCATTTTATTTTATATATTTATTTATTTTGTGTATGGAACAGCTTTAGTATTGGATCCCTTTGGCAAAATTTGAAATTCGGCACCGAAGTAGCTCGGACGTTTCTCGCCAAGATCTTTAATTGCACAATTGAGATAGCCAATTCAGTTCATCACAAAAATGGCTTAAAATATAAGTCACCAAAGGTTTCCCATACTAAAGCTCTGCTTTTCGTATTTATTTATTTATAATATTTTCTATTAAAGACTTCTGTGGTCACGAAATTTGGTGCGTAAATTGTTTGTATGCATCCGGCACTTATTGCAACTGGATTTCACGAAATTCGAAATCCCCTCCCTCCTTCTCGGAGTCGGAGGGCAATAATGTGTAAAAACATGATTTTCTGTTTGAATTCGCTTTGAATTATCTTAGAATGGCGAATTTTGGTGTGTGGATATTGATTAAGTGTACGCATTATTAACATTAGTGGGATTTTGCAAACCTTCGAACTCACCCTCTGAGCAAGGGAAAGTAAGAAGTGGGTAAGTTGTGCCGAAGGCAGTGGGGATCCAGACTCCTCATGTTGCGAGCGAGAAAACCTCTACCAATCACAGCGAGAACTTAGGCTATTAATAAAGATATGGGATTTTGACAACTCATTTAAGTTTAATGTCCAGCGAAGTGGGCAAAGCCTGCTAGTTTTTTATATATTTATATGAAAATTTCAATACTTTTGCAGTCGTGATACTGAAAGAATTCAAAAATAATTCTTGCGAACAGATTTATTGTAATACATACGGTACGTTTGCGTTATTTTGTTATGAAGCCAGTCATTTTTTGCATAATTATACAAAGCGCCAGCTGTGCAATTGCATATACCAAACATTTCAAAAATAATTCTTAGAAACATATTTATTATAATATGCATGGCACGTTTTCGTTACTTTGTTTTTTGTTATGAATGCAAACACTTTTCTATACGTTCATAACGCGTCAATTATTGTGCCGTCGCGTTTATGTAACACTTAAAATATGATTCATACAAAAACATTAATTTTAATATATATGGTACCTTTGCATCATTTCTTTATCAATGCAGACATTTTTAAATATACCATAATGTCTACTGTTGTGTAGTCGCGCTTCTGAAATATTTCAAAAATAATTCTTACAGAGTTTGCGTTATTTTGTTATGAAACTGGTGTATTTGCATAATTATATAAAACGTCAATTGCAGAGCACTCGCGTTTTTGAAACATTCAAAAAATAATTTTTACAAAATATATTAATTTTAATGTATAAGGTACGTTTCGTCATAATTTTGCTATGAATACAAACAGTTTTATACAGTTATATGAAACGTTAATTATTGTGAAATCATGTTTCTGAAACATTAAATTAAAGATTTCTTAAAAAAAGATTAATTATAATATGTATGGTACGTTTGCAATATTTTGTTACGAAAGCAGACATTTTTATGTACTTTTATGAAACGTCAATTGTTGTGCAGTCACATGTCTGAAACACATAAAGATATTTCTTACAAAAAGATTAATTATAATATATATGACACGTTTGCGTTATTTTGTTATGAAGGCAGTGATTTTTTACATACTTATATGAAACATTAGTTGTGCAATCGCGTTTCTGAAACATTTCAAAAATAATTCTTACACACTGATTTATTATAATATATATGGCATGTTTATGTTACATTGTTATGAATACAAACATTTCAGCATACCTATCTGATAAGCCAATTATTTAACAGTCGCATTTGTAAAACATTTCAAAAATAATTCTTACTAACAGATTTATTATACTATGTATAGTAAGTTTGCGTTACTTTGTTATAAATGCAGAAATTTTTACATTCTTATGTAAAACATCAATTCTTGTTCAGTCGTGTTTCTAAAACATTTCGAAAATAATTTTTTCAAACTGTTTTATTCTAATACATATGGTAGTTCTGAGTTATTTCGTTATGAAAGTGACATATTCCATGAACTTATATGAAACGTAAAGCGTTGTACAGTCACAGTTTTGAAACATTTAAAAAATAATTCATACAAAAACATTAATCATACTATATATGGTATGTTTGCTTCATTTTGTTATGCATGCAGACATTTTTAAATACTTATATGAAATTCAATTTTTGTGCAGTCGCGTTTCTGAAATATTTAAAAAATATTTCTTTCAAAAATATTAATTATAATATATATGGTACGCTTGCGTTATGATTTTGTTATGAATGCAGACATTTTTATATATTTGTATGAATATACATACTTGTATGAATATGCATATACATTTTTAAATACTTGTCAACTGCTGTGCAGTCACGTTTCTGAAACATTTCAAGATTAATTCTTACAATCAGAGTTTGCGTTATTTTGTTATGAATGCAGACATTTGTATTTCCTTATATGAGACATCATGTGCCGTCGCCTTTTTTAAATATTTCAAAATTAATTACTACAAACTGATTTATTTTGATGTATATGATACGTTTACGTAATTTTGTTATGAATGCAGATATTTTTATACACTTATATGAAACGTCATTTGTTATGCAGACGCGTTTCTGAAACATTTCAAAAACAATTCTCACAAACAGAGTTTATGTTATTTTCTTACGAACGCAGAGATTTTTAAATTGTTCTATATAACGTTAACTATTGTGCAGTCGCGTTTTTGAAACATTTCAAAAATAATTATTGTGAACAGATTAATTACAATATATATTGTACGTTTGCGTTATTTTGTTAAGAATGTAGTCATTTTTTACATACTTATATAAAATGTCAATTGTTGCAAAAATTATAAAAAACTTATAAAAAACGACAACGTTACAGTTATAAAAAACGTCAATTGTTGTGCAGTCGAGTTTCTGAAACACTTCAAAAATAATTCTTACAAACAAATTTATTATATGTAATGTATGGTATTTTGGGGTTACTTTGTTGTGAAAGTAAATATTTTTACATACTTATAATAAAACGTCGTTTAATGTGCAGTCGCATTTTCGAAACATTTAAAAAATAATTATTATAAACAGATTTGCGTTATTTTGTTATTAATGCTGTTATTTTTTATATATTTATATGAAATGTCAATTATTGTACCGTCGCGTTTCTGTAACATTTAAAATATAATTCATACAAAAACATAATTTTAATTTATATGGTACCTTTGCGTTATTTTATTATCGATGCAGAAATTTTTAAATATATATATATAATGTCTACTGTTGCGTAGTCGCGTTTCTGAAACATTTCAAAAATAATTCTTACAGAGTTTGCGTTATTTTGTTATGAAACTGATGTTTTTACATAATTATATAAAACGTCAATTGCAGAGTAATCGCGTTTTTGAAACATTCAAAAAATAATTTTTACAAAAATATTAGTTTTAATGTATACGGTACGTTTCGTCATAATTTTGCTATGAATACAGACAATTTCATATACGTATATGATACGTTAATTATTGTGCAATCATGTTTCTGAAGCATTAAAAAAAGATTTTTAAAAAAAGAATAATTATAATATGTATGGTACGTTTGCAATATTTTGTTATGAAGGCAGTGATTTTTTACATACTTATATGAAACATTAGTTGTTGTGCAATCGCGTTTCTGAAACATTTCAAAAATAATTCTTACAAACTGATTTATTTTAATATATATGGTACGTTTCTGTTACATTGTTATGAATACAAACATTTTTACATACCTGTCTGAAAAGTCAATTATTTAACAGTCGCATTTATAAAACATTTCAAAAATAATTCTTACTAAGAGATTTATTATACTATGTATAATAAGTTTGCATTACTTTGTTATAAATGCAGAAATTTTTACATTCTTATATAAAACATCAATTCTTGTACAGTCGTGTTTCTAAAACATTTCGGAAATATTTTTTACAAACAGTTTTATTCTAATACATATGGTAAGTCTGAGTTATTTCGTTATGAAAGTGACATATTTCACGTACTTATATGAAACGTAAAGCGTTGTACAGTCACATTTCTGAAACATTTAAAAATAATTCATACAAAAACATTAATTATACTATATATGGTACGTTTGCTTCATTTTGTTATGCATGCAGACATTTTTAAATACTTATATGAAATTCAATTTTTGTGCAGTCGCGTTTCTGAAATATTTAAAAAATATTTCTTACAAAAATATTAATTATAATATATATGGTACGCTTGCGTTATTATTTTGTTATGAATGCAGACATTTTTATATATTTGTGTGAATATACATACTTGTATGAATATGCAGATACATTTTTATATACTTGTCAACTGCTGTGCAGTCACGTTTCTGAAACATTTCAAGAATATTTCTTGCAATCAGAGTTTGCGTTATTTTGTTTTAAATGCAGGCATTTGTATTTCCTTATATGAGACATCATGTGCAGTAGCGGTTTTTAAATATTTCAAAAGCAATTACTACAAACTGATTTATTTTGATGTATATGATACGTTTATGTAATTTTGTTTTGAATGCAGATATTTTTATACACTTACATGAAACGTCAATTGTTATGCAGACACGTTTCTGAAACATTTCAAAAATAATTCTCACAAACAGAGTTTGTGTTATTTTGTTACGAACGCAGAGATTTTTAAATTGTTCTATATAACGTTAACTATTGTGCAGTCGCGTTTCTGAAACATTTAAAAAAAAATTATTGTGAACAGATTAATTACAATATATATCGTACGTTTGCGTTATTTTGTTAAGAATGTAGTCATTTTTTACATGTCAATTAAATGTCAATTGTTGCAAAAATTATAAAAAACTTATAAAAAACGACAACGTTACAGTTATAAAAAACGTCAATTGTTGTGCAGTCGAGTTTCTGAAACACTTCAAAAATAATTCTTACAAACAAATTTATTATCTGTAATGTATGGTATTTTTGGGTTACTTTGTTGTAAAACATCAATTCTTGTTCAGTCGTGTTTCTAAAACATTTCGAAAATATTTTTTACAAACAGTTTTATTCTAATACATATGGTAAGTCTGAGTTATTTCGTTATGAAAGTGACATATTTCATGTACTTATATGAAACGTAAAGCGTTGTACAGTCCCATTTCTGAAACATTTAAAAAATAATTCATACAAAAACATTAATTATAATATATATGGTATGTTTGCTTTATTTTGTTATGAATGCAGGCATTTTTAAATACACATATGAAACGTCAACTGCTGTGCAGTCACGTTTCTGAAACACTTCAAGAATAATTCTTACAAACAGAGTTTGCGTTATTTTGTTATGAATGCAGATATTATTACATACTTTTACAAAACGTAAAATGTCGTGTAGTCGCGTTTCTGAAACATTTTACAAATAATTTCTTCAAAAATGTTAATTATAATATATAATGTACCTTTGCATTATTTTGTTATGAATACAGACATTTTTATATGATTATACGAAATGTTAATTGTTGGGCAATCACATTTTTGGAACATTAAAAATTATTTCTTACAAAAAGATTAATTGTGATATATATGGTACGTTTGCGTTATTTCTTTATGAATGTAGACAATTTTATATACTTATGTGAAACGCCAATTGTTGTGCAATCGTGTTTTTAAAAAAATTCAAAAATAATTTTTACAAGCAGATTTATTAAAATATATATGGTCCTTTTGTGTTACTTTGTTATGAATGCAAAAATTTTCACATACTTATATGAAACGTCAATTGTTGTGCAGTCGTCTTTCTGAAACATTTCAAAAATAATTTTTAACGAACAGATTTATTATAACACATATGGAATGTTTGCGTTATTTTGTTAATAGTGCAGTCATTTTTATATATAGTTATGTAAAATGAACAGCAGTGCTATTGTGCAGTCGCCTTTCTGAAACATTATAAAAATTGTTCATACAAACGGATTTCGGGTTATTTTGCTATGTATATAGTTAATTTTACATACTTATATAAAACGTCAATTGTTGTGCAGTCGTGTTTCTAAACATTTAAAAAATAATTCTCATAAACCGATTTATTAAAATATGCATGATACGTTTGCGTTATTTTGTTATGAATGCAGACATTTTTACGTACTTATAAAAATTTCAACTGTTATGTAGTTAGTTGCGTTTCTAAACTTTAAAAACATAATTCCTACAAATAGATTCATTATGATGCATATGCAGGTTTGCGCCATTTTATAACGAATACAGACATTTTTACATACTTATATATAAAACATCAATTCTTGTGCAATCAAGTTTCTGGAACATTTCAAAAAGAATTCTTACAAACAGAGTTTGCGTTATTTTGTTATGTATACAGACATTTTTACATACTTACAAGAAAATATCAATTGTTGTGCTTTCACGTTTCACAAACATTTCAAAAATAATTCTTACAAACAGATTTATTATAATATGTATGTAAGGTTTGCGTTAATTTGTTATGAATGCGGACATTTTTATATTAGTTTATAAAACGTGAATTGTTGTACAGTCACGTTTCTAAAACATTTCAAAAATTATTCTCAGAAACAGATTTATTATAATATATATGGCACGTTTGCGTTATTTTGTTAGTAATGCAGGCAATTTTATATACTTATATAAAATATCAACTATATTGTGTTGTCATGTTTCTGAAACATTTCAAAAATAATTCTTACAAAAAGAGTTTACGTTATTTTGTTATGAATGCAGACATTTTTACATACTTATATAAAATGTCAATTGTTGTGCAGTTGCGTTTCTAAAACCTTTGAATAATAAATATTTCAAACAGGGTTTGCGTTGTATTGTTATGAATGTAGATATTTTTATATACTTATATAAAACGTCAATTGTGCAATCGCGTTTCTAAAAAATTTCAAAAATAATTCTTACAAACAGATTTATTATATTTTAGTCTTTTTGCGATACTTCGTTATGAATGGGGACATTTTTACATTTTTACATACTTATATAAAACATCAACTTTTGTGCAGTCGCGTATTTGAAACCTTGCAAATTCTTACAAACAGATTTATTATGATATGTATGGTACGTCTAAGTTATTTTGTTATGAATGCAGACACTCTTACATACTTATATAAAACGTCAATCGTTGTGCAGTCGCTTTTCTAAAACATTTCAAAAATAGTTCTTACGAACAGATTTTTTATAATATATATTGTACGTTTGCGTTATTTTGTTAATTATGCTGTCATTTTTATAAACATATAAAAATTTCAACTAATGTGAAATCGCCTTTCTGAAACATTACAAACATAATTCTTACGAACAGATTTTGCGTTATTTTTTTATGTATACAAATATTTTTACATACTTATATAAAACGTCAATTGTTGTGCATTCGGGTTTCTGAAACATTTCAAAAATAATTCTTACAAACAGATTTATTATGATATGTATGGTACGTCTAAATTCTTTTGTTATGAAAGCAGACATTTTTACATAGTTATATAAAACCTCAATTGTTGTGCAATTACGTTTCGAAAACATTTTAAAAATAATTCTTTTGAACAGATTTATTATGATATATACGGTACGTTTGCGTGATTTTGTTAAAAATGCGGCCGTTTAATATACTTGTTTAAAATGCCAACTAATATGCTGTCGCCTTCCTGACACCTTTATAAAGTGATACTTAGAAACAGAGTTTGTGTTATTTTGTTATTTATGCAGACATTTTTGCATGTTTATATAAAACGTCAATTGTTTGGCATTTTTTTTTTAAACGTTCCAAAAATAATTCTTACAAACATAGTTTGCGTTATTTTGTTATATTTGCAGACATTTTTACATACTTATATAAAACATCAATTGTTGTGCTGTCGCGTTTCTGAAATAGCATTTAAAAAATAATTCTTACAAACAGATTTATTATGATATATACAGAGCCGGCAAAAAAAAAATCTTTACACTTGAGCAGCAAAAAAAAAAAAAAAAAAAAAAAAAACTTTATATGTCAATTGCCGTTCCCACCATAAAAATGTGTCGATCCCTAGTGATGGTACGTGGTGTTAGTCAATTACAGACGACATTTCCCTATCCTATGAACACTCAGTTCGCCTCGTGGACTTTTAGAGTAAGGATGTATGCTCTTTTCTCCCACTAGCCAGTATTTTGTTCATTTGTTAAATATTTGAGAACCTACATCGGTATACCCTCTCTACACAATGGGTTGGATTAAGCTTAAAATGGAAGAGAAATACCCTCTTTGACTCTGCTAGAGAATGGGACTCTGTGACATCTGGCAGATTATTCTAGGTATAACCAGGTGTAGTTATCTGGCAAAAGTAGCTAGAGATCCATGCCTAAACGGCTGAAGATGGCTATAAAATGTAAAGGTGAGATGACAAAATACCGATTGAAATGTAATGTTCACAATACACCACATGAATTTTAAGATCTTGACTTAAATGTTTGCATTTTATTGACCTTGTAATGATCTTCTACATCTGGTTACATTTATAATGATTTTCCAGATCTCTGGCTACATCAATTACAGAGTCCTGTTCTCTAGCAGAGTCAAAGCAGGCTATTTCTCTTCCATTTTAAGCTAAATACGCTCCCCCCTCCCCAATTGTGTAGAGTGGGAATACCGATGTAGGTTCTCAAACTTTTAACAAATGAACAAAATATTGGCTTGCGGGAGAAAAGAGCATACAGCTTTACTCTAAAAGTCCACGAGGCGAAATGAGTGTTGATAGGATAGGGAAAGGTCGTCTGTGATCGACTAACATCTCGTGTCATCACTGACGTTAGACACATTGTTATGGCGTAAACGGCATTTAACAAAACAGATTTTTTATGATACTTGTGATAGGTTTGGGCTATTTTGTTATGAATGCAAACATTTTTATACATTTGTATGTTCGTTAATTGCTGTGCAGTCACTTTTCTGAAACATTTCAAAAATTGTTCTTACAAACATTTTAATTATAATATATATGATAAGTTTGCGTCATTTTGTTATGAGCGAATTTACATTTATATACTTATATGAAACTTAAGTTTCTGCTGTCGCGTTTCTGAAACATTTCAAAAATAAATCTTACAAACAGATTTATTACAGTATATATGGTACGTTTATGCATTTTGTTATGAATGCAGATATTTTTAAATATTTATATGAAATTCAATTTTTGTGCAGTCGCGTTTCTGAAATATTTAAAAAATATTTCTTACAAAAATATTAATTATAATATATATGGTACGTTTGCGTTATTTTGTTACGAATGGAGACATTTTTATATACTTATATGAAACACCAACTGTTGTGCAGTCGTGTTTCTGAGCCATTTCAAAAATAATTCTTACAAACAGAGTTTGCGTTATTTTGCTATGAATGTAGACATTTTTACATACTTATAAAAATCTTCAACTGTTGCGCAAACACGGTTCTGAAACATTTAAAAAATGATACTTTCAAATAGAGTTTGCGTTATTTTGTTATGAATGCAGACATTTTTACATACTTATATAAGAAATCAATGGTTGTGTGGTCGCGTTCCTGAAATATTTCAAAAATAATTCTTATAAAACACGTATTTATATTATATATGGCCGTTTGTGTTATTTTTTATGAATGCAGATATTTTTATTTTATATTTATATGAAACGTCAATTGTTGTACAGTAACGTTTCTGAAACATTTCAAAAATAATTCTTACAAAAATATTATTTATAATATTCATGGTCATTTCCATTTTTTTGTTATGAATGTAAACATTTTTATATATTTATGTGAAACGTCAATTGTTGTGCAGTCGCATTTCTGAAACATTCCAAAAATAAATATTACAAACAAAATTTGCGTTATTTTTTTATGAATGTGGACTTTTTACATACTTATATAAAACATCAAATTTGTGCAATCGCGATTCTGAAATATTTCCAAAATTTTTGTATAAAAATGTTTTATAAATCACGTGTGTTAATTTGCGATCTTTTTACTTTCCGAACACTATAGTGAGGAAAGTATTGTAATCATGTCAAAAATCCGAATTCAAGATTTTGATGTTTCTATACGTTTTGAGGTCCCCTGAGTCCGTTTTCACTATTTTTACGATGATGTATGTATGTGTGTGTGTATGTGTGTATGTGTGTATGTGTGTATGTGTGTATGTCTGTGAACACGCTAGCGTCTAAAGGCTTTGTTCGATTAACCTGAAAGTTGGTACGTATATTGTAAGTCACCATAGTACGAACCCTATAGATTTTGGTGAATCTAGCACTTATAGTTTTTTTACAGGGACACAAAGAAAAATTCTTTATCATTATGGCCTATGGGACCAAAATCTTAAAAGTGCGATAGCATCTAAACGCCTTATTCAATTGAGCAAAAATTTTATACCCATATTATAGGTCACAGATACTCAATCTGTATAGATTTTGGAGAATCTAGCACTTATAGTTTTTTTACAGGGACACAAAGAAAAATTCTTTATCATTAAGGCCAATGGGGCCAAATTTTTAAAAGTGTGATAGCGTCTAAACGCCTTATTAATCTGAGCAAAAAAATTGTACACATGTTATAGGTCGCATTTGCACCAACTGTATAGATTTTGGTGAATCTAGCACTACAGTTTTTTTACAGGGACACAAAGAAAAATTCTTTATCATTATGGCCAATGAGACCAAATTTTTAAAAGTGCGATAGCATCTAAACGCCTTATTCAATTGAGCTGAAAATTTGTATGAATATTATAAATCACTGTTGCACTAACTATAAGCATTTTGGTGAATCTAGCATCTATAGATTTTTACAGGGACAAAACGAAAAATTCTTTATCATTATGATCTAAGGGCTCAAAGTTCAGTAGCGTTAAATAAAACCTCGTGTGATATATGGAGAAAAAAACACTCTATTATGGTTTTCTCTCTTTTGTTTGTTTAGCAATTCCTCTTTATTTATTTTATCTACAAAACTGTTAGTTACTCAATGTTCGGAAAGTCGAGTGGAGTCACTCCAGATTTTTTTATGACTGCGGATAGTCTTTCTGTTCTTATATGAAACGTCAATTTTTGTGCAGATGCATTTTCACAAAAATTATGGTATTTATTTTCAAAACCATTCGGAAATTTTTATTACAAGTAAAAATTATCAATATATATATATATATATATATTACGTTTGCGATAAATTATTATGATTGAAACATTTTCCATTGTTTACATCAAACGTAATTTTTTTGCTGTCGTTTTCTGAAAACATTTCAGAAAATTTTCTTACAAAGAACGTTTTATCGAAATACGTACGTTGCATTTGCGGTTTTTTATGTGTGAGGATATATTTTATGGTCTTTAAGCTGACCATACGTCCTGGACCTACCTTCGTCCCCAAAAAATTACAACACATTTACCGACGCCCTTTATAAATTTATTAATGTTTTATTATAATAATTTATTATATGTATAATAAATAAGATGAAATAAGTTCTTTTAGGGGCTTTATACATAAAAATTACTGAAATTTTACAGTCTAAGGTGATTTAATTATTTATTTACTTTTTGTCCTCGAAATTCGAGGATACCGCCATATTTGTCCCTAAGTTCAATGAAAAAAATCTGGAGTGACTCCACTCGACTTTCCGAACATTGAGTAATTAACAGTTTTGTAGATAAAGTAAAGAAAGAGGAGTTGTTAAACAAACAAAAGAGAGAAAACCATAATAGAGTGTTTGAGTATTTTTCTCCATATATTACACGATGTTTTATTTAACGCTACTGAACTTTGAGCCCATAGATCATAATGATAAAGAATTTTTCGTTGTGTCCCTGTAAAAACCTATAAATGCTAGATTCACCATAATGCTTACAGTTAGTGCAACAGTGATTTATAATATTCATATAAATTTTCAGCTCAATTGTATAAAACGTTTAGAGGCTATCGCACTTTTAAAAATTTGGTCCCATAGGCCATAATGATAAAGAATTTTTCTTTGTGTCCCTGTAAAAAAACTGGAAGTGCTAAATTCACCAAAATCTATACAGTTGGTGCAACTGTGACCTATAACATGTGTACAAATTTTTTGCTCAGATTAATAAGGCGTTTAGACGCTATTACGCTTTTAAAAATTTGGCCTCATAGGCCATAGTGATAAAGAATTTTGCTTTGTGTCCCTGTAAAAAAAACTATAAGTGCTAGATTCCTCAAAATCAATAGGGTTCGTGCTACTGTGACTTGCAACATGCGTACCAACTTACAGCTCATTCGAGCAAAGCATTTAGAAGCTAGCGTGTTCACCCACACACATACACACACATACATACATCATCGTAAAAATAGTAAAAACGGACTCAGGGGACTTTGAAACGTATAGAAACATCAAACTCTCAAATTCGGATTTTTAACATGATTACAATACTTTTCCTCACTTTATTGTTCGGAAAGTAAAAATATGGTCACTCTATCTTATATTGAAAGTTAATTTTTGTGTTCAACGTCAATTTCAAAAAAGTTTATTACAATACATTATAGTACATCTGTGCTATTTGGTTATAACTGTTAAGATTTTTTATATATGAAATATGAAATATGCGTTTTTGTGTAGCGGAGTTTCTGAAAATTATCAAAAATATCATTATCAAAAAGAAATTATATGAAGAAAATGGCACGTTTGCGATATTTGGTTATGACTGCAGGCATTTCTTGAAGTACCAAAATAAAATGTCTTATTTAGTTCAGTCACCTTTCTTAAAAAATTAAAAAAAAAATTCTTTAAATTTTTCTTTCTTTCTTTTTTTTTTTCTTTTTTTTTCTTTTTTTTTTTTTAAATCAAATTATAAATTAACTTTGCGTTAATATGTTAAGATTGAAACATTTTTGCATAATTACTTTAAATGCCATTTTTTAAGCAGTTGCTTTTTGAAATCTTTTCAGAAATATTTCTTACAAAATCATTTTATGTAAATTCATATATGGCATTTGCATTTTTTTATGACTACTTATATTTTTAAATTTTTGGAATTAGTTCAGAAACATTTATCGAATTACACATGGTAAAATTTCCTATGTTGTTATGACTTTTTTTATATATACTTATGTGAAACGTCAATTTTTGTAGCCTGAATGCATAAAAAGATCGCGTTTCTGAAACATTTTCGAAATATTTCTTCTAAAAATGTTTTATTAATCCCATAGTTTGCGTTTGCACTTTTTTTTTTCTTTTTATGACCGCGTACATTTTTATATATTTATTTGAAACATGAATTTTTTCTGTAGATGCATTTCCAAATACTTTCTGAACGTTTCGTACAAAAAGGTTTTTATCAAAATATATATGGTACGTTTGCGCTATTTATTATTATTATTTTTTAATTTAGCATTTTAAAATATATTTATAAAATGTCAATTTTTTTACAGACGCGTTTCTGAAACATTTAAGAAATATTTATCGAAACAAATTATCAAAATTTACACACGTGTAGGCTATTTTGTCATGATTGAAAGTGAGTTTTATAAATTTACATAAAACTTCAATTTTTGTGCAATTGTGATTCTGAAATTTTTTAAAAATGTTCTCGTAAATAGAATTATCGAAATTTATTTGGCACGTTTGCGCTATTTTGTTATGACAGCAGGCATTATATTGTACACCTATGTAAAACATCCGTTTTTGTGCATTGTTTACAGCATATAAAGCTTCATTTATGTTATAAAAATGTTACAATCTTCCATTAACAGGGCAAATTGCAATGTGTTTTTTTTATATCTTTTTCAAATGTTCACCATTATTGATCAGTATCGAACGATCGCCATTCGATCACTAAAAGCATTTTTCAAACAAATGAAATTTATTTGTTACAAGAACATTTATCAGCATTTATATTTTATGTTTGAGGTGTTTTGCTATTACTGTAAATATGTTTATATACTTTTATGAAATGTCAATATTTGTGTAGGTACATTTGTGAAATGTTTTTAAAATGTTTCTCCCAAAAAGGCCTTAATCAAAATATTTTTAACACGTTTGGCTATTTTATAACGACCGCATGCATTATTTTATATACCTATATAAAATGTCAGTTTTTCTGCAATATTTACAGCATATAATGCTTAAGTTATATTGTAAAAATGTTACAATCTTTTATTAACGTAACGAATTTCAGAAATATTTTCTGATATCTTTTGTTATGTTCACCATTAATAATCATTGTGGGACGATCACCGATTGCTTTTCTAAAACATACTAGAACTATTTTCTACAAGCACATTTTATCAAAATGTATATGCTAATTTTGCGCTGTTTTATTATTACTATAAATATTTTTTGTATATTTCTATGAAACGTCAATATTTGTGAGTCTCGATATTCTATAAATGTTTATCAAAATACATATAGAAAGTTTGTGTAATTTGTTTTGTGCATTTTTTTTATATACTAATAGGAGCATCAATTTTTGTGCTGTCTCACAAAAATTGACGCTCATTGACTCATTTCTGAAAAATTTTTGAATTGTCTGAATTAAAAATTATGACTCATTTCTGAAAAATTTCTTTGACTGATTTCTGAAAAATTTTAGAAGTGTCCGTTACAAAATGATTTTGTCATAATATATATGGTACGTTTGCGCTATTCAGTTATGATTGTAAACAGTTTTTATGTACTCGTATGAAACAATAATTTTTGTGCAATCGCGTTTTGAATTATTATAGAAATGATTTTGTAAAAAGATTTCATTAAAATATATATTGATTGTGCGATTGTGTTATTTTATTATTTATGCCAGCAGGTATTTTTATATATTTTTAGGAAACACCAATTTTATGCGTTTGAGTCCCTGAAAATGTCAGAAATATTTCTTACAAAAACATTTTTTTAGATGTATATGATACATTTGCGTTACTTTGTCATTCCTGTAAGCACTTTTTATGTACTTTTTTTGGAAGTGATTATTTGTGCAGTTGCGATAATCTAGAAAACGATTTTATCAAAAGATTTATATAGTACATTTATGTTATTGTGTTATGAATGCAGACATTTTTTATATACTTATGTAAAACGTCAATTCTTGATCAGTTGCATTTCTGAATCATTTCAAAAATAGTTTAATATATGTGGCACATTTGCGTTAATTAGTTATGACTGTAAACACTTTTATACGCTTATTTGAACTGTCATTATTTGTGCAATCACATTTCTGAAACATTTTAGAAATGCTTTTTACAAAAATAATTTAGTAAAAGTATATATCGCAAGATTAAATTATCTTGTTATGCCTGCGGGCATTTTTTATATATTGTTATGAAGCATCATTTTGTGCAATTGCGTTTTTAATTTATTTCAGAAATGTTTTTTACAAAAGGATTTTATCAAAATATGTATGGTACGTTTGCGCTATTTTGTTATTATTATAAACATTTTTTACATGCTTTTATGATACGTCATTATTTGTGTGGTCGCGACAGTTTACAATTTTTTTTTATTAAAATATATATGGTACGTTTGTACTATTTCGTTATGACGACAGACACCTTTATATACTTACATAAAATGTCCATTTTTGCACAGTTACCTTTCTTAAACAATCCCGAAATGTTTAACAAAAAGATAATATCAAAATGTATAATGTATATGGTACCTTTGTGCTTATTTTTTTTTTTTTTTTTTTTTTTTTGAATGAATGCAGGCATTTTTTATGTATTTATATGAAAAATCATTTTTTGTCTCACTTTTGATAAATTTCAGAAGTTTTTCTTACAAAACTGTTTATCAAAATACATATAGTACGTTCGCTCTATTCTATTATGATAGCAGATGCATATATACTTATATGAAGTGTCAATTTTTTGTGCTGTCACTTTTCGGAAACATTTCAGAAATGTCAAGTGCTTAGCCATGGAAAAGGTATGCATGCTTAAGTCACCATCAGACATTTTGGTATTAAAGAAATAATTTTTGATCATTAAAACAAACTAATAAGCTGGTCTTAGCTCAATGCAGTGTGTTTTTACTTTCCGAACACTGTAGTGAGGAAAGTATTGTAATCATGTCAAAAATCCGAATTTGAGATTTTGATGTTTCTATACGTTTCGAGGTCCCCTGAGTCCGTTTCCACTATTTTTGCGATGATGTATGTATGTATGTGTGTATGCATGTGTGTATGTATGTGAGCGAACACGCTAGCGTCTAAACGTTTTGTTCGAATAAGCTGAAAGTTGGTACGTATATTGTAAGTAACCATAGTACGAACCCTATTGATTTTTGTGAATCTAGCACTTATAGTTTTTTACAGGGACACAAACAAAAATTCTTTATCATTATGGCCTATGGGGCCAAATTTTTAAAAGCGTGATAGCATCTAAACGCCTTATTAATCTGAGAAAAACATTTGTACACATGTTATAGGTCACAGTTGCACCAACTGTATAGATTTTGGTGAATTTAGCACTTACAGGTTTTTTACACGGACACAAAGAAAAATTCTTTATCATTATGGCTTATGGGACCAAATTTTTAAAAGTGCGACAGCATCTAAACGGCTTATTCAATTGAGCTGAAAATTTATATGAATATTATAAATCACTGTTGCACTAACTGTAAGCATTATGGTGAATCTAGCATTTATAGGTTTTTACAGGGACACAACGAAAAATGCTTTATCATTATGATCTATGGGCTCAGAATTCAGTAGCGTTAAATAAAACATCGTGTAATAGATGGAGAAAAATACTCAAACACTCTTTTATGGTTTTCTCTCTTTTGTTTGTTTAACAACTTATCTATCTTTACTTTATCACCAAAACTGTTAATCACTAAATGTTCGGAATGTCGAGTGGAGTCACTCCAGATTTTTTTTTTTTTTTTTTTTTTTTTTTTTTCACAAATTCTGGATTTTAAAAATCTATTAAATTTTATTTTAGAATTTTAAAAATTATTTATGATGGGCCATATGCTTAGAGAATTATAAATAAACAAAGTTTGATCGTAATCTGTCCTTATACAAGAGAAGTTCCTACATAAAAATATTAAACTAATTCTTTTTAAATATAATTAGTAATTAATTCTTTAATTAATCAATTAAATTGATTTTTTATACATATTAAATTATTATTATTATTATTATTAATTTAACTATGGAAACTATTTTCAGAATCTTTCCGGAACCTATTAGCATAATTGTACTTGAATATCAAAAACAAGAATTGAAATTGCATTGCTTTAAAGACATAAATAATCGCTTTTTGTCATTACATTTTCAAAATTTCCTCACTTAAAGATGTCCAGTTTGCTTCAGTAATTAACTTTTCCAAAAAATTCCAGTAGATCTGATTCAAAAGAACTATTACAATTATTTTACTAATTACAATTATGAACTACAGTGAAACTTGAATAATTCGAACTTGTTTAATTCGAAATTCTGGATAATTCGAGTTTTTTACCCGGTCCTTTGAATTTTGTTTTAAAATAATGTTAAAAAATGGTGGATAATTCGAATTCTATTTTGGATAATTCGAATTTTTTATACGATTACCTTTAAAATATTACAGTAAAATTTGTTCCCGAGATTTTTCTCAGCTAAAGTGCATTATTTATTTTATCAGTCTTTCAAAAGAAGGATAAGGGAATACAAGAGAAGTCCCTACCTAGTGCATCAGAAGATATGGTGCATCTGCACATACATGAACTTCGAGGGTTTTTTTAATTGAAAGTCATGTCTATTGTAGAAAATTCTATTTTTGTATCCAATTGATAGGTTAAAGTCATATGCTATGACACAAAGATTGTACTTGAAGAAGCAATCAAAAATATCTGACTATTTTTTAGCTCGTAAAAAATATTGATTTAATGGGAGGGGGGATGTAGCAGTATTCTTAGATATAAAGTTTATATATTAAATCTTTTATCGTAGAGTGTTAATTTTTAAATTTATCTCTTCTTTTTGACAAAATAGCGTACTTGCCAACATCCTAATTAATATTCCGTAGTGTTGTTAGTCCTACCCTTTTTTTCGCACCAGTAAATTTTTAGAGTAATTAGTTTGTTGGCAAGTATGAAACAGTATATGTAATTCGAATTTTTGGATATTTCGAATTTTTCTCAGGTCCCTTCAACTTCGAATTATCAAAGTTCTACTGTATTACAATTAAAGTTCCTTAAGAACTTACATCAAAAGAACCTTTTTCATCAAATTTCTTTAAATATAAGTTTTTACTAAAACTTTTTTTTTTTTTTTTTATTTTGGTTGTTTATCTATATAAATATAACTAAAGCTGATTGTTTATTTGTCCGAATTTTTGTTCGCTATACAAAGAAACTTCTGTTCAAATACCTTTCAACCAACCGCTATAAAAAGTGATATACTTATTAACACTTTGCGGCGCAAGACAATTCGGATCATGTAAATTATACTGCCACCGGAATTCATAAACTGAATTTAACTAAAAGAAATTTTAAATTTTAAGGTTAAAAAAACCGGCCTTTTCTGATATGTTATGAACGTAAATTTTTACTGAAAATTTTCCGGGATGAATTTTTACAGCTGGATCTTAAATTTTGCGTCCTCGCAGCGAGGACAGCGCGCGTTAAGGGGTTAACGCGTTGAGCGCCACGCAAATTCTTAAAATCCATTAAAATTCCATAATGATTTCTCCTGTAATAAATAAAAATTAAGCAAATTTTTAATAAATTTTCAATCATAAATGTAATATTTTTAGTTTATATTCTATTTTATATCCGGCACAGATGGCTGACGCGGCCTTATATCATATTTTACACTGTCAACCACCGATGGCTGACAGGGCGCGCAACGTTTTAATTTTTTATTGGTACTGCTTTTACTTTCGGGGTAAAACTTTCACTGAAATATTTGAAGTATAACATGTTCTGCACGCTCCTAAAGTTTCAAGATGATTCCTTCAGTACTTAGAGATATATGACAAAATTTCTAGAATCTAGAATGACTGACATGGCGCTCAACGTGTTAATCAGGACAAAATCTAGCTAATGCCGTATTTTTTAATTCAACCGGATAATTGGATCAAAAGATGTGAAATAAAAATCCCATTTTATCTTTAAAATGATTAAAAAGAAAGAAATATTTAATGCCAAAATAAGCAAATAAAATGCACGTTTTTTTTCATTATTATTATTTTTTTTTCTCCGGAATTTTAATAAAGTATTTTTAATTTCGAGTGAATAATAATAAAAATTAGAAATAAAAAGCTTCTGCTCTATGAAAATTGGTACACTTTTTTATCAGTAATTCGCGTGTAAATAATGCAAATATTTGGTATTAGCTTGAAATTTTTATTTAAAAGTACTTTTCTTTTCTACAGTAAAACAAAATGTTTCGCTTTTATTGATACTTTATTTGTTACTTATGAGGTTCTTTTATGTTCTCACCTTAATTCTAAATAGTTATAATTTAGATTCTATTACGACTTTTATTTTGGGAAAAGGAATATCATAAAACAGTAAACTTTTTTTTTTTTTTTTTTTTTTTTTTTTTTTTTTTTATTGTATGGAACACGTTTAGTATTGGACCCCTTTGGCAAAATTTGAAATCTGGCACCGAAGTAGCTCGGACGTTTTTCCTCAAGATCTTTAGTTACGCAATTGTGATAGCCATTTCAATTCACTGCAAAAATGGCCAAAAATATGTAAAGTCGCCAAGGTACCATACTGAAGCTGTGACTCTTGTATTTATTTATTTGTAATATTTCTTATTAAAGACTTCGAGTAATGTTTCATGCATTCCTCTTTGTATTCTACACATTTTTTCAGTTCTTTCATTTATTTGAAAATTCTATAAACCAGGGCGCGAAATTTCCGCTCGCCAGCTCGCCATTGGCGAGTTTAAATTTCACTGTCGCAAGTAAAATTTCGGTCTAAATGTAGATAGATTTCTTACAGTATACGGTGCTTCAAAAAAAAAAAAAAAAAAAAAAATTACCGATTTAAAAACGTAAAAATATGCTAATCTTACGAAAGGTGACCAGACATTTTCTTTTTAAGAGGACAATCTTTTTCCACGCTCTGCCATCTTAAACGGAAAAAACATTAAAGGACTAAAAAGTCCTTTTTTTATGTTTTTCGTCCTCTGTCCTCTTTTTCAACTGAAAAGGATTTTGTCCTTAATTTCAAAAATTTCACAAAACTGGGAAGCTCAATCGGCTGTTGGCTGTGTCGAACGGTGAACACTAACTTTATTCTGCGTTAGGATAGCAAAAGAAGAACTTTCTAATGAACTTGCTGAAGCATAATAGGGTTTATGTCTATTCAGATTCTTCGAATCAAAAACAAATAAATAAATGTATTTTTTATATTTGTATGGTTCTTTGATCCAGATCACGGAATCACTATTGAAATTATCATGAAATCATTAAGAAAGTGGTGCTCCGGTTGGTACGCAGTGGGTTGAAGTGTGTTCTCACTTTTGCATGAATAATATTCCTCATAAAAATAGGCCCACCACTGATCGAGAGGTTCTTTCCTCGAAACTGGTATACGTGAGGCGCTGGGTTCGATACCCGGTACAACGCTCGTTGGCTTAACCGTAGTTTTCCGTGGTTTTCTCCGAATCTAGCGTAAATATGGACTAGGACCTCTTAGAAAGACCCACATGGAGGACTTTCCTACTGAGGCCTAGAGCCCTAGTGCAGACAATTGACCTTAATGATAACAGTACCGCGTCGCCTCACAAAAATATACAAAAGTTAGTTGAATTCATTTTTTGTCCTCCTGGCAAAAACGCTCCCACAAAGCGACTGTTTAACTAACGAAATAAAGATATATGAAAAAAGTCCCCTTTATATACCTACTTTAAAAATTTATTAACTACTAAGACTAATTTAGGTTATACTTGTGAGAACTTTTATAAATTGTTGATAAAGAATGACTGACTGTTCGTTAAAACAAATCGTTTCAATTGCCGAATATAAATTTAATTTTTTTCATTTGCCAGTTTTATTTTTTCTTTTATAATTATAATTTTAATAAAAAAGTGTCTATTAACATTTTATGTAACTGCATGTATGTACCACACACAAAAGAAAAAAAAACGTTTTTGTCTATAGCAAAAATTAATAATAATAATAATAATAATAATGCATATTGTCCAGCGACACCTATAAAAATTAGAGATTTTTCCTCTCGTATCCGTATATTATTAATTTAACTTAAGATGTACTGGTCCAAATCCATCGTTTGAGATAAAAATGTTTCCACCACTTGCGTAAAGTAGCTTTTGAATCGGTTTTTATAATCATTTTCATTCAATTTTGTGTCCTCTAAAATGACCTCTTTTTCAAAATTGAATGCCTTCAATTTTCTTATAAAATAAAAGGCAATGTGTAATTTCTCCTCTTTTTCCAATAAAAAATTCTGATCACCTTATACGTAAAAAGTCTGGAGTGACTCCACTCGACTTTCCGAACATTGAGCCATTAACAGTTTTGTAGATAAAGTAAAGAAAGAGGACTTGCTAAACAAACAAAAGAGAGAAAATCATAATAGAGCGTTTGAGTATTTTTCTCCATATATTACACGATGTTTTTTTTAACACTGAACTTTGAGCCCATAAGATCATAATAATAAAGAATTTTTCGTTGTGTCCCTGTAAAAACCTATAAATGCTAGATTCATCAAAATGCTTATAGTTAGTGCAACTGTGATTTACAATATTCATATAAATTTTCAGCTTAATTGAATAAAACGTTTAGAGGCTATCGCACTTTTAAAAATTTGGTCCCATAGGCCATAATGATAAAGAATTTTTCTTTGTGTCCCTGTAAAAAAACTGTAAGTGCTAAATTCACCAAAATCTATACAGTTGGTGCATCTGCGACCTATAACATGTGTACAATTTTTTTGCTCAGATTAATAAATCGTTTAGACGCTATGGCACTTTTAAAAATTTGGCCCCATAGGCCATAATGATAAAGAATTTTTCCTGTTGTCCCTGTAAAAAAAACTATAAGTGCTAGATTCACCAAAATCTATAGGGTTCGTACTATGGTGACTTACAATATAGTATCAACTTAGCTTATTCGAACAAAGCGTTTAGACGCTAACGTGTTCACTCACACACATACACACATACATACACACACACATACATACATCATCGTAAAAATAGTGGAAACGGATTCGGGGTACCTCGAAGCGTATAGAAACATCAAAATCTCAAATTCGGATTTTTGACATGATTACAATACTTTCCTCGCTATAGTGTTCGGAAAGAAAAAAATAGAGTAAGTTAATCATATTTTGTGGCGAGTACCTTTTTCATTTTCAGCGAGTGTAATCTAAGTTGAAATTTCGGCCCCTGCTATAAACACTATTTCAACCTGGGCAACGCCGGGTACACCTGCTAGTTTTACAATAATGATTTGTTCAAGCGTAAATTTAATCATAGGTTATACAGTATGTTTACATGAGTTATACAGCTATAATTATATCAAACAAATTTCTGCTTATTATTGTAAAAATTATTTTTGAAAGATGTTTTCAAGTCAACACGAAAAAAATATCAGTTAACACGATTCGAACTCTACCCACAAAATAAATAAATAAATAAATAAATATAAGACAAAAAACTTTTTATAAACCATGTTTTTAAATTTTCTGTTGAATCATAGCCATAGAACTAACTACATTAGCACCTTATCAACGCATATTGTTACGAAATTGTAAATAATTGTATTTATTTTTGTATAAATTGTTTCAAAGAGGCTTAGTAAGTTGATAAAATGTCAATTTTCTGCATTTCCAGCTCTTTTTCGCGTTAAAGTAGCTTAATTTCCCTTTTAAAACACATTGAAAAGCAGGTAATGGATTTGGCGTCAAATTTGGCGACTTTTTACCCATTGGCGACTTTTTTGGCAACTTTTGGCGAGAAAATCCTTATTATCGATATTCCAAAGATGGGCGCTCTAATGTGATTGGTTAAAGAGTTACGGGAAATTTGAATTAAAAAAAAAGTTGGTTTTAAAAATAAAATATTAATCCTTTCACAACAACATATATTTGCTTCATGAACTACATTAGCACTTTATCAATGTGTAGAAAATCTTTAAAGTGATAATGACGTCATTTTTTATCAGATACATAATTTAACTTTTTACAACTTTTTAACGCTCACGTTTAGTTAAATGTATTTATTTTTATGTAGAAAGAAAATGAACTCGTAAATTTTTTTTTTGGCAACAATTAAATTATAGCTAATATTTTAATGAGTATTTTTATTGCTATTACAAGCTTATTATTTTCATATTTTAATTAATTAAAAGAAAACTATTCGAAATTTCGAAAATCTGACTTCGAAGTATTGTGTTGTCACCGGGTTCTGACTACTGTGAAAGTTCCAAATGCCTAGCTAGTAGGGAAGTTAGTTAAAAATAGATTGCAAGATTTATACCGGACAAACCAACAAACAAGAATAGAAGTTAATAAAAACATGGTAAAATAAAAATAAAATAATAATAGACCGGCAGGTCGGACAAAATCGGGTAACCGACTCGATGCAGAACTCTACATCTCGACAACACTCGGAAATCTAAAATGGGCGGTGAAGCAGAGAAAAAATGGTAGTGTATAATAAAATGTTACAAAAATCTCAAATGAACAATTTCAACATTTTATGGCTAATCGTTTTTAAATTACACAAGATACAACATACTTTTCATAAATCGGGATTAAAATAATTCTTGGGGTATTTATAGTATTTCCTGTCAGTGTGGTTTATCATACATTGGCCAAACTAAACGCAGTCTTAAATTTCGTCTAAAAGAACATATGAATTACGTCCGCAAACAAGAAACCAATAAATCGGCTATTTCTAAACATTGCTGGGAGGAAAATCATAATTTTAAATTTAATTCAGCTAAAATAATTTGCAGACCTAAATCCATTCATGAACTCGATTTCTTTGAAGCTTTTCATATTTATAAAAATTTTAAAAACCTTGTAAATTGTGATTTCGCTATTCCCTATTTGTCTGACTGTTGGAAATTTTATATTCAGTCCACATTTTCTTAATTTTTCTACTGTTTACACAGCTAACTTTCCTATATTCCTATTGGCCACCCTCCCCACCTTTCCCGTAATCCTATTGGTTGAACTAAATCCGGCCCCTCTCCTATATATACGAGCACTTCTGATTCAGAATCCTTTTTGCACTGAAGACGGTACGCTTTAGGCTACTGAAACAGCTGTATACATTTCCAAAAATTTTTTTTGGCGTTTCTGACGTAGTAGTTTATTCGGGTTTTAATAGTAGTAAATAGTCCATAACAGAATATTCATAAAATTATCAAAATAAAGTATCTTAAAAAATATCTTATTTTGAGAATCTCATTCATTTTCAATGTTTGTTTGCGAATATCAGTTGTGATTACGATGCATAAATAATTTTAACTGAGTGAGAAAGAAAACCATAACACTGGAACTAAACAAGAAAAATAATAATCGATAATTTATAAATAGAATATTATCAATAGTATTAATTGGACTTTTATTTCTTTATCAGCACTTTATTGTCTGCTTTTTTTCTTCTCTCTCTCTCCCCCACTTTCTCTTTTAATAAGAAAAAAACGTAATATAATAGACATGAATATCTTCATAAATAAAACTTTTTTTTTTTTTTTTTTTTTTTTTTTTTTTTAAATCGTAATATAGGGCAGTTCCTTGTTTGTAAACAAACATCTCAACTTTTATGAGTGGTTGGCAAAAAGGCTTGGGAAAAGCATAGCGATGGCGATTACTTGATTACTACCAACGGAAAAATCAATGGTGGGCGGGGCGCGGGAAAGTCTAGCGCGCTTTTTTGCCAACCACATGACGTCACGAGGAAATGCTCTATAGTCTAACTTAAGAACTGGTTTTTTATAGGATATGTTTAGACTAATTAAATGGTATGACGTGGTTATCCGATGCCTTCGAAAAATCGATGAGTTATCATCCAATGTATTGATTCAATCGAGGTTTCTCACCCTGCGAATTCCCAGATTCCTGTAACATTTACTTTATTGTTGTCATTCGCAAACTTGACCCCTAAATATTAATTTTTTAGGCTTTTTGTCCCAAAATTTTCATTTCGCTTCGTAAGTCTTCCTTTAAGTGATTTTGTTATGTTTGATTCAAAAATAAAATAAATAAGTAAATAAACTCATTGATTTGTGAATAGATTTTGGATATATAGACAAGAGACACATACACGTTTTAAACACACATTATAGGTTTTTTCTTTTTAATCTTTCGAATCATGACGAAATTTTAATATTTTGTTAAAATGTGAATAAAATTTTACAATATGAATGCAGTTATCTTCATGTGTAGTTTTTTATAGACAGACATAAAAAATTGTAATGTGTTAACATCTGTTATTTCCTCAAAAACACTGGAATGGCTATGAAATGCAAATTTGTTTTTAACAAAGACTATACTGATTATTATTATTATTATTATTTTAATGATTACACTGCCGATTAAATGATTATTTAAAATGGTTTCTTAAAAATGATTACACTACCTATTAGATGATGATTTTAAATGATTACTTAAAAATTATTACACTACGTTAAATGTAATTGCTTTACAATGAATAATATTTTCGCTATAAAACTGTATGTAATAGCAAACATACCAACATTTTAATTTATTCAGGAGCATTCATAGACCTATTATAACAGTGGACGGAGCATTCCATTATTACGGGAATATAAGAAAGTGTGACAAAGATGAAACATCTGACTATAGGAAAAAGGTTACCCTCTTTGGCATTTATCGCGTTATTGGCGATTTTTTTTGTTTTGAATATAAATATTTATTATCATTAATATTATTAAAAATACAGCAAGCAAAACTTGTGTAAAGTACTACAGCTGTCAAAATTTATTTTTACCTCATTATTAACATTTTCCAACAAAGTTAAAAAATGTTTATGAGTTCGGTTTGTCTATCTATCTATACTTGCTTTAACTGCCATAAATAAACTTGGAATTTCTTGAAATTAATATATGGTATAATATATTTAAACTAATTTAATTTAAAAAGAACTAAATTTAACAGTTATAAGCATTGTACAAAAATAATTACTTAAAAAGTACGAAATAATATAATAATTTAAAAAATAATGCTCATTTTACATCTAATCACTATTGCTTACAATAAAATTTCTCTTAGATTTAAAACAATCTAACTTTTAAAGGGAAATAAAAATTTTAAAGGTTACCGAAACTGAAAAGGCTTCTCTTTCCACCAAAATCCAAATTGTGATGGCATGTCTATCTAAAAGTGAATACAAGGCCTTCGCCAATTGTTCACTGCACAACTGTACTGCGACGTTAAATTCATTCAATCTCGACATTCTTAAATGATACATAAAAAAAAAAAAAAAAAAAAAAAAAAAAATGCCTGCAAAAAAATAGATAAATAAATAAAATTCTGATTAAATGCGTTTCAGTAGGAACTTTGCTGAGCTTATCAGAAAAATTTCTCTCCTTCACGTTTTTTTTTTTTTTACAAAAAAAAAAAAAAAAAAAAAAAAAAAAAAAACCTGATTTTTAATTAAAAATATTCCAGAATTATAGCAAAGTTAAATCAAAATATTAAGCAAATACAAAGAAATTTTCTTGAAATTTTGTTTAATGGGTTAATGGTACACATTTGTATGCTAAGACAAAAACGTACCGTTATTTCAATAAAGATTGGTATTTTTTCTCACGCATATATGATAAAGAATAAGCATTATTTTTTTTGTCAAATTTTAGAAGCTGATTTTTTTGCTGTATTTACAGGCTTTGAAGTTCCCTGAATCTGAATATCAAGATTTTAGGGGTTGATCTATGGTGTTTTTCTATAAATCTGTTATCAGCATAAGTTAAATACAAATGTTAGTACGAAGTCCAAACTCGGTATTCTAAACCAAATAATATCAACAGTATTTCAGATAATATCAACATTATCTGAAAATTTTGATTGAAATTGGAGAAAACAAGTATGTGTACAGACTAAGCCTCTGACCCGCGACTCACAGTAAAGTAATGTTAAATTTATGTTATATAAAAAAGTGAATTAAAATTCTATTACACAAAATACAGTTATAATATTGAATATATCTTTCAGAGAATTAAATTTGAAATACAAAATTACTAATAGTATGCAATTACATTAAAATTAGTACATAATTACTATAATTATAATTAAAAATTACTTAAATTATAAACAAATTTCAGATTTTATTGTAATAAAACTTATTGTAATAAAAAATGTGCTATTCTAAATATTTTGATAGTATATAAAAAAAGTAAAACAAAGAAGCAAAATCTACATTGGAAGACATATAACACTGGTCTACAGTGGTTCGGTAACAGCGGTCAAATTATTATTTTTATTATAAATTCCAATTTTTATTTAAATATCTGCATGTAAAAATGTCCCACCCCGTCACATTTTTCTGTTAGAGTATCAGAAAATGGCAATTTTACGATTTTTTTTATCATTTTCACAGAATCACAGGTCCTGCTGGTAACCCAGAGTCCTGGAAACTCACCCGGCAACCATGTTTGTTCCATTTTTTTTGTTAAAGTATCAGAAAATGGCAAATTTCACTATTTTTTTTTATGATCTTTACAATACAGTCGACAGCAAAAGTATCTGAGCACTAGCCAATCAATTCCAATATCAAAAAAGTGCATTTAATACTATTTTGTTAAATAAATCCTTCTCGAATCATATTCTTAGACTACAAAATGACTCGACAAGGATTTATTTAACAAAGCAGTATTAAGTGTACATTTTTTAGACAGGGATTATTGCTAGGGCTCAGGTACTTTTGCTGCCGACTGTATCACACACGGTAACCTTTCGGGCTATCAACCCTACCTCCTGGCCATACTCTCTGCTGGCAATCCCTATTTGGAAACCCTGTATTTGTATCTTACCTGTTTTTTTTTTTTTTTTTTTTTTTTTTTGGGGGGGGGGGGGAGGTATTCTAGTTTACAGATATTCATTGTTAAGTATGATTGTGCTGTTTTATGGTTAAAGTTTCATGTTCAAAATGGCAAGTTTTCAGTGTAGAACTTGCAAAATAGTACTCGATAAGTTTTGCTGTATTTGCGAACTATTCATATTAAAATTACAAGGTAGACATTTAACACATAACGTAAAAAAGCCTATATTATTTTGGTTTTAAAATAACAAATGATAACAATTCATTCACTTAGTGTATTTTCCATGTTTTTATGTTCTACTTAGTCTACAATATGTATATTATCTCCATATTAACAATATTCAATGCTAAATTAATAATATTGATAGTAATAATGCACGTCTTCTAAAGACTTTTGTACTTTGCTTCCAGTTCAGATTAAATAATCGTAACAAAAAAACTGTACGTGTTACAAATTTTTCACTATTATTTTTTAATTCTGCACTACAGAATTAGTTGAAAATAGTTAATTTCATTTCTGTTACCCTCTAAAAAAATTTTTTTATCGAGTAGTGTAATTATCACATATAAAGTTTTATTCGTTGAGTATTAACATTTCCACAATTGAAATTATACTCATATCATGAGTCCTGTTGCTTTGAACTGCTGTAGAGAAAAACAATGTTATTCAATCTGTGCAATTAAAAAGTTAAATTCTTTTTTTTTTTTTTTTTAACATAAAAAATACGTTGAAAAATTTATTTTGCGGGTAGACCCGCGGGTCGAAAAATAATGAAAACTCGATCCGCACTCGATCCGCATAGCGGTTAATCCACAAGTAACCTAGGGTACTCGATCCGATGCAGGAATCTAGTACAGACACATACAAGATTATTCAAATACATCACGTTTGTGGATGAAATATATCATCGATACAAGTTAACATTTTTAGACTGTACAAAACAAAGTGAAATGAACATATATTTTTTATGTCCATAAAACTATGTTTCACATAGACTATGATAAGAAAAATAATTATCCGTCGTTTACAGATCTACAAAAAAGAATTATAACACATTAGTACTACGGTTGAAGCTCGAAGTGCGTTTACGTTGTAATAAAAATACATCGAAGGACTGGAGTTGAAAAGAAATAAGTTAAAAACTTTGCATAAACTCGATTTAAAAAAAAAAAAAAGTTGTGCCTTGGGGGGACATGTCAAAGTTGTGCCTTGGGGGGGGGGGGGGGACTCATGTCAAAGTTGTGCCTTGGGGAGGGGACTCATGCCAAAGTTGTACCTTGGGGGCGACTCATGTCAAAGTTGTGCCTTGGGGGGACTCATGTCAAAGTTGTACCTTGGGGGGAACTCATGTCAAAGTTGTGCCTTGGGGAGACATGTCAAAGTTGGGTCTGGGGGGGACTCATGTCAAATTTGTGCCTTGGGGGGGACTCATGTCATAGTTGTGCCTTGGGGGGGGGGACTCATGTCAATGTCATTTTGAAAAGATTTTGATGAAATTCTGGCAAAAGCAGAATTTAGTTTAGGACGGAGGACTATTAGTTTTTTTTTCTTCCTAATTATAACATCGCTTTCAAATTATTCAATTATATTTTCGATAAATTTTAGATTTCGATAAATGTCCAACTATCGAAAAATGATTTCGACAATTGTCCAACTATCGAAAACGACAACGCAAAAATCGCTGTCTGAGACTAATAGGCCCTCAGTCCAAAAAAAAAAAAAAAAAACTCGCAACAATTGCTTCGAATCGTTAAAAAAATGGCAATTTTGAATTTATGTAATTGAAATATGTGAATAAAGTACCCCAAAGGGCACGAAAAGCCTCACATGTATATCAGTTCTTTTTCTTTGTGTGTGTGTGTGTGTGTGTGCTTTTAAATGCTTTATCATCATCATTAAACTGTTTTTTTTTTTTCAAATAGTCCATTTTTCTGTTGTGTCACTTTTCTTCTCGTAATACGATATGTCAAGTAAAACTGTTTCTATAAACTTTGAAATGTTTTTAAACTGCATTAGAAATAATCATATACAGTGATTCATATTTCATGCCTTAAAGTGTAATAATAATATATCTATAAGAATATAAGGTATACACTGTAAAAAATAGTTTCTTAAAAATAAGCTGAATTGTCTCAAAATAGCTCCGAAACAGTATATACTTAAATTTGAAAACCCATATGTACTCATTTTTGAGTATACATGCTCAAAAATGGGGTTGACTAATAAGAATACCAATATCCCCATGTTTGACACGTCAGAATACTCAAAAATGAGTACATGGGTTTTCAAATTTAAGTATATATTGTTTCGGAACTATTTTGAGACAATTTAGCTCATTTTTAAGAAACCATTTTTGACAGTGTAAGCAGTGTGAAAGCCACCCCAGATCATTTCTATTATTTCTAATGAAAATTTTATTTAAAACAAATAAAATGGTCTTTTAAAATCTCATTATATATAGTTTTAATCAAAGTCTTTCTCTGGGAAAAATCTTCGCACAAATGTACTTCCTATATTTCAATAACCACGTACGCGCATCATATCCTATACTAGTATACGAGAAAAAGATTGAAATAATTCACTTTTATCCTTTTTGTAAAGCTTCTCAAAAATTTCAATCGCTTTCTTTTATTATTATTCGATTCACTGATTTTGAAAACAAACAAGGGTATAGTATTTCACGAAAACGAATCTTTCAAAATTCCATTTCAAAGTAAGAAAGAAAATATTTATTGTATACGAAAATCACAAAAAATAAGGTTTTTTTCTCCCTTTCATCGCATAATATACGAGAGATATCGGATCATAAGATAATCCTTCTTACCTTCTGATTTGATTTTGATGTTTGTTTTAAGAAAATTTATTTTGGATTTATATATTGAATTTCAGTAGTTTTGTAGTAGTTTTCAGTATTCGAAACATATTTTACTAGGTTTTCAATTAAGCATATAATTTTATATTATTAAATTTTAATTTTAATTAAAATATATCGAAATTTTGTCATGAGTTTGTGATTGTTTTTGTTAAAAGAAATTTTGTACTTTTGTTTTAAATAACAATGAATTTTATCTAACTACACTACCGGACATACAAAATGTAACACCAAAAAATAGGACTTATAATTTAGTATGCAAATTTATTAGATAAGAACAACATATCTTCTTGCCCCTGAAGAAGATAGGCTACATCCTTTCGAAACCGTTGTGCTTACATTAATTTTATGGAGCGTGAGGAGGTTTTAATGTGAAATGTTTAAATGTAAAAGCAATAATTGTGCATTTTTCTTTTTATGCTGCACTTGAACTTATTTCTTTTCGTCTGATGAAGAGTCATGCTTAATTGCTTTACACCGGAAAAATTGTTGAGTGATTTTTTAACTTATGATGCTATTTAAAAATCTTTCATTATTATTATTATTATTGTTGTTGTTGTTCTTGTTATCATTATTCTTATTATTTTGTGTGTTCGTTCACTATTTTTCCAAGTTAGTGTATACAAATTTCTGTGTTTTTAACCTCTTTATTATAATAATTATGTAAATCATGATAAAACAAAAAATAAAAAACATTTATTATTACCTAACCCTTAACACGTACGCTAGAAGATGACGATTTTTCAACTTATAGTGCTTGTTTACAAAGTTTTACTTTAAAACAGGAATAAACTACTACGTCAGAAACGCCAAAGAAAAATTATTGAGGTGCATACAGCTGTTTCGGTAGCCTAAAGCGTACCGTCATCAGTGCAAAAAAAGAATTCTGAATCTGGAGAAGTACTCGTATATATAGGAGAGGGACCGGATTTAGTTCAACCAATAGGATTACGGAAGAGGTGGGGAGTGTGGCCAATAGGAATTAAGGAATGTGTAGCTGTGTAAACAGTAGAAAAATTAAGGAAATGTGGACTGAATGTAAAATTTCCAACAATCAAACAAATAGGGAACAACGAAATCACAATTTACAAGGTTTTTAAACATTTTTATAAATATGAAAAGCTTCAAAGAAATCGAGTTCATGAATGGATTTAGGTCTGCAAATTATTTTAGCTGAATTAAATTTAAAATTATGATTTTCCTCCCAGCAATGTTTAGAAATAGCCGATTTATTGGTTTCTTGTTTGCGAACGTAATTCATATGTTCTTTTGGACGAAATTTAAGACTGCGTTTAGTTTGGCCAATATATGATAAACCACACTGACAGGAAATACTATAAATGCCCCAAGAATTATGCATAACAATAGGATCTTTTAACTGAGAAAAGGTGAGTTTATTGGAAGGCGAAAATATTATTTTAAAATCATATTGTTTGAGAATTTTAGCTATGGTTTGACTGGTTTTAGAAAAATAGGGTAAAACAATACTGATATTAGATGTGACTGATTTAGTAGACGAAATACGAGGGAGTTGTAATTTTTGGATAGCTTTGTCTATAATGGTAGGGTCATAACCTCTGTCAATTGCGATGGCTTTCAGGTATTTAATTTCAGATTTCAATAAAATAGGATTTGAACAAATATTAAGGGCATGGTTTACAAAAGTATAGAAAGCAGCCATTTTTTCTTTGGCGTTTCTGACGTAGTAGTTTATTCCTGTTTTAATATTCCAACGCCAAGTCTCCTGCTATTAAAAGTTTTACTTTATTATTTATTATTATTATTTTGTGAGTGTGTTCACCCTTTTTGAAAGTCAATGTATACCAATTTTTGAATTTTTTACCTCTATTAATATAAAAATCATTTAAGACAAAAATTTAAATATATTTTTCTGTTGCTTTACCTGTAACATATATATTAAAGATGCTGATTTTTCGACTTATAGGGCCAGGCTTACAAAGTTTTTCTTCATTACTCTCCCCTCTCTCCCCCCCCCCTTTTTTTTGTGTGTGTGTATGTGTGCGTTCACTATTTTTCAACTCAGTAAAAATGAATTTTTGCATTTTTGACCTCTATACTGTTATAAAAATTGAAATTAAATAAAAATTTAAAAATACTTTTTCATTACCTCACCCGTATCAAGCAGTCTAAAAAAGCCCATCACCGACACTTATTTTTCTATAGTCGCAAGTAAAAAGAATAAAAACGCGATTTTTGGTTGAAATTAATACGGCGATTTAGAACGCGATGGTTTCAAAATCTTTTAAAAAAAAATCTTGTTTTCTTACTTATTCATCAAAATATTGACCTGAGACATAAAAATTAAACTAAAAAAATACATTAAAAAAAAGTTTTAGCATTTTTATATATAAATCAAAAATTTTAGCGGATTAAATATCTGGAATTATGAAATTTTAATCTTTTCAATGACCGCAATACAAAAAACTTTGGAATTAACCAAATGGATGACATACTTTAATGAGATTTTATACAAAATTTCAGAATTGTTTTACAAAAGGTCTTGTTACAAAAGCAAAGTTGTCCAAATATTATTCAGAAATTGAAATTGAAATGTAAATGCATTTATTTATTTTCGTTACCTTTTCTGTCTTATGTAATTTGTATAGGTCCCCTGAAACATAACCTGCTTTGTTCCATTAAAGGTATTTTATCGAGACATTGGAAAGTGGTTTAGTCAAACTTTTTTTTTTTTTTCTTTATGATACAATGCTGACATTTTGAACATCCCTTTATTAGTGTATGGGGAATCGTTCACTCACGTAAAAAGTTAAAAATTTATTTGCAATCGTAAATTTACTTAGTTTGTAATCTTTATGGTTTTATGTGTTTGAAAGCTAATTGCGTATTCTTTTTTTTTTTTTTTTTTTTTTTTAAATCTTTTAATCCTGTTACTATAATTTATAGTTTTTTAACTAACATTTTCTGATTTTGTTTTCGTATTTGTGTTTTGTTTAGATATTATTTTCTGAATTGTAATAAATTACTTCTTGACGTATTAAATAATTGATGTATGATCTTGATGTACATGGACTTCTTTATGTATTTGGTAGTCAAATTTGTAATTTGACTACTGAAAATGATATAACTTCCTGAAAAACAGTTACCGGCTCGTAGATATTATTAAAAATCTGAACAATGTTAACAATATTATGACTTATGACTCTAAATATTTAGTCAATAACATTATTTTGTCTGACCTCTATCAAATTATTTACAGCTATTTTAACAAGTGTAAAAATCAGATTACTCTTCCTCACCATTTTAACGCTCCACATTATTTTAAAACTCTTATTACTATTGTTATTTATAATAATTGTATATTACTTAACAATCAAGTTCATATTCAAAAAGTCGGAATGCTACAAGAGGGAGGGGTCTTAACCATATGATATTATGAGCGTAATTTTTGTTATGATTATGTACAACTATACCGTTATATTTGTGACGTAATTATTTTTTAAGTTCATTTTTCTTTTCTTTTCTTTTCCTTCATTCTACTTTTGTTTGTTTGTTTAATTAGATTTTTCTTATAATTTAGCTTTAATTGACACTTCCTTTAAGAAAGAATCTATTAACCTTTTGTACTTAAGAGTTAATTTTAACGGTTAGAAAATTTATCCTAATATTTATGAGGAAATACATGATTTTTGAATGTTTATCTAGTTTTTAATTTTGACTCATGCCTTCATATTGCAGATGTTGGATTACGGAGGTCGGGTGTTGTTGTAGGCTGGTTGGTTGGCAGGTTAATTGAAATTTATTATTATAAAAAGGAAGAAGCCTTGTTTCATTTATAATGCATTAAAAAAAAATGTGTGTGAAACAACCATACGATTTCCATTGCCCACAATAAAACGTATTATGAGCACTTTTTGGAGAAAATGTGATCAGAAGACATAAAACTGATTTAACAAAGTAGACACCTAAAAATTTTCGGTATGAGAAAGCTGATACTCGTGTAAAGACATATGAAACGGAGTTTACATAGAGAGTTAAAAAAATAAGAAATAAAATCGGTTAGCGGTATTTTTTTAAACACAAATTTTCGAAATCTAAAACTGACTTACCTAATCAGGATGACTGTTAATTTTCCTGTAAGAACCACGTAATACATGAGAAGGGTATTTCAAATGGGTTTATGTAACAAATTTCAAGAAATTCGTTAGAGCCGTTTTTGAGGTACTTACTTTTACCAAAACTTGGCATACTCAATTGTTGACCGGAAAACAACAATTACATACAAAAGAATATCTAAAAGGGGGTTAATGTGGCGAGTTTGAAAAAAAATCCGTGCAGCCGTTTTTAAAGGAACGCACTTGCGAAGGAAATTGAGCTATTTATACAGAACGCCTGTTCATTTTCCTGAACTAACCAACTATTTCATACGAAAGGACATCTAATAGAACGTTTATATAGCAACTTTGAAGAAAATCATTGGAGCCGTTTTTAAGATATGGACTTACAATCCTACTTCTGGTTCCCGATGTACCACTTCCGGTTTTCCAATTTTCACCGAAAGTTGGAAAAATCATCTATACACTAGACCTGTCTCAATTCTGAAGTTTCAGAGTTCTACCTTTATTAGCTACGGAGATATGATAGTCAAAAGATTCCTTACACATACACATACATACCGACCAATTTCTAAAAGCTACTTTTTTTCGGCTTAGGGGATCTTAAAACATGTAAATCAGGTAAAAACTCGATATCGAATTTCTGGATCAAATACAATACTTCCATTACCTAAGGTAGTTGGATAATGGAAGTAAAAATAATCAATATGTCCTTATCTTTACTTCTATTATATTTATGATACTCAATTTATTACACTTTATGCCTGATATATGGTCTTCGGTAAGTATCCTAATGTTGATAAAAATTCTATTTATAATATTATAATATTCATTAAAATTAATTATTAAAACCTTTAAACAAAATTCTATACCTTCATAACCTACCTTAACACAACCTCTATATTCGACATTTATATTGTTAATAATTAAAATGAAATTATTCATATTCATTAGTTTCTCTACAGTTGTTTAAAAATAATCATAATAATAATAATAATTTTAGAAAAAGCTTATTCCATTTTTGATTCAAATATAGATCACTATAATTAATGGGATATGTTACCATATGATACAGTGATTCTATCAAGCAACTTTTTATTTTTACTTGTATTACTAATAAATAAATTTTAAATAAGCCATACTTCAGTAATGGGGTAGTTATGCGTATAAAGTTTTGAGGTGTAGCTTTTTCAGAAAACAGGAAAATTCTAGCATAGCAGCGACACCTATCGGCCGATATGCACACAATTTTATATGAGTAAGAAAATTGTCACTTGATACTCAATCTGTAAATTCGAAGTTATTCATTCATTGTTGCACCATCTGTCGCTGATAATATTTTTTAAATTTTGGAAAGACTTTTTTATATTTTTTACCTTGCCTATGCTCAAGATGTTTTTTTAACATGATTTATAAAAAACAGCTTTTCGCACAATATTTAAATAAATTAAAAAATGCCATAGTTATGTACAATTGATTTTGAGACATATCTTTTTCATAAACAAGGAAAATTACAGCAAAACGGCGCCACCTTTTGAACGATATGCACACAAATTTTAAAATGAGTAAGAGATACAGACCGAGGGATGCATTTTGTTAAGTCTTTAATGTTCAATAGAAGGTAAGGTACAGCCTCAACTTAAATCAGATATGAGCTGTTAATCGCAAAACCCTGCAATTTATAGGACCCTTATATCCATATTTTTTGTCACTGCATCTGTGCAGCGCTCCCTATCGACAAAAATTTTTAATCTTTTTTTTTTTTTTTTTTTTTTCCCTTTACCAATTAAAAAAAAAGTTTCCCTTCACGAGAATAACTGCGTTTAATTTTAATTTTTAAGAATTTGTAATATATGTACAAACGTATTTGGCACCCGATATATATATATATATATATATATATATTAAATTATTTAATTCCTTTACAATACTCAGCAAATGAGAGAAAGTATATATATATATATATATATATATATATACAACTGACATTTTTAATTGATTTTTTAATAAGTCATTTTTTTACACAATTTTACAATCTATTATATATATGTTTGTCTAAAATTCGCATTAATAAAAGCGCGATTAATGATTTTCGAAAACACTGTATACATACTCGCTTACAGGTTAACATTTAACGACTTTCATTTTACATAAAATTTGATAAAATCCCTTCACAATTCACAACCGTTTAAAATTGCTTTTCAAGCATTTATACGGAAAATAATGAGAACGCGAGAGAGACGGATCTTTATATATATTAAAAAAAAAAAAAAGCGCAAAATTGTAAATACTTTCGGTTAAAATCGATAAAAGTATTATATTGGCATCAACAGCTGGATTAAGCGTGCCAAAAACACTTGGAACCTTCAAACTAGAAAAAGAAATCAAGCTAAACGAACAAATTGCTAAAAGAAAAGACAAAAAAAATCCCCCCATCTGCTCCCCTTCCCCCATTCAAAAAAAAAAAAAAAAGAAATACAGAAAGAAAAAAAATAAAGAAAGAAAATGAAGAAAAAGAAGAAAACGTGTTTAACTAAAAGAATGTACAGGTATTTTCAATTTCAGTATTTAATATTTAGCTGCAGATCAATACTTTTGTGATCAATTTTTAATTTTTTATATATTTTAGTATTCGTTATTTTAGGTTTTTAGAGTATTTTATCTAGTTCTTTGCAATATATAAAACTATTTTAAAACTGTATTAAAAGATACATTTATGGGTGTTTTATTTTAATTATTATTATTATTTTTTTTTTAATTTAACAATTTTAAGAGAAACTGAACACAACAGTAACTCAATCATAATATATATCCAGACTTAAAACACATAATATACTATTGATTAACCTAAGGTTAACATATTTCAACGACTGATTATTATTATTATTATTTTAATAGTATTTAGTTTACTAATTCAATAAAAAATATTATTAAAAGTAAAGAAAAGAAAAAACTTTTTATATGCAAATAAAAATACAAAAATCGGCATTTCATTTCATTTGTTTAGTTAATATGCTATTATTAAGTCATAGCTTGAAGTGGATGAAAAAACTTTCTCTTATTGATACTTTTCTTCGGTACATATTCATGAGCATCCATCCCCCTTCCTCCCTTTCCGTCATAGAGATTGAGGTAGGTGGAAAAATGAAATCCGCATTGCTCGCTCTCTCTGAACTGCAAGATAGTTTCCCTCTCTGACATAGCGTAGTGGTGTTTTACTGTGACTGCGGATGTGTAGCGGCACATTGGGGGAGAAGTTTTACTTTTTTTTTTCCTCTCTTACGACAATGCGTCTTTTCTCCCGCACTAGAACTGCGAAAACTTTAGCTCAACAGTTTCTCTGCAGACAGACGTGAGGGAAATCAAATCTAATCACGCAATTTCTGTGCAATAGAATTATAAATGGGGAAAAAAAGAGAGGGAAAAAAAAGTATAATCAATGAATTAAGTATCGTTTCGAATGTCATGATTTATTGCATTAACCTTGTTCAAACATGTGTAAAAGATAGCGTATTTTATGTTCGTAGCTTTGATTTATTTTATTTTTTGCACATAAGATTTAAAGCAGACGATTAAAGAGTTCGTTTAACTGCAAACTGATTAAATTAAATATAAGACATCATATCTCATAAAAAAGATACTGATTAAAAAACGCGTGTATCATTAAAAAATTTCTTAAGAAAACACTTTAAAACACGTATATTAAAAACATATTTAATTAAAAGATTTATTTATTTCAATTATTAAAGTAAAGACCTTACTTGTTTGCTTCATTGTTTGCATAAGCTGTTTTTCGCTGGAGGGTCCTCCGCTTCATCAGTCGTTGCTTCATATGTCGTTACTTCATCAGTCGTCAAACAACGACTGATGAAGTGGAGGACCCTCCAGCCAAAAACAGCTTATGCGAACAATGAAGCAAACAAGTAAGGTCTTTAATTTAATAATTGAAATTAATGTTTCGTTTTCAACCAGTTTAAATTTAGACTTATTTATAGTTAAAATACATTTAAAAGATTTTCACCTTGACCATCAAGGTATCACCGGGAAAATATTTTTAACAATTGTGTTTCTAAAGTGCAGCTCTCTTTATATCACATTTTATAGTTACAGATACAGTTAAGCTTGAAGTATAGAAAATTTTAAGATGGTATTCACAGAATATCGTCTGCTACACCATCTCTCTATATGTATTAATTTTTCTGTGAATAACATCTTCAAATTTTCTATACATCAAGCTTAACTGTATGTGTAACTAGAAAATACGATATATTATAGAGAGAGCTGCACTTTAGAAAAACAATTGTTAAAAATATTTTCCTGATGATGCCTTGATGGTCAAGGCGAAAAGCTTTGAAATTTAATTATAAATAAGTCTGTTAATTAAACATGTTTTTAAATATACATGTCTTCTTAATTTTTTTTTTTTTTTTTTTTTGATTAAATAAGATTTTATGCAGTTTCTTGTATTTTGATTTTGGCAACGGAAATTTCTTTCTACATTAAGTTTTGGCTTTCATCAAAAATTTTATTTTTATGTATGTTGTGTGATATAATCCCAATTTGTGATGGATGTATTTTTCATTGTAAAATAATCAGAGAAATACAACTCATTGTTAAAAATTGGTAAAAATATTGTTCCTACTGAATTGATCTAAAAAGCATGTATTACTTCGAATGAAACTAATTGAAAGTTGTCATAAAATGCAATAAATCAATTAAGTAACTGGAATAGCAATAATTATTATGCCAGGAGGAAAAGCAAAATAAAAGTCAATTAATTTTTACTTTCCGAACACTATAGTGAGGAAAGTATTGTAATCATGTCAAAAATCCGAATTCGAGATTTTGATGTTTCTATACGTTTCGAGGTCCAACGAGTCCGTTTTCACTATTTTTACGATGATGTATGTATGCGTGTGTGTATGTGTGTGTGTGTGTATGTATGTGTGTATGTCTGTGAGTGAACACGCTAGCGTCTAAACGCTTTGTTCGAATAAGCTGAAAGTTGGTACGTATATTGTAAGTCACCATAGTACGAACCCTATAGATTTTGGTGAATCTGGCACTTAAAGTTTTTTTACAGGGACACAAAGAAAAATTCTTTATCATTATGGCCAAGGGACCAAAATCTTAAAAGTGCGATAGCATCTAAACGCCTTATTCAATTGAGCAAAAACTTTATACACATATTATAGGTCACAGATACTCAATCTGTATAGATTTTGGAGAATCTAGCACTTATAGTTTTTTTTACAGGGACACAAAGAAAAATTCTTTGCCAAATTTTTAAAAGTGTGATAGCGCATAAACGCCTTATTAATCTCAGCAAAGAATTTGTACACATGTTATAGGTCACATTTGAACCAACTGTATAGATGTTGGTGAATCTAGCACTTACAGTTTTTTTACAGGGACACAAAGAAAAATTCTTTATCTTTATGGCCTATGAGACCAGCGATAGCATCTAAACGCCTTATTCAATTGAGCTGAAAATTTGTATGAATATTATAAATCACTGTTGCACTAACTATAAGCATTTTGGTGAATCTAGCATTTATAGATTTTTACAGGGACACAACGAAAAATTCTTTATCATTATGATCTAAGGGCTCAAAGTTCAGTAGCGTTAAATAAAACCTCGTGTGATATATGGAGAAAAATACTCAAACACTCTGTTATGGTTTTCTCTTTTTTGTTTGTTTAGCAACTCCTCTTTCTTTATTTTATCTACAAAACTGTTAGTTACTCAATGTTCGGAAAGTCGAGTGGAGTCACTCCAGATTTTTTTTAATTTGACAGACCAGAGCTAGGGGAAGCCGGGGTAATAAGAGACAGGGGTTATAAGAGACGCAGTCAAAAAACCCACCAAAAAATATACTTAGACAACTTTAAAAATATGTAATATTAAGTATCATGTGTATTCTTTACTACAATACACTTATTGAAAAGTTTGTAACACATTTTGAATTCTTTTTATACGACGAAAAAAAAACTTCACTTTGAACTTATCCTGAAAGTTCGTGACTTTTTCTAAATTTTTCTTTATTTTTTTTTTGTAGGTTAGATGTTTGGGATTTATTAATGTGTAACCTTTTGACCAAGACTATGACTTTGATGTACAATTTTTTAAAACCTTGAAAGCATTCTTTATTTACATGTTCTAGGCATGTTTCTTATTACCCCATTTTTATTTTTTGTGGGGGTAATAAGAGACATGAGTCTCTTATTACCCCCACTGTTATTTACTGTGCCCCCCACCCCCATTGTAGTTTCTGTTAATTCTGCCTGACTAGTTTACGATGAGTTTACCAAGTGTTAGGCCCAGTCTAAGTTTACCAAGAGAATTTTTTTTTTTTCACTTTAAATCAAAAAGCAGTTTCACTCATTAGGCTAGACCATATTTAGTTGATATGATTATGTAAATTTATGTTTAGAATGCGTACAAGTTAGTATTTAGTCATTAATACTTCATTACATAATAAATAAGTTCATTTATAATTACTAGAAAAATTCACTTGTATACACTTCAAAGATACGTCTCTTTTGCCTATTTTCGACTACACTTTAGAAAATGGGTAAAATATTTTATGCCCATTTTAGAAATTATACTGATGTTTTTGGTTAATCCCTAGGTTATGTTGATTATGTAGAACTATCATTAAGTACAATATTATATTATTTAGGACCTAATATTAAAAGAAATGAATTTCACAAACACATTTATGACAGTTAATTTTCGAGCAAACATATTTTTTGAATGGATGTAAATAATAAAAATTTAAAACTATTTGCTGATTCAGAATTGTTTCCAGATATCTTTAATTATCTCACACGATTTTACATTGCTATATATGGACAATTACAAGCCTGGTCTCTTATTACCCCGCGTTGGGTTATTAGAGACAAGGATTTAATGAAAATTTAAAAAAAGAATTTAACAAAAAAATTAAGTTCAAAAATCACCTAAAAAATCAAGAGGAGTCCATTTAATGAAATTAATACGAGACATTAATTTCAAGTTATTTAGATTAATAGTATAGATTTTATTAATATTTTTTGTCTCTTATTACCCCGGCTTCCCCTAGCTTTAGAGATCAATAATCATAGCAACAAATCGGTGCGCCGAGAACTAAGGGACAGGAATTATAGAAAACAATCAATACATATTGAACATATATTTTTAATTACATATCTTGTGGCTGTACATCAGTCAGATTCCCTCTTTCTTTCTTCCCGCGTTATCCTATGGGATTTTTGTTGCTTCGTTTTATAAGGATATTTCATTCAAAAATGAAGTTTTCCGAATTCTGTTTTTTGAATATTACTCTTTGAATATGTCACCTTTTAGCTTAACGGCCCTCTTCACTTACTGTCGCCGGAAGCCCGAGCCAATGTTATTCTATGGGGAAATTTTCTTTACAAATAACTTATTAACTAATACATATTTTTAAATTCCGTTTTCACATTCAGAAAATTCCCAACTGTTAAATTGACGGCCTTTTTTAAAAAATGTATTTTTTAATTTTTAATATTTTATTTTGAAATTGCAAAATGAAAAAAATTTACATATTGAAAATTCGTATTTTGCAGCTTCAAAATAAAATATAAAAAAAAATGAAAAAATAATTTTTTAAAAAAAGTCCGTCAATTTAACAGCTGGGAATTTTCAGAATGTGGAAACAGAATTTAAAAATATGTATTAGTTAGTAAATTATTTGTAAAGAAAAAATTCCCATAGAATAACATTAGTTTCGGCTTCCGGCGGCGGTGAGTGAAGAGGGCCCTTAATGAACAATTTTTTGAAAAATTTATTTATAAATTTTATTTCATTAAGTAAATTTAGGAGTCGATCTCTAAGCGAAATATTTGAATTTATTTTTTCAAAAAATTGTTCATTAAGCTAAAAGGCAACATATTAAAAGAGTAATATTCAAAAAACAGAATTCGGAAAACTTCATTTTTTGAATGAGATATTCTTATAAAACGAAGCAATGAAATTCCCATTGGATAACTTGGAAATAAAGAAAGAGGGAATCTGACTAATATACGGCCTTAAGGCTTCAGCAAAAAATTCATCTAGAGAGCCCCAAACACAAAAATTGCTACTGAAAATCACCCTTTAAAATTAAAATTTGCGATCTCATTATTACGTTTTTGCAATTTTATTTAAGGTATATTATGAAGTTCAAAATAAAATATAAAAAAAAATGAAAAAATAATTTTTTAAAAAAAGTCCGTCAATTTAACAGCTGGGAATTTTCAGAATGTGGAAACAGAATTTAAAAATATGTATTAGTTAATAAATTATTTGTAAAGAAAAAATTCCCATAGAATAACATTAGTTTCGGCTTCCGGCGGCGGTGAGTGAAGAGGGCCCTTAATGAACAATTTTTTGAAAAATTTATTTATAAATTTTATTTCATTAAGTAAATTTAGGAGTCAAAGAATCATCAGAGAGCCCCAAACTCAGAGCAAAATCATCAGAGAGCCCCGTAGACAGAGATTCCCTCTGTCTACGTTCAGAACACTTTTTTTGCAAAAACACAGAATATGGTTTAAATATACACATTTTTTATTAAAATGCGACTTAAAATTTTGAAAACATAGAATTTTCACAAATATTCCATAAAAATTTAAAAATTGGTTAATTTGTATAGAAATTAAGCAAAATTTTACATTTACGCCAGATGCTCTAAATTCAAATTAACTCAAAATATTTTAAATTCCTTTTTCTGCATATTACTATGACACTTACCTGTGCAATGAACTGAAATGTTTCTGATATTCCTTAAATTCACTTAAATATATCAAATCACACAGAAAAATACAGTTTTTTTTTTTTTTTAATTTCACTATTTTACATATAAGCCTGTATAATAATCAAATTTATACATAGGGCTTAACTTTTAGATTAAAGTATAAAAAGAAATGCATAAAATACTCTAGAAAAATTTTATCAAATTATCTTCAAAACTTTTGAAGTAATCAGACTTATCGTATACAATAATTATTAAAAATGTAGTTTTTCAGAAAATGTATTTAAAAATTTTGCTTTAAAAAACACTATATTCTATTCATTTTCTACATTTAAAATTCTCCTTATTTATCTGACACTCCTTCACTAATTTCATAATTAAGTACATTTGATTGGCTTTATAATAAATTTTGCATAATTTAGTAATTTTGATTAATAATTAAGTAATTAATTAAGTAATTTTGTAAGGCATAATTAAGTAATTTTAATTTAATTAGCTTAATTGGCTATAACTGCGGTTCTAATTATCGTACAAACAAAAGTAAAGGTGTTTTGGAAACCTAAAAGATTCCTCTATAAAACAGTACAGTAAACAGAAATTCGAATTTTTCTTCAAAAATGACAATTTTAAGGTAGACCTTAAATATCAGGAGATAAAATAAAGAGAAAAAAAAATCCTATACATACACTGATTCTCATAATTATAAGGACACCCTTTTGTCTATATTAACTAAACACTGATCACTATTATTTAAACAAATATATTTTTTATTAATTTGAATTTCATTAATAAAGGATATTTTAAAAAGTTTTATCGTTTTTCTATATTAAAAAACTTTAAATACGGTCAAAAAGATGATTTTTCAGGTGTTCACAATTATAAGGACAGCTTGAATCTTAGTATTTTTTTTTTTTCAGTTATTCTTTAAATTAATATTTTATGGGGTCTCTTTTTAGGGTAAAACAGTCAGACATTCCCTCTGGTATATATATATATATACCAGAAGAGAAAAAAAAATAGGTATATATATATATACTAAATATAAAAAATAGGTATATTTATATATATATACATATTTTTTTTTTAAATATTGAGTTTCAATACCATTTCATACAGCATACATGATATTCTGAATATATTTAAACTATTTAAAATTGCTTTCCACTTGCATGCACTATTCTAATATGATAAGTTAAGGCTTCTTTCAACTTTTAGGACACGGGAAAGGCAATAATACAGAAGTTTCTTTATTCAAACTATTTCCTATTGCTCTAGAAGTAGAGCAAAAATATAAGTCTTGTTGAAAAAATTATTATTACCCCCCAAAATCGAACAAAAATCTGAGAATTCCATGTTTAAAATTTGCGGATATTCTCTTGATGTTCATAATAATAGAAAAAATTACTAAATTCATTCTGCCTTCAGCAGAAACAGCTCCCCAGAGCACCATAGATCCACCTTTAAAATGCCCGATTCATATCTGCCTTTAAAAAATCTGCTCTGTCTTTCGCTATATTCAGATCGTGCCAGTAACTGTTAAAACCATTTGGTTAATCAAGAATAAATCGAAGATGCAACATTTTACCATTTAATATTGTCTTTATTCAACTTTAACACAGGCGTTATTTCCCCCATTAATTGATTATTGATTATTACAGGTTTTTTATTCATTTTAACATATTATTAATTAACATGCATAAATGTGGACCCCAACCTTTTGTTAAAAATACGAGCAAATTCATCAGCAGTCATTATAGTAGAACAGTAAGAGGAATTATGAGTCTTCGATCTCTGTAAAACAACTCTGATTTTGCATCACATCTCTCTCCTATCGAACCAGCAGTTCAACGTTTGATCACGTTTCCTTTAGCAATTTTAGATCATCGAATTTCATTAGAACGGAGGATGGAAATTATCCTTCCACTTAAAAAACACATTTATCATATTTCACTACATGAACGTTCTTTTTTTCGAGGAATTATCAGTAATGTCCGTCCAAGAAAAATTGAAGGCTTATATATGAATTAATCTAGTCCAATAGTTAACGAATTGAATGTCAACTGTAATTTATCTGCCAGTAAGTTAAATAAAACGAAAAAATCTTGATTGTCCCTAAAATTATGAACATCTAAAAACGTAGAAAAAAAAATATTTTGCTTTATTTTTTTACTAATTTTGTTTCATATTAAAATTTTTTTAGCAGTTTTGGTTTTTAGAATACTAGATATATTAAGTGCACTTAGTATATTCTTGTTCACAATTGTTTTTACATTAGTTATTTCAAAACACAGAGTGTCCTTATAAATATGAGAAGGAGTGTATATGAATATTTCAGTACTATTAAAAAAAAAAAAAAAAAAAAAACGACGTTCAATGTAAATACATTATACTAATGTTGAAAGTTCATGTAATTACGTTATAAATTATTAAATAATCTTTCATAATCTTTCATTTATTGATTAGTTTATAGATTTAAAATAGTTGTGGATAGATTATAATGGTTATACGATATGTTTCTGCATTCCTAAGACATATTTAAATTATAAAAAGTACATTATTATATCAATAAGTCACAGTTAAAGATCAACCAGTTGTTATTCTCATAATTTAGATTAAAAAGCATTGTATTAGTAATATTTTTGCAATTTTAGAAGTATAGTTAAATTTTTATTTTAAATATACATAAAGTAAAAATGAACATGAATAAGTGAAATGTAATAAAATATTAATTTGCGCACATAAAAATTTAATTAGCATACGTGGATTTTACTCGGTTCCCCATCATATATTTATAATAATAAGTTTCCACATAGTATATATACTAAATTAATGATAAGAGCAATGAACTCGGTTCACGACCTCACCCTATTGGAGGCTTAAATTCCTCACCCAATAGGATACTCTTCCACTGTTTCGAAACATTTATATTATCTTATTTGCTGCGTAATTTTATTAGTGCCATTTTTGTGTGTTAGTTTTTATGTCGTACGATGCTATTCCTTATGCATAAAACTGCTTTAAAACTGAAGTGCAATTCTTGTTATATTTCTGATAACATAAGTTTATGAGAAATGTTGTCTTATTTTGATAGGTAATGTTTTAAATTTTGAATATTTTTCGAAGTTTTTAAAGTGAAATATTGATATTTATAGTGATCATGATACTGAAATAAATTGTATTTTAAAACTAGAATCCGATTTCTTTATAATGAAAACAATCTTCATAATGCACATTTCAGCGAAATTTAACCCTGTTTTGCCATGTAAAGAAAATCTTAAATTTCGAATAAATCACGAAAGTAGAAAATTGAAGTTGAATAGAGTTCTGGTCAATATAATAAATATATCATTATTTTTACTGTCTCTTACCCATAGGGTCGAGAAAGTATTATTTTAGAATCAAATTTTCGAACGTCAGTTTTTGTTATATTTACATGTTCTGAGGTCCCCTGAATACGAAAATCATGTTTTTAGCGAATGGTCTGTGTGTGTGTGTCTGTCTCGTTGTGTGTCTGTTATCAGCATACCTCAAGAACAAATAGTAACAGAAATTCCAAACTCGGTATTCTAAATGTGTATCATATAGGGATGCTACACTAAACTTTTCGTTGAGATGAAGCAATTGGTTCGTGTACAGGGACACTCAAAAATATTCAAATACATTACGTCTATGGGGGAAATTGCAGGTACGTAGAGTTTAACATCTATAGACTGCACTAAACCAAATAAAACAAATATATATTTTGTGTAATAGAGATAGTCAACTGAGAAAAAAATTTTGTGTATGTAGGAGCCTCGCCTCCCTCCCCCCCCCTCCCCTTGAGGGGAAGTCCCCTCTCGAGGGGAGTAAATTTTCATGATGGGTATCTTTCAAAAGAGCTCGCCAGTACCTTTAAAACGAATGGTTGAACCATCGATCTGCGATAATTTAAAATAAAGTTATATATTTTTTTTTTTTTCATTTTTAACAAAAAAAAAAAATAAATAAATAAAAAAATTAAATGTAATATTGAGAATAAATTAAACTTTTTTTTTTTTTTTTTTTTGGATATTTAGTGTTATACTACTTCTCTAATATGGAAATCGTCTGCATTATCATGGAAGATAATTCTTTTAAATAATAATTTTAATAAATTATTTTTACTGAGTGAATATGTATCGGAAAATATAGAAGAAAGTCGTGTGGTGGCCACAACACGCTAGTTACTTGTTGTTAGTGGATGTGCTTTACTATTAATATTTTATCATTTCCAGGAAAGCTGTTCGAGAATTGAAATAAATTCCTCGTAGAGATATGGTAAATAATGTATGTTTTAAGCTAAATATTCATCGCTTGTTTTTTGTACATTAATGAAACAGGGGTTGAGGGGGGCGGTAGCCCCCTCACACAGAACTAATTATCATATAAAGCTCTTCCGAAGCCTAATTTGAATTGTTTAACATAGGTTTACATAACAGTACTCGTTATCTTACCTCTTAATCTCCAACCTGTATTTATAGTATTAAATTTCAGGGTAGGGGAAAGTAGTGTGAGTGACACACCAGATTATTTTTTTAGTTAGTCCACTTCTTTACGATTATAAATCTTGCAATAATATTTACACAAACTAACAGCTAACTACAATATATTAAAATCACACAATCAACTGATTGGGAAGAAAATCATATTTATTGTAATTTAAATTACAATAGCTTTCTGACTAATGTACCGACGGAAACCATATCGAATTAGTGATTTTTGGATTTTTAATACCTCAAGACATTTAATAACGTCAACAATAATAATAAATAAATAAATAGAATAAAATAATATGAAAATACCAAGAACAAAAATTTTCACCAATACCAAAGTTCTGTAGTATGATGAAGAAATGGATAATTAAGCAGTATAGCTTAATCAAAACGTAAAAGTAATTATTTAAATTTTAAAAAAAAATGTTAAATCTCTAAACAAATGTATCGATGAGAGGTTAATAGACTGTGAAACATTACAATATTTATTTCTAGATGCAGGAATGGATTAATCTCCAGAAACCTAACAATTTAATGTCCGAGCAAAATATTACAAGAAGGTTGGGGATAGATTTTTTTTTTTTTTTTTTTTTTTTTTTTAAGACACAGTTTTTCCAGTGTGTTCTGATTCACGTTAAAAAGATTATCAATTTGCTATTTAATATATATATATATTAAATGACTGGAATGTCCCTCTTCTGGCCTGTCCAAATCCATTAAACTGTATTTATTTATTTAAAAATTTCACAAACTAAATTAATAGCAATAAAATATATATGCTTAAAGGTGTAACATAGTAATAGTTTTTGAATCCATATAATCGTTTAACTTATCAAAGTATATTATTTTAAATTTTGTCCTGCGGTTTTCATGTCACTCTCCTGGCTTAAGGAATTTTTCAACAATTTTAGAGAAAAACGGTAAATTTTTAGCTTGGTGCATAACAACACTGTTTGTTTCCACCATTTTGTTGGATTCATTGAGTGATTTGAAGATTTGAAGATCTGAATCACTCAGCGCTCTTATTATAATTTTGAAGTTTTTAATTGAAGTATGTAACATTTTAGGTTGTCACTCTCCCAAACAACATTTCTATTATACATAAAAGAATTTTTCAAAAATAATGCCTGTTATTCTATGTAATTAAACGATGATAATAATAAACAAACCTTCATAAGCCGAAATTGGGTTCTAAGCCTAAGTAGTAGAGCAGGCCTAATATAAGAAATATGTCACTGTCCTGGCATAATAAATATAGTTAATCATGGTCAGATACTGAGTTAGTTAAAGTGAGTTCCTTTTATTTTCTCCTTGTTAAGTGTCTTATAAAGAGTAAGTATATATCTATATATATATATATATTTTTTTTTTTTTGTAGAGAATCATTTTAATATACAAAAGTCGAGCGTAATACAATATTTCAAACACGAAAAAAAAAAAAAATAATAAAAAATAAATAAATAAATAAATAAACAAATAACTCATTGCTCAGTCAGCTTAGTTTAAAGGCTTTGGCCAGTTGCTTATTTGATCACTGCTTAGTATTTCAAACTACTACAACTATGTATTCCAACCAGTGTCGGCAACTCAACTTTTGCCATGTCCTTACTGACAGCTGAAAATATTCCTATACATATGATAATAAAAGTCCAAAAATGCTTACCTTAGTGAAAAATCACGACAAAATAAGATAAATTCCATTGAAAATCCTATAAAAAGTCGTCGAAGAGTCCCCCCCCCTTCCCCCGAAAGACCCTACACAAATTCAAAATCCGTCCCTTTTTCCTTAAGTGAAGCCTTACAAAAAACAAAAGATATTGAAAAAGTTAGGAATTTAACCTTACTTTTACTTTTATTTTATTTTTTATTTTATGCTTGAATTTAAAACAATTTCCTGAAATTTAAGCATTCAAATGTAAGAAATGTTTTTTTTTTTTTTTTTTTTTTTTTTTTAAATAACTCATCAAACAATACACAAATAAATTTATAATATATTGATAAACTATAATGATATAAAATCGAGGGAAAATTTTGAAAACTTATTAGCCTGAAATATGTTTAAATTTCTAAAAATTAATTAATTAATTAATTAATTAAATTTTTAAATTTTAATAGTTTCGAAAAATTTCAATTTATTTAATATTGATACATTTCAATGCACATGTATGCAAGCTGTTTTAATTCTAAGACAGTAATTTCAAACGTCCATTATCCCCTTAAGTAAAGCCTTACAGAAAATAAAATGATACTTTTAAAAAATTAAAGAACACGCTTTTATAGAAATGTGAACTAAAAAGCACGAAATATCTGTCTTAGTATTAAAATGCAGGGTAAGAGAAAATCGTGTGAGTGGCACACCATAATATTTACATACATTTAAATCTTTAATTAAAATAATTTAGAATTAAACAAAAACCATTTTTAAAAAATCTCCCCTGACTGGGCTCGAACGTTAGACCTTTAGGTTCGTAGCCAGGAGCTTTACCTCACAGCCACAGCGTTCACGTAGGGAAGGTCTTTTTTTACAATATAGATATTTTGTTTGCTCCCAGAGCGGTTACAAACATACATACAAACATACATACAGGTGAAGCTAATAAAACGTGTTTAAAAAAAAAAAAAGTAAAAGCAAAAGATGTTGAAAAAGTTAGAGATTTGTAAATACGCGCAGGGATTTCAAATCAGGGAGATCAGTTAGCATCACTGATTCCAATTATAACTCTAATTTTTTTTTTATATATATATGCATTGCTTGGCGAAGTGATTTTCGGGAAACATGCCAACGTACTAGTGATTGCCTGCTAATTACTTATGCATTAAAGATACAGTTTGCCGTCGTACACGGCTAAAATTGCCTGTATATAGTATTTTCTCGTCAAAACAATTATTGCCAAAAAAGCTCCTAAGTCGTCAAGACTTTTGCCGAGTACATTGTTAAAACCCTTTTGAAGAATCCGTATCACTGGTTTTCAGTGTAGAGAATGCAACCTGTAAATGTAGTTTCTCTGTAATAAGACTACCACTGTGCAAAAACTATTATAGTGAACCACTGAGATAGAAAATACTGCGTGCAGCCAGCGGATTTGATTTCTTGAGGAAATTGCAATATTAATGATGTTAATAAACTATATCGACAGCAAATTAAAAATGGCAGCAACTTAAAATTTTAAGATTGGTGAAATTGACATTCGAATATTTAATGTTGCTGTCAAAAATCCAGTTTGCATCACAGCAGCATTTTTGCTATTTATTTTCCACGTTATGTGGGAGAATAGTAGTGGAATTTAGAATGATTTTAGTCTGCCTAAAATTTCCTTTTGAAGTAGGATTACTATTAGAATTGATGTTAGAAATAATATTAATTTAGAATGTAATAATATTAGCATTATTTATTAATTAGTTAATTGTACCAGACATTACTTTTAAGAATATAATCAAGTACTTTAACTTTTTAGATTATAAATAAGAAATACTCAAGATAAAAAAAAAAAAAGACGAAGCATTTAAAGAATAAATAAAAAATAAAAATGCGTGGAACGAAAAATATTAAATCATACACATTATAAAATGATTATTACTTTAGGTTTTAAAAGGTACTTACAATTTGTAAACTATAATGTATAATATAACATAAACTATATAGTATATTGTGAGTATCGCAAAGTTTTCTGTTTTGCAATACAGAAGAAAAAATTATTAAAAATAAAACAGTGAAAATGTATGCCTCTCATAAATAATACCAATTATGAAAATAAAATTAATCTGAAATCATTGAATAATATTTATTACAGTTTAAATTATCAGTGTGATAATTTAAAAATAACTGAACAATTTGTCACAAAGTAAAATATAAACAATACTTAAAAATACCTTTCAGGGTTTAAGCTGAGTAAAATATTCTTTAGCAAAAAAAACTAAAATCAGAAAAAAAAGCTTTAGCAAAATGCTAAAATGCCAGAAACAGTAGAAAAAAATGAATATCAGTTTACACATTATTCTAAACGCCTCAATATGTTTGATTTTCATTTGTAAATTAAACTTAAGAGTTTTTAATCAGGTCTTTAAAGAGTCATACACAGAAGGTAATTTTTTTTTTTTTTAAATTAGAAATAAAAAACAAAAACGTAATTAATAATTGCACTTACCACTGTAACCAGATCAATTAGAATATAGTACAAACATATATTTTAACACATTTATTGGCAGACATGAAAAACATTAAACGTTTTAGATTATTACTTTATATTGTAAACTTTTTTAAAGCAATATGAACATCTTAGATACGACTTATACTCTTTTTCTAGAGATATAATTATGACTATAGCATGTAAAACTACATTAAGCTTATACTGTATATAAAAATAAAATCATAACTTACAAAAAAAAAAAAAAAAAAAAAAAAAGTAATATAAGTGAAATTTGTTTATTACTATTCAAAGCTTTATGGTTCATAATTTATAATTTTTCTTTCTTTCATATTAGACCACTTTACAAATGCCTCAAGTTTATTTACAAATGGATTTCCTGTATACGATTCTTATGCGTAGTTCAGCGTTTGATTTTCCTTATATGCATGAACCGATGGATTTTTCTTGGTCAATGTTGCGATTTTCTTTTCCATGAAAGATTCGTTATAATATTTTTGCCGAAGATTTTTTTTTTTCAGTTTGTGTTTAGTAAGATGCTTTAGCAAAAAAGCAAAAACATGTAATTTCATTTTTGCATTTTGGATAAGTCTTTTAACATTTTGCGAAAAATGCTACCATAGTGGAAACACTGCTTTAAATGAAATATAAATATTTACACAACGTTCAAAACGTCAATGTAAAAATATTAAAAGCAAACTGCAGTTTCGATAGCATTAAGCGTACCGTCATTAGTGCAGAATGACAAAGTGGATTATTGCTCGTATATATAGATCAATACAAAAAACCCTTAACGGGTTAAAAGTTTGTGACGCAGCACTATACTTTATGGCTGTAAGAATTAGAAATACGGGTCTTAAAAATAAAGATATCAAATTTTCAGTGACGCTTTGATATTAATTAAATTATACATAGATTTTCTTATTTGAATTTGCTTTTTCCTTTTATTTATATTTACAGTGTAAATGTTATTTTCAACATAAAATAATATATAGCATTTAATCATTCATACCTTTGCATTCACATCTCTTATACTATGAAAGCAGGTGTTTTAAAAGAAATTATATGAAATTCCAGTAACGCAGTGATGTTACATTAAATGATTTGTTTTTAAATTTCACTGCAACTATTTTGTTTTGCATATGTATATGTGCGCATTGAAATATTGCTTTTAATTTTCAAATACGCTGTCAAATATATCACTTTCATTAAGCTTATATTATGTACTGAAATATATTTATTTCAATGAATTATTCTATCTTTTGCGTCACGCCATCCAAAACTGAAAAAAATTTCACAATTTTTTTCTTTGCAGCACAATACCTATTTGCATGCATTTTCAATTTATTTGGATGAAATGACACAAAGTAAACATTTCCATATATTTTACTTACAGTTTTGGATGGCGTGACGCAAAAGATAGAATAATTCATTGAAATAAATATATTTCAGTACATAATATAAGCTTAATGAAAGTGATATATTTGGCAGCGTATTTGAAAATTAAAAGCAATATTTCAATGTGCACATATACTTTAATATGCAAAACAAAATAATTGCAAGGAAATTTAAAAACAAATCATTTAATGTAACACCACTGCGTTACTGGAATTTCATATAATTTCTTTTAAAACACCTGCTTTCATAGTATAAGAGATGTGAATGCAAAGGTATGAATGATTAAATGCTATATATTATTTTATGTTGAAAATAACATTTACACTGTAAATATAAATAAAAGGAAAAAGCAAATTCAAATAAGAAAATCTATGTATAATTTAATTAATATCAAAGCGTCACTGAAAATTTGATATCATTATTTTTAAGACCCGTATTTCTAATTCTTATAGCCTAGTACAGTGCTGTGTCGATATCATTACTTTTTAGGGGTTAACGATCAAAACGTAAAATTAAAGGAGCATGGTAATGAGTTATAACACTGTATAAAAAGTGTTGTTTTATAGGTCATACTCGAACAAAATAACAAACTAAATGAAATTTCAAAATTTTATAAAAAGTGATTTAAAAAAAAAAAAAAAATTAAGAAAGAATATTTTTTGAGGGATGGAAACATGCAACATTACAAAAGGCATAATATAGTACATCTTAAAAATGACAAAAATTTTTACAACTAAAAAAATAAATAAATAAGATTTTTTATTTTATTCAATATTCAGTTTCTTATATAGCTCATTGGTTCAACTATTTCTTATAGTTCAACAGAAAATTCAAAATAAATGTTTAAAAAAATAATTTGTGTACGAAAGTTTTTGTAAAAAAGTGTTACGAATAAGTTTCTAAAGAGTTTTCACCACATCGATTTTAGTTAGATAAAAATTTAACAAAAATTTTTAAATGGTCAATCGGATGAACAAAAGATAAATATTTTGTTATTTTTAAATTGTAGATGCATAAAGTAAAACTGTTTAAGGATATGACAGTAATCTTCCCAAAATACCTAGCACCATTGGGGTGAGGTTCAGATCCTCCCTTGGAAACTCTGATAATTCTAAAAAAGATGCTTAATCAATTTGAGAGAGATTTTGTTTGGTTTAAAATTAATTCAGCTGGGGAAAATAGGAGGGGGGTTACCAGTTAGATCACTTAGAAATTTAAATAGGGAAATCGCTTTTTAGAAATTTTTTCCTAAGAAACATGCATTAAAATGTTATGCATCTAGTTTTATTCTATCTGATTAAACATACTGTACATAGTCCCCACATTCTTCCTAGTATTTCGGAATCACTTTAGAATTCCTAAAAATTTTCTAAAACGTAGTGTAGGGATTTTGGACTTTGCCTCATTTTCGAAAATTGGGTTATGGGGATTTAAAGTGTATATGAGAGATCTAACTTTAAAATTCTAAATGATAAGGATTTTTTAGCACGTTGAGAAATTTTCTAAACATAATCACTTAAAATGTTTCCAGCGATACTTTTTTAAGGTTGTTTGTTTGTAGGTTTTAATGCCAATTGACTGCGCTAGGGTCCTAGGAATATAAGTATATTGCCCCTCGTGAGGTCTTTCTAAGGGGTCGTAGCCCGTATTTATGCAAGTTTCGGAGAAAAAACACTGAAGGAACGGCTAGGTCGAAGAGTGCGGGATGGGATCGAATCCGGCACTTCCCATCCACCAGCTTTTCAGCGCAGAACCGCTCGTGGGGCATTTTTTAAAGAAGCTTATATATATATATATATATATTCTAAAAGTCCCATTTTTCTTCCCAAATCTATAGGAAACGCCTTGAAAGTTTTGAAAACGTAAAAAGCGTGCATATTAAATATGAGTCTAAGTAGAACTTTAAATGAGCTCCTAATCCCCTCCTATTCGAAATTTTAATGTTTGCCTCTTAAGGTTTCTTCTATCTCAATTCAGCTTCAATTTCTTTTTTTTCTTTTCCTTTCTTTTCTCTCTCTCTCTCTCTCTCTTTTTTTTTTTTTTTTTTTTTTTAATAAACCAAACGAGATCAAACGACGTGATCCTGAAATAGGAAAATAATGGAGACTATTTTCAGTATATTTAATAAAAAAAAAAGAGGCAAACAAAATATATTAAAAAAATTGTTTGCATTAGACATTTCCGACAAACTACAAAAAGAACTTCATTTGTTTAAAATTTCAAAGTTTGTGCCTTTCGCCCCCCTGTTTTTACAGTTCGAATTTCCAAACAAAACAAAGATCCTTCAAACTGATTAAGCTCCCCCCCCACCCCGCCCCCTTTTTTTTTTACAGTTTTTAAAATTTCCAAGGTGTTCTCGAGACACGGGGGACGACTTTAGAAGAAAAATTTTCTTTCTTATTTTCCTAACAAATAATTATAGAGAAAAACATTTTGTGTTAAAATGTTGTTTTGAAAAGGTTTTTCCATCAAACTAACAGAGATTCCCCCTTCCTCCACCCAAATTTCACATTTATAAAATTTGCCCATCACTGAGTCCTTATGCCCCCCTCCCTTTCCCTACTATACACATTTGTTTTATTCTTAACTAAACAAAATTCCGTAAAAATTCTCGTAGACGTGTTTTACAGTTTTTAGAAATTCCGAAAATTACAAGATAAAAACAAATTGAATAATTCCTATTCGACACTGTTTGGCGAGATTTTGTATGAACTTTGGAAACACACTTTTCTAAAATCGATGAAATTAAATTAATATAAAAATTCTACAGAACAACTTGATTAGTTTTTTATATAATACAAAATGAGTTTAAATCAGTTTAATTTAAAGTTGTTTTCGTAAAGAATTTACCTTTACGATGCAAACTCAAGTTACTGTAACAATGTTTGTGCTAACAGTGATTATTAAGCTACGGAAAAATCATTTAATTTAGTATAAGTATTAATCGTTATTATTGCTGGTTTGGCCACGACTTTTAAGTTTTTAAACTGATTAATAGATTAGTTTTACAAAGTGAAAACAGTTACATATTATAATTTTACTTAATTTTTTGTGTTTAATTAAAAGCTTAAAATTGCCTCAGTTTACCTCATAACACTTTTAAGATTTTATGAATATTGTATAGGAAAGCTATATTAAAAAATAAACAAGTACTTACAAAAATTTCAGAACAATATGTTGTACTAAATAATGAATAACAAAGGTTTTTAAATAATATGTGATAGTAAAAAAAAAAAAAAAAATCCTTTGTAATGGAAATAAACATCCTTGAATCCTATTTGAACCTCTATGTCATTTAATCATTTGAATGATATCATTCACAAAAAAAAAAAAAAAATCCTCAAAATTTTATGCCATATTTTTTAGAATAGTGTGTACAATATTTACAATGTTATTATTAATTTCTAACTTAAAAGTTGCAGATGCATGGTAATTTCAATTTTATTTTATATCACTATTATATCTAAGAAATAAGTATATACGATTTAAGGAGGATATATATATATATTTTTTTTTTTTTTTTTTTTTTTACTTCCATTACCCTACTACCGTAGGTAATGGAAGTATTGTATTCGGTCTGAAAATTCGATATCGGGTTTTCACCTGATTTACACGTTTTAAGGTCCCCTGAGTCCAAAAAAGTGGTTTTGGCAATTGGTCAGTGTGTATGTATGTGTGTGTGTGTGTGTGTGTGTGTGTGTATGTATGTGGAGAATCTTCTGGCTATTATAGCTCAGAAACTAATAAAGATAGAGCTACGAAACTTTAGAATTGAAATACGTCTGGTCTACAGATGAAATTTCCAAATTTTGGTGAAAATTGAAAAACCGGAAGTGGGACATCGGAAACCGGAAGTGGGACCGTAAGTCCGTATCTCAAAAACGGCTCTAACGATTTTCTTCAAACTTGCTATATAAACACTCTATTAGATGTCCTTTCGAATGATATAGTTGGTTAGTTCAGGAAAATTGATAGGCGTCCTGTATAAATAGCTCAATTTCAGGCCTCGCAAAGGCGTTCCTTTAAAAACGGTTGTACGGATTTTTTTCAAACTTGCCATATTAACCCTCTTTTAAATATCCTTTTTCATGTAATTGTTCTTTTACGGTCAATAATTAATTATGCCAAGCTTTGGTAAAAGTCGGTATCTCAAAAACGGCTCTAACGATTTTCTTGAAAATAGTTACATAAACCCATTTTAGATATCCTTCTCATGCTTTACTTGGTTATCACGGAAAATTAATAGTCATCCTGTTTTTCTTATTTTTTAACTCGCTATGTAAACTCTGTTTCATATGTCTTTACACATGTATGAATTTTCTCTCACTGGAAAATATCAAAAAATGCATATAATACGTGTACGAGTGGGTAATGGAAGTCGTGTGGTTGTTTCACACCAGATTTTTTTTTTTTTTTTTTTTTCTGGAGTAGTTTTTATTGTTATATTCATGTCACCTCTCTACTGTTAAATTTAAGAAAGAAAGAAAGAAACGCGAATAACTTTTTAGGTGTAGATTTGATTTAAAAGAGAAAAAAAAATAATAATAGAAAAATCTTTAAAAAGTGAAATTTTTATACTGGTAAATATTTAAGTAGTATAGTTTGTTATGAATTTAATAAAAAAAAATCTTAATCTATTCAAAATTTTATTATAGCTTAACATTTTGTAATTTATATATATATACTAGAAACTTAATGAGCAAATTAATTATTTTCAGATTCTGTTTTAAGAATTTTTTCAATCCGTAGTTTAAGTGATTTATCACATAATTTTGAAAAAATTACAAATATTTGCATATGATTATCATATTATTTGTCATTTTTATGAAAATAAAGAAAAAATTTGTTGTTGTTGCAATCACTTTTTAAAATAAAACCAATTTTGAAAGTTAACAACGTATCAGCAGGAAAACAATGTAAATACAATGAATATTTTTGATAAACAAATGTCATATAAAATACAAGTACCTAAATAAATAACTCATTTAATATATATATTAAAGAAAGAAAAATATTTTTTTTTATATTTTTGTGTTTATTTTTGACGCCAATTCCCGATAGAGGGAGCCGAAACGATTATTTGATATTGAGTATTTCAGATGGAAGAGAAGACTGTATTCGTCTGCGAAACTGCCGCATCACGGTATTTTCGGAGTAAAAAATAGTTCGATTTTCAAACTGAGTTATAAAAAAAAAAAAAAAAAAAAAAAAACAAGAGTTTTCCGGGGGAAAAGGGAGATGTCAGGCACATCAGATAAAAGCGATTAATATCATATATCAATTAAACGACATTCGACCGAGCCATATTCGAGAAAAAATTTGTTCTACACATATGCCGCCCATTTACAACTTAAATAAGCCAATTCATATCTCAAAATATATTGCACGCAGAAATGTAGCGATTTCAGGGTAGGATCAAACAGAAGATAAAAGACTATTTTGAAAATATCAGAAAAAAAATCTCATATTTCCTGAGCTATTAAGTGTCGGCTTCCAGCGATTTGTTTGATCGCAAATTAGCTGTATATATAAGTGTCGCAGTTTTCGTTCGTATTTTCCGCTGAGTGTTGCCGCGTTCGTTTGTTTTTTCGTTTGCGTCACCAGAAAAACTGCCGTTTTTCATGATAAAGGAGCGAATTTTAGAGTCAGAATAACAGCCAATAGGAATTTAAGGACTGGAGGTGTTAGCCAATAGGAAATTGGGATATATAAAGCTATACAAATAGTAAGTGAAAATCAAGAATATGTGGATTTTATATAATACACTGTAAAAAAAAAATTCAGTATTTTACAACAAAAGGTGCTGGCACCGCGGCTGCCAGCACAGTTGCTGTAAAATTTACAAGCTGCTGTGATTTATGGTGCTGTAAAATTTACTGCACTTTGCTGTGAATTTTACAAGATGCTGTTTTTAGTAGTGCTGTAAAATTAACTGCACTTTGCTGTGAATTTTACAAGATGCTGTTTTAAAAAGTGTTGTAAAATTTACAGCAAAGTGTAGTTAATTTTACAACACTTTTTAAAACAGCATCTTGTAAAATTCACAGCAAAGTGCAGTTAATTTTACAGCACTACTAAAAACAACATCTTGTAAAATTCACAGTAGAGTGCAGTAAATTTTACAGCACCATAAAAAACAGCCGCTTGTAAATTTTACAGCAACTGTGCTGGCAGCCGCGGTGCCAGCACCTTTTGTTGTAAAATACTGATTTTTTTTTTTTTTTAACAGTGTAGGCAGTGATGCCAGATTGCGGATTTTCGAGGCTTCTGGGGGCAATTTTGGGGACCAAATGTTTCTGGACCCTTTTTTGGGGAATTCTAAAATTTTTGGGGACAAATCTGGAGAGTTCTTCAACTTTCTGTCAATGTTGGCAACGTAATGATTTATCTCTACGACTAGAGACTTTCAATAGCTTTATTGTTATTTGAGGATTTTTTTCAAAAATTGCCTTCATTTGGAGAAAAATCTGAGCTCAAATCATGGAAAAATCTGCTTTTTTTTTTTTTTTTTTCTTTTTTGTTTTTTTAAGACATTTTTATTTTCCCTTTTTATTAGAAATCAAGCTGCGGATTTTTTCGAAAAAAAAAAAAAAAAAACCTGATTTGGGGAAATTTAAGACCTGTTTGGGGAAAAAATTTTCAACCATTTGGCATCACTGAGTGTAGGCGCCGCTCGCCATCAAACACAGTAAGATCAAAAGAGAGAAAAGACTTTTGTTTGTTCCTTCAAAGAAAACATGATTCATAATTGCAAAGTAGGTGCCTACTGTTTCCATTTGAAGACAACTGTCATTCTACTGGCTGGAACCATTAATTTTGATTTTCCTTTTCTTTCCTTTCTTTCTTTCTTTTTTTTTTTTTTTTTTTTTTTTGTATTATTTTTAGAAGTTTTTTTTATTCTAAGACTTTAATTATAAATTCAGGATTTCTAGTACGAGGGGGAAAAAATCACTTGATAAGTTTTTTTTTTTTTTCGGGATGACTAAATCGGGGATGACTAATATCGGGGATGACTTCTATCGGGATGACTAAACGAAAAATAGCCGATCGTGAAAAAGAACACCGTGCAGATCTTAAACTAGGAAAAACCTCTACCGCTTTCTCCACTACCCATAATAATAACCCAATAAGCATTAACTCTATTAACATCCAAAAAATAGCTCCCTACAATAACCATAACTACGCTCTAAAACGGGAGGCCCTTGAAATTATCACTAACCCCAACACAGTAAACAATAGAGAACATTCCATCATCCCAGCTGCATGGCAACACCTCTTACAAGAATCCGAAGTGAAGCGAAGTAACTCTGACAACAAACCGCGAAACTATAAAACGAAGGACGAAGGCGTAACAAGTGGCTCTGAAGATGATCACGATTGGGATCGAAATTGATCAGCCAAAATTGAAAAGCCTATATAAGGTATATTTTAAAATGAAATAAATCACTTGATAAGTTTTCTTAAAAAAAAAAAAAAAAAAAGAAAAGAAAATACTAGTAAATTTACTTAAAAAAATAAAATAAATAAATAAAATTAATTCTCTGTTACATTATTTTCAAATAAGGGATATATAAACGATGAGGATATGAAATATATAAACGTCATCATTAAAATGATCAAACACAAAAAAGTAGGACTTGACTTAATCAATAAAAGATTATATATGTACTGATAAAAATATCTGTAACTGATATCTAGAATCTAAATTGTGTCTTCAGAAAAAATAGTTCCATGTCATCCTTATAAATTCTAGTCCCCTTTAAAAGGGCGTTCTAGAAACTCCTATCAGAAATCTAGAGCGTTTGACGATATACTCGAGGGCAAAGTTATTTAAAAATATTTACAAACTAGCAGGCTACGCCCGCTTCGCTGGTCACTATATTTAAATGAATTTTCAAAAGAATTGGATCAGTATTTATTTTTTACATCACATTACACATAAAAAAAAAAAATTAAAAAAAAAACTGAAATCGCTTTAGATCTCACTTCTTCGGATACCCGTTGCCTAAGGCAGCTCTTTTTTCTGCCCATACTGCATCGGGTCCAGTTTTTCACTGTCTACAGACAGGTCTTTCCCGGGCACTTCTATCTGGGTATTTACGACGACTTGTGGATTTTCTGTTATTTAAGAACTACGATTTTAAAGATGACTGTATCTCAGCATCTATTATATATTTTAGTTTTTGAACCATGTGTTTTATAGCCCCCGTTATTTACACTATATTACGATTTGATTACGACCAGTGCAATAAAATAAAATAAAAAATTAGATTTTCTTTTAAAAGGAATTAAATACATGAAAAACAAACGAATATTTATCAGTTTAATCCTTTCTACTATAAACTACCATTTTTTTCACCCAATAAATATTATAAATAATAATAATAATAATAATAAATATTTTTCTTTTAAAGGAATTAATTAAAAAAATCTGGAGTGACTCCACTCGACTTTCCGAACATTGAGTAATTAACAGTTTTGTAGATAAAGTAAAGAAAAAGGAGTTATTAGACAAACAAAAGAGAGAAAACCATAATAGAGTGTTTGAGTATTTTTCTCCATATATTACACGATGTTTTATTTAACGCTACTGAACTTTGAGCCCATAAGATCATAATGATAAAGAATTTTTCGTTGTGTCCCTGTAAAAACCGATAAATGCTAGATTCACCAAAATTGCTTATATTTAGTGCAACAGTGATTTAAAATATTCATATAAATTTTAAGCTCAATTGAATAAGGCGTTTAGATGCTATCGCATTTTTAAAAATTTGGTCCCATAGGCCATAATGATAAAGAATTTTTCCTGGTGTCCCTGTAAAAAAAACTGTAAGTTCTAGATTCACCAAAATCAATAGGGTTCGTACTATGGTGACTTACAATATACGTACCAACTTTCAGCTTATTCGAGCAAAGCGTTTAGACGCTAGCATGTTCACTCACAGACATACACACATACACACACACACATACATCATCGTAAAAATAGTGGAAACGGACTCAGGGGATCTCGAAACGTATAGAAACATTAAAATCTCAAATTCTGATTTTTGTCATGATTACAATACTTTCCCCAGTATAGTGTTCGGAAAGGAAAAAATCTAGAGTGACTCCACTCGACTTTCCGAACATTGAGTAATTAACAGTTTCGTAGATAAAGTAAAGAAAGAGCAGTTGTTAAACAACAACAAAAAAAAATCTGGAGTGACTCCACTCGACTTTCCGAACATTGAGTAATTAACAGTTTTGTAGATAAAGTAAAGAAAGAGGAGTTGTTAAACAAACAAAAGGGAGAAAACCATAATAGAGTGTTTGAGTATTTTTCTCCATATATTACACGATGTTTTATTTAACGCTACTGATCTTTGAGCCCATAGATCATAATGATAAATAATTTTTCGTTGTGTCCCTGTAAAAACCTATAAATGCTGATTCACCAAAATGCTTATAGTTAGTGCAACTGTGATTTATAATATCCATATAAAATTTCAGCTCAATTGAATAAGGTGTTTAGATGCTATCGCACTTTTAAAAATTTGGTCCCATAGGCCATAATGATAAAGAATTTTTCTTTGTGTCCCTGTAAAAAAACTGTAAGTGCTAGATTCACAAAAATCTATACAGTTCGTGCAACTGTGACCTATAACATGTGTACAATTGTTTTGTTTAGATTCATAAGACGTTTAGACGCTATCACACTTTTAAAAATTTGGCCCCATTGGCCATAATGATAAAGAATTTTTCTTTATGTCCCTGTAAGAAAACTATAAGTCCTAGATTCTCCAAAATCTATACAGGTTGAGTACCTGTGACCTATAATATGTGTATAAATTTTTTGCTCAATTGAATAAGGCGTTTAGATGCTATCGCACTTTTAATATTTTGGCCCCATAGGCCGTAATGATAAAGAATTTTTCTTTGTGTCCCTGTAAAAAAAACTATAAGTGCTAGATTCACCAAAATCTATAGGGTTCGTACTATGGGGACTTACAACATACGTACCAACTTTTAGCTTATTCGAACGAAGCGTTTAGACGCTAGCGTGTTCACTCACAGACATACACACATACATACACACATACATACGCACACACATACATACATCATCGCAAAAATAGTGAAAACAGACTCATTGGACCTTGAAACGTATAGAAACATCAAAATCTCAAATTCGGATTTTTGACATGATTACAATACTTTCCTCACTATAGTGTTCGGAAAGTAAAAATGAAAAATAAAAAGTTGTTATACTATAAAATTTATACATAAACGTAACAATTTATTTCTATCGTATTTTACTATTTTGATTTTCAATAAATATAAAAATAATAATAATAATAAAAAAAGAAAATCGCCTCAAATGAATGTATTAAATAAAAAATGAATTGCATAATAGCCGTTGCTGAGATACGCAGACGATTACAATCGAAGAATAAATTCATGAAAAATGAAAAATAAAAGCCAATGTTTAAAATCGAAAAAACATGAATTAAAAAAATTCAAATTCGAAATTCGAAAAAATCTCGATGAGGGTCACACCTGCAGGGTCCCAGGTACCTATATGCCAAATTTGGAAGCTCTGCGATCAATAGTGTGAACACCAGAGCGCAGACACACACACAGACACTTCTCTTTATTTATATAGACTAGCAGGCTACGCCCGCTTCGCTGGTCACTATATTTAAATGAATTTTCGAAAGAATTGAATTAATATTTATTTTTTTACACCACATTAGAGACAAAAACTTAAGAAGAAAAAATGAAGAATAAAACAGAAACTGAAGTTACTCCAAACCTTGCTTCGGGTACCCGCTGTCTACGGCATCTCTTTTCCCGCCCGTGCTGCATTGAGGGGTCCAGGTTCCCACTGTCTGCAGAAAGATCTTTCCCGGGCACTTCAATCTGGATATTTTTCGACGACAGGGGGATCTGCTACTATTTAAGAACTGCGATTTTAAAGATGACTGTATCTCAGCATCTTTTAAATATTTTAGTTTTGAACCATGTATTTTATTGCCCATGCTATTTGCACTATATTAAGATTTGATTCTGACCAATGTAATAAAATAAAATAAAATAAAAAGTAGATTAATATATATATATATATATATATATATAAACAAATAAATTTTAATCATTTTAATCCTTTTTACTAATATACTACCACTTTTCCCGATAAATACTGTAAATAAATAAAAAATCAATGAATAAGAGTTTTTTCTTTTAAAGAAATTAATTAAAAAATGAAAAATAAGAAGTTGTTCTACTATAAAAATTTAAACATATCTGTTATAAATACGTTTTTAAATTTAAAACTAATTATACTTAATTTTTTCTACTGCATTGCGATTTTATTTTCAATAAATATAACAAATTCAAAAAAAAAAAAAATCGCCTTCAAATGAATTTATTAAATAAAAATAAGTTGCGTAATAGCCGTTGCTAAGATACGCAGACGATTGAAGCAAAACAATAAATCTATGAAAATTAAACAAAGAAGCCAATATTTAAAATCGGAAAAACATTAATTTAAAAAATTCAAATTCGAAATTTGAAAAAATCTCGATGAGGGGCACTCCTGCAGGGTCCCAGGTACCTATATGCCAAAATCTAAAAATTTAATATATTTAATTTTTCTACTGTATGTGTATAACTATTTGATTTCAATAAATATAATAAAAAAGATTTCTTCCTCAAATGAATTTAAATAAATAAATAGTTTAATAGCCGTTGCTAAGATACGCAGACTTTTGAAACGAAAGAAATTTCTGAAAAAGGAAACATTGAAGCCAATTTTTAAAATCGAAAAAACATTAATTAAAAAAATTCAAATTCGAAATTCGAAAAAATCTCGATGAAGTGCATACCTGCAGGGTCCCTATATGCCAAATTTGGAAGCTCTGCGATCAATAGTGTGAGCACCAGAGCGCAGACAGACACACACAGACACACACACAGATACACAGACACTTCTCTTTATTTATATAGATAAGTGCGAATACACGAGGCTGGTTTCAGCTACTATAATCTTATTTTTTTTACAAAATTCTAGAAAATCAAGCGAGAATTTCTCGCAATACTATTCAGACTATTGTTTCACCGTCTAGAAATGTGTAGACTAGAAATTCTCAATCATTTCGTCTATACAATTTATTGGCGTGCCTTACGCGCATAGCTCGGAAGTCAATATGTCTAGGTACGGGATTTAGAAAAACTAGTGGGACGTTAAACGCAACCAACCACACGTAATTGTTTATCAATTAATTCAAGGCCCCTTTCATGATGTCTGATCATTGTTAAGATTAATTATTATCATTACAGATGGTATTATAATTAATAATTATGCTATTGCGCTAATTAAATTGAAATTTTTAAATATTTATAAATCTGTATGAAATATTTTCATTATGTAAATATCGTCTTATTTAATGAAATCTATTCTGATATATTGGTAACATTTATGTCTATTTATTAGCGAGATAACTAAAATATGTGCTAAGTTAAAAAAAAAAAAAAGTTTATATATTTATATCTATCTATCTATCTATCTATCTATCTATCTGTCTGTCTGTCTGTCTATATATATATATATTACTGTTTACTTTTGATAAATTATTTTAACTAAATGAATTTATACGTGAATGTCAAAATATTGATTAAAAAATTTCTTTATCAAGGCACGCAATATAAAGAAATATATATAAGAAAAGGATTTATTTCCACAAAACAATATTGCTAGTAAAATACAAAGCTTCCAGTGAATAGCATAAAATTTAAATCAGAATTGACTCCGTACGACCGTTGGTACATTTAAAAATTACCAGGCTTTATAAAAAAAAAATAATAATAAATAAATAAAAAATAAATTCCCGAATATTTCAGTGGTCAAACAATTGTAAAAGTTACAATAGCGTTTTTAAAATTTATTCCCATGTTTATAGCTTTTGCTATTACATCTTAATTGTTTTGTGTGTCACTGCAAAATATCTAATTGGGAACCTGTGAACTACCCTCAGCCCCCCCCCCCCCAAAAAAAAAAAAAAAAAAAAAAAAAAAAAAAAACACTACAAATTAAATAAGGCAGTTGATTATCTTTTACTTCTAAAAACAAATGAACGCTGTTGCTAAGCGGTTTATATAGCCATCTGCGGTCATAATTGCTGGTTCATCTACATATTTTACAGAAAAACTTACACATCCGTTTTAGATCAAACATGTTTTGCTTACTTAGACATTTTTTTTTTTTTTTTTTTATGAAGACATGAGATGTTTTCAGCTGCACTTTTAAAAGATTCAACTGGAAAATTATGCGAAAATTAAACAGAAATTAGAAATTTATTTTATGCACACATTTTAGTGTCTAATATTTATTTTATTATTTATTAGTGGTAGTAATTTTAGTGATTACATTTTTCAAAAATAGAAAAAAGCATTTTTATTTTTTATTAAGAAAAAGTACCATTTGAAAAAAAAAAATTAAAATGCAGAGTAAAGATTGAGTATCTCGAATTCTCGAATACTTATTTTTAAATGAATACTATTGTAAATTTACAGAGACTCTGGATAATTATATTATCGTTATAATGTTAACAATAATCTTTTGTGACACTGACACAATTTTCTCTTACTCTGCAGTATTTCTTTCTTTTTTTTTGCTGAGAATTTTTATTATTATATTATTCATGCACTAGGTGGTTTTACCTGCTTAAATAAATAAATAAATAAATCACTATTTTTCATATCACTTTATACAAAGAAAACTTAAAAAAAAAATAATAATAAATAAAAAATAAATAATCATGACCTCGCTGAAAGTATCTGCTGCCTTCCCATTTGCGCTGTGTCCGGTCCAGGTTACTGACTCAGGGGTGAAACTTTTCAGGGGCTACCCCTGAATTCAGGGTTTTTGAAATTTTTGCTGTTTCTGATTTTCATAAAATTATTTTGTTTTTACAGAAATTTCTTATTTTGAATGTTTAATTTGCCTCACAATGTATTAAGAACTCTCCAAATATCATTTAATACAGGTAGTCATATGATATTTCATTATTAAATCTTACCTATCTGCATGCAAATATCAGTTTTCAGGGGTTTTCCATGCTAGGTAGTTTCACCCCTGCGACTGCAGCAACTTAATTTTTGGGCACTTCAATTTCGGTATTTATCAGATAAATCGTGGAGCGGCTATTACTCAAGAACTACAATTTTAAAAAATGACTGTAGCTCAGTACCAATTACACATTTGAGTTTTGAAACCATGTATTTCATTGACCTCGATCTCTCTAAATTATTACCATTTGATTTCAGTTAGTACAATATATATATATATATATATATATATATATATATATATATATATTACTTTTCAAAAAAATTAAATAAAAACAAATACATTTTAATTAAATTCAAAATTCAACACGTTTAAACTTTTTTTACACACTACCATTTGTTACTGATAAATACAATAAATAAATAAAGTATCCTTCTCAAAGGAATATATATATATATATATATATAGGTGTATATTTAATACTCTTACATATTTTATGCAGCTACATTTATATTGAACGAATTTCTACTTACTATAGTTTAAAAAAAAAAAAAAAAAAAAAAAAGTTCACAATTTGACTTGGCTAATCAAAGAATAACCAGACCATAATCCGATTTCCAAGGAAAGTAATAATAATAATAATAAATTCGCCTCACAAAAAAAAAAAAGGGCTTTGAGGGCCCTCTTCACTTACCGCCGCCGGAAGCCGATGCTAATGTTATTCTATGGAAATTTTTTATATACAAATAACTTATTAACAAATAAATATTTTTAAATTCTGTTTTCACATTCTGAAAATTCTCAGCTGTTAAATTGACGGACCTTTTTTAAAAAAATATTTTTTTAATTTTTTATATTTTATTTTGAAGCTGCAAAATACGAATTTTTAATATGTGAAATTTTCTCATTTTGCAAGTTCAAAATAAAATATTAAAAATTAAAAAAATACATTTTTTAAAAAAAGGTCCGTCAATTTACCAGTTTGGAATTTTCTGAATGGGAAAACAGAATTTAAAAATATGTATTAGTTAATACATTATTTGTAAAGAAAATTTCTCCATAGAATAACATTGGCTCGGGCTTCCGGCGATCGTAAGTGAAGAAGGCCGTTAAAGCATTCCCAATTTTTGTTCTTATTCTGTCCCGAAAGTATACCTATTTTAATTTTTAAAATAAAATATATGCATCATACTGTCATGCAAACATATTTAAATAGCAATAAAACAAATTAGCGATAATATTGAATTGGCTATTTTTTGTTTGCGCCCCGCAAACTTAAATGTGCCATTGATCAATACAAAATATTAATAAAAAATTAATAGCTAACCTTTTTGATGAACGGGAATTGCTCGTTCCATGATCTTCTCTTTGTTCATCCATCGTGCATCTGCATCTAAGTTCAGAGACACAGATTTTATGTTTCAGCGCAGATGTTCGCGTCTAAAGTCCACAGGAAGTCTATTTTGCAACATTTAGTGCTTGAATTCATTAAAAAAGCGCCAATGCTTGAAAATATACAACAGAAAGTGCAGGAAAAATTACAACATTTTTTTACAGTGTATTTCCAACAATCAGAAAGAAGGAATACAGCAAAATCTCAATTAACGACATTTTTATGATTTTTTTAGCTAAGGAAAGCTTCTAGAAAATCGAGTTAGTGTACGTGTTAAGTCCGACAGATTATTTTAGAAGTTAAAAGCATGGTTATTCTCCCAATAATGTTTAGCAATGGCCGATTTGTTAATTTCTAGTTTCTGAATAAAGCCCATATATTCTTGAAGACGAAACTTGAGTTTATGTTTTTTTTGAGCAATATATGATTGTTCACATGGTCCTTTAAATATACTCTGAAAATTGCTTTATTGAATCAAAAAAATTGAAATTTTTTGTTTAAATGAAATTTTTGGTTAAATTAACAAAGTATTTTTTGTTGCAATGCTAACAAAAATATTTGTTTTTTTCTTACAAAAAATCGTTTTTTACTTACAAATATAACAAAAATTAATGTAAAATTAAACGAAATATTTTGTTAATACAGTGAAGCATCCATAATATGGAATTCTATAATCCGGCAACACCCATAAACTGGCATTAATGCCATTTCCTTTTTTTTTATTTTTTTATTTATTTATTTCCGCCTGTAAATTGTAGTAGTACTCAACTTAATTCTCAGTATGCTTGCCAACTTTTACCGATTGTTAGTAAAGTTTACAGATTTCATTTTAATTTTATTAATTTACGGATTTGCGTGAATTTTTTACAGATTAATCAGGATGATATCAAAAATTCCGAAAAAGAACAACGAAATTTTTGTCTCGCTATGGCAAATCCAAAAGTTATTAATTAATAAAAGAGATCGTTTCTATCCCTGATACCGAAAGTGAAAATAAGCACGACCACCCGAAATCTCAGTCAACAGTTTTTTGAAGGACTTGAAAAATATGATTTTATCAACAATAACCAACTAATGAACGTGAATATGTTAATCTGTCAACGACAAACTGAAAAACAAAAAAGAATGAAACAACTGAAATTGACTGACATATTTAACACGTTGAGTGCCACGCAAATTCTTAAAATCCCTTAAAATTCTATATTGATCCCCCCTGTTATAAATAAAAATTAAGCAAATTTTTAATAATTTTTCAATCATTAAATGTTATATTTTTAATTTTATATCCTATTTTATATCCGCCACCGATGGTTGACGCGGCTTTATATCATATTTGACACTGTCAGTCACCGATGGCTGACAGGGCGCTCAACGTTTTAATTTTTTATTGGTACTGCTTTTACTTTCGGGGTAAAACTTTCAGTGAAATGTTTGAAGTATAACATGTTCTGCACACTCCTAAAGTTTCAAGATGATTCCTTCAGTACTTACAGATATATGACAAAATGTCTAGAATTTAGAATGGCTGACATGGCGCTCAACTTGTTAATAGAATGCGGTAACATCAAATTCCTGATCTTATTTGTCATTAAGCCAGTTTCAATATCAAAAATTTTTAAACTATTATTTGGACAAAAATAAACGACCTGTATTACTGTTTTATAATTGTTATTAATTTTTTTTTTTTTATTTATTTCAAATGTTATTTTAATTATTTTTGTTTTCGATAAGGATTTGTATACATTTTCTAAAGCTAATTAAAAAAAAAAAAAAAAAATCTTTAGATGCTTTGACAGACATGATTTCGATATACATTTTTTCTAAACACCTATAATCCGGAAAAATCCGTAATTCGGCAATGTCTATTTCCCACCGATGCCAGATTATCGATGCTTCACTGTATAAGCAAATGCGAAGAAATTTCGTCGACATATTGTAAATGTATTAACAATATTGTATTGCCATAAAAAAAAAAGTTTTTTTTTTTTTTTTAACTTTTAATGAAAAATTAGTTTAAAAACAACAAAACTACCTCCACAAAGCACATTTTGCAGTCTTAACATTTCTCTGCGTGTTTTTTTTTTTTTTTTTTTGTAGTATTTTCTGTATTACAAGTTGTTTGTTTGTGATATCTGTTTCTCAAGCTACCGTAGCCACCTATTTTCACTCGAAATGGATTTGTTGATTTTTGCTGTATTTAAGGAAGATATTAAACTATGAATTGTAAGAAATATGTCGCGGACTGCAAAACATTACACGACTGTGGGTTGGCTCTCCCAACCATATAACATATAACATTGCTACCTGCTGTTTTTTCGGATCTACACTAAGCGACAAAAAAAAAAAAAAAAAAAAAAAAAAGCCACACTACAGAAAAAATGACGTATTCCTTCTTTATTTGTAATAACTTTAAAATTAATGGTTGAAACAAATAAAACTGTCATGTTTGCATAATACCAAAGGGATGAAATGATACCTATGTACATTTTCGATTTAATAATTCGCTTTATTATACTCTATGAAGTACTTTATAAAAATCTACATAAAACTTTCTTTTTAAACATAATGCAATAACCTTACGCTTTGTATTCTGTTATGATTTATTATATGAAATAAACAAGTTATATTTTAATATATGAAATAAAACTATTTATTTGTTAGATTTAAGCAATTTTTTTATTAAAAATACGTATTCTGCATTGGGTTAATTCCACCTTTATATGGAATTGCTGCTTTAATGCACAGTGGCATAGTATACCGTTTTTTGTTATAAATCTCAAAAATTTCACTAAATTTCTAAATAATTTTTCTAGTTCTTGCAAAGTTGTGGGCTGCAAATTTCGAATCCTCCTCTCTCTCCCTGCGCCTTTTTATGACTAAACATTTTCGAGTGAATTGAGATTAGGACTGTTTCCAAGTCTAATGACGAAGAAATTCTACGATATTCTTTGTGTGATTTAACTTAGAGTGAAAAAAGATATTATTACTTACAGAATTATAGGTGCTCATGGGAATGGATGGGTAATTTTAACAATTTCATTCAAGTTGACGTACCACAGACGTCGTACAGCAAGATGCATTATCATCGTGAAATGTTGTCCAGCCGCCACTTTTATAATCACCACGTTTTATTTTGAGTTAATTGATCCCTTGAGCATGAAAATCAGTCTGATTTTTTGAAAAAGTAAGCACCTCCGTACCATAATGTACGGAGAATGTGTCACTGTTTTAAGACAGCAGTTTTCATTAAATCAGCCCCATTTTTACCGTCCATAGTAGTTCTTTCATAAGCACGAAATAAATTAAACTTGACTCATCAGAGGAACTCAATTCAGCCCGATAATTAACTGCTATTTTTTTTTAATTTTTGGTTAACTGATGTCTTGCTTTTTTTTTTTTTTTTTAACATTTGCCCTTAAAAATTGTTTTTTTGCAGATCTTCTGGTTTTTAACCTGCCTTATTTAATTACTTCCGGACTGTTTTTGAAGAAAGCATTTTGTTATACACTTTTTTTTAATCTTTTTAAAGTTCTGAACATGATATAAATCGATTTTTTAAACATTTACTTTTTTACTTGCGGTTATTTTGCTTGGATGAGCAACGTAGCCGCTTAAAGCCAAATTTCCATTTTAAACGGCAAAAAATTTTATATTATATTTTGCTAAGAACCATTTTACCAATATTTCGTTAACATTTAGTTATTTTTTCATCTCACGTATTTAAATATTTTTTATTTTCATTTAAAAATTAATACTTTTTGTTGCATCGTTAACTGCCTTATTCTAACCATTTTTTAAATAATTTCTAAAATTACAATTTTTCTGACGATTTCATTTTGTTTTTAACACTGGATTCAATGCTAAAATGTATGTGGAGGACAACATAATAAAATCTATTCGAAAATTTGCTTTTTATTTAAACGATAAAATTGGCGGTTGTAGAAGGTGAAAAGGAAAATATCCAAGTGCGGCCTTTTTATTTTATTTTATTTATTTATTTAATTATTTTTTTTTTTTGTTGCTTAGTATATATCTTAATTCCCTCTATTAACCTTTATTGTTATCTTTTTTTTATTCTATATGTTATTATTATTATTATTATTATTTTACCTTTCTTTCGCCTAAGGCATTGATTTTTTTTTTTCGAAGATTTTTACTCCGCATCGTCATGTTGTATCCCTTTATGTTTTATGCAAAATAATAATAGTAATGATAAATAGAATAGCATACAGTTCAGCCTCGGGTTAATTAGGAGCCATTTTTAAGGCAAGTTGACTATGTCAGGCCGAGCTGTCTGAGTGCAGCCTGTGTGTGATTCCTCCAAAAAATTAAAAGACAGAAAAGTATATAAATTGCACTTTAAAATACAAAAATATTTTTGGTGTCCTTAACTTTACTCTGAGTTATGTAATGTTGTAATTAAATTTTCTTATATTGGTATTTTTGTGCTTAGCTTCTTTGATAAACTCCATAATTATTATACGTTTGTTTTATTATACTTTTTTGTCCCCCTTTGGCAGTGAATTTAAATCCACGACATCACACCTGATAAAAACAATTTTTATGTAGAGGAAGATGCGTATCACAAACACACAGGTGCTTCCATCCCACTATATTCAACGACTGTAAACATTCATTTAATCATAGCTTTTCATAATGAAGATTTTACAAAACAAATGATTTTTTTTTTAATCTATATGCACATTCTTAAGATAATTTTTAAAAATGTGTCAGGTTTTTAAGTGCATCAAAAAAAATATTGAAGATTATTTATGAACTTTTAGTTTTTTTCTCAAGTAAAAATTTCCAAAATTAAAAGAAAAACTGGTATGTTGTGGCCACAAGACTGTCTTCTATATTTTCCTGTACAATTGATGAGTGCAAATGATTTTGATGAGTGCAAATGATCAACATGAGATGGCCATGGGATGCTGAGTGATAAATTAAAATGCAACTTTCCATCAGTATTTTCATAATATCATAAAGTAAGGTTTACGCATATTTTGTTCCCTAATTAACTTAGAGATATAAAATTAGTATCAATAGAAAGCTTATAATACAGGCTTTTAAAAGATAAATCACAAGCATATATTTTTTAAATCTTTCATTTTGAGGTCAAACATTTTTACCTTTAAACTCCAATTTCTCAAAAAGCATACATTTAATTTTCATTTAAAAATTATATGTTATTATTACGTTTATAATCTATAATTACTGTAAGTTTCAAGATGGGACGCCATTTTTTTTGTAAAACATTCGTTATGTTAATATGGAAATACTGGTAGAGTTGCATTTTAATTTATAACTCAGTATCCCATGGCCATATTATGTTGAAAGTAATTATAGATAATAAACGTAAGAATAATATATATTTTTTAAAAGAAAATTAAATATGTACTTTTTGAGATATGGAAGGTAAAAAAAATGAAAGATTTTAAAAATATATGCTTGTGACATATATTTTAAAAGCCTGTGTTATAAGTTTTCTAATGATACCAATTTTATATCTCTAAGTTAATTAATGAACAAAATATGCGTAAACCTTACGTTATGATATTATGAAAATACTGATGGAAGATTGCATTTTAACTTATAACTCAGCATCCCATGGCCGTCCATATCGAAATTTACAATAATTATAGATAATAAAAGTAAAAATAACATATAATTTTTAAAAGAAAATTAAATATGTAAGTAGGGTACAGATGAGAGTCCTAACTCAGGTGGGGGGTGCAAGGGTGCAAGGCAAGTCGTGCGGATGCCACACCAACCCCTGAGGGTCTAGATGATCTTGTATTGACCTTGAAACATCCTCTGACAGTATCGTAAAAGATGACGAGGTTGTTAATGAGGAAATTTAATTAAAAAAATTAATTAGTGATTTTTTGTAAAAGGTGACGATAGTTTTAAAGAGATGTTTTCGGTAGAATGAAAAAAGCAGGATATTGTTTGTGAGTCATTAGGAAATTAATTAGAGAACTAATTAAGAAATTAATTAGGAAAATAATTAAGAAAATAATTATAAAATTTAAAAATTGAGAAATAAAAAAGGAATCGATAAAATATATGAATTTAAGGAGGTTGATGTGAATATACTATGAAAGAAATAGAGAGATCTGACTAGGGTTCGAACCCGACACCTTGTAGTAAAAATATTTCCATAAGACAGTAGTTTTCGAGCGTGAAACCACTGACCTATGGAAATATGATCTGATGACTCTATTTTAGATATAAATATGTATTTTTGATTGAATATCATTTAGTGTTCATCATGTTACCGTCCCGAGAGGAAGGGATTTTCGTGTTCTGCATTTATTTTGTCATGTGCGTTGTCTTTTCGATTCTTTATATTTTTTCTGATCGTTAAAAAAATACTTTTTCCATACTGATTTTAAATCATGAATAACTAGTATCTATTTTAAACTGTATATATTGTTTACATTATAAATATGATATCTTAACACAAAAATATCGACTTCATTCACCAACGGTGACGTCACAATGTTTGCGGAAAAGCAGGTGAGCATATCCTTAGGTCATTTCTGAGAATTGGGCTGAGTGCGATATTGTCAAAAGAGAGGTAAAGACAGTTCCAGATTTTTCCCTCAGCTTTCCACGTGTTTTAATAGGTTTACTGTTGGATGAACTAAAAAATATTATCTGCTATTTTGAATTATGTTCAGTTCACTACTTTATAAGAAAAATGCATGTAATGTGAAATTAAAAGTAAATAAAAAACTTTAAAAATTCATCTTTTAAAAAATAAAAATAAAACTAGGTTTAACAATGTAAAAACTTCATAGAATGTAAAATTAAAAGTTTATCATTCTCGAAAAATTCACTGTTTGAAAAAAGTCTTAACAAGTTTAAGAAAATATCGCAACATATTGTATTATATTTTTCCTCTATCATTTTTCAGAAGTTACTTTAGTGCAAAATAATAACCGATGTCAAAAATTTATCTACCTTAAACAGTTATACTTCAGATATAACTTTTTGGGATCTTCTTATCACTGTCATCGAACATACATGTATAAACGTTCACACATAAATTCTTACATGTATACTTAAAAAATTTTACAAAGTTGTATTTAATTATAAATTTTCTTTAAATTTTCCTTATACTCGTTAAAATATTGTAAGTCTTTTTATTTCAAGTTTTATATTATACTGCAAATTTTGCAACACTCTTAAAATAATATAAGTTTTTGAACAGAGCGATAATTAGAAATTTTCATTTATTCGTTTTAAACACGATCTGGCTGACACTTCCCTAATGACAACGTTAGAATTTTTTTGTAATTCATTCCCAACATTAGTTATTTTAAGCTATATTTCCTAAGAATTATTCAATGACCTGTGTCAAATAATGACTTCCCAACTACATTTTTTTACTACTTTTCACTGCTTTCTACCACTTTAACATAGTGAAATACCTCATCTCACATGCTACCTTTCACTAAATTTTTCTTCACAGATAGCAAGTTTGTAAATAATGAAAGCTAACTTTGAAAAATTTAGAGTTGAAAAAATATTAATATATGTTTTATGAAATACATTCACGTTCACAGATGCATACTAAGGTTTTGTAAGTGTATTTAAACATACTTAAAAAATATTATAACCAAGTATTGCCGATTATAAATATATGTATATAAACTGAAAATTTTTTAACACAAAGTGTTTTAGAAAAGATATCATTTCAGAAATTAATTAACTTATTTTTAGAATAAAAAATATAAGAAACTTATTATTTCTAATGATAAGAATGAAAATGTAAGATAAAATCTCATTCTTACCAATTTAAGAGACTGCAAGTATTCGAAAAAATCACGAAGTCAACAATTTTGGTGTTAACAACACATCTTATTTTACAAAGTACTAAGTTTTTAAAAATCATTTAGTTTGAAGTTTTTCAGACTTATGCTTATAAACTGAAATTTTTGTGAATGAAAAATTTTTTACACAAAGTGTTTTAGAAAAAATATCATCTCAGAAATTAATTAACTTATTTTCAGAATAAAAATATAAGAAACTTATTTTTTCTAATGATAAGAATGAAAATGTAAGATAAAATCTCATTCTTACCAATTTAAGAAACTGCAAATTTTTTGAAAAATTCTGAAGTATGTTATTTTAATGTTACACATGTGTTACTATCGCATCTTATTTTACAAAGTACTAAATTTTTTAAAGTCATTTAGTTTGAAGTTTTTTACACATATGCTTATAAACGAAATTTTTTTGTAAATGAAAAATTTTTCCACAAATTATTTTAATACAAATACTATCTCAGAAATATTAACTTTTTCTTTTTTAGATTGAAAATTCAAGCTAAAAATCGAACACTTATCAAATTTAGAAGCTGCAGATGTATGAAGAAATCATGAACTTGAAATGTATTAACAACCTTCCTTCTTTCAAAATTCTAAACCACGAGTTTCGACAAATCTGTAATCAACTGTTAAAAAAACATAGATCTTAGAATATTTTTCACCCTAAAAAGTTTAACGCAGATGCGACATTCATAAAAATACAGAGTGAAAGTGTCCAAATTATCTGTTTAGACATGTTGGTAAACTAGAATTTTCCACAAGATTCGAGTATTATAGCAAGGTATGAGATAATATTTGGCTAAATTTCCACTAATATTGGCGATAGTTATAAAAATTTGGCATGAAATAAGAGAATTTGGCGTAAATTCTTAAGTAAAACTGATGAACGAAGAAAAAATTTGAATTAGTTACAATCTTTTCTCGCTGTAGAGTTGTCTATACTTAGTAGTTTTTAAACATTTTTAAAGTCTTACTTTTAGAGTGATTTTTTATACTTTGCTAAACTGAAGTACAAAATGGATAATACTTTATCGTCTGAGGAGACTCACGTTTCTGTTCAACACCCCCCTTATCAAGTTTTGAGGATGAGAAGTTATCCAAACTTTTTATTTGTCCAACTTGCAATAAGTCATTTTTAAAAAAATCCTATCTTACTAGACATGTGAAGGTTCACAATGATATTAAACCTAATATTTGTTACGTGTGTGAGAAAGGATTTGTTACTTTACATCGTTTAAAAAGACATATAGAAACCCATAGAAAAATTTCCATAAGATACAAATGTGAATATTGTATTGAAAATTTAAATCGCAAGTGTGATTTATTTAAACATAAGAGATTATTTCATCAAAAAGTCTTACCTAAATATCTATGTATTATTTGTAAAGATGCTTTTAAACACAAGTATGAATTAGAAAAACACAAGAGGGTGCATTATCGTAAACCTGAGTATATATGTGAGGAATGTTCTATAGCCTTTTCAACTAAACATGCTTTTTCAAACCATAAGCGAAAAAGTCATAAAAAGACTTTACATACATACTGTTGCGACGAATGTACTGATACTTTTTCAAACAAAAGAAATTTTTTAAAACATAAAAGAAATATGCATAAAAAATCTTCAATGCAAACTGGATGTGATGAATGCAGTGAAACTTTTCAGTGTAAGTATGAATTATTGCAACATAAGAGAAAGAATCATCTTAAAGACTTTAACATACGTAGAAATTGTAATGAACGAAGTACTAACAATGAATTACCAACAGTTAACAATGACAGTGAGAATCTGGACTTGTTAAATTTTTTGGATAATTATCACACTGAATGTATGAATGGTGTTTTTGACTTACCTTCCAACAACTCTCAGAATGAAAATATAGACTTAGATTTAAACATTTTTTTGAACAATTCGAATGTGGAATATACAAGTGAAAATAATATTGATGATTTATCTACCAAAGATGAAAATAAGGACTTAAATAATTTTAACCTGATACAAACTGATTTACCTCTAGTAAACTATGTCAATGAAAGTCTGAACTTGTTAAATTCTTTGAATAACTTTAATCCCAAATGCTTGAATGATTTTTCTGCTAACAACCAAAATATGAATTCGAATAATTTTAGTGCGAAGGAAAATGAGTTAGTGACAGATAACTTTAACGATGAAAATCTAGACTTGCTAAATTTTTTGAATAACTTTAATGCCGATTGTATGAACGATATTCCAACAATATAGATTTGTGCGAATTTGCTGTTTTGTATTATTGTGAATGAATTTCAAATAAAAAGATTTCAATGAAAATGGTTTGTTTTAATTTTTATTACAAAATCACCTTTAATATAATATTTTCCATTAGAATACAAACTTAAGCGTCATCTTTTTGAAATAAAGCATGTAAAAAGTTTACTTGGATATTAGAGATATACTTTTTTAATTACTGTAGAAGTATTGTTTGAGTATAATATTTAAACACTAAGTAAAATTTATGCACGATAGTAGTTTTATAAACTATCAAACTTACATCGAAGAAGAAAAAACTTGTAAAATTGTTTTACCACTCAATTGTAAAGTACTTGTAAAAATCTTAAATGAATTTATCTTATTAACAATTTTCTGAAAAACTAACTTATAAAAATTTTTAGATATACTTATGAAGTTAGTATTTTCCTAAGTACCATATTTGAATCTTACTTTGAATATGCATATTCAAAGTGATTTGTACTTTAACTAAAATCACAATCTCTATCCCAAAGAGTGTAAAAATAATGATATAGTAACAACTTAATCTTTTATATATAGATACTTTCACGATTGTATTTTAACTTTTTTATTTTTAGAATACAGAAAATATTTTATAAGAATTGTGAAAGCTTAATTTTAGAAGTTTGTGAAATTTTACAAAATTTTTTTAAACATTTTTTGTCAAATGTTTTCTTCATGTCACATCACTTAGAAAAATTAATTGCTTTTAGTAGAATTGCTAACACAAGGCTTGAAGTTAGAAAATTTGTAGATAAAACTTAAATGGTACGAAAAACCATATGTGAAGTAATAACAAAAATATATATAGTTTCATGTTTAGACATGGTTGAACAAGCTTGAGGAGACGCTAAAACCTGTTGCTGACGTCATAACGCGTGTGACGGAAGATTATAATCATTGGATATGAGTTCCCCCTAATACACTACGTCACGAACCCATGATGTGACAAAAACAACCATTTTACTCACACTTCTCACCTTTGTTGGACTTATATTATTTTACTCTGCATATTAACGATAATCTGTAAAAAAACTTTTTCGTTTTTGCACTTTGTTGTAAAAAGTTTTCGTCTAAACATCAAATGATATATTTTAAACATCTTTTCAGTATAAGGAAAGTTGATACTTTTCTCATGTATAGTAAAATTATGATTAATCGAAATCCCGATATGACTTAAACCACTGTCCTATAGAAATATTTCAAACATATGTGTTTAAAATACTGATGTTTTACCCCAATGAGAATAATGAGTGTGATTTAGAAGTATTTCAATCATATATACAGCCTCATGTACATGAAAACTTAAGTCTGAATTAAAAGAAAAGCATACCCTGAAGTGGTATATGGTTATGAAAGTATCCTTGGAACGTAAGAAACCTGATGAAGACATGGAAGAGACACATACATATATTAGAAGTTCCTGTATTATCAAACTTATTGAAGATACTATTGAACAGCATATTAGCGAAGGATATGCAAAAATTAATATGTCCTTAGAAGAATTCATCCAAAAATTCACTATTTGCAACTAAAAATGGCTAAGTACCATCCTCTAGCTGCTAGTAACTATATTAAGCTACCTTCAAAACTTGTTTAAAAAGATTTGGGGCGTCACATATTTCTACAAATGTGACGGATGGAGGTGGGACCCCAAATAAATAAATTTAAAAAATTTCTATATATCATTTCAAAAATATAACTTAATCTTGAAAAATAGTAGTGTGAATTTGTTTAAGTTCATACGTAAACACTTGTACACATATATATACCTTCGTGAATTAATATGCACTAGTTTTACATATCACTGAGTTATGTTTTACTAATTTCAAATTTATCCTTATCTGTCACGAATACATAATTTAACAAAAAGTACTTATGTTTACCCACAACTCTTGACTTATATTATTTTACTTTGTGTATTAAACTGACGACCTGTAAAAAACTTTATCGTTTTTATACACTTTGAAGTAAAATTTTTCGCTCTAAACATCGAATTATCTTTTGCAAACATGAATTGATATGTATTTGTTTTAAATATCACTAAGTTACATTATACCAAAGTATATTTTTTAATATTTAAACAATTTTCATTTTATAAAAATTAACTTGTATGCATTTCTAGGTCTTTAATAAAAAATCTTTTAATTTTTTTCTCTCAAAGACTTTAAACTATTGGATATGTTTGTACTTTAAGTACAATCCAATACTATTTGCATAACAATGTGGAACATCATATGTTAAGAAAATCTTAAATTTTGACTAAGTTGCAAATCTCAGTGAAAGTATTTTAAGATTACTTTGTTAAAATTTACTAAGTATTACAATATTTTTCAGTTATTAAACGAAAAATTGTGTAAAATTTACTAAGTGTTTCACTAAAGAAGAGAATTCCACAAAAAAGTTTTGACAAGAAATATTAAATTCACTAAGTCACATACACATAATATAAGAGAAATCTTTAAAACATTTTTGCAAAAACAATTTTTTTAAATTGTTAATTTTAGATTGTAAAAAATATTTAACAATATTTCATAATGATTATAATCACAAGCATGTGTATGTGTACGTGTATAGATTGTAAAAAAAATTTAATAATATTTCATAATGATTATAATTACAAGCATGCGTGTATGTATACGTGTATAGATTGTAAAAAATATTTAACAATATTTCATAACGATTATAATTACAAGCATGTGTGTATATGACTTAGTGAATTTAGTATTTCTTGTCAAAACTTTTTTGTGGAATTCTCTTCTTTAGTGAAACACTTAGTAAATTTTACACAATTTTTCGTTTAATAACTGAAAAATATTGTAATACTTAGTAAATTTTAGCAAAGTAATCTTAAAATACTTTCACTGAGATTTGCAACTTAGTCAAAATTTAAGATTTTCTTAACATATGATGTTCCACATTGTTATGCAAATAGTATTGGATTGTACTTAAAGTACAAACATCTCCAATAGTTTAAAGTCTTTGAGAGAAAAAAATTAATTATTAAATTTTACTTCAAAGTGTATAAAAACGATAAAGTTTTTTACAGGTCGTCAGTTTAATACACAAAGTAAAATAATATAAGTCAAGAGTTGTGGGTAAACATAAGTACTTTTTGTTAAATTATGTATTCGTGACAGATAAGGATAAATTTGAAATTAGTAAAACATAACTCAGTGATATGTAAAACTAGTGCATATTAATTCACGAAGGTATATATACGTGTACAAGTGTTTACGTATGAACTTAAACAAATTCACACTACTATTTTTCAAGATTAAGTTTTATTTTTGAATGATATATAGAAATTTTTTTAATTTATTTATTTGGGGTCCCACCTCCACTCGTCACATTTGCAGAAATATGCGACGCCCCAAATCTTTTTAAACAAGTTTTGAAGGTAGCTTAATATAGCTACTAGCAGCTAGAGGATGGTATTTAGCCATTTTTAGTTCCAAATAGTGAATTTTTGGATGAATTCTTCTAAGGACATATTAATTTTTGCATATCCTTCGCTAATATGCTGTTCAATAGTATCTTCAATAAGTTTGATAATACAGGAACTTCTAAAATATGTATGTGTCTCTTCCATGTCTTCATCAGGTTTTTTACGTTCCAAGGATACTTTCATAACCATATACCACTTCAGGGTATGCTTTTCTTTTAATTCAGACTTAAAATTTTCATGTACATGAGGCTGTATATATGATTGAAATACTTCTAAATCACACTCATTATTCTCATTGGGGTAAAACATCAGTGTTTTAAACATATATGTTTGAAATATTTCTATAGGACAGTGGTTTAAGTCATATCGGGATTTCTATTAATCATAATTTTACTATACATGAGAAAAGTATCAACTTTCCTTATACTGAAAAGATCTCTAAAATATATCATTTGATGTTTAGACGAAAACTTTTTACAACAAAGTGTAAAAACGACAAAGTTTTTTTACAGATTATCGTTAATATGCAGAGTAAAAAAATATAAGTCCAACAAAGGTGAGAAGTGTGAGTAAAATGGTTGTTTTTGTCACATCATGGGTTTGTGACGTAGTGTATTAGGGGGAACTCATATCCAATGATTATAATCTTCCGTCACACGCGTTATGACGTCTGCAACAGGTTTTAGCGTCTCCTCAAGCTTGTTCAACCATGTCTAAACTTGAAACTATATATATTTTTTTTATTACTTCACATATGGTTTTTCGTACCTTTTAAGTTTTATCTACAAATTTTCTAACTTCAAGCCTTGTGTTAGCAATTCTACTAAAAACAATTAATTTTTCTAAGTGATGTGACATGAAGAAAACATTTGACAAAAAAATTTAAAAAATTTTGTAAAATTTCACAAACTTCTAAAATTAAGCTTTCACAATTCTTACAAAATATTTTCTGTATTCTAAAAATAAAAAAGTTAAAATACAATCGTGAAAGTATCTATATATAAAAGATTAAGTTGTTACTATAACATTATTTTTATACTCTTTGGGATAAAGATTGTGATTTTAGTTAAAGTACAAATCACTTTGAATATGCATATTCAAAGTAAGATTCAAATATGGTACTTAGGAAAATACTAACTTCATAAGTGTATCTAAAAATTTTTATAAGTTAGTTTTTCAGAAAATTGTTAATAAGATAAATTCATTTAAGATTTTTACAAGTACTTTACAATTGAGTGGTAAAACAATTTTACAAGTTTTTTCTTCTTCGATGTAAGTTTGATAGTTTATAAAACTACTATTGTGCATAAATTTTACTTAGTGTTTAAATATTATACTCAAACAATACTTCTACAGTAATTAAAAAAGTATATCTCTAATATCCAAGTAAACTTTTTACATGCTTTATTTCAAAAAGATGACGCTTAAGTTTGTATTCTAATAGAAAATATTATAGTAAAGGTGATTTTGTAATAAAAATTAAAACAAACCATTTTCATTGAAATCTTTTTATTTGAAATTCATTCACAATAATACAAAACAGTAAATTCGCACAAATCTATATTGTTGGAATATCGTTCATACAATCGGCATTAACGTTATTCAAAAAATTTAGCAAGTCTAGATTTTCATCGTTGAAGTTATCTGTCACTAACTCATTTTCCTTCGCACTAAAATTAATCGAATTCATATTTTTGTTGTTAGCAGAAAAATCATTCAAGCATTTGGGATTAAAGTTATTCAAATAATTTAACAAGTTCAGACTTTCATTGACATAGTTTACTAGAGGTAAATCAGTTTGTATCAGGTTAAAATTATTTAAGTCCTTATTTTCAACTTTGGTAGATAAATCATCAATATTATTTTCACTTGTATATTCCACATTCGAATTGTTCAAAAAATTTTTAAGTCTAAGTCTATATTTTCATTCTGAAAGTTGTTGGAAGGTAAGTCAAAAACACCATTCATACATTCAGTGTGAAAATTATCCAAAAAATTTAACAAGTCCAGATTCTCACTGTCATTATTAACTGTTGGTAATTCATTTTTAGTACTTCGTTCATTACAATTTCTACGTATGTTAAAGTCTTTAAGATGATTCTTTCTCTTATGTTGCAATAATTCATACTTACACTGAAAAGTTTCACTGCATTCATCACATTCATCACATCCAGTTTGCATTGAAGATTTTTTATGTATATTTCTTTTATGTTTTAAAAAATGTCTTTTGTTTGAAAAAGTATCAGTATATTCGTCGCAACAGTATGTATGTAAAGTCTTTTTATGACTTTTTCGCTTATGGTTTGAAAAAGCATGTTTAGTTGAAAAGGCTATAGAACATTCCTCACATATATACTCAGGTTTACGATAATGCACCCTCTTGTGTTTTTCTAATTCATACTTGTGTTTAAAAGCATCTTTACAAATAATACATAGATGTTTAGGTAAGACTTTTTGATGAAATAATCTCTTATGTTTAAATAAATCACACTTGCGATTTAAATTTTCAATACAATATTCACATTTGTATCTTATGGAAATTTTTCTATGGGTTTCTATATGTCTTTTTAAACGATGTAAAGTAACAAATCCTTTCTCACACACGTAACAAATATTAGGTTTAATATCATTGTGAACCTTCACATGTCTAGTAAGATAGGATTTTTTTAAAAATGACTTATTGCAAGTTGGACAAATAAAAAGTTTGGATAACTTCTCATCCTCAAAACTTGATAAGGGGGGTGTTGAACAGAAACGTGAGTCTCCTCAGACGATAAAGTATTATCCATTTTGTACTTCAGTTTAGCAAAGTATAAAAAATCACTCTAAAAGTAAGACTTTAAAAATGTTTAAAAACTACTAAGTATAGACAACTCTACAGCGAGAAAAGATTGTAACTAATTCAAATTTTTTCTTCGTTCATCAGTTTTACTTAAGAATTTACGCCAAATTCTCTTATTTCATGCCAAATTTTTATAACTATCGCCAATATTAGTGGAAATTTAGCCAAATATTATCTCATACCTTGCTATAATACTCGAATCTTGTGGAAAATTCTAGTTTACCAACATGTCTAAACAGATAATTTGGACACTTTCACTCTGTATTTTTATGAATGTCGCATCTACGTTAAACTTTTTAGGGTGAAAAATATTCTAAGATCTATGTTTTTTTAACAGTTGATTACAGATTTGTCGAAACTCGTGGTTTAGAATTTTGAAAGAAGGAAGGTTGTTAATACATAAAGTTTCAAGTTCATGATTTCTTCATACATCTGCAGCTTCTAAATTTGACAAGTGTTCGATTTTTAGCTTACATTTTCAATCTAAAAAAGAAAAAGTTAATTTTTCTGAGATAGTATTTGTATTAAAATAATTTGTGTAAAAATTTTTCATTTACAAAAAAATTTCGTTTATAAGCATATGTGTAAAAAACTTCAAACTAAATGCCTTTAAAAAATTTAGTACTTTGTAAAATAAGATGCGATAGTAACACATGTGTAACATTAAAATAGCATACTTCAGAATTTTTCAAATACTTGCAGTTTCTTAAATTGGTAAGAATGAGATTTTATCTTAAATTTTCTTTCTTATCATTAGAAAAAATAAGTTTCTTATATTTTTATTCTGAAAATAAGTTAATTAATTTCTGAGATGATATTTTTTCTAAAACACTTTGTGTAAAAAATTTTTCATTCACAAAAATTTCAGTTTATAAGCATAAGTCTGAAAATTTTCAAACTAAATGATTTTTAAAAACTTAGTACTTTGTAAAATAAGATGTGTTGTTAACACCAAAATTGTTTACTTCGTGATTTTTTCGAATACATGCAGTCTCTTAAATTGGTAAGAATGAGATTTTATCTTACATTTTCATTCTTATCATTAGAAAAAATAAGTTTCTTATATTTTTTATTCTAAAAATAAGTTAATTAATTTCTGAGATGATATCTTTTCTAAAACACTTTGTGTAAAAAAATTTTCAGTTTATATACATATATTTATAATCGGCAATACTTGGTTATAAAATTTTTTAAGTATGTTTAAATACACTTACAAAACCTAAGTATGCATCTGTGAACGTGAATGTATTTAATAAAACATATATTAATATTTTTTCAACTCTGAATTTTTCAAAGTTAGCTTTCATTATTTACAAACTTGCTATCTGTGAAGAAAAATTTAGTGAAAGGTAGCATGTGAGATGAGGTATTTCACTATGTTAAAGTGGTAGAAAGTAGTGAAAAGTAGTAAAAAAATGTAGTTGGGAAGTCTTTATTTGACACAGGTCATTGAATAATTCTTAAAAAATATAGCTTAAAATAACTAATGTTGGGAATGATTTACAAAAAAATTCTAACGTTGTCATTAGGGAAGTGTCAGCCAGATCGTGTTTAAAACGAATAAATGAAAATTTCTAATTAACGCTCTGTTCAAAAACGTATATTATTTTTAGAGTTGCAAAATTTGCAGTATAATATAAAACTTGAAATAAAAAGACTTACAATATTTTAACGAGTATAAGGAAAATTTAAAGAAAATTTATAGTTAAATACAACTTTGTAAAATTTTTTAAGTATACATGTAAGAATTTATGTGTGAACGTTTATACATGTATGTTCGATGACAGTGATAAGAAGATCCCAAAAAGTTATATCTGAAGTATAACTGTTTAAGGTAGATAAATTTTTGACATTGGTTATTATTTTGCACTAAAGTAACTTCTGAAAAATGATAGAGGAAAAATACAATACAATATGTTGCGATATTTTCTTAAACTTGTTAAGACTTTTTTCAAACAGTGAATTTTTCGAGAATGATAAACTTTTAATTTTACATTCTATGAAGTTTTTACATTGTTAAACTTGGTTTTATTTTTATTTTTTAAAAGATGAATTTTTAAAGTTTTTTATTTACTTTTAATTTCACATTACATGCATTTTTCTTATAAAGTAGTGAACTGAACATAATTCAAAATAGCAGATAATATTTTTTAGTTCATCCAACAGTAAACCTATTAAAACACGTGGAAAGCTGAGGGAAAAATCTGGAACTGTCTTAACCTCTCTTTTGACAATATCGCACCCAACCCAATTCTCAGAAATGGCCTAAGGATATGCTCACCTGCATTTCCGCAAACATTGTGACGTCACCGTTGGTGAATGAAGTCGATCTTTTTGTGTTAAGATATCATATTTATAATGTAAAATTATATACAGTTTAAAATAGATACTAGTTATTCATGATTTAAAATCAGTATGGAAAAAGTATTTTTTTAACGATCAGAAAAAATATAAAGAATCGAAAAGACAACGCACAAGACAAAATAAATGCAGAACACGAAAATCCCTTCCTCTCGGGACGGTAACATGATGAACACTAAATGATATTCAATCAAAAATACATATTTATATCTAAAATAGAGTCATCAGATCATATTTCCATAGGTCAGTGGTTTCACGCTCGAAAACTACTGTCTTATGGAAATATTTTTACTACAAGGTGTCGGGTTCGAACCCTAGTCAGATCTCTCTATTTCTTTCATAGTATATTCACATCAACCTCCTTAAATTCATATATTTTATCGATTCCTTTTTTATTTCTCAATTTTTAAATTTTATAATTATTTTCTTAATTAATTTCCTAATTAATTTCTTAATTAGTTCTCTAATTAATTTCCTAATGACTCACAAACAATATCCTGCTTTTTTCATTCTACCGAAAACATCTCTTTAAAACCATCGTCACCTTTTACAAAAAATCACTAATTAATTTTTTTAATTAAATTTCCTCATTAACACCCTCGTCATCTTTTACGATACTGTCAGAGGATGTCTCAAGGTCAATACCAGATCATCTAGACCCTCAGGGGGTGGTGTGGCATCCGCACGACTTGCCGTGCACCCTTGCACCCCCCACCTGAGTTAGGACTCTCATCCGTACCCTACTTATGTACTTTTTGAGATACTGAAGATCAAATGAATTATATGAAAAATACTTTAAAAAGATTGCTTTTATGATATTTTGACCTATATAAAGACAAATTTTAAAATTATATGCACTAACTTTTATATAAAACAGCATTAAATTATACTTTTAAAAATATATATACATTCGTTTGTTGAAATTATTTCTTTGTTCAACAAATAAATGAATATACAACATTAAAAGTAATAAATAATGTATCAGTTCAGAAATATACTAAGTCAGTACTTTTAAAAATAAAATTATTGTAATTCAATGAGAATAATATTTAGTTTAAATTGAATATTATGTAAATGAAATCATATGAAATTATATATTAATTTTTCAATTATACATTATCAATTCATAGTTTCCGAATGGTTTTTTCTTGGAAAATATAATTTTAATTCATTGCGCATCATAAAATAGCTTAAAATAATAAAAATGAAAATAAAAAAAAAGAATACTTTGAGAAATAGATTTAAAAAGAAAAATCTTTAAATTGATAATATACTTTATTGTTTGGAGGAATGTATTCCAATAAAAATCAGCTAGAATCCAGAAGAAAATTCGAGAAGTCGACTTCTGTTGAAGATAGAACTTAGAAACTTTGACAACCCTAAATGATATTTTTCACCAAATTGGTCACCAAATTTTTCTCAGTAAGAAAGCTTAATCCTTTATAACAATATTTGTTACAATTACGTTATAAAGATTCATTCGAAAGCAGCAAATGCGGCAAACAAAAATGTAAAATGTAAAACAAATCACAACAAAATATTTTTGTTTCGATACAAATATTTAGATTTATTTTTTTATACCTTCTTTACATGTTTCTATATTTATTTATTCGTTTTATTATTCTTGTAAAATATAAAATTACAAACATTGTCACGCAGACAGCATTATACAGCCTCTGACCACGATACCAACCATATTTATTTATTTATTTTTTTAATGTATCTCCAAATTTTATATATAATAACATTAGGAGATAATATTGGCTAAATGTTATTTTTCCTGGTAATGAAATTAAATGAAAAAATGGAATTGATTCTGAAAAATAGTTATGAGAAGATTTTGAATAGAGAAATGTTTTTGCGGATATTAAAACCAGTGAAAAAATTAACTTTAAACAGGGAAATAATTTCTTTTATCATAAATGTAACATTAAAGAATAGCTTTTGTTAGGATAAATTTTTTTGTCTCTAGTAAATTAATGGAATTAATGAACAGTTATTTTTTCTTTTTCCCCCCTACTCGTTTAAAGTAATTTGGGATCGTAAAAAGAATATTGCATGAAGGAAAACTTTTAGTGGCGATAACGATATCATCATATATACTCATACGTATCTGTACGTTAATGTGTCACAGATTTTATATAATTTTTCAGAAGAATACAAGAAAGAAATAGCTAGTAAACTAGATTACTCCCCTTTGCATCATATAATTCATGTGCATTCATGTGCATCTGTAAGTGCTTATATTATGCATTTAGCTACCGCAATAAATATATAAAATAAGTACAACAGTGTCTATTATACACGCATTTTCTTTAAAACGCATAAGAAGAAAACATTGGATGCTAATTATGGGAAACAATTTATTAATTTTTTAAGCATATCGGCCGACAAGTAGCGCTGCACTTCTTACCAAGCGTTTAATAGAACTATGGTATTGAATCGCACAAAATGTTTTAGGTAAAACTTTTATAATGTGAAAATATGCGTTTTCTTTTTTAATATATATTAGTCAACATATGGCAACATTTATCACTTTTTGTATGATATCTATATCTCAGCCTCTAGAACAGGAATCAAGTCAAATTCCGTGAGAGCTAAAGAGGATTATTATGAAAAAATATTTTCATTGTAAACTGAGTGTTAGTTTGGATTATTAAATAAAGGATACTGCTATGCAATACTGTTTTTCAGGAACATTAAAGGAATTTTTTTTATTCTATTATTTGTATTACATTAAAAAATTTGATTAAAACTACAAAATGCGTTTTGTTGAGATTTGTTGTTTAAACAATATTTTTAAGTATAAAATCAGTTTGATTAAGACAACACAAAAGATACTATAATCAAATTTTGAACAATTCTTTGTATTTCTTTATATTATTATTATTATTATTATTATTATTATTATTAATTAATTATTTTTTTTTTTTTAACTTTACAATAAATTTTGTATATTTCTAATTGAAAAATATGTTTTTGTAATTTTTTTAGAATGAAAAAAAAAAAAATTATTTTGTTAATCTAAACAGAATTTCTATTGGAACACATTTAAACAGAAATTTTTTGTTAATTCAACAAGTTTTTTCTTTGACTGTATCAAGTAAAGTTTTTATATAGTTATATAACTAGTTTTTTTTTTTTTTTTTAATAACATACTAATTTTATTTTCATTATTATCATTATAAAGTAAGTATATCACAAAATTTAATTACATATCCTAATATACAATTAGAAAATTATATTATAAAAGGCTTACGATTATTCTAGTATGCTTTCTAACGTTTCACAGAAAAGAATGAGAAATTCTAGACTGTTTAATCCGACGCAAAGATGCATCGTTATATATATTACACTGCATGATTTTCTAAGCTAATATATTTATATATTTATTTAAATTGTTCATCATGCTATGCTTTAAAACTTGATGTGACAGCAACAATAAAATTTAGGTTAATTAATTTACAGAATGAAGGAACGTAAATAAATAATCGAATTTTTCAGTACAAAGAAAAAAAAAGAGCATGCATTCATTTCGAAGGAATTATAGGTTGAAATCTCTCTAAAATCCACCTTTGTTCAAAAATCCCCCCCCCCCCCCACACACACACACACATTTTAGAGCCAGTCCATAAAGGACCCATGTTGTAGATATATGTACATCTCTTATAAATCAGATTTTACTGAAACAGATTATTTTAAATTTTACTTGACTTGTTTTGACAACTATCCACCATATAACTGATGTTAATTCCCATGTGCATAATAATAATAGGAATGTAGAGAAAAAAGAAATCAAGTGATGGCTTCATATTTTTAAATGTGCATGCTAATTAGGCATGAATTTTAAGAATGGGAAAGGGAATTTTGTTTAATATCATTATTTAGCTAATAAATGTGAATACAATCGCTTAAAGGAGCAATATTAAATTTAGAGAGGGAAAAAAAAGGATTAAACTGAGTAAAGTTTTATAGATTAATAGACACTTTCGTTTCACTCAGAAATTATGCAGCTGATTAACATATTCCCATTATGAAATAATTCTTGAAAGAAAAGAAAAAAAAAACATATTTATATATATAACACATGCAACTAATGTCACTGATTATTCGATAGCTACAATTCAAAATACAAATAACATAAATTTGGATGATTCAAGCTTTTTGTGTTAAGAATTTGTTGCCTGAATAATGATTTTCTGAGCCACCTCAATTAGAAGGCCGTCTCGTTATAAGTCCTATTTCCTGTGTCATATAGTGGGTTGGTCTCTAAGAGTGTTTTCACTGTATTTTGCTTCCACATTCCATAAACAAATTTATGTAGCTATAAAAACTATGTATTACGAAACTTTATATTGAAATCTTTTTTTTATTCTATGACACAGTGAATGGTTCTACGTAACGTAGAAACACAATACCATAGAATCTCTTAGAAAGGCTTCACTGTAATTTGTGTTAACAAATTTACGTGGGTATAAATATATATATATATATATATATATATATATATATATATTAAATGGAACGGTGAGCGGTCATCTTAGAGAGTTTCCACTATGTTATGCTTCCACATTGCATAAACAAATTTATGAAGCTAAACTATGTCTTACGAAACTTTATATTAAAATCTTTCTTTATTCTATGACACAGTGAATGGTTCTACGTAACGTAGAAACACAATACTGTAGAACCTCTTAGAAAGGCTTCATTGTAATTTGTGTTAACAAATTTACGTGGGTATAAAAACTATATATTATGACATTATATATATATATATATATATATATATATATATATACATTAAAGGGAACGGTGAGTGGTCATCTTAGAGAGTTTCCACTTTGTTATGCTTCCACACTGCATAAAAAAATTTATGAAGCTAAACTATGTATTACGAAACTTTATATTAAAATCTTTCTTTATTCTATGACACAGTGAATGGTTCTACGTAACGTAGAAACACAATACTGTAGAACCTTTTAGAAACACTACACTGTAATTTGTGTTAACAAATTTACGTGGGTATAAAAATTATATATATATATATATATATTAAATGGAACAGTGAGTGGTCATCTTAGAGAGTTTTCACTATGTTATGCTTCCACATTACATAAACAAATTTAGTTGGCTATGAAAACAATACATTTGGAAACTTTATTTTAAAAATTAAGCCAACAAACTTTAAACACCCAAATATAACGTAAGAGGCAATATGCGTACATACAAACAAAATAAAAATTATTTTGCATATGAATAAAGAGAAGTAAATGCGATAAAACAAGTGTTTCTCCGCATTCTTCATACACGCAGCTGGGTGGCATTCCAGGCATACAACAGGAAGCGCAGAGGCAATACCTCTTCCTCTAAACTGAAGAGTGACGTCATCCGACAAATATTAATAAATAAAAGAAAAAACGTTTCCTTGATGAGACATTCTGTGTAGTAGAGATTAAATAAATACGTGACGCTTTTTTAAAATGCATGGAGTAATTTATTTAATGAAAGTATATTAATTCGTTGATGTAAGCGATGAAAAAAGGATAATTTGTATTTATGACTAACAATGTTTGAGCAAGAAGAAAAATCATGCGGTTGGCGTAGGGCGTAGATTATAAATTATATTCTAACTGCAGTTAACCTTTTACAGTGTTTAACCACAACCGTCACCTTAAAATATATTTTGTTTTTAATTATGGAGGAAGAAATCTCATAACACAACTGAAAATGCTCTATGAACGATTTCAAGATATACCCCATAATGTATCTGAATACTTTTGTTTAGCCCTGTGAACCAACCATTTATACTAGTCATACTGTATTCTATAAAAACGTGTTTTTGTACATCTGGATAATATATGTTAATTCCATAATTTTTGTGAAACATAAAGATATCAAAATATCCTTTAGATAAACACCTCTCTTAAATCGTCGAAACTTTCTTTATACAAATCAGTAGTATTATTAATACCATTTTTAAAAGAAAATATGTTAGTTTGATCATGAATGGTTTACAACTTTACATAATAGTTTCAAAACCTTGGAAAAAAAAAAAAAAAAAAAAAAAAAAACGTAAAGGAGTTGATAAAAAATAATTAATAAAAAGATGTACACAACAAAACTTTATTTTAAAGCGTTTAAAAAGAAAATAGACTTTTCTGGAAAAACTATTTAAACTATTTATTAATTTAATAAATTGTTTTTCTCAAAAAAAAAAAAAAAACTAATTATTACCAATTTAACTATAAATTTTTCATTCATGAAGTTCCTCTGAATACAGTTAGTCTGTGTTAAAAAAGAAGTAGATCTTTTTTTTATTATTATTATTTAAAAAATCCATCGACGTTGCTTTTTCTCATATCTATTTAATCGACAAAACCATTTACAAACAGTTTAATACGAAATGAAAATCATAATTTCATTTTTATTGAATGGAATTCTAGTCGAATAACTACATTTAAAGAACAGTTACAGTGTTTCCAGAGAATTACCGAAAATAACTCTTATAACAAGAACAGTATGCATCTAAATTTGTTCAAACGCTTAATTTAAACTCCTTTGTCAAGTGTCATATTAATGTCATATGACTTTAAGAAGCTTCCCAGCGAAATGATGGAAATGTGATGTTTCATTCCCGATGTGTAAATTAAAATTTTAAAGCAGAATTATAAGCAGAGTCAGCTGCGTATTTTTTCAAATATTGTTGGTTAAAGGAAAAAGGAAAAACTAGAGGTTATGAATAATAGTGCATGGATGAAGATTACTGATAGATATATATTAAAGATATTTTTTTCTAGAATGAAAGCAAAACATAATAATAGTTAATGAAATGCCACTTTTGAAAATACTGTAAAGGAGATGTTTCATAAAATTATATATATATATTATTTTTTTTTTCTCTTTTGTCTAAAGAAAAGGTGTGCAAACATATACAATTACAAGATTTTAGAGGATTATTTTGAAGATTCTGTTTCATAGCGATTCCGGAACGTAATGCAAAAATAAAAAATATATATAAAATAATAAAAATAAAATAAAATTATTAAAACTAAAAAATTAAAATAAATCAATAAATATTTTCAATAAAAGAATATATTCATTTTAAAAAGAAAAGCTTTATTATATTTTAATTTTTTATTTTTCCCACTCTTTGTCATTGTAAAAACTTCATGTCAGACGCTGATCCATAAAGGATTTTTAAATGATCCACGAGCCGATTTTTTTTAACCTTTTTTTTATATCATTAAATATGTAAAAGGTATGAGAATAGATAATTAAAAATATTTAAAAGTTAAGGTAACAATGTTTAATGCTGAATTTTTATAATTACAAACTATATTTCGAAGAGAACATTAGCTAACTGATTTTTTATCGTACCAATGCACTCTTGGGCAACGTATGTTAGTCGGTCTTAGATTGTTTCCGTAATCGTTGCCTCATTGAATGATTATATAGGAGCTCGTAAAATTAAACTAATACGAAATTTCGGTGTACTACCGAAGAAATATTAACTAATTCAATTTTATTATAGACTAGCAGGCTACGCCCGCTTCGCTGGTCACTAAATTTAAATGAATTTTCAAAAGAATTGAATCACTGTTTATTTTTTATATCACATTTCCGGCTTTGTAACATAATAAAAAACTTCTTTTAAGGTCAAACAGTAAAAAAAAAAAAAAAAAAAAAATTACAAATTAAATTAAATTAAATATTTCTTTCGTTTTGCACTCGTTTTGCAACAATGCTCTATGGTCTTATGTGAATGATTCTCAAGAATGAATCAGCAATTGTTAACAAATTTAATGGATTATGTATAGGAAATAAGTACGCTGTAATTTAAAAATTGCAGCTCTTAGAACTTCAAAACTGATAATTAAAAAATTTTTATTCATTATTATTTAATATTAGACTGTTTTTTGTTTAATATTAGACTCTTATTTTAAGATTAAAGCAATCGAATGATATCGCGTTGTGAAACTTTGCAACATAATATCTTTAAATCTAATAGTTTGATGTATATAGTGTCCTCACAAAAAAGAAACAGTTTTAGAGCTCTTTTAAAAAAGTATAACATCTACGCAGTACCTTTTAAAAAAATTCATCAGTTTTTACTAAAAAAAAAAAAAAAAAAAAGGCCGACCTTCATCAAAAGCAAATGAATGATATCGCGTTGTGAAACTTTGTA